>JAVJIX010000044.1:2955000-3555000 GCA_036785185.1 Paratrypauchen microcephalus | reverse complement strand
AAAAGAGTTGTGTAGAAGTTAGTCAAATTCAGATGAACACAGTGGCTCATGTGTTAAGAGAAATCTGATAAAGAAAATAAGACATATTGTGTGTTTTTCTGCAATAAAAGTTATAATTTATCACACCTGTGGATCATTATATTATAATTTGCACATTTTTAATAGCAATATTCATCTAAAATGAAAAAAATGAAAGTATGAAGTCCACTGGTTTGTGTGGTGCCCAATGGGAGCTGATGTCCTTGCAGATCTCAACGACAGGGCTATTTCAGGGCACTTTCAATAGAACAGGACCCTACTCACCCACTACAGGAACACCTCACCCCTCTGCCCTCAGGACGGAGGAGCACCTCACCCCTCTGCCCTCAGGACGGAGGAGCACCTCACCCCTCTGCCCTCAGGACGGAGGAGCACCTCACCCCTCTGCCCTCAGGACGGAGGAGCACCTCACCCCTCTGCCCTCAGGACGGAGGAGCACCTCACCCCTCTGCCCTCAGGACGGAGAAACATGCAAACTCCTGTGTGGAGTTTGCATGTTTCTCCCCGTGTCTGGGTGGGTTTCCTCCGGGCACTCCGGTTTCCCCCATCAACCCAAAACATGCACCATAGGTACTCCAGCTTAGGACCTGACCAAGCCGAAGCAAGAAGATCATGGAGATGGTCCCCGGGCGCCCTAATGTGTGTGCTGCCCACTGCTCCTAATATATGTATATATATATAGGATGGGTTAAAATGCAGAGAAGAATTTCTCCAGTGTGAGATCAATAAAGTTCACTTCTTCACCTCACCCCTCTGCCCTCAGGACGGAGGAGCACCTCACCCCTCTGCCCTCAGGACGGAGGAGCACCTCACCCCTCTGCCCTCAGGACGGAGGAGCACCTCACCCCTCTTCCCTCAAGACAGAGGAGCACCTCACCCCTCTGCCCTCAGGACAGAGGAGCACCTCACCCCTCTCCCCTCAGGAGCACCTCACCCCTCTGCCCTCAGGACAGAGGAGCACCTCACCCCTCTCCCCTCAGGAGCACCTCACCCCTCTGTCCTCAGGACAGAGGAACACCTCACCCCTCTGCCCTCAGGACGGAGGAGCACCTCACCCCTCTGCCCTCAGGACGGAGGAGCACCTCACCCCTCTGCCCTCAGGACAGAGGAGCACCTCACCCCTCTGCCCTCAGGACAGAGGAACACCTCACCCCTCTGCCCTCAGGAGCACCTCACCCCTCTGCCCTCAGGACGGAGCAGCACCTCACCCCTCTGCCCTCAGGACAGAGGAGCACCTCACCTCTCTGCCATCAGGACAGAGGAACACCTCACCCCTCTGCCCTCAGGACAGAGGAACACCTCACCCCTCTGCCCTCAGGACAGAGGAACACCTCACCCCTCTGCCCTCAGGACGGAGGAGCACCTCACCCCTCTGCACTCAGGACGGAGGAGCACCTCACCCCTCTGCACTCAGGACGGAGGAGCACCTCACCCCTCTGCACTCAGGACGGAGGAGCACCTCACCCCTCTGCCCTCAGGAGCACCTCACCCCTCTGCCCTCAGGAGCACCTCACCCCTCTGCCCTCAGGACAGAGGAGCACCTCACCCCTCTGCCCTCAGGAGCACCTCACCCCTCTGCCCTCAGGACGGAGGAGCACCTCACCCCTCTGCACTCAGGACGGAGGAGCACCTCACCCCTCTGCCCTCAGGACGGAGGAGCACCTCACCCCTCTGCCCTCAGGACGGAGGAGCACCTCACCCCTCTGCACTCAGGACGGAGGAGCACCTCACCCCTCTGCCCTCAGGACGGAGGAGCACCTCACCCCTCTGCCCTCAGGAGCACCTCACCCCTCTGCCCTCAGGACGGAGGAGCACCTCACCCCTCTGCCCTCAGGACGGAGGTACAGGGCGATCAGGTGCAGGAGGGCCCGCTTTGACAGAAGCCTGATCCCTTCGGCCATCACATTTTTGAACAAAAGGCCCCGCTGAGTGTGCTGTAACGCTTATTGTAATGTGTTTGTGTTTGTTGTGTTGTTGCTGTGTGTGTCAAACAGGCTCTGTGTGCGTAAAAATGAATTTCCCCTTGGGGACAATAAAGTCTAAAGTCTAAAAGTCTAAATGTCACGGTTGTGCAGATAACTGCACTAGGGAGCTGCAGATTTTTTTTCATTTGTACCAAAATGACTACGCGATACTGCCATATCCTACATATATCACTAATTAAGAAAATAAAATTGGAGAACAAAGTACAAAGCAGTGAAACAGGCATAGATATGAGAAATTAACAATGCTGAAGTATAAAGATGACTCAAACATGTTAAATACAAGTTCAAAAGGGTAAATGAGAATGGGAAACAACTGTAACATGGTTAAAAACTCTGAAAAGTCAGTGTTGCTTTAAAGGAGACTTATAATGTGCTAAGAAGAAGAAAATCAAATACTTAAACACCACCATGAATGATTATAGTGATCACAGGCTCCTGAAAATCCATTTAGTATTTTTTCTTGAGTTTCAGACTATCTTACTTTTTTTTTTTTTTTGCTAATGTGTGCATTTTGTCACCATGGTAACTGAACATTTCACTATATACAGACACAAGTAGAACACCCCCAGCGCAAAGTATCAATTGAACAACAATCTGCCACTGCAGTGTACTTAAAACAAAGCTAAAAGCATTTGTCGTTATAAGACTCTTGGTGTAGCAGTAATCCCAATGGTTCCTCCACTTTGCCCTGCTCACTCACTCCTCTGTAATCTTACATAATGCGCTAAATATTTCAACAGGGCATCACTTCACTGAGACCCGCCAACACTCACCACAGGCACCCGAAGGAGACGGGTCCAGAGCAGAAGACTCAAACCTCAAAAAAAACGACCACAACTCTGACCTGGATGTGAGCTCTTTTTCACTGTATACATGAGAAATGTGATAAGGATGTGAAAATGAGATATTGTGGGTGGGTGGGTTTTGTTTCACCTGATCTTTGACACTTATTTGGATTATACTGGGCTGTTCTCAGTGGAGTTTGCATGTTCTGCCTGTGTCTGGGTGGGTGCTCCAGTTTCAACCTTCATTTTAATGGTGCTATATTACACTAAATGGATTCTTGGGAGCTTTAAAGGAAAAGTAACGTTTTTTACAATCTGAGCCTTATTTCGGTAATAAAACAAGTTGTTTTACTCACCCATATCACTTTGGTGTCATATGGAGCATTTCCGGAGATGTTTTAGATTAGCGTTAGGCTAACACCGTTAGCCTAACGCGACTTATAGCCATAGATCGGGGCATCCCCCGAGCATGTAATATGCCCCGTGCGGGCTCCAAATAACACAAACTTTAGCACTTTTCAAATCATAGAAGCTCGATGTCTTTAGTCTACGATTTCGTTTGGTCAAAAGTGGCCTGTAATCCGAGATTTAGCCATAGTTTCGAGTAGATGAGGACGCCAGTGCGCATGCGCGGAGTGTGCTCTCAGCTCCTGGGACCCAAACATGGAACGCAAAGCTGTAAACTATGGATAAATCTCGGATTACAGGCCACTTTTGATTCAAACGAAATCGTAGACTAAAGACATCGAGCTTCTCTGATTTGAAAAGTGCTAAAGTTTGTGTTATTTGGAGCCCGCACGGGGCATATTACATGCTCGGGGAATGCCCCGATCTATGGCTATAAGTCGCGTTAGGCTAACGGTGTTAGCCTAACGGTGTTAGCCTAACGCTAATCTAAAACATCTCCGGAAATGCTCCATATGACACCAAAGTGATATGGGTGAGTAAAACAACTTGTTTTATTACCGAAATAAGGCTCAAATTGTAAAAAAAAAAATGTTACTTTTCCTTTAAGCCATGTTACATTCACACGTGTTTGAGTAATCATTTATGATTAGTTTGTCTACATCTTCAAAGCTCAAAATGCTCTGTTCCACCTTATGATGTCATGTAGTGGTAGTTTTCAAATTAACAGCTACCTTTTACTTTTTGTTCAGTAGAGATTGGCAATTCCGGCGCTGAAATCATCCAAATGATTCTAGTTAAAGTGTATGGAGTTTAGAAACACAGCGGAGCACTTCCTGTATTATCACAAGACATCACAAGGTGGAACAGAGTGTTTTCTGTAATAGAAAAGAATTCAGTCTAAATATGCAGAGTTTATGTGTTAAACATGTGTGAATGAAACAAAACACAACCGTAGGTCTGTTTGTGATGAGGAAACAACATTAGAACATAGATCAGAAAATAATGTCATACAGGCCCTTTAAGTTCAGTTCGTGTCAAATTTACATAGAGCACTGAAGTATTTTTTTTTTAAATAGATAAAAGATGTAAATTTGATGAAAAAACTCAATCAGTTTTAGAGTAGTGTGTTCTCCAAACCAGGAACCCTCACCTCAGGAAGCCATCCTATTGGCTGAGGAGCTGTACGCATCATCATCATCACCACAGCACACTCTCACCTAGCAACAGGCAGGGCCCCCGCAGCCCCTCCATCCCACCCCCAATCTGCCCGGTGAGGGGGAGCCACACTGACAACGCTGGGAGCGATGTGAACCCCGAGCAGCAATAAAAACAGGTGTAAATATTATGAATACATGTCACAAACATGAGCAGAAAGGGAAGCTTTTTATAAGACCAAAAGCAACACAATTTACGCCAATCGTTTTTTTTTTTTTGTCCCTTATAAGCATTATTGGACAGATATAAGTGTGAAATGAAGGTAAAGAGTGAGGAAAGACATTTAGCAAATTGTGGTCTTTTTTATATTAAAGGTCCCATGACATGGTACTTCTTGATGCTTTTATATGGCTCCTTAATGGTTCCCTAATACTGTAAATGAATCTTTCTTCAAAATCAACACTCAGTGCATGAGAAACAGAGATAAGATGAGAAAGAGTTTTTTTTCTCTCTCTGAACAGGCAATAATGGGCGTTGTTGCTTGAATGCAAATGAGGAGAAAAGAGATGGCCTATAGTAGAGGGTGGGGGCGTGGCCAAACTCTCCACTCTCCGCTCTAGCTCTCAGCTGATCCATTTCCATGTTTTTGCACGAGGGGAGAGATTTGAAGCGTTCCATTGAAAAATAAACACATTTCCACAGAAAATAAAATTAAACCACTGCTGTTCAAAGGTCCAGAGGCTCAGATAAAGGACTTCCGAGCCTAGAAACACTCGGACGTGCCTCCAGACAAATAAAAAAACGCATTTCGCATTGCCTAGCGCATTCGCAGTCCAAACTCTCTGGGCGTGATTTACAGAGACGCTGAGTTCAGACAGACGGGGGTGGAACTGCATTTGCATTTCTTTTTTCAATCTGACGTCAATAAGGTGCCTTGCTCAAAATCGCCCGTTTGAGCTCCGATTTTTTGTAACGCAGAAAAGGATCGCAAATGCTCAATTTAGACATTTCGCAACTTTTAACCATGGGGGGGGGGCCTAAACAGGGTAGGGGAGCTCACATTAACATTCAAAAACCTCAGAAAGTGAAAAACTATAATTTATATTTACAATAGGTTTTTATCACGCCAACTTGAGTACAAACTGGAGAACTGTCAAAACTCATAATACACACATTAAATCCCTCTTAGCCAAAACATTCTTCTCAATCAATGAATTAAAAAAGTCTCTGAGCTCATTTAACCATTTCTTTAATGAGAAAGTAATTACCATGTGACTGAATTTGCCTTGTTGTCGGCTCATGCGTGGGACCTCTACTCTTCCTCTCTGATTGTTATAATTTACCTCTCACCCCCTCCTCCCTCTTCCTCCATCCCCCCACCACCTGCCTTTTGTGGTCGTCTCCGCGGAGTCGCCCGGGTTCATTTTCCTCCCGTCTCCATGGCAACCGCGCACTTGGCAATTCGCTGGCGTCCGACGAGATGCCTTTTCTGAGTCACACTTTTTTCCCCTCCTCTCTCAAATGGTGCGCTACAGAGTGAGACAGTGAGATAAGAAACAACAAATTCAACATAATTTTACTTTGCTTTGCAGAATTTGTTGATTTTCGTGGTAACTTTAAAGATATATTATGCAACCTTTCTGTTGAAGATTCTGCCACCGGTTTGTCTCCAAGGAGATGTTATTACTTTGCCTGGAATGATTCACAGTATTGTGTTAGACACATGTAGGCTACGTTTATACGGCGACGATAAAAACAGAAGACGCAAAAGTGGCGTCTCGTCTTCAATTTTTTATCCCCGTTTAGACGAGCGTTCTCAACAGGAAATGTTTGTTTATACGAAGACGCAAAAGTGGGCGAATTCGATTGAATATGCATGCCAGGCCGCTAATAAAAACACCGACCTTTTTCAGGACACCAACAGGGGCTCTCATTACGGTTGTTTCGCCCTCGATGTCGGGTCGGAGCTCTTCGCTTAATGCAACAAGAGCTTGTTTAGTCATTCTGAGGTTTTCCACCCAAGCACTGTCAGCAACTAATCCATTCTCAAAATTGTCCCACCACTGACTGGTTCTGCCCGGTCTTGTCCAAACTCGCCTCTGTCACCTGCGACGTATTGTTATTGTTTTTACCGGCTTGGCGCATCCAGTCAGCTGTATGCGGCGTGAACATGTTTTGCGCTTCTTGCCGTTTAGACGGAGACGCGACCCGGGCCGTCTTCAGAACTCCACACTCTGGAAGGAGTCTTCAGATTTCTGCGGTTTCAGAGCCCGACGGCGCCACCGCTGTGTAAACAAAAGACACTAAATGGCCCCTAGCAACAAGAAGAAGAAGAAGTGAACTTTATTGATCTCACAATGGAGAAATTCCTCTCTGCATTTTAACCCATCCTATATATATATATACAGTATATACGTATAGGAGCAGTGGGCAGCACACACATTAGGGCGCCCGGGGACCATCTCCATGATCTTCTTGCTTCGGCTTGGTCAGGACCTAAGCTGGAGTACCTATGGTGCATGTTTTGGGTTGATGGGGGAAACCGGAGTGCCCGGAGGAAACCCACCCAGACACGGGGAGAACATGCAAACTCCACACAGAAAGGCTCGGGCGACCCGGGGATCGAACCCAGACCATGCATGCAAACTCCACACAGAACACACACAGAAAGGCCTGGGCGACCCGGGGATCGAACCCGGAACCTTCTTGCTGTGAAGCGCTAACCACTCAGCTACCGTGCCGCCAGATAAGATGATGCACCAGGCCAAGTTACAGGTCAGACCTGGGGAGAGGAGAAACTAAATTTGCAACCTATTCATATACAGTATACAGTGCAATGTAAAGTCTTGTAAAGTCTGGAAACAGTTTCAACTGCAGCAGTAGAACAGTCAGCCTTCTCAACCTCTCCTCTGCAGAATAGCCTGAAGATAAGGTATTGTGCAAAACGTACTTTTTGGAGCTTTTGTACCAAGTTATAACATTGGTCCCTCATTAAAAACATGCCTGAAGATGTTTCATATATCAACCATGCATGTTTGAGTAATCTAGCGATCTTTCCCGGTTACTATTCAACACCTTTTTATGGTTAAAGGGATAGTGCGTTTTAAAAAAAAAAGTTAATCTGTATGGGTTTCCTTCTAAAAGTTACGTGTGTTGACACCGGCTTACCTCTGACAGTCTCAGCTGATCCCGGTTCGGCTCGCTTTCTGGAGCCCAAATAAGTAGGTCCGGTAACTTCCCTGGAACATGAAATAAAGCTTTTTTTCTTCTCAAAACAAAACATTTGTTAGAAAGGTGATATATTTGCGTCCGAAACAGTTGTCCACGAAACATCCAGCAGTGTATTTCGCATTTGCGTATTGTCTCTCTCCACTCGTATCACTACGCCCATGTTAACTCTATCAGCCTGTTCACCTTCAGCGGATGTCTACGCCGAAGTTTACAAGTGAACAGGCTGATAGAGTTAACATGGGCGTAGTGATACAAGTGGAGAGAGACAATACGCAAATGCGAAATACGCTGCTGGATGTTTCGTGGACGCAAATATATCACCTTTCTAACAAATGTTTTGTTTTGAGAAGAAAAACAAGCTTTATTTCATGTTCCAGGGAAGTTACCGGACCTACTTACGTGGGCTCCAGAAAGCGAGCCGAACCGGGATCAGCTGAGACTGTCAGAGGTAAACCGGTGTCAACACACGTAACTTTTAGAAGGAAACCCATACAGATTAACATAAAAAAACACACTATCCCTTTAATGGTACAAGCCTGTACAACGACAATGTATGCATGACAATCTTTCAATACAAAACTGTGATACAAAACAATACACTACAACTTAACAAACCTGATGCAATGTGCAGTAGTTTCATTCGTGAAATACACACCCTATAGCATTTTTAAAACAATAAGGTAAAATGGTGATCTAAGTAAGTAAGTTATGTGTTGTCAGTTGATACCCGATAGAAGAGTAATACTGCCTCTTTAAAAACATGGAGGACAAACATATTATTAGTAAATGACACATACCAGTTTGCGGCACACAAAGAAGGAAACTAAATAGACAGGATCAACAACATCATTAAAGGTCCCATGGCATGAAATTTTCACTTTCTGAGGTTTTTGAACGTTAATGTGAGCTCCCCTACCCTGTTTAGCCCCCCCCCCATGGCTAAAAGTTGCGAAATGTCTAAACTGAGCATTTGCGATCCTTTTCTGCGTTAGAAAAAATCAGAGCTGAAACGGGCGATTCTGAACAAGGCACCTTATTGACGTCAGATCGAAAAAAGAAATGCAAATGCAGTTCCACCCCCGTCTGTCTGTACTCAGCGTCTCTGTAAATCACGCCCAGAGAGTTTGGACTGCGAATGCGCTAGGCAATGCGAAATGCGTTTTTTTATTTGCCTGGAGGCACGTCCGAGTGTTTCTAGGCTCGGAAGTCCTTTATCTGAGCCTCTGGACCTTTGAACAGCAGTGGTTTAATTTTATTTTCTGTGGAAATGTGTTTATTTTTCAATGGAACGCTTCTCATCTCTCCCCCCGCGCAAAAACACGGAAGTGGGTCACAGCGCACAGCAAGGAAAGAGCGGAGAGTTTGGCCACGCCCCCACCCCCTACTATAGGCCATCTCTGTCCTCCTCATTTGCATTCAAGCAGCAACGCCCAGAATGGAGTGTTCCAGAGTGACATTTATGACTCTTTCTCATCTTATCTCTGTTTCTCATGCACTGTGTGTTGATTTTGAAGAAGGATTCATTTACAGTATTAGGGAACCATTAAGGAGCCATATAAAAGCATCAAGAAGTACCATGTCATGGGACCTTTAAATAATATCTGAACTTTAAATGCACAGTCCATTCCCTCCCACACAGATGCTTTGGTCTCTATTGGGTTTTTGATTGCAGTGGTCGTGGCTGGGCTCTTTTCTCAGATGGGTTTAAAATGTGCTCATCTCATTTGAGGGGCAAACGGACGATCTACAAGCTGTAATTTGTCTCCCACTTAGAGCAGCAGCCATAGGGCCCCTCACAAATGTGCTCAGATTAGAAGAGAGGGTGAAGCCGGCTGTAGACATACAGTATGAGGACAACTCACTGGAATGCTAGAAATATTGTTTGGGAATTGATGTCATGCTTTGTGCTGGACTTTTTTTTTTTTTAAAGGGCCCGTATTACGCTATTTTCTGATCTGACTAATAATGCAGGATTACTCAACCATGTGTGAATGAAACAAAACTCTACACATGTTTTTGATGAGGCAACAACATTTTAGCATGGCGCAAAGCTCACAAGAATAAATCACGCGTTGTATTTATAAATAAAATAATGTAGATAGGCAAATCTTTTGGTCAACCTCTTGAGCCACAGCTGCCCTCGGACATACTGGCAAAAGCATGGCAATGAATCTGTGACAAAGGATTTCTGAAGATTCTGCAGCATCTTGTAGCCATTGGACTTCTCTGGAAACAGGCAGAGTTGTTTTAGATTAATATTGCAACTTAAAATGTCTGTAATAAAACACAATGATCACAGGTATCATAGGTAATCACTATAAAGCAGACAAAAGCACAGTATATCCTTTTTAACAAATATTATTTATGTGCAAATGGCTAATAGCTTTGAATTCTCCCAGACTCCCAAAATAACCATTACATGTGTCGCTTTGTGAAGGACGAGCGCGTTAACTGCCCTGTAGGAGAAGGCTGCAGCTGGGGACTATTTCTTGGACAGTAATCCATCTGTCAGTGTGTGCCCCCTGGTCCTGCGCCGCTCAAGAACACAAACAGAGAGACAGGCCTGCCCACTGCCCACTGCCCGCTGCCTGCTGCCCACTGCGCTTGGGGCCTGAGGTGGGAGTCTGGAGTCCATGCGGTGTCATTTCCTTTTACCTTGGACAGTGAAAAATGCTGTCCACCATTTCTGTGTCTGTGTCTGGTACAGTGGTCCCTCGCTCTATCGCGGCTCACTTTTCGCGGCCTCGCTGTTTCACAGATTTTTTTTTTTTTTAAATAGTGAATCAGCGGAGACATGAGTCACTGGATCCGTAGGAAGTCCAGACCGGGACTAAGACATGAGGACCAGACTGACACGGACCAGGGACCGGGACTAGATCGGAACTAGACCAGGACTAGACCAGGACTAGACCAGGACTAATTGTGGAGTCAATGATGTCCTTCCGGGGCGGTCTGATTTTGGAGCCAGGGTGAAATGCAACCAACCCTTGTGAGCGAGGGTTAGTGGGGGAAAATCCTCATGGTCCAGGATATTGAATTTATTTGACAAAGCTACATTCATAGTGGAAGAGGAGCACTTACCATGTCCGCAGCCATCACGGGAGGAGGAGCAGGACAAGCGGTTTATTCGCTTACCTTGTCTGCAGTCATTACGGGCTACAACAATCCAGGGATCTGCCCGGACTGGAGTAGCGCTGATCGGGGCTTTAGGCCTAGCCCAGGGGTGGGCAAACTTTTTGACTCGTGTCTAAAATTTAACAGAAGGGCCGGACCAGGAGCAGGTGGATTTAGTGTTTTGGTAAAAACACTAAAAATAACATGGGATATGTAGAAAATATGTGCTTTATTTCAAACAAAGGCATTACAACAAAATGTCCATCTTTCAAGTTCCACGGTATTTAGATATTTATTGAAATGACTCTTAAAACACAGAACATTTAATTAATAAAATACAGCCCCCTCAAAACTTGAGAGCCCTGGTTTAATACCATGCTGGGGAACATTTCCATGGAGACATCCCACCAAAAAAGTTACATAATGTGGGATTTCTGTTTTTAAAGGTGCACTATGTAACTTCTAAGGTAGCTACTTGCTTGTCGCCATTTTTTGCCTGGAATGTTCCATAGTAGGGCATTAAACATATCTACCTTGTATTTTACCCTAAAAAACATGAATTCTTAGCATGTGCACACTTGTTTCTTCATACATCTGATCATTAACCTGTTGGTTTGGCTTTGGAAAAGAAACGTCCACCATTTTCCCCCTCAGAAGCGCCGGCTGTCTTTGCAGAAAACTTTGTCATAAAGAGACTAACGAATCCTTTTGTCAACATTGATGTTGACGAAAACGAAATGAAACGTTATTTTATCTCCTCTTCGCGCATTATTTGTAGTTTTAAGTTGGTAAAATAGAAACTTGAACTTAAAATGATTAGCTGCCGTGGGCGGCAGTAGCTCAGTTGGTAGAGGGCTTGTCTAGTGATCCAGGGGTTGGCGGTTCAAATCCCGCTCTTGATGGGTTGACCGCGTGTGATCCCAGCCCCCACAGATGAGTGCTGCTGTTGTGTCCTTGGGCAAGACACTTAACCCCACCTCGGTAGCCCCCATTGCAGAAGATATAATGATAATATATATAATGAATGATTAGCTGGCACAACTTTAAAAGCTTAGTTTACCCAACTGGAAAAGCTTAGTTGGCATTACTTTAAAAGCTTAGTTGACCCAACTTAACAGCAATACTTAAAAACTTAAAAATTTAAGTTGATACTCACAACTCAAAAACTCAGCCGGTGCAGCCGGTTGCCTTGAAAATTTGAATTGAACTAACTATTTATTTCTTACAGTGTAGTTCATAGTTCATAGTTAGCTTTATTGTCAAAAAACCATATGTACACGACACATAGTGAATCGAAATTTCGTTTCCCCCTGACCAATCAGAGGCAGTTGATAAAGGCGGTCAGGGGAGGGGCTGCAGCGCATGTGTGTGCCGCCATCTTGGAGATAACAGTGGAGTGGAAAAGATGCAGTACAATCAATAACAATATTCACAAACATGTTACAACAAAAACAATTGGACAGGTAAACACACAGCGTTTTTTTCTTTGGTGACAGACGGAGCAGACCAGAAAATTGATGAAATTGATTGAAAACTGAAGTAGAGATGAACATTTCTAAATATACAGGGCAACATGTATACATAATACTAGTGCAGTGTGCTCCGACTGAAATTGGAATGTCCATGTTTATAGTGTGCTGTGATAACAAACCACAGCTGTGACCTTGGGAGTGATTGTGTGAAGAGCAGAAGTCAAAATACGATACGATCCCGTTGATATGGAGATTTTCCAAGGAGGCTGATTTAATTACACCAAGGGCATTAATTTAGTTTAATCAAATACATTTTAGAGACCCAGGCGAACAGGCAATTAGCCAGAACCCTGGTTCTGCCAGACCCCCATCTTCATGTCACCCTGCAGAGTCGCTAGAGACCTAGACAGTTCCTCCTGGCATACAGCAGTGCTGTTTCTGCACAGTTCTGTCAGCATACTCATGATGAGATGTATCCTCTGGTTGGAGATGTTCCTCATCCTGTATCACTTTCTGATGTAATCCCTTCACTTGGCCAGCAACTTTATGGTCCATACCACTATTTTATACTGACCACAGACAAAACCAAGACTAAACCTGGGCTAAAACAGGTCCAAACAAAGTCAACATCAGTACTAAACCAGTCTCAAACCAGGACAAAATGAGGACCAAACCAGGACCAAACAGAGCCAAACCAGTCTTAAACCAGGACAAAAGAAGGACCAAACCAGTCTCAAACCAGGACCAAAGGAGGACCAACTAAAAAACCCCAATAAAGCCTATATTTTGCCATATTCTGACACATGTATCGTGCGGTGTCCACAGATGAACTCTCCTCTGGTGGTGGTGGAGTGAGTGGAGCTTGTTGAAATGGCACAGATGACATCGTTGTGTTCTTCATATTTCCTCCTGCACCGGTCGCTAGGCAACAGCAGCAGCAGCAGCAGTAGCAGTAGTAGCAATACTATTTGGGAGTTGCAGAAAGCACAGAGTGAGTGGGTTTTGATTAAAAAACAATTCATCTTTGATCTGCAGTGCCTCCTCTGCTTCTGAAGAGTATTTTTATCTGTATGGGGCCAACTGGGAGTAAAAAATAGGCTGATTATTAAACAGCGTAGAAATACATGCACACAATGTTCCAGCTGCATATGTTTTGTGGAGTCATTAAACTGAAGTGGGGTTATATAGGAACACACTGTAGAAAGTAAAGGTCTTATATTGTGCAAAATGGACTTGTGTGAGCTTTAAGCCATGTGATAATGTTGTTGCCTCATCATAAACATGCAGGATTTGTGTGTTAAACATGTGTGGATGAAACAAAACTCCACGTGTGTTTGTGATGAGAAAACAACATTAGAACATAGATCAGCAAATAGTGTAAAACGGGCCCTTTAATATACAAGTTGGATGAGTAATTGTTGAATGGTCAGAAGGAGTCTAGTTTATGTGAATTGACTTTAAAAACACAGAGGAGCAGGGCAGCTGTTGTTTAGGGCCAAACCAATGGGGGAAGGGGGGTGCTTCAGTTACTTACAGCACACCGCACATGCTTAAAATAAAGGGGAAAAAACTGCTTTACTTTTGCTTTTTGGTTTGTTTGTTTGTTTGTTTGTTTGCTAATAATATAAGCTAGCATAAACAATGCCAACGATGTGATACCTACATCCAGTTGGCACTCAAATCATATACAGTAATACATATAAAATATGCTTTTCTTACATGAACATCCAGTGTCCATTTATTTATCTAAACATCTCATCTGTCTTTTATCTTGATTGGTGAATTGTTTTTTTCAAACCATGTATCCATAAGGGGCCACAACCATAATTGTATTTATAGGTACAGTGTGTAGGATTCGTGGTGCATAGGTGGTGTAGGTACCATGCACTTCCTCTTTTGGCTACGGCAGACCTCGAGGGTCACCCGGGCGCGCCGTAACGCGGACAGCTCGTGTACCCGCGCGCACCCGGCGCTAGTGAGCTCTCATCGACAACTACGGTATAAATAAAACATGGTCCCGTTAACTGTTTTTTTTTTTTCTTTTCTCATGAAAACACACATTCCCGATCATGTACCATGACAATCTACACATCAAATGAAACCTTACAGTCTCCTCTTTTTGACTATGCAATTCATTTCCCGGCACAACAATCACTCCCCGAGCACATGGGATTTTATACGGAAAAGCACAAAACGAGGTTTGTTACTTAGCTTACCTTTGAAGGCTCTGGACAGGTCAAACTCTCTATTTCACCATAAGCTTGGTCTCAATCTGTCTGTAAGGATCCAGCGAATAAAATCCAGTAAAACAATTTAGTCCAAAACACGTGTTAGATCCATTACGACGTCTGATCCGGCAACATGCTTGTCGTTGTTTACCCAAAACCACGAGCCTTGCCGAAGGCGAAGGCGGAGCCCAAATGTCCTTCTGCGGCTCTCGTATTCAAAATGGCTGCCTCTGCATGGGGAAGATCCCCCTTTTATGTGACTATATCTAAGTCCAAAAGAATACTTTGATTTCATGATGGAAGTGAAAAGGCTTGGAAAACAATGTATTTTTGAATGGGTATCTTCAATTTCGGTAATTAATGTGTAAAAATCTTACACACTGTCCCTTTAAGGCCATAAATGCCTCGAACCGGCCCTGCAGAGGAGCACCCCATGATGACAAAAAGGCAAATGCTCTGAACTCTCAACAGATTTGTAGGTTTAGTAATAGCCATTTCTGCAGCTGTTATTCCATTAGGAACAACAAGCTCACAAAGACAGAAGCTTAGACTGAAATTAACAGCGCACTGAGCGATGCTAAACCTCCACCCTCCAACGTAACACCAGAGGAAAGGAAGGCCATCATTGCTCTAGAGAAGGTCCGCAGCATCAACATCCTGCCTGTGGATAAAGGGAAATGCACTGACATCCTGAACTCAGCTGATTATGAGGCTACGGTGAACAGCCTACTGAGTGACACCGCAACCTACAAATTACTAAAACGAGATCCCCCCATTGGGTACAAAAAGATCATTGATTGCTTGCAGAAACTGGAGAAGGAAGAAGTCATTGATCAACAGCTGTATTACAGATTGTACCCTGGTGATGCCATCCCTTACATCTATGGCCTCCCAAAGAGTCACAAACAAGGAGTACCCACTGTATCAGACCCATCGTGTGTAGCACAGACTCCTTCACAGACAATGTGGCCAAATACCTAAAAAACATCCTGGCTCCTCTGGCTCTAACACAGAGCACCACATCGAGAACACAGCTGAATTTGTGAACAAAGTCAAGTTTCTCCAGTTTGACGGGATGAGACAATGGTTTCCTTTGATGTGATCTCTCTTTTCACTTGTATCCCTACATCGGTAGCGGTGGAGACAGTGAGAAAGAGACTATTGCAGGATACCAAGCTAGAAGAGAGAACCAAACTTTCCCCCCGACCAAATCTGCCAACTGCTGGAAATTTGTTTAAATACCACCTATTTCCAGTTCAGAAGAAACTTAAATGCAATGGGCTCACCAGTCTCCCCTATCATGGCTAACTTATACATGGAACAATTTGAACAGTGCGCTTTGGCCTCATATCCAGGCACTTCACCCACACATTGGTATTGTTATGTTGATGATAATTTTTCAAAAATGAAAATTCAAGATTTGGAGCCTTTTACTGCACATATCAATTCTGTAGATCCAAACATCAAATTCACCCGTGAAGATGCTAATGATAACACATTGGCGTTCTTAGATTGTGCAGTAACGATAGAAGACCGGTGACTCCAAGTAGAAGTCTTCAGGAAGCCCACACACACAGACCAATACCTGCTTTTTGATTCACACCACCCACTGCAGCACAAACTGGGTGTTATTCGGACATTACAACACAGGGCCCAAGTGGTTCCCACAAGCACAGAGGGTAAGGAGAAAGAAGAACAACATGTGGAGAAAGCCCTCTCTGTTTGTGGATATCCTAAATGGGCTTTCAACAAAACCAAGAGAGACAAGGACAAGAAACAAGACAACAGAGAATCAGAACCCAGGATGAAAGGTGTAGCGATTCCTTACCTGGCCGGCGTTTCAGAAAAACTACAGAGGATTTTCAGACAATATGAAATTCCAGTCTATTTCAAACCCACAAACACTTTAAGACAAAAACTGGTCCACCCAAAGGACAAAACACCGAGCCACAAACAAAACAATGTGTTCTACTCCATTCAGTGTAGTGAAGACTGCAGTGAGCGCTACACTGGAGAAACAAAACAGCCACTTTACATCTCCACCTTGAAGCCACGGGCCACTCCTTTGAGGACAGTGAGGTACAGATCTTAGCCAGAGAAAAGAACTGGTTTGAGAGCGGAGTTAAAGAGGCTATTTTTGTCAAGAAAGAGAATCCTTCCTTGAACAGAAATGGAGGCCTCAGACATCATTCGTCTCCCATTTATAACTCTACCCTCAAACCTAAATCAAAACACACAAAGAAAATTATAGGGTTAGCCAGGTAAGGTCCAGAGGTGTGAAAACACCCATTATGGTCCTGAATGGTTTTGCTAACAAGACCCCACATAGAAACTGAAAACAAATAGGTGTGATAGTTTCATAGTAATTTCATTGTAGTTAGCTCCTCCCTGCAGCTAGTTAGGTAAAATCCTCCAGCTTAGGTCCTGACCAAGCCGAGCAATAAGATCATGGAGATGGGTCCCCGGGTGCCTGAAAGACGAGCTGCCCACTGCTCTTGATGGATGGGTCAAATGCAGAAAAATAATTTCCCTACGGGGATGAATAAAGCGTGTCTTCTTCTTCTTCTTCTTATAAGCAGTGTCCACCAGCACTTTAGCCAGAACTGAAGAAGTAGCTTGAATGAGCTGCGAAACGTCTTCGACCAAATAAACTTTGTCCAGTTGACAAATTGAATCCATTTGCCATGGATTCTACCTGGACGACTGAAGTATTCTTCACACATCTCAAGAGATACACAAGTTATATATGGTAAAAGGAGAAGTAATTTGTCAACTGGACAAAGTATGTTTAATTGAAAACGTTTCGCCGCTCATCCGAGAGGCTTCGTCATGAGCGGCGAAACGTTTTCAACCAAATAAACTTTGTCCAGTTGACAAATTGAACTTCTCCTTTTATCATGGATTCTACCTGGACGACTGAGGGACTTTTCACGCAAGTTATATATGGATTAAGTCAAAATAAAAGAACAATATAACATGATTAAAAGCTTAAAACACCTACTCAGCTCCTCATTTCTTGTGTCAAATCTCACAATATGCCATCATTTCTAAATATATCTTTAAGTGCCATTTTCTATCTATAGCTTCATCAGTGTCAGTGTCTGTATCAGTATCAGTGTCTGTATCTGCTGCTCTGTCTTGTTCTCCATCGATTGCTTTCATTTTATCATGTTATATCAGAGACAGAGAGGGTTTAGGTCCAGGAAATCGATGCTGGGGCTAAATGGACCTGATTAGAGCTGTGCGGCCACAACTGATCACACCGCATGTCTCTCTACCGCACATGGAACTGCTGCTAGCACAAAGTTTCACAACAACTTCATCAAATATAATTCCAAAAAGGGCAATTTTGGAGCAGCTTGGGAATTTGGTCATTATGATTTCATGGTTTTGTACTGCAGGGATTTGCCTGAAGTTTCCAAAGTGGTAGGAATTCAGTAATAGGTTTGGAACAAGCTCCAATGTGCAGATTTCGGATTGGGAGAGTTGTTCAGTATAATTAAGAATATCTGAGCCAAAACCATTTCTAAGCCAAGCTATTATGAAGACAAAGATTTAGTACTATGTATAAGTACTGCTCTTAAAAGCCTCTTATTGTTATTTCGACACATGAGATTGGAGCGTGTTAAAAATGCACGATGTAAACTTTTCTGGTACAAGGTCCGTCACCTGCTGGTCTCCATGGAGATGTTCTTGCTTTGCCACAGTATAGCAATCAAATTATCTTGTTATTATATCCTTTAAGTTTTCTTTTTCCCACTGCTTTTTGGGCAAAGGTAAATTAACATACTGCGCATAATAGCTTTTTCTTATCGTTTCTGTTGTTATGACTGTATTGATGTCAACATGGGTGTTATAATGTTCCATTGTAAAAGAAAGTCAAACGTTTACTTGCCCAAAGTAAATACATACATTTTATAATAAAAAATAAAATAAGGTACAAGTTAGATCTTTGTAGAGGCAAGCTGTAAGAATGCTTTTTTTCTACCAATAAAAACATTGGTAAATGAAAAATGGTAGATAAGATAAGATAAGATAAGATAAACTTTATTGTCCCCAAGGGGAAATTTGCCTTGGGCTCACTGCCCGCAGCTTAAAAACACAGTTACACTCACACATACAGTACAGACAGACAAACAGAAAACAGTCGCAGCTCATTGCCAGATGATGTCCATTGTCCATTTGTGCACTGCACAACCTTACAGTGTTCTACTTATTGCACCAGCTCTATTGCACAAATAATTATTGCGCAGATAATTATTGCACAAGCCCTATTACACAAACTGTTATTGCACAAAAGTTATTGCACCATTCAATATAAAGTGACTAAGTGCTCCTTTTTTGTGCAAATTTGTTCAAGAGTGCAAAGGAAGAGGGCACAAATGAGAGTTTATATCTGTTACTCTTAAAGATCCCATGACATGGTACTTCTTGATGCTTTTATATGGCTCCTTAATGGTTCCCTAATACTGTAAATGAATCCTTCTTCAAAATCAACACTCAGTGCATGAGAAACAGAGATAAGATGAGAAAGAGTCATAAATATCTCTCTCAAACACTTTATTCTGGGCGTTGTTGCTTGAATGCAAATGAGGAGAAAAGAGCTGGCCAATAGTAGAGGGTGGGGGCGTGGCCAAACGCTCCGCTCTCGCTCTGAGCCTCAGCTGATCCATTTCCTTGTTTTTGCATGGGGGGAGAGATGAGAAGCGTTCCATTGAAAAATAAACACATTTCCACATAAAATAAAATTAAACCACTGCTGTTCAAAGGTCCAGAGGCTCAGATAAAGGACTTCCGAGCCTAGAAACACTCGGACGTGCCTCCAGGCAAATAAAAAAACGCATTTCGCATTGCCTAGCGCATTCACAGTCCAAACTCTCTGGGCGTGATTTACAGAGACGCTGAGTACAGACAGATGGGGGTGGAACTGCATTTGCATTTCTTTTTTCGATCTGACGTCAATAAGGTGCCTTGTTCAAAATCGCCCATTTGAGCTACGATTTTTTGTAACGCAGAAAAGGATCGCAAATGCTCAGTTTAGACATTTCGCAACTTTTAACCATGGGGGGGGGGGGCTAAACAGGGTAGGGGAGCTCACATTAACGTTCAAAAACCTCAGAAAATGAAAATTTCATGCCATGGGACCTTTAAAGTTATGCGCTCGATAGCGTCTGCCTGATGGGAGCATTTCATATTCCCTGTGCAACAGGTGAGAGGGACAATCCATCTGGCCTGAGCGAGCACAGAGTCTTGAAAAATGTCCCGCAGAGAAGGAAACTCTTTCCTGCCAATCACCTTCATGGCCTTATTTACCAGTTTCTCAAGTTTGGTTTTACATTGGACAGTTAAGGAACCAAACCAGGCGACCAGACTGTAGCGTATGAGACTCTCCAAAGACAGCATTATAAAAACAAGTCATGATTTTTGTGCTCACACCAAACAGCCTCAGTCTCCTTAGAAAGTGGAGCCTCTGGGACAAGTTGGAACAAAGAAAATCTACATGTACATCCCATTTAAACAGACTGTCAATGTACACACCCAAATATTTAAAAGATGCCAAAGATGCTCTATTTGTCTGCCCTCAATGACAACAGGATCATGGGTTTGCAGAGCACGAGGATCAAACACCAGCTTAAATGTAGCTTAAATGTATTCATATTTGACAGTTTCACAGATAGAAATACAAAAACCAAAATGATTGTATTTGACCATAATCATCAAATTTAGCCATTTTACTTATGTCAGACATATAATGCTTGTGTTCGATATAGAGTTAGAATCTATGACACCGGTGGATGATTATGTTACAATTTGCCCTTTCGAAATCACAATATTCATCTAAAACCACTTAATAAATGAAAAGTTAAAAAGCCATGGTGTCAAGAGCCTGCACCTCAGATGGATAGTTGCAGATTACGCTAACGAATAGTGGATTTTCTTTTTTTCATTTGTATCAAAATGACTTCTGAATTCTACACATTTCACTGATTAAGAAAATCAAATCGGAGAACAAAGGGTGGCAATGGAAACGGATTTTGCAAAATAAGTCTGCTTTAAATACATAATTTTCACAGACACTGAGCAAGTATTTATCAGTATTGAACAGCTTTCAAGAGGGAATTTGCTTGAAGAAATCTGAGGTTTGTCCCAAGTATGGTTACTATCAGGTCTGGACTGGGACAAAAAAATGGCCCTGGCATTTTTGGCTTAGACCGGCCCCTCATAATTAGTCCTGGTTTAGTCCTGGTTCAGACATGATTTAGTCCTGATTTAGACCTGATTAGTCCTGGTTCAGTCCTGATTTAGTCCTGGTTTAGTCCTGGTTCAGACCTGATTTAGTCCTGATTTAGATGTAATTAGTCCTGGTTTAGTCCTGGTTCAATCCTGATTTAGTCCTGGTTCAGACCTGATTTAGTCCTGATTTAGACCTGATTAGTCCTGGTTTAGTCCTGGTTCAATCCTGATTTAGTCCTGGTTTAGTCTTGGTTCAGACCTGATTTAGTCCTGATTTACACCTGATTAGTCCTGGTTTAGTCCTGGTTTAGTCCTGGTTCAGACCTGATTTAGTCCTGATTTAGACCTGATTAGTCCTGGTTTAGTCCTGGTTTAGTCCTGGTTTAGTCCTGGTTCAAACCTGATTTAGTCCTGGTTTAGTCCTGGTTCAGACCTGATTTAGTCCTGATTTAGACCTGATTAGTCCTGGTTTAGTCCTGGTTCAATCCAGGTTCAGTCCTAAATTGTGGGCCGGTCTCTAAGTAAAAAAAAAAAAAAAAGAAGGGCATCGGCCCCTAGGACTGTCGGCCCACCAGGAAAATGCCCGGTATGCCCGATTACCAGTCCAGGCCTGGTTACTATAGCAACTTCAAAATATCAGATCATCTCTCCTCTTCGTCTCATGTCTCCAAATGAAGAATTCCAGCTACATCGTGTCCTCAAGTCTCCCCCCAAATAAGTAAATACATAAATAAAGCATGTTTGCACACACCATTGGGGCTCCATCTATCAGTGAGCCAACCAGCCCAGCAGTGCACCCCAGGGAGCCCTCTGCAGTCCCACTCCGAGCTCCAGTGGGCCAGTCTGGAGCGATTACAGAGGTGTGCGCAGGACCAGAGAACTCACCCAGGACTGGTGGAGAGTGAGGGGGTTTGAGTGGGTCAGAGGTGACGGAGGCGATAAAAGTGTGGACAAGATAATATTGAATTCTTATAGTCTCCACTGGACTTGTTTACTTGAACAAGACAACAATAATATTATTCTATATCCCGCTGATGAAACTATTACACATTTCATCAGTTTGGGAAGTTGTAGTGTATTGTTTTCTATCCTGCTTTTGTGTACAGTGGTACCTCACCTTACCAAAGACCCAACAAACGAAAATTTCAAGTTACGAAACGCCTTCACGTTAAATTTTGGTCTCTAGATACGAAAGAAAATTCAAGTTACGAAACGCGAAATCTTAAAAATTCAAATAATGCGCGCTCAGCCACACACATTATACGCTTTTCTCAGACTGGATTTAAACTTTTCTCACATTTGTCTCTCGTTTAAACACTCAAACTTTCATAGATTTTCAACAAAATGTATTAATAGTGAAGCGTGGGGGGAAGGGGGAGGGGGGAGAAAACTGCGCTCTGACACGTGTGATAGCGCAGCATGACCTGGACTAAACCAGGACTGGACCACGACTAAACCCGGACTAAACCTGGACTAAACCTGGACTAAACCAGGACTAGACCAGGTGGATTAAAGTGCCGCGTGCGGGTCTATTTCCTGGTTTTGTTTCGAGTCACAGCTGAGGTGAGCAGCGAGGGGGACCGCACGCAGTCTGAGCGCATGAACGAACGCATGCAAGAGCCGCGGCTCTTGCATGCGTTCGTTCATGTGCTAGGTCTAGAGGAGGTCTAGAGGAGGTCTAGAGGAGGCACGGTTTGAGCACGGGTCTCGTTCATGCGCTCAGACTGCGTGCGGTCCTCCTCGCTGCTCGCCTCAGCCGTGACTCGAAACGAAACCAGGAAATAGACCCGCACGCGGCGCTTTAATCCACCTGGTCTAGTCCTGGTTTAGTCCAGGTTTAGTCCAGGTTTAGACCTTGGTCTAGACCTGGTATAGTCCACGTTTAGTCCTGGGTCTACAGTCTCTACGCAGAACACAATGTTACACTATAAAAAAAGTTACACTATTAAAAAAAAAACTTGGAACGGGCCTTGGAACGAATCAGCAGGACTAAACCAGGATTAAAGCAGGACTAAAGCAGGACTAAAGCAGGACTGAACCAGGACTAAACCAGGATTAAAGCAGGACTAAAGCAGGACTAAAGCAGGACTGAACCAGGACTAAACCAGGACTAAAGCAGGACTAAAGCAGGACTAAAGCAGGACTAAACCAGGACTAAAGCAGGACTAAAGCAGGACTAAACCAGGACTGAACCAGGACTAAACCAGGACTAAACCAGGACTAAAGCAGGACTAAACCAGGACTAAACCAGGACTAAAGCAGGACTGAACCAGGACTAAAGCAGGACTAAACCAGGACTAAAGCAGGACTAAAGCAGGACTAAACCAGGACTGAACCAGGACTAAACCAGGACTAAAGCAGGACTAAAGCAGGACTAAAGCAGGACTAAAGCAGGACTAAACCAGGACTAAAACAGGACTAAAGCAGGACTAAACCAGGACTAAAACAGGACTAAAGCAGGACTAAACCAGGATTAAAGCAGGACTAAACCAGGACTGAACCAGGACTAAACCAGGACTAAACCAGGACTAAAGCAGGACTAAACCAGGACTAAACCAGGACTAAAGCAGGACTAAACCAGGACTAAACCAGGACTAAAGCAGGACTAAACTAGGACTAAAACAGGACTAAAGCAGGACTAAACCAGGATTAAAGCAGGACTAAACCAGGACTAAAACCTTTGCGAATGATGTGCTGCTTTCAAATGGCCACAACTTTTTCAAATATTCTCAGATTTTCATGTGTAAGACATCATTGGAAAGCTTAGAATCTACACTTTCAGAATCTGTGAATAACTCAAAACGCCTCCAGGACGACTTGTGTCCTGTTTCGCCGCGGTCGGTCACATATTAAACCTTTTCTATCTTCATGGAAACCAAATCAGACCAATTTACGGGTCAGATCTGCTCAGAGGCAACCCCGCTCACAGTCAGAATGCCTGTTTTTCTAGGTATTTTTGAGCTACACATCTGTAACATTTAATACATGTAAGGCAGAGCTTTAAAGGGATGTGAACCATAACGAAGCGACTGTCAGGTATAGATCATTTTATCCCATCAGAGGCGCTAGTCAATGAGAGCAGGCCATAGAAGAAAAGGTTTCATCTAGAATCTGGAGAATACTTTCTTGAAATTAAGATGCTTCGGCTGTCATGTGGGAGCTATTATCCCTCAGAAAGCACTGGTCTGAGGAGCTACAGTTTCAATCAGAGTCAATGATAGATAAGAACGATTATGTTTGGCACTCCCAGACAGCTGTTCCTCTGTCATGGTTCAACATCAGTAAACAGGCCCTGTGTGTGATTTTTTTCCCCCATGTATATGAGTAAAGTAGAGATATACTAGTACTGTATAAGCAGCTCTTGAGGTCACAAGAAGTCTGCTGTGTACTGTCTGCATCTAATTGTAAAGTGCTGATCTCTAAGAGCTGTGAAAAGTGCTTATAAACCCATCATGGTGAATAATTAGGATGCTCAGAATGCATGAGGTAAATGAGTAATAACTTTGGACCACTGTTGAATCTGTTTAAAATGAACTAGTTCTAATATTCACATTTTAAGACATTTTAAGATTAAAATCAGCGTCTTTAATTATCTGTGTTAAAGGAGACCTATTCAGCAAAATCAACTTTTCAGAGCTTTTATTATAGTATAGTTTTGTTATAGTTGTTTTCCCTCACCGTTTACCATCTCGATGTTGTATTTGGAGTGATTTTTGTACGCCCACTGCTCTGTGCTTACTTCTTTCTGCAATTTTATTTTCTTAATCGGTGATATGCGTAGGATTTGTCAGTGTAGTGTAGTTATTTTGGTACAATTTTTTTTTTAAAGCTATCCATAAGAGTTGCTCACGCTTGGTTGTGATGACGTTTACGGCAATGTGAGCTCCCACTGGGCGCCGCAGTTTTCCCTCACAGAACTCAGCGGACTTGATTCGTTTATTAGGTCCTTTTAGATCAGTGCTTCTCAAATAGTGGGGCGGGCCCCACTGGGGGGGCATGGCGTGATGCCAGGGGGGGCGCGTATGACCCTGGGAAACATGTTTTTTGCTGTACTGTACTAGAACTAAGTGTAATTGCACATCAACAACAGTAGTTGGCAGTGGAGTTCTCACATGCGATTTACGCACAGTCTCACCATTAACAGAACATCCTCTGTCACAGAAAAAACACGTATATTCCACTGAGTCGTGTCCTTTAGTCCGACAGAAGCTGACGCATCAGTGGCACAAGGAGAGAGCGTATTTTTTCAATGCTTTTAGCTTATGCAAATGAGGTGGTTTTAAGTTTCATTTCTGTAAAACGTAAACAAATGTGCGCAAAGCTGCATTAAAAACACATTAATATTTGAGTCCTCAGTGCAGTCTTTGTTGTAAGTTTCTTTCTTTTTTTGTTTATAATGTTAATAAAAGGAAACAATGGTGTTCTCATAACAATTTTCTAGACAAATAATACTATTTATAGTCGCGCGCAGGAAGGGGGGCGTGAAATTTTTTCTTCTTCCTAGGGGGGGCGTCACAGAAAATAATTGAGAAGCACTGTTTTAGATGAATATTGTGGTTCAAAATGTTCAAATTATAACGTAATTGCTAACTAAATTAAATAAATAATTAATTGTTAAGAAACGAGTTTACAGATCAGGATACTCAACTTTAAATGCCCAGCTTCACATGAGTCAATCACAAGAGACGACCACACACACACATATATATATATATATCTTTATGCTAATGAGTATGAATATATGGAAGTACAGCAGATATATTTGAAAAATGTAAGAGCAAAGAGACATGTGCATCATTGGGGTCCTCTGGAGTAACTGGAGAGTGCATATACTGTAGGTACGTCTGTTTAAAGGGACAGTGTGTAAGATTTTTACCCGTTAATTACCGAAATTGAAGATACCCATTCAAAAATACAGTGTTTTCCAAGCCTTTTCACTTCCATCATGAAATCAAAGTATTCTGTTGGACTTAGATATAGTCGATTTCACCTGCATAAAAGGGGGATCTTCCCCATGTAGCGGCATCCATTTGAATTACGAGAGCCGCAGAAGGACATACTGTATTTTGGGCTCCGCCTTCGCCGTTTTCTTTATAGCTGTCGGTACTGGCCCGTGGATTTCACACAACGAGATAGTACGCGTTTGGATAAACAACAACAAGCATGTTGCCGGATCACACTTACTCCGCACATACATCGCAGGAGCAAGCACCTTCATCTAAGGCTATGTTTATACGGCGACGATCAAAACAGAAGGCGCAAAAGTGGCGTCTCGTCTTCAGTCGTTTAGACGAGCGTTCTCAACAGGAAATGTTTGTTTATACAAAGACGCAAAAGTGGGCGAATTCGATTGAATATGCATGCTAGGCCGCTAATATAATGTCAGAGCTACCTTTTTCAGGACACCGACAGGGGCTCTCATTACGATTGTTTCGCCCTCGATGTCGGGTCGGAGCTCTTCGCTTAATGCAACAAGAGCTTGTTTAGTCATTCTGAAGTTTTCCACCCAAGCACTGTCAGCAACTAATCCATTCTCAAAATTGTCCCACCACTGACTGGTTCTGCTCGGTCTTGTCCAAACTCGCCTCTGTCACCTGCGACGTATTGTTATTGTTTTTACCGGCTTGGCGCATCAGGTCAGGTGTATGCGACGTGAACATGTTTTGCGCTTCTTGCCGTTTAGACGGAGACGCGACCCGGGCCGTCTTCAGAACTCCACACTCTGGAAGGAGTCTTCAGATTTTTGCGGTTTCAGAGCCCGACGGCGCCACCGCCGTGTAAATGAAAAACACTTCCGATAGAATATTTTGTCGTTTTCAGTCGCAATCGTCCTCGTCTAAACGGCCCCTAAGAGGAAAAGAAGGACTCTCGACACGGAGAGAAGTCGACATAGTACCTGGGGCTTTGTCGCAGAGCGGGCCCGCACCCCGGGTTCCGCCTTCGTCCCCCCAAGTGCAGACTGACCTCCTCCCTCTGCGGTCCGGTTCCCGATTCCCCCCACCCGCGCACAGCGCCGGGTGCGCTTCACGCGTGCACGCGATTCGGGCGCGGCTGCCGGTGAACCCACCTCCGGGTACGCCGAGCTGTCCACGTTACGTCGCGCCTGGGTGACCCTCAAAGTCTGCCATAGCTAGAACCGGAATTGCAATACCCACCATCCACCAATGCGCCACCATCCTACTCAGTGTACCTTTAAGTTAAACACAGATACAGGTCCACGCAGAGTGCTGACTATGACTATGACTTTTAGCGTACATAGAGAACAGCAATTTCAATAATAATCCCTGGGTGTTATAGATTATAAAGATACAGCAGACACAAGCACAATATGTCTTCTTTAAACTCATTTATTCTCTTATAGTGTACAGATCTTATATTACTTTTATGGATTATACTTCAAGCCCCAATAGAAAATAAAAAAATGTTCAAACCCCATTGTCCAGTCCCGATGTACTCCCAGCAGACCGATCTGTCCACTCGTCCCCTCGTTCCCTCCCTCTTACATGAGTGCACTCTCTGACCCACATGAGGCTCTCAGGTGGAGACGGCGGCGCTGAGGGCTGCGGGGCTTGTTGCCTAGTAACAGGAGCAGCAGCAAAAGCAGTAGTGAGGGAGGCGGGAGAAGAGAATAGGAGAGAGGGTGAAGACAAGAGAGGGGTATGAGAGAGAGAGAGGAGAGAGAGGGTGGGAGAGAGAAGAGGAGAAACAGGATAGGAGAGACAGGAGAGAGAGAGAGGGTGAAGATTGAGAGGAGAGAAAATGATAAAAAGAGACAGGGGGTGGATGGAGGAGGAGAGAGAAAAGGAAAGAGAAGAGAAAAGGAGGAGAGAGAGAGAGAAAGAGGGACAGTGACAGGAGAGAAAGAGGGAGGAGAGAGAGATGAGAAAGACATACATGACAAAGGGAGGAGAGGAAAGGTGAATAAAGATAGGAGAGAGGAGAGAAAAGATGAAGGGAAAGGAAAGAGAGGAACAAGATGAAAAGGAATAGAGAGGAGAGTTTGGAAAGAAAAGGGGAGATAGAGAGGAGAGTGGAAAAGGTGAGCGAGGAGAAGAGAGAAAGAGGACAGAGGTGAGAGAGAAGAAAGGGGGAGCAGAGAGAGGGGAGAAAAGGGAGGAGAAGAGAAAGATAAGAGAGTAATGAGGGATAGAGAGAGGGCAGGAGAGAGAGAGATGAGAAGGGGAGGAAAGCGAGGAGGAGAGAGAGAGGACTGAGAGAGGAGAGAGAAGGAGTAGAGAGACAAGACGCGACAGGGAGAAGAGAGAGAGAGGAGACACGAGGATAGAAGAGGAGAGATAAAAGGAGAGAGAGGAGAGAACGTAAATGAGTGGAGCTGTAGAGAGGAGGAAGAAAAAGAGGGAAGAAAGAGGAAAAGGAGCGAGAGGAGGAAGAGGAGAAGAGGGAGGTGAGAGAGAGCAGAGGAGAAAAGGAGAGGAGAGAAGGGGAAGAGAAAGGGGAAAAGAGAGGAGAGAGAGATTTTTATGTAACAGTGAATATAGGGCACAGCTCAGGGCAGGAAGCCAGTGTGACAGTGACCTGCTACAGCCCCACAGACGCTTCATGTTTCATAAAACCATATACAGCTATAATTATGGGGGTGAGGCGTATGATAGGCTATGGACAAATGTTCATTAAAAAACAAAGTGGCCGACCAGTCATTTTATAGCATTATGTTAAAGATCCCATGACATGGTACTTCTTGATGCTTTTATATGGCTCCTTAATGGTTCCCTAATACTGTAAATGAATCCTTCTTCAAAATCAACACTCAGTGCATGAGAAACAGAGATAAGATGAGAAAGAGTATTTTTTTTCTCTCTGATCAGGCCATAATGGGCGTTGTTGCTTGAATGCAAATGAGGAGAAAAGAGATGGCCTATAGTAGAGGGTGGGGGCGTGGCCAAACTCTCCGCTCTCCGCTGTAGCTCTAAGCTGATCCATTTCCATGTTTTTGCACGGGGGGAGAGATTTGAAGCGTTCCATTGAAAAATAAACACATTTCCACAGAAAATAAAATTAAACCACTGCTGTTCAAAGGTCCAGAGGCTCAGATAAAGGACTTCCGAGCCTAGAAACACTCGGACGTGCCTCCAGGCAAATAAAAAAACACATTTCGCATTGCCTAGCGCATTCGCAGTCCAAACTCTCTGGGCGTGATTTACAGAGACGCTGAGTACAGACAGACGGGGGTGGAACTGCATTTGCATTTCTTTTTTCCATCTGACGTCAATAAGGTGCCTTGTTCAAAATCGCCCGTTTGAGCTCCGATTTTTTGTAACGCAGAAAAGGATCGCAAATGCTCAGTTTAGACATTTCGCAACTTTTAACCATGGAGGGGGGGGGGGGCCTAAACAGGGTAGGGGAGCTCACATTAACGTTCAAAAACCTCAGAAAGTGAACATTTCATGCCATGGGACCTTTAACCACGCTGTCAAAAATTTGGGGGTGAAACTGGATAGCAGTCTAAAATTTGACAAACGAATAGACTCTGTGGTTAGAGCAAGCTTCTTTCAGCTCCGCCTCCTGGCAAAGGTTAAACTTTTTTGAGCCGTGGTGACCTGGAGAAAGCGATCCATGCCTTTGTCAGTTCCCGCATAGACTACTGCAACGCGTATGTGGGGATTAACCAAGATGGTCTTCACCGTTTGCAGCTTGTGCAAAATGCTGCAGCTCGCCTCCTCACCAACACTCGGAAAAACGACCACATCACCCCTGTCCTGTACCAGAGGTGTGAACTCGAGTTATGTGACTTCGACTCGAGTCAGACTCGAGTCACGAATTTGATAACTTTAGACTCGACTTGAGAAAATGTACAAACACTTGCAACTCGACTTGGACTTCAATATCAATAACTCGTGACTTCACTTGGACTTAGGCCTTTTGACTTGTGATGACTTGCTACGTCCAATGAAAAAAAAAACTCTAAAAGTATGTTGATAAGGACCGCACTCGTACTGTGAATCTGCGAAAATGTATGCAAAGAGCATGTGCGCAACATCCAATCACAGTAGATCTACGTTGCTTTTATTCGACCGCATCCAAGGCAAACTGCACAACAAATGATGCGGAAACAAGCATCCACGCGCCAGTTTGCAAAATGATGCCGAAGGTGATTTCGTTTGGTTATAAAAACTACGAAGTTGTCAACAAAAAACGAACGGCAATATGCAGAACGTGCGGGTCAAAGATTGCAGACGGAGCTTCCACAACGTCCAATTTTGTTCGGCATCTGAAGCTGCACAAAGACTGAAATCACTGTCATATTTTCTGACCTTTTTGTTCAGTATTTAGTAGAAACACCGCTTTGAGCTAATACAACCATGAGACTTTTTGGGAATATTATAACATGTTTTTCATTTTTTTCTAATGTTATTTGATATGGTGTAAAAAGGTCAAATGAATACAGATCTTGCAGACATTATATGATTTGTAGAAATGACTCGAAACTAAAATGCTAGGACTTTGGATTCGACTTGAGACTTGTGAGCTTTGACTTCGGACTTGACTCGGCACTTGGATACTCTTGACTCGGGACTTCACTCAGACTTGAGTGCAAAAGACTTAGACTTACTTGGGACTTGCCCAGCAATGACTTTGTCCAACCCCTGTCCTGTACTCCCTGCACTGGCTCCCTGTCCAGTTCAGAAGGCATCTTGCACCTTCCTGCCTGTGTGAGCGTTTGACCCCTCACCAACCCAGCAGAGCTCTACGATCTGCAGGGCAACATCTGCTGGAGGTCCCCCGGTCCCAGAGCAAAGAGTGGGGTGATCGTTCTTTTGCAGTGGCCGCTCCAAAACTCTGGAACTCTCTGCCCCCTGAGTTACGCTCCATCACTGACCTGCCTCTGTTCAAAGCCAAACTTAAAACCTATTTATTTAGAACGGCTTTTAACACTTAGTGGCCCTGTGACACTTTATTTATTTTTATCTTAATTGGTATTTTAAAGGAAAAGTAACGGGTTTTTTTTTTTTACAATTTGAGCCATATTTTGGTAATAAAACAAGTTGTTTTACTCACCCATAGCATTTTGGTGTCATATGGAGCACTTGCAGAGATGTTTTGGATTTGCGTTAGCCTATCGTTAGACTTCTAGCCATAGCTCGGGGCATATAATATATTCCCCGAGCATGTAATATGCCCCGTGCGGGCTCCAAATAACACAAACTTTTCAAATCATAGAAGCTCGATGTCTTAGTCTACGATTTCGTTTGAGTCAAAAGTGGCCTGTAATCCAAGATTTAGCCATAGTTTACAGCTTTGCGTTTCATGTTTGGGTCCCGGGAGCTGAGAGCACAGTCCGCACATGCGCACTGGCGTCCTCATCTACTCGAAACTATGGCTAAATCTCGGATTACAGGCCACTTTTGACCAAACGAAATCGTAGGATAAGACATCGGGCTTCTATGATTTGAAAAGTGCTAAAGTTTGTGTTATTTGTTTTTTTTATCTTGTTTTTAATATTGTACATCACTTTGGTCGGCTTTGGCTCTTGGAAGGTGCTATAGAAATAAAGTTTGATTGATTGATTGATACTGGCACCTGGAGATGTTATAGCTTTGTCTAGAATTGCCAACAGGTCAAGTTACATGTCAAATCTGCGGAGAGGCGACCCCACTCATAGTAGGAATGCAGATTTTTCAAATGTGATTGTGAATACATACATGTAAAATAGAACTTTAATGTGATATTACAGAACATTACAGACAACATCTCCATGGAGACAAGCAAGCGGCGAGTCCCTCAACCCAAAAAAGTGACATAGAGCACCTTTAGTTTTCTCTGCATTTGACCCATCCTTCAAGTTTTGGGTCAGGAGTTGATAGAGGAAATAAGAGCACATGACACAAGAAGAACATGCAGACACTATTAAACTTAGACCAAATTTATTAATGGAAAAAAGATGATATGATGATTGACAGGACAATGCCTTATCTGTTACATAAGGGTGAGTTGTAAGTCCAAATATTTGTGCAGAGAAATGCAAATCTATTACAGAAGTCTTTCTTATTGGAGGAACTCTTTCTTTTACAAAATATTATAATATTTCACTAACATTTTGGCTGCTGCTGTTTCTTCAGTCCCAGCAATAATTTGTTTATCTTCTGTCTTCTCAATTCTCCGTTCAAGTTCTTGTAATGTTCGAAATGCCGTGTCTCGTAGTGGCGTTTACGATTATATTCCTTGAGCACCGCCACCGAGCGTACAGGTTTCCCATTCACCTCTGCGAACAAATAGGAATTAGTCACTTTTTCTTGGAAAATCTTGCATTCGGTGTCCACTTTTCTTATTTTTGACATTTTGCTGATGAGAGAGTCACGGTCAACAGTCAAAACGATGGTCCTTTAAAGGGACAGTGTGTAAGATTTTTACCCGTTAATTACTGAAATTGAAGATGCCTATTCAAAAATACATTGTTTTCCAAGCCTTTTCACTTCCATCATGAAATCAAAGTATTCTTTTGGACTTAGATATAGTCACATAAAAGGGGGATCTTCCCCATGCAGAGGCAGCCATTTTGAATACGAGAGCCGCAGAAGGACATTTGGGCTCCGCCTTCGGCAAGGCTCGTGGTTTTGGGTAAACAACACAAGCATGCTGCCGGATCAGACGTCGTAATGGATCTAACACGTGTTTTGGACTAAATTGTTTTACTGGATTTTATTCGCTGGATCCTTACGGACAAATTGAGAGCAAGTTTATGGTGAAATACAGAGTTTGACCTGTGCAAAGCATTCTAAGGTAAGCTAACCTCGTTTTGTGTTTTTCCGTATAAAAGCCCCATGTGCTCGGGGAGTGATTGTTTTGCAGGGAAATGAATTGCATAGTCAAAAAGAGGAGACTGTAAGGTTTCATTTGATGTGTAGAGTGTCATGGTACATGATCATGAGAAAAGAAAAGAAAAAAAACGGGACCGCGTTTTATTTATACAGTAGCGGCTCGTGCGCGTGCCCGGGTGACCCTCGAGGTCTGCCGTAGCTAAAACGGAAAGTGCAATAGCACCATCCACCTATGTGCCACGAATCCTACACACTGGGGCTTTAAGAGCGTTTGGAAAGAGGCAAGTCTTCATTTGTGCTGCTTTGGTGGGAAAAGCAGAAAAGTGGTGCAGAAAATTACCAATATTTCAATAGAAAATTTAAATATAATTACAATGTTTTAATAAAAATCAGCCGAGGGCCAGATTAAAGGTCTTGGAGGGCCGGATCTGGCCCCCGGGCCGCATGTTTGACACCCCTGCTCTATAGTCTGGTGCAGTGGGTGAGCAGGAGTGTCCATGATGGAGAGCAGTTTGTCCTGTCCCTCACTGTGACAAATCTTTCAAAATTTTCTTGTTTTAGATATTTATCTATTTTTGTACAGATTTGAGGTAGATTTCTTACATTGCCCAGTATTGTTCTAACATACTGCATCTCTAGTTGTACGTGCCTGGCAATGTCAGTGGACAAAGATGTGTGGGTCTCTCCAGTTTCAGGTTGTTTATGGTCCAGTTCCAGAGCCTTCAGTATTCAAACATTCAAACAGAATGAAGGAGAGACTGTCTGGTTCTACCATAAAGTCATTACAATGTTTGTATACACTATGTTTTTCTGTGCTTTAAATCAAATGTACAAAAGTTGAAGTTGCAAAGGCCTTGAACATAGAAGGAGGAACTCTGGAAATGCAAGTTCATATACTCAACAAAAAATATAAACGCAACACTTGTTTTTGCTCCCATTTTTCCTGAGATGGACCCAAAGATCCAAAATTCACTCCAGATACACAACACTACCATTTCTCTCAAACATTGTTCACAAATCTGTCCAAATGTGTGACAGCGAGCACCTCTGCCCCGCCGAGACAATCCACCCCACCTCACAGGTGCGCCACATCAAGATGCTGATCCGACATCATGACCAGTGCACAGGCCACCCCGAAATGTGCATTTTTTTTGCTTTATTGGGGGTCTGGGGACTCAGAACCAGTCAGTATCTGGTGTGACCACCATTTGCCTCATGCAGTGCAACACATCTTCTTCGCATAGAGTTTATCAGATTGTCAGTTGTGGCCTGTGGAATGTTGGTCCACTCCTCTTCAGTGGCTGTGTGAAGTTGCTGGATATTAGCGGGAGCTGGTACTCGCTGTCGTATACGCCGCTCAAGCACATCCCAAACATGCTCAATGGGTGACATGTCCGGTGAGTATGCTGGCCATGCAAGAACTGGGACATTTTCAGCTTCCAAGAATTGTGTACAGATCCTTGCAACATGGGGCCGTGCATTATCTTGCTGAAACATGAGGTGATGTTCATGGATGTATGGCACAACAATGGGCCTCAGGATCTCATCACGGTATCTCTGTGCATTCAAAATGCCATCAATAAAATGCACCTGTGTTCTTCATCCATAACAGCCTTTGAAGAGGAGTGGACCAGCATTCCACAGGCCACAATTGACAATCTGATAAACTCTATGTGAAGAAGATGTGTTGCACTGCATGAGGCAAATGGTGGTCACACCAGATACTGACTGGTTCTGAGTCCCCAGACCCCCAATAAAGCAAAAAAAATGCACATTTCGGGGTGGCCTTTTATTGTGGGCAGTCTGGGGCGCACCTGTGCACTGGTCATGATGTCGGATCGGCATCTTGATGTGGCGCACCTGTGAGGTGGGGTGGATTGTCTCGGCGGGGCAGAGGTGCTCGCTGTCACACATTTGGACAGATTTGTGAACAATGTTTGAGAGAAATGGTAGTGTTGTGTATCTGGAGTGAATTTTGGATCTTTGGGTCCATCTCAGGAAAAATGGGAGCAAAAACAAAAGTGTTGCGTTTATATTTTTGTTGAGTGTAGATACAATATAAGACTTTTTGTTACTATTTTAATACAGAGAATGACATAGGGAAAGAAAGTGATCCTGAAAGCTAGCACACCTGAAACATGTGTAAACTGTGTAATCCAGTAGGTTCCATAGTGGTCCACGGGTGTATACTAGTCTATGTGCTCTTATACTTGTTCTGATACAGATTTTATAATTCACGTGGTATCAATAAAAAAGTATGAATAATCTAAATAATAGAGATGAGGAACCAGAGCCTAAATGACTGTGCAGGAGAACCAAAAAAGAGACAGATAGTCACCTAAGATACCATATTGGAAGTTCATTTTCATATTCTTGATTCAGAGGTGGGAGGTTGTTCAATTTGTTACTTTGTGGAATGACATTTTGAAAGTTTGACCGGAGCCCAGCTTTAGATCCAAAGTGATGTAAGACTGAGAAATAATAGAGAGAGAGATGCTCTTTTTTCATGAAAATAACAGATATTCCAAAATTAAGATTTAAAAACGATGCAGTTCTTTTGAAATTGTGCACCTGGAGACATATAAATCAAGTCAAAATATGTTAACTTGACTTCAAATTTGACAGGACAAATGAACTCATTGTTTGGGTTTTTAAGTTTGACAACGTTTTATGAGGAAGTTCTTTCTTATATTTTAGTGGTGCCTTTTAGAATACAAGTTTATAATAATGCCAATGATAAATGTCTTGAAATAAATGCAGTTTTGTTTTTTTAAAGAATTGAAGGGCTTATCAAAATGTTTCGTACAGTATTTCCTCTTAAAGTCTAAGTGGTCATTTGGTGCCCTCTAGTGGAGTAAAGATCACACTGCAACAAGGCAGAAAAGATAAGATAAGATAAGATAAGACTTTATTGATCTCACGCAGGAGAAATTAACTTGTCACAGTAGCTCCAGGTAGGGACAGTTTGAACAAGAAAGAAAAGTGCATGCAGGCAAGAATGGAATAAAGTAATAATAATAATAAAATAAGTAATAATCGAATAAGTAATAATAATAAAACAGTAACAAAGAGAGTACTGAAAAACGATATTGCACGTCTGGACTATACAGTGGAGTTGTACAGTCTGATGGCGGTGGGGATGAAGGATCTGCGGTAGCGCTCCTTCTTGCACTGGGGGTGCCTCAGTCGGCTGCTGAAGGAGCTGCTCAGCTCCTCTACAGTCCGGTGCAGAGGGTAAGAATTTGGCCAGCACCCTCCTCTCGGCCACCTCCTCTACAGAGTCCAGAGGACAGCCCAGGACAGAACTGGCCCTCCTGACCAGCTTGTTGAGTCTTTTTCTGTCCTGTTCTGTGCTGCTCGGGGCCCAGCAGACGACAGTGTAGAGGAGAGCAGAGGCCACCACAGAGTCATAAAAAGTCTTGAGCAGAGGCCTGCACACTCCAAAGGAACTCAGTCTCCTCAGGGGGTGGAGGTAACTTTGGCCCTTCTTGTAGGCCAAAGTTGCCTACAAGAAGGGTTTGTAGGCAAACTGCAGCGGGTCCAAGGTGGGGCTCACCACAGAGCGGAGGTGACTGAGGATCACCCTCTCCATGGTCTTCATGAGGTGGGAGGTTTAGGCGACTGGTCTGTAGTGGGCCGGTTCCCTGGCGTCTTCCACAGGACGGGGACCTTCTCCAGGCTGAGGCTCAGGTTGAATATGTAGCCAGTCAGAACTTGAGATTGTAATAAAATGTTCAAAAGTTAGTCTAGTAAATGTTAATTTACTACAGTAACTTTTCAAGAAATTGTAGTTTTCAGGATACATTTCAGTAGCATACTTTCATTCCTACTTGACTAACATTTTTATTGAAGTAACAGTTACTTAAAGCCCCAGTGTGTAGGATTCGTGGCGCATAGGTGGATGGTGCTATTGCACTTTCTGTTTTAGCTACAGCAGACCTCGAGGGTCACCCGGGCGCACGCACGAGCCGCGCGCCGCTACTGTATAAATAAAACGCGGTCCCGTTTTTTTTTTTTTTTCTTTTCTCATGAAAACACACATTCCCGATCATGTACCATGACACTCTACACATCAAATGAAACCTTACAGTCTCCTCTTTTTGACTATGCAATTCATTTCCCTGCACAACAATCACTCCCCGAGCACATGGGGCTTTTATACGGAAAAGCACAAAACGAGGTTAGCTTACCTTAGAATGCTTTGCACAGGTCAAACTCTGTATTTCACCATAAACTTGCTCTCAATTTGTCCGTAAGGATCCAGCGAATAAAATCCAGTAAAACAATTTAGTCCAAAACACGTGTTAGATCCATTACGACGTCTGATCCGGCAGCATGCTTGTGTTGTTTACCCAAAACCACGAGCCTTGCCGAAGGCGGAGCCCAAATGTCCTTCTGCGGCTCTCGTATTCAAAATGGCTGCCTCTGCATGGGGAAGATCCCCCTTTTATGTGACTATATCTAAGTCCAAAAGAATACTTTGATTTCATGATGGAAGTGAAAAGGCTTGGAAAACAATGTATTTTTGAATGGGTATCTTCAATTTCAGTAATTAACGGGTAAAAATCTTACACACTGTCCCTTTAAATAAAACTTTCGGTTATTCTTCCCACTGTGAATAAGTGTTCAAGTGTGTCTATACTTTGAAAATACGGGTTGATATTTTTACTTAAGTAGATTTTTTTTTTTTTGCTCTGTTGCCTGTACTTTTAATTAAGTAACAAAACTCAGTACCGCGTGTGCACTTTTATTTAATCAATATTTTTAATTATTTATTGCTGAATGTGGATTACATATACTGTCCACTAGGTGACAGTAGAACGTAAAGAAAACCCCACGTCCTGCGCTACTAGATTTTAAAAGCCAAAACTTAAAAAAGAGAGAATCATAGCCAGCAAAAACAGATGATTTAACCAGATCCGTATGGCCAGAGTCTGCAGAATCCATCAGTGACATCAGGCCTGTCTAAGCGGGTTACACCAGGATACGTTCACGTGTCACTGGCTCCACACGAACCTGCCAAAGTGTGGTGCGTTCAAGGCCAGTGGAAACATCCTGAATCTTTTTCTTTTTTTTTTTTCTAAGAATGACTTGCTTCGATTACAGCATGGATTTTTTTTCAACTCTGTCCAGATTTCTGTCCACTGTGAACTCTACTGCAGATTGAAAATGGCACAATCTGAATGTATCTATAAAGGTTAGTTCATTTTATTGATTCTTCTCACGCTGGGGTGTGCGACATGTATTTCTATTAGCGGAATGTTCAGCAGTTACCATGGGGACACAATGCACACATTAGCAAAAACTGCCAAAACTCAAGATTGTGTTAAAGTAAACCTCAGATTATGTCTAATTTGAGTAAAGAATCAATACCATAGAACCCCTCTAGTGTTCAGGTAGGACATCTGGTGGAAATGGTGGAAATGAAAGAAAAAAAAAGAAAAGAAAAGAAATCACAATACAGTGGTACCTCACCTTACGAAATTCATTCGTTCCAGAAGTGGTTTCGTAACGTGAATTTTCCGTAAGTTGAGTAGCTATTTGAATGGAAAAAGCCTGATTCGTTCCAAGGCACCGTTACAAGTTTTTTTTTATAGTGTAACTTTTTTTTAATAGTGTAACACTGTGTTCTGGGTCCTGATTGGCTAAGAGACTGTAGACCCAGGACTAAACGTGGACTAAACCAGGTCTACACAAGGTCTATACCTGGACTGGACCAGGACTAAACCAGGACTAAACCAGGACTAGACCAGGTGGATTAAAGTGTCGCGTGTGGGTCTATTTCCTGGTTTCTCACGAGTCACAGCTGAGGCGAGCAGCGAGGAGGGGACCGCAGCGAGGAGGGGACGTACGCATGAACGAACGCATGAACGAACGCAGGTAAGAGCCGCGGTGGTTTAATCCTGGTTTAGACCTGGTTTAGACCTGGTTTAGACCTGGTTTAATCCTGTTTTAGAGGAGGCACGGTTTGAGCACGGGTCTCGTCCTCTCAGCCCCGCGCCGGGTCATGCTGCGCTATCACACATGTGTCCGCGCCGCGCACACTTCTCCCCCCCCCCCCTTCCCCCCACGCTTCAATATTAATACATTTTGTTGAAAATCTATGAAAGTTTGAGTGTTTAAACAGAGACAAATGTGAGAAAAGTTTAAATCCAGTCTGAGAAAAGCGTATAATGTGTGTGGCTGAGCGCGCATTATTTGAATTTTTGAGATTTCGTGTTTCGTAACTTGAATTTTCTTTCGTATCTAGAGACCAAAATTTACCGTGAAGACGTTTCGTAACTTGGAATTTTCGTTTGTTGGGTCGTTCGTAAGGTGAGGTACCACTGTATTCTAAATTTCATATCATCCCCATAGGCATCACAGTATGATTTTGTTGAAATTACACCTCAACTTTATTTTAAAAAAATCAAACTGATACTTTGCAGCTGATGTCATCAACATTGTCTGGGGGTGTGGAGCTAACTGAAAGCACTAAAAGATATGAACTTTTCCTTCCATATCTAATGTATAAACCACGAACACGCTGTGTCCTTTTCTGTCTGTAACCACTTGGCTTCCTTTGGTCCTCCTCCTGTCCTGGCAGTACCTGGAGGACTAAAGAGAAGAGAAACCAGAGGAGGGGCGGCCTCTGGAGGTATAAGGAACACTGTGATTGGTCTAACCAGTACTCGAGTTGAGGGGGGGGGGGTTGGCATCCCCCCTGTGGGAAAAAATAGTCAAAATCATCCCTCTTCTAAAACGGGCATCCCTTCTTCCATCCCTTATGGCATTTTATCAATCAGGCATGAAAATCCCTAAACTTTTGGCGAATTTCGCCGTTTTCAAAATGGCCAGTGCCCAAGAGCCAATCATAGGCCGAACTGCGCTCCAGCTTCCAATCGTGCTGCAGCATAATTACGCACCGATACGCACTCCCGCCAATCTTGAAGATTACCGCTGTTGTGTTTGCGCCTGTTCGCCGATCAGCTGTGAGCGAGCCGTGTGAATGTTTACGCTGCATTTCCAAGAGAAGAAGAATCCTTAACTTCCTACGTTAATGCTACGTAAGAAGGAACTCTCGCCTCGGGACACGGGATACGTTCGGGATTATGTCATTTTCTCCGGAGCTTCGGATTATTAAAGACAACACGGAAAACTGTTAGAATGGAGCTGACCGCATTCTTATGAGTGAGTCATATTATCAGATTATTTCTGCATCTATTTCGGCACTAAACCAGGACTAAACCAAGACTAAACCAGGTCTAAACCAGGACTAAACCAGGTCCAAACCAGGACTAAGCCAAGACTAAACCAGATCTAAACCGGGTCTAATCCAGGACTAAACCAGTACTAAACCGGGACTAAACCAAAACTAAACTAGGTCCAAACCAAGACTAAGCCAGGACTAAAACAGGACTAAAACAGGTCTAAACCAGGTCTAAACCAGGTCTAAACCAGGACTAAGCCAGGACTAAATCGGGACTAAACCAGGACTAAACCAAGACTAAACCACGACTAAGGTGTGTGTGTGTGTGTGTGTGTGTACATGTGTGTACGTGTGTGATAACATATATCCTGTGTATTATTGAATTATTGAATGATTATATGGGCTCCCCCCCGGGAAAATTTCACCATCCCCCCGGTTTCATTTTACAACTCGACTACTGGGTCTAACAGGTATCCATGCTTCAAACTTCGCCCCTTCAGCCAGGTAATCAGAAACACATGGCTGTGATAGGGCAGTCTTTTGTGATGTCACATAGTACTAGAAATGGCAGAGGTCACAATAGCTGTATTACACAAAGTGAAGGACTGTCTTAGGAAAAATGCCATGTTTCTTTTATATAACTCACTGGTTGTTCCATATTTGACTTATTGTATTGAAGTGTGGGGAAGTGACTGTAAAACACTCATCGAACCGGTCTTCCTTTTACAGAAACGCGCTCTCCGTGTGGTAAATGGAAGTGGGTACAGAGCCCACACAAACACTATATTTGTTCAGTTAAAAACATTAAAATTTAAAGGGACAGTGTGTAAGATTTTTACCCATTAATTACTGAAATTGAAGATACCCATTCAAAAATACATTGTTTTCCAAGCCTTTTCACTTCCATCATGAAATCAAAGTATTCTTTTGGACTTAGATATAGTCACATAAAAGGGGGATCTTCCCCATGCAGAGGCAGCCATTTTGAATACGAGAGCCGCAGAAGGACATTTGGGCTCCGCCTTCGCCTTCGGCAAAACCACGAGGGTTTTGGGTAAACAAGACAAGCATGCTGCCGGATCAGACGTCGTAATGGATCTAACACGTGTTTTGGACTAAATTGTTTTACTGGATTTTATTCGCTGGATCCTTACGGACAAATTGAGAGCAAGTTTATGGTGAAATACAGAGTTTGACCTGTGCAAAGCATTCTAAGGTAAGCTAACCTCGTTTTGTGCTTTTCCGTATAAAAGCCCCATGTGCTCGGGGAGTGATTGTTGTGCAGGGAAATGAATTGCATATTCAACTTGCAATCAACTTGCAAAATAGATTCAAAAAGAGAGAAACTAGTTATAAATTAAGAGGAACTGATATTTTTTCTAAACCAGTATTCAGAACTAAACCAAAGGAAAGATGTGTCTCAATCCAAGGAGTCAGTCTATGGAACAGTCTTGATTATTATTATTAGTAGTAGTAGTAGTAGTAGTAGTAGTAGTAGTAGCAGTAGTAGTAGCAGTAGTAGTAGTAGTAGTAGTAGTAGCAGTAGTAGTAGTAGTAGTAGTAGTAGCAGTAGTAGTAGCAGTAGTAGTAGCAGTAGTAGTAGTAGTAGTAGTAGTAGCAGTAGTAGTAGTAGTAGTAGTACCAGTAGCAGTAGTAGTAGTATTATTGTTGTTATTTTTGTTTGTTGTAATATATAATATTTTGTTGTAATATAATTTTGAGTTGCTAAGGGGCAGATGTTATAAGCTTGTGCTTCTTTCTGTTCCCTTTTCATTCATATTTGAGTTATAATTGTCTAGATGCAATTGCGTTGCATCTGTTATTTTTTGTTTTGTTTTAATGAATGAAATAAATAAATAAAAGAAAGAAAGAAGGATCACTGAATGCAGCACGTACGCAGCATGTAGGTGTTTTTGACCAGAAAGTTGCAAATTAACCTAGTTTGCAGTAAAGTTGCCAAAAGATGACTAGGAAGTGTAGATTGAACGGCACGGTTGGCGGCACGGTGGCTGAGCGGCTAGGACTCATGCTTCACAGCAAGAAGGTTTGGGATTTGATCCCCAGGTCGCCCAGGTCTTTCTGTGTGGAGTTTGCATGTTCTCCCTGTGTCTGGGTGGGTTTCCTCCGGGCACTCCGGTTTCCCCCATCAACCCAAAACATGCACCATAGGTAAAATCCTCCAGCTGAGGTCCTGATCAAACCGAAGCAAGAAGATCATGGAGATGGTCCCCGGGCGCAGTAATGTGCTGCTCACTGCTCCTAATAACAGGATGGGTTAAATGCAGAGAAGAATTTCTCCAGTGTGAGATCAATAAAGTTGCTTCATAAACATATACATATAAACAGTTTAGTAGCAAAAAAGTCAATTCAGTTTTTAGTTACACTTGCGCAACTTTTTGGGGAAGGTTCTGCTACCTGCTTGCCTCCATGGAGATGTTTTTGTTTTGCCTAGAACAGAGGTCTTCAACAGGGGGGTCGCGGAGGCACTGCAGGGGGTCGCGAAATCTTTTGATTTCACTTTAAAATAATATATTCATTCATCTTCTTCCGCTTTTTCCATTCTCTGGGTCGCAGGGGCAGCAGTCCAAGCAGTGTTCCACTGCCCAGAACACAATGCACCAGCCCTCATGAATCCTCCCACAGGTGGTGGGTCCACAGGAGGACAGCTCACGTCACAACGGGCCTTGATTTATCTTCTGCCATGGGGGCTACCAGTGTCCGCAGACACTGGGGGCGAGGTGGGGTTAAGTGTCTTGCCCAAGGACACAACGGCTGCTCTCATCTGTGGGAGCTGGGATCACACGCGGTCCATCCGTTCGGGATTCAAACCGCCAACTCCTGGATCACTAGGCATGCGCTCTACCAACTGAGCTACTGCCGCCCTATAATATATAATTTTATATTTTATAGTGTAAAATACAGTATTAACCTGTGTATTATTTCCTTGTATTGGATGTACCATAACAGAGTAGCAATGTTTATACATGACACTAAGCTCAATTTAATATAAAACACAATTCTATGCCGTATATATAGTAGGGGGTCCCTGGCCCAGTTCGCCATCTGTTTGGGGGTCCCTGGCCTGAAAAACGTTGAAGACCCCTGGCCTAGAATGTTCCATGACATTAAACATTTCCAGCTAACATTCATTCATTCTGGGTGTTTCTGTTGCTCATAAATACAATAACTCCTTCTGTGAACAGACCTGAACTGTAATGTAGCGTAGTGCTGTAACCTGCTTGTCTCCCTCGTGATTGATAGGTTTAAAGTACACTGTGGAACATTCTAGACAAAGCAATGACATTTCTATGGAGACGAGCAGTTGGCGGACCCTACACTGGAAATGTTACACAGTGCACCTTTAAAGTTCATACACCAGGTTAGAGTTTTGTCATTTTCTTTTGTACTTTTTTCACAAACTGACTCTTAACAGATATATTCATCACAGGTACTATCCCACCAAACCAAGTACTAATTAGAAAAACGAGAACCTGTCATAAAATGTGTGAGAAACCAGATCCGAAGCAGCCGCTGGGCTTTTCCATTGTCTAAGACTCCGAAGTATCCCAGACCAATCGAACGCCAGGACACATCTGAAAATAGAAAAACTTTTACGAGCTCCACGTGTGGTTTTATCTGAGTAAAGATCGCAATAATGAGAGATGTTTTGTGTGCTTAGCGCCCAGAGCAAAGATAAAATAAATCCATAAAGAGTCACCATAGCTAATCGATGCAATGATGTGTTTTATCTGACCAAACTGTGGCTTACAGGAATGTAGAAGGAAATGAATGGGATTTTAAGTGTTCCATAATAAGTGTGAAAACTGTGTAAAAATGAGGTTTGAACCCACATCAGTGCAGTCTCATTTAGTTAAAGGTCCTATATTCTGTTCTGATGTATTTCATAATGTTGTTTTATGATCAGAAACATCCAGTTATGTTTTGCTTCATTTAAAGGGATATGCCACCCCCAGGTCAAACTTGGGCATCTCCCCACAGTCCAGAGACTAAAATAAGTGGTGGAAAGCGTTTTCCTGCTCACCCAGCCATTGTCCGAGTCTGTCAGCACTGACCGCCGCGGTATCTGCAGCTACTCCGCGTTAGACTGGAGTCTAACGTCGCCAGAGAAAGATTTCGGCCAAAAGGAATTAATTTGCTCGATGCTTTTCCCAGCGTGGTGTGTGCTTCGGCTGTCTTTTTCCGCACTGAAAAATAGTTCCCACCCAAAATGACCAAGTCAAGCTCTCCGTGTTGACTTGCACATTTATTTGCACTCGATATGAATGCGCACTACACAGAAAGTAATTGGGAAAAGCATCGAGCAAATTAATTCCTTTTGGACGAAATCTTTCTCTGGCGACGTTAGACTCCAGTCTAACGCGGAGTAGCTGCAGATACCGCGGCGGTCAGTGCTGACAGACTCGGACAATGGCTGGGTCACCAGAAAAATGCTTTCCACCACTTATTTTAGTCTCTGGACTGTGGGGAGATGCCCAAGTTTGACCTGGGGGTGGCATATCCCTTTAACACACAATCCCTGCATATTTCCAATGTGTTCTTTTCTTAAAGGGATATGCCACCCCCAGGTCAAATTTGGGCATCTCCCCACAGTCCAGAGACTAAAATAAGTGGTGAAAAGCGTTTTCCTGGTCACTCAGCCATTGTCCGAGTCTGTCGCCACTGACCGCCGCGGTATCTGCAGCTCCTCCGCCTTAGACTGGAGTCTAACGTAGCCAGAGAAAGATTTCGGCCAAAAGGAATTAATTTGCTCGATGCGTTTCCCAATTACTTTGTGTGTAGTGCGCATTCATATCGAGTGCAAATAAATGTGCAAATCAACACGGAGAGCTTGCCTTGGTCATTTTGGGTGGGAACTATTTTCCAGTGCGGAAGAATACAGCCGAATCACGCAGCACGTTGTGCAACAGGGGAACTCCCTTCCCGGTGCGTAACTGGGATTCCCCTGGCAGGCGGAGTAGCTGCAGATACCGCGGCGGTCAGTGGTGACAGACTCGGACAATGGCTGGGTGAGCAGGAAAACGCTTTCCACCACTTATTTTAGTCTCTGGACTGTGGGGAGATGCCCAAATTTGACCTGGGGGTGGCATATCCCTTTAAATGGAACACACGCTCTTCCACCTTCTGGTACAGATCATTTCACCTCTTGCATTGCCAGTCTCTACTGAACAAAGGGTAAAAGGAGCTGTTATCTTGAAAACTACTGCTTCATGTCATTGTCATGTCAGAGCATTTTGAACTTTGCAGATTTAAAACAGACTCATAAACCAGGATTACTCAACTTGTCTTAAAAACCTGAAAAACAGGACCAGTTCATTTTAAACAGTTTGCAACAGGGATGCAAATGATCGATTAATTAATTAATCTATAGTTGACTGACCTTATCGATCAACTTACGATTAACTGATAAGCGGCGTTTTTCACCTGAATTTGAGTGTTTCAATAGGGTCTTTAAGAATATAAGCTATAGTAACATAACACTGAGTCAAAAATATATCATAGTATTATTATATTGTATGTTCCTCAATGAATTATTCCTTAGTAAAAAGCAGACAAATGTATTGATGCTGAATAACAAAATACATTCTTTATTGAAAATAAATTGAGGACTGGCTCAGTTGTTGCACTTGCAGCATGGAAATCTTGAAATTAAAAGAAACAGAAGAAATTAAATAACAGAATGTTATTTAGTCTACATATTATGATGAAACCAGTGAATCCAGGCTATTTTTAGGACATTCTCAACATTTATTTTGAACTAAGGCATCAACAGTATTTCTCTCCCTTAATCTGTGAAGGGTTACAGTACAAAATATAAATTTCACAGGGCCCCTGGACACAGCATAAAACATTACAGGGCCTCAAACCAGAACAATGAAGAAATTATAAAAGCATGTAAGTTACATGCTTTTATCATTTCAAAAATATATGGTTCTAGGCCCAGCTCTACTGTGAGTTGTACGGCAACATCCAGAGAGGAAAGGGTTACATGATGTAACGCTATGGTCTTTCTCGTGAGTGGGTTCACATCTCGTGTTCCCATTCCAGAGTAGCGCCCTCTAGAGATTAGTTACAATTAATTCATTTTGTTCGGCCAACGTCTTGATCGACAATTAATTGTAAGTCGATTAATTGTTGACATCCCTAGTTTGCAATGGTCCAAAGTTATTCCTTACTTATTTTATGCATTATCCAAATCCTAATTATTCATAGCGGTGAGTTTAGAAGCTTTTTTCATAGCTCTTGGAGACCAGTACCATGACAGTAAAGCCAGGGCTCTCAAGTCTCACGCATTTCGACGTGTTCACACGCTCACATGGCATTTCTCACGCTGATTTTTTTTTTTTTTTTGTGCCCAGAAAATCGGTCTGTGTGGCTCAGTTTATGCAGGCAACGCACGTTTTCAGCGAAGAAAACTCTCCCCCTCCTCCCCGTCCTGCTCCCCGGAAAAAAATTAGCCAATCAGAAAATAGATTGTTCTGTTGTTGGGCAGACTGTAGAGTGTAGTTTCAGCTGCTAAGCGCACACTGCGGTGATGATAAAACAAACTGAGAACCATCAGGTAATAACTTCATTTATAGAACTCTCATTAGTTGCTTTGTAGTTTAAGTTTGCTCTTTAGACAAACATTAACAGCAGGGCTCTCAAGTCTCACGCATTGAGAGAGACAATTCGACACATTCACACGCTCACACGGCATTTCTCACGCTCCTCGGAAATTACGCAGTCTCACGCACGACCCCGCTCAAAACTTGAGAGCCCTGGTAAAGCTAACAACAACTAATGAGTACTGAGACTAATTTATCTCAAATACATGGGGAAAAAAGTCTACAGTGCCTTACAGAGAGTGATACAAAACACAGTGACACAAACGCTAAAGACCCGAGAAGAAGCTGTCCTGGAAATATCTTATCACATGAAAATCAACTTATGACCAAGCTGAAATACCAGCGATCAGGCAGAACATTATGACCACCTGCCAAAAAGAAAGATTCACAGCAAGAAAGTTCCGGGTTAGGGTTAGGCTTTCTGTGTAGAGTTTGCATGTTCTCCCTGTGTCTGGATGGGTTTCCTCTGGACACCCCCAACCCAAAACATGCACAACAGGTCAAATCCCTCAGCAGGTTTAGTTCTGACCAAGACTAGCACAAGATCACAGAGATGTGTCCCTGGGCGTGGCACTGTGGCGCCCCCTGCTCCTGAGGAGGTGCCCCAGTGGCATTGATGAAGCGTCAAAACAGAGGACAACTTTCTCTACGGGGCAATACAGTAAGTGCTATCCATAAAGTCACCACGTCGCCATCATCCTACAAATAAAACTAGTGTAATTTATTATATGATTATATTAAATACTATCAAAAATAATTGTAAAATGAAATACAGTAATAATAATATATCAGCATATTTTTCAGATGTTTCTTCCTGGCTAAAGAAATTCCCCATCCAAAACATTTATTTGACTTGTATGTTACGCTCATAAATGTTAGCGGATTAGCAGTACTGAAATTTCCACATTTGGAGGACGTGTTGGGGCCAAACGTTATACTTAAAGAAGCCTCAAAATCTGTTTAAAAATCCCACTGTGTGTAAACGACATTCTAGAATGGCTCAAAGAACAGTGTGGTCCTTATAAAGTCCACAGTGAAATACAGCAGCAGCAAAATCACATGCACAAAAGCAGTGTTAAACCAGTGTTGTCAGTTATTACCCAGTATGAGGTATAAAACTGCTTTTAGAGACGATCTGATAGATGTTATATCGTATTACCTTCCATTATTAGCCTACTTATAACAGTTCTGATGCCGAAACTGGGCAGTATCTGGAGGACTAAAGAAGAGAGTGAGAGAGGAGGGTGGGCGGGGTCAGGAGGTGTAAGGACCACTGTAGCCGTTATCCAATTCAGCGAGTGCACGGTTCGGAGTGTGGTCTCAGTCTGCAGTCGAGGCGGTGCATACTCGCTGAGCCCTGAGTGCAGTCCGGGGATCACATGGGCGTCTGCGAAATGGAACAGGTCCCGCCTCAGCTCAATGAGCCGGGTGGTCTGCTCCTTGTTCCCTCCAGACAAAAATATTATTCTATTGCGACTAGTAATACTTGGAATTGGGACATGGCCAATGTTCCCCCTAAACACACACTAACTCCACATCCGAAATGCAACCCCCCCCCCCCCTCGCGCGGCTCGCACTTTGCAGATATAAAAAAAATGAAATGAATAAAAAGCGGAGATCCGCTAAAAGCTCTTTCATCCCTGATTTACAGTGCGCTGCATAGGTTTTCTTGTGCGCTGAGAATGTGCGAGCAGTGCGCAGCTTAGAGTAAACGCTGGACATGGCGACACTGTAGAATATCCAGCATTACAACAGCAAAGGAAATATAGAAGTGTAAGTGTGAACGGTAAAACAGGTGCCGTGATCTATGCCGTTACGGCTACCGTCACACATGTTTAGTGTAGTTTATGAAGAGTTTCATGTAGCATAGTTGTAGGTGAGGTGAACCAGTACGTATATTTTATAGTGAAGTCGCAACTGTCACATGGCGATGTTGCTGGCGAGTCGGTCTTTGTAGTCATATATCCTCCCGCGCTGTGCATGCTGGGGCTTTTAAGTGTGCGAAGCGTGCATGTTTGCACGCTTGGTCCACACCCCGATTTCCATGGAAACGACTGCACTGTTCAGACCATGTCTTAACTGTGCGGGGGACAAAAAACAAATGGAACGGCGGTTGTCGCGCCGGATATGACGCACATCCCCCTCCAAGGACGCTCAGAACCGTGCACTCGCTGAATTGAGAAACGGCTAGTGATTGGTCTAACAGGTACCCACGCTTCAAACTCTGCCCCCTGCAGTTGGCCGTTTGTATCAGATGTCTTAGATTTAGGTGTTTTTAATTTGAAATCTGCTAATTTACCTAGTTTATAGTGTAGTAAAGTTGCCAAAAACATGACTAGGAACAGTAGATAATGCTATTTCCGTTTAGTAGCGGGAAAAAAAGGACACAGTGTTTAGTTCCACTTTAAAATTGTTGGCTAGGTTTCTATAGCTTGCCCTGAATACAAAGATGATGCTGATATCTGTATTTATAGAGCTCGGGATGGAATGCAAAAACTGCTGTTGCCATGGAAATCCGCCATGTTTGTGCCAATAGTTACCTTGCACACTAAGATGGATTCTTGCTTACCTGGCCAGCCAAATGATATCTCTCTGTATTTCCTATACACCGCGATACCATCTGGACACCCTCCATCCACCCTCGCTCCTCCGGTTACAAACGGACTCCGCGATTCTGATTCGTTCAAAGATGGTGACGTCAGTGCACCCGCCTTTGCCCGCAAAGTCACTCTTAGGCAGCGGAAGTTCCGCCTCAGTTTTGAATCAAGATGGCGCAATCTCTGATTGGTTCACTTAGCTGTCTGTCTACGCGCAACCGCAGCGCATTTTGGACCAAGCGTTACCAGACTCACTCGCTGGTACAGCGATGAGTCATGGATTCTTCCAGGCAAGATTCTTGCAATAAACACACGAGAATCCATCTTGGCGTGCGCTTGGTGTATAAGGTTAACTGGGTGGAGGGACCAATCACGTCGCAGCACTGAGGTTTGTCCTGAAGCCAAAGGTGAAGCATCCAAACAAACCAAAACAAACATGGAGACGCAGACAGACGGACTTCAGCCTGTTTTAGTGTCAATACAGACTAGGGCTGTAAGTTTAACGCGTTAATTAGATTAATTAATTACACTGCAAATTAACACGTTATAAAAATTTACGCAGGCAATTCAATGCGTGCACATTTTAAATTTGGCGTGCAGCGAGCAAATCGCTGCCAGGGCCTTTGAACGGCAAGTTTATTTATAAAAAGAACAAAGACGGGACAATCAACAAGTACGCCGTGATTTGCCGCTTTTGTCAAAAAATAATATTCCGATCATCGAAGCTGCTCCAGCCTGACGGATCATTTGAACGACAAACACGTCCAGACAAGTTCCATTGTTACCGGTGATAGAGCGAGCGTGAGCGCACTTCAACAAACCACGCTGCAGAATTTGGGAAACGAATGAGCAAAACGACCACAGAAAAACTGACGAACTCAGTCGCAAAGTGGGTTTCCTTTCTCTCTCTCTTTCTCAATGTCTAAATAGTCATCACGACATTAGGCATTGTCCAGTCACTTTCAGCAAGTGCCATCCCAGATTATTAATGTGTAATGTGTAGAGAATGACACACACTAGTGACACACTAGTGTGAATCAGGTTATCGTGCAAAACTCTCATAAAGATCCATTAGCCAAAACAATGTTAAAGGTCCCGTGGCATGAAATTTTCACTTTCTGAGGTTTTTGAACGTTAATGTGAGCTCCCCTACCCTGTTTAGCCCCCCCCCATGGTTAAAAGTTGCAAAATGTCTAAACTGAGCATTTGCGATCCTTTTCTGTGTTACAAAAAAACGGAGCTCAAACGGGCGATTTTGAACAAGGCACCTTATTGACGTCAGATCGAAAAAAGAACTGCAAATGCAGTTCCACCCCCGTCTGTCTGTACTCAGCGTCTCATCACGCCCAGAGAGTTTGGACTGCGAATGCGCTAAGCAATGCGAAATGCGTTTTTTTATTTGCCTGGAGGCACGTCCGAGTGTTTCTAGGCTCGGAAGTCCTTTATCTGAGCCTCTGGACCTTTGAACAGCAGTGGTTTAATTTTATTTTCTGTGGAAATGTGTTTATTTTTCAATGGAACGCTTCAAATATCTCCCCCCGTGCAAAAACACGGAAATGGATCAGCTGAGAGCTCAGAGCCGAGAGCGGAGAGTTTGGCCACGCCCCCACCCTCTACTATAGGCCAGCTCTTTTCTCCTCATTTGCATTCAAGCAACAACGCCCATAATGGAGTGTTCAGAGAGAGAAAAATTACTCTTTCTCATCTTATCTCTGTTTCTCATGCACTGAGTGTTGATTTTGAAGAAGGATTCATTTACAGTATTAGGGAACCATTAAGGAGCCATATAAAAGCATCAAGAAGTACCATGTCATGGGATCTTTAAAAAGTAAATAAAAGTGCAGTGGAATAACTCAATAAACTCCTGGCATGGGTCACTACTGGTAAAAAAAATATCTCTCACTTTATAGTCTCACAAAACATACGAACATTTGTTATTTATCCTCTGAAAATCACGTCAGAATCTAAAGCTCCACCGGTGTCAGCTTTCTGTTGTATGCAACATTTTGTGGATTTTTTCCCAAAAGAATAAAAAAATAAAAAATTGAATCTGTAGCAGGAGCCAGCCGGGGCAGATCTGGTGGAGGCACTGACTCATGTGGATGTGGTCGAGCTTGGGGCTGATTGGTTTCACAGTGAGGCCCGTTTATAGTCATTATCCAGGAGAATGGGAATCTACTGTAAACCTTTGGCCTGGCAGGATTTTTGCAGAATCATCCCAAAAGAGAACACAATGGGTTTAGCTTGTTGTTACCATGGCAACACGTAAACAAACATTAGAACGTGATGAAGATTGAAAGTTCATATCTGGAGTTTGTTGCTTTTGTTTCATTCACACATGTTTAACACACAAATCCTGCATATTTAAGCTGAGTTCTCTTAAACTGAAAACACTCGGTTCCACCTTGTGATGTCATGTGGTAATACAGGAAATGCTCCAATATGTTTTTAAACTCCACACACCTTCAGTAGAATCAGTCAGATAATTTTAGCCCCGGATTTGCCAATCTCCACTGAACAAAAGGTAAAAAGTAGCCGCTAACTTGAAAACTACGGCTTCATGACATCACAAGGTGGAACAGAGCGCATGTGAATGAAACTAAACACAAGTCCATTTATATTTGTGATGAGGTAACAACATTATAACATGTTTTAAAGCTCACAAGAGTCAATTTTGTGTAATATAGGATTTTTTACTCGATTGATATAACTGATGAACTATAAATAAGAGAAAAGATTAGACTGTGTAGCTCTTGTTTAAAGGAAAAGTAACGTTTTTTACAATTTGAGCCTTATTTCGGTAATAAAACAAGTTGTTTTACTCACCCATATCACTTTGGTGTCATATGGAGCATTTCCGGAGATGTTTTAGATTAGCGTTAGGCTAACGCCGTTAGACTAACGCCGTTAGCCTAGCGCGACTTATAGCCATAGCTCGGGGCATTCCCCGAGCATGTAATATGCCCCGTGCAGGCTCCAAATAACACAAACTTTAGCACTTTTCAAATCATAGAAGCTCGATGTCTTTAGTCTACGATTTCGTTTGGTCAAAAGTGGCCTGTAATCCGAGATTTAGCCATAGTTTCGAGTAGATGAGGACGCCAGTGCGCATGCGCGGACTGTGCTCTCAGCTCCCGGGACCCAAACATGGAACGCAAAGCTGTAAACTATGGCTAAATCTCGGATTACAGGCCACTTTTGATTCAAACGAAATCGTAGACTAAAGACATCGAGCTTCTATGATTTGAAAAGTGCTAAAGTTTGTGTTATTTGGAGCCCGCACGGGGCATATTACATGCTCGGGGAATGCCCCGAGCTATGGCTATAAGTCGCACTAGGCTAACGGCGTTAGCCTAACGCTAATCTAAAACATCTCCGGAAATGCTCCATATGACACCAAAGTGATCTGGGTGAGTAAAACAACTTGTTTTATTACCGAAATAAGGCTCAGATTGTAAAAAAACGTTACTTTTCCTTTAAGCTAATTAAAATCAACAAACAGAATCCTGGTTCGAACTAATGGCAAGGCAATGGTAACTGAGATATTTTCCTACTTCTGACTTGTAAAAATGCCCTGGAACACAACTCAAACCGGAGATAACTGTTTACAAACTGAGATGACTGGAGCACTCCCTCTTCACATACAAGTTCAAATGACGTATTACAACAATGCAAATCCAATCCAATCCAACTTTATTTCTATAGCACATTTTATAAACAGAAATCGTTTCCAAAGTGCTGTACATAAAATCAATAAAACTTAATAAAAACATTACTAAAATAGCAATAAATAAAGTGATAATAATAAAATAACTAAAAACAAAAACAATTATAAAAAACACAGAGGAGCACACAACTCACGCAGTATTAAAAGCCAGAGAATAAAAGTGGGTCTTAAGACGAGACTTAAAACTCTCCAGTGTGGGGGTCTGTTTTGACATGAGGGGGCAGAGCGTTCTATAACTTGGGGCCAACCACAGAGATAGCCCTGGGCCCCCGAGTTTTAAGTCTAGTCTTAGGGCCCACGAGCTGGAGCTGGCCCTCTGACCTCAGAGCGTGCACCGGTCTGTAGATTTGGATGAGGTCAGAGATGTATTTTGGGGCCAGTCCATTCAAAGCTTTAAAAACAAACAATAAAATCTTAAAATCAATCCAAAAACGAACAGGAAGCCAGTGCAAAGACGCAAGAATAGGGGAGATGTGCTCATATTTCTTCCGTCCTGTTAAAAGGCGCGCAGCAGCATTCTGGACTAACTGCAGTCGATAAAGTGCGTTTTGATTCATTCCAGAATAAAGTGCGTTGCAGTAGTCCAGACGAGAAGAAATAAAAGCATGCATGACGCGCTCAAAATCTGAAAAGGATAAAAAAGATTTAATTTTGGCTAAAAGACGAAGATGATAAAAACTGGATTTCACGACCGCATTAACTTGTTTATCAAGTTTAAAGGAAAAGTAATGTTTTTTTTACAATCTGAGCCTTCTTTTGGCAATAAAACAAGTAGCTTTACTCACCCATAGCAGTTTGGTGTCAATTGGAGCAGTATCGCAGAACTTATGTTGTAGTCGTTCTGTTCTACTAATGATCCCGTATCCGTTAGCGTGAGTGCTCGGGGCACTGATTTGCGGTGTCCAAATAACACAAACTTTAGCACTTTTCAAATCCTAGAAGATCGCTGTGTCAGGGTAGACTTTTAGTAGATTCCAAAACGGCCTGAAACCCGATATCGCAACAGAAAAGTAAAGTTCAGAGCGGTGTTAGCTTCTTTCGGACTAGCGGTGTTTACAAAACAGCTGAGTTCACGCATGCGCACTGTCCTCTCTGATGACGTCATCAAATGAAACTATAGCTGGATATCGGGTTTCAGGCCGTTTTGGAATCCACTAAAAGTCTACCCTGACACAGCAATCTTCTGTGATTTGAAAAGTGCTAAAGTTTGTGTTATTTGGACACCGCAAAGTAATGCCCCGAGCATATGATACGAGCACCATGTTAACGGATACGGGATCATTAGTAGAACAGAACGATTCCAACTGCATTTGAAATCAGGATCTGAAGTACAACAAAGTACTTCAAGGCACAGCCGGCGCCACGAGGGGGCGTTTGGGGGCGACGCCCCCTTACGTCATCAGTCCCGCCCCCTCAGGTGAGAGTTGTAAAAAATAAATTAAAATAAATACTGCAAAAATACTAGCCCACGCCTTTCAGCAATATAAATGAGTTAAAACATAGATCAAATTAATTATTTTTAAAACAAACGGATACGGCAATTGTTCAAAGCAATTTGATAGGCTGAGGGTTGCGCCGCGCACCGCACAACTTGCGCGGGATATGGTTGCTAGGCTTCATTGTAGTGGAAGTGGATTAAATGATGGATATACGAATGTGGATTAAACCTAGTAAGATTCCTCCAGAGGATCTGAGACCTTGTTCACCAGCACCACCCGACACAGCCTTACAGACTTCTTCAGCAGAGCATCCAACCGAAGGCTTCAACTTTTCTGAGGTAGGCTAGCTTCTAGTTCCTACACAGTATTTTATGTTAAGGTGTGGACTTTATAGTGAGAGAAAAGTTATGTGTTGTTATAAATATATGTGTGGTGGAGTGCTATGTGGCGTTAATGTACTGTCTCTTGGCGTTGCTCAGATCACTTGTTGGCTTGGTTTTGTGGTATGCAGGAGATCACGAGGGTCTACGTTCAAATAATAATAATTTAAAAAAAACTCATCACTTTTTACTCTTAGCAAGTCTCTTACAAAGGTGTAGTCTAAATACACGAGCGCGCCTGACCCATTACACACGCGAGCGAGGAGCGAACTTTGTTGTGGGATGTGTGTGTACGTGTGTGTGCGACGCGACCCCGCCCCCTCTGATAAATTCATCGCCCCCCTATTATTTTATGTCTGGCGCCGGGCCTGCTTCAAGGATACTACAAAGATGTTACCTCCTGTTTAGAATGATTATACATTTGTACAAAACATTACAAATGAAATACTAGTATAGTAGGTATATACATAGCAAGATGGCTAGACGTAATTGATTGAAATAATTGTAATTTCAATTCCTAATAATCAAAGCCTTAAATGCAGGACAAAACAGGATTACTCAAAAATGTTGAAAACAATAAAAATACAACTCTGAGTGAACTAATGCTGAGGGAGTATTGTTAAAACATGGCTTAAGATCTCAAAAGGAAGAAGGTTTTTAAATCTACATGCATCAGTGTTTTGGCCTCTTGCACAGTTTTAGAGTAGCTTTTTTAGCCAATCATCTCTCATTCCAAAGGGTCATACACTGACTCATGTGGCTCTTTTTTATACGTTTGAATAGACAAAATGTTTTCTGCTTTTACTATACACTTTCTGGGGCCAAAAGGCTGAATTTGTGAATTTATGAGAAAAAAATTGAAGGTACTTCAGCCAAAATGTCTCACTTGAAGAGTCAGGTCTACTCAGATCAGGATATTATGTTGTTATTTCGAGTCATTTGAACTTACAGAGATCCTTTTCACAGCCAGTTGGCATCAGTACAGCTTTTTTACTCCCTGTATCACAGCTTTATGAGGCATTACACGTGTGTGTGTGTGTGTACGCATGTGTGTGCCAGTAAGTGTGCGTGTGTGTCTGTATGTGCCTATGTGTGTGTGTGTGTGTGTCTGCATCCATGTATGTGCATGTGTATGTATGACTGTGTGTTTGTGTGTGAGTGCATGTGTGTGTATGTATTTTTGTCTGTGTGTATGCATGTACAGTGGTACCTCACCTTACGAAATTAATTCATTCCAGAAGTGGTTTCGTAACGTGAATTTTTCGTAACTTGAGTAGCCATTTCAATGGAAAAGGCCTGATCCGTTCCAAGGTTGTTGTTTTTTTTATAGTGTAACTTTTTTTTATAGTGTAACATTTGTGTTCTGCGTCCTGATTGGAATAAACCAGGTCTAGACCAGAACTAAACCAGGTCTAAACCTGGACTGGACCTGGACTAAACCAGGATTAACCCAGGACATGGCAGTGCCGTTGGAGGAGTGCGTTGCTCGTGTCTCCGCGCTCCTTGCGCGTTCCGCGCTAGAGCTAAGAGGCCGAGAAAGACGCTCTTTCAGTGGGAATACGAGCGGGGCGGGGCGGGCTCTGCTTCTATGTGACCTCCAGAGCCGGGGGGCCGACACTGTGAGCTAACAGGCCGAGAAAGGTGCTCTATCGGCGGGCAAGACCGCGGGGTCTCGCTCGGGGCGGGCTCTGCTTCTATGTGACTTCCAGGTCTAGACCAGAACTAAACCAGGACCGGATCAGGTTCAGACCCGGACCAAACCGGGACCAGACCAGGATTAAATCACCCCGTGCGGGCGGAGCCGCGCGGGCCCGCGGCCCCGAGGGGGAGGCACGGCCCGGGCGCCACGGCTCCATCCCGCGCCGTGTCGACGTCGCTTTTTGATCCTTCGATGTCGGCTCTTCCTATCATTGTGAAGCAGAATTCACCAAGCGTTGGATTGTTCACTCACTAATAGGGAACGTGAGCGGGGTTTAGACCGTCGTGAGACAGGTGAGTTTTACCCTACTGATGATGTGTTGTTGATAGTAATCCTGTGTCTCCGCTCCCCTCACGCGTTCGGCGCTATATTGAGCCGTCTCCTCCCACGCTTCACTATCAACACATTCCGTTGAAAATCTATGAAAGTTCGAGTGTTCAAACGAGAGAGAAATGCGAGAAAAGCCCAACTCCAGTCTGAGAAAAGCGTAGAATGTGTGTGGTGAGGCATTTACAGTCCTAAAACATGTAGAACAATTGCAAAATACAAAGTTGTCCTACCTCGTGTGGACCTCTCCCACCGCGGGCCACCTCTGGAACCTAACCCCGTGTGTGTTGATAAAGTGTATTTACGTTTCGGGGCGTGCATCTGAGCGCGCATTAATTGAATTTTTGAGATTTCGCGTAACTTGAATTTTCTTTCGTATCTAGAGACCAAAATTTGACGTGAAGGCGTTTCGTAACTTGGATTTTTCGTATGTAGGGTCTTTCGTAAGGTGAGGTACCACTGTACGTATGTCTGTGTATATGTGTGTGTGTGTCTATGTGTGCCTGCATGAGTGTGTGTCTGCTTCCATGTATGTGTGTGTATGTGTGTGTGTGCGCCTGTATGTGTCTGTGTGTATGTACTATGCCTGTGTGTGTGTGCGTGCATATGTACTACATCTGTGTGTTTGTGTGTTTGTGTGTGCGTGCATTGGGTGAATGTGTGTGATAATGAGCCCGCTCCTCCACAGCTGGGCTCCTGGCTGTTCTCCTCACTCCAGACTGAGCGATGGAGCAGATGTGGAGCGTGATTCTGGGACACATAACTGTCTGTCCTCCTCCAGTCTGCACTTCCTCCAGCCACATGCCTCAAACATTATTCTCAGCACGTCTGCTATCGAGTGATTTCTAACATTAACAGCTCCCTAAAATGAGATGAATAATTTAAAAAAAACAAGTAAAAGGAACTCAGACTTTCATGAGACAAAACATTCCAGACAAATTAATTCCATCCCCATAAACACAAGAACGTGACAGAGTTAGTTATTTTTCAAGTTTATGTATTCAGCCCCTTGTGTTGTCATTAGGTGGTAATCCAGAAAGAGACAGAAAGAGTGTATAAAGCAGGGGTGTCAAACATGCGGCCCGGGGGCCAGATCCGGCCCTCCAAGACCTTTAATCTGGCCCTCGGCTGATTTTTTATTAAAATATTTCATTAGATTTTAATTTTCTATTAAAATATTGGTAATTTTCTGCACCTCTTTTCTGTGCAGTTTAGCATAGCAGCGTCTCCAGTGCCTCTGTACGTGGCCCCTCCCACCAGAGCAGCACAAATGAAGACTCGCCTCTTTCCAAACGCTCTTAAAGGTCCCATGGCATGAAATTTTCACTTTCCGAGGTTTTTGAACGTTAATGTGAGCTCCCCTACCCTGTTTAGCCCCCCCCCATGGTTAAAAGTTGCGAAATGTCTAAACTGAGCATTTGCGATCCTTTTGTGCGTTAGAAAAAATCAGAGCTCAAACGAGCGATTTTGAACAAGGAAACTTATTGACGTCAGATCGAAAAAAGAAATGCAAATGCAGTTCCACCCCCGTCTGTCTCTACTCAGCGTCTCTGTAAATCACGCCCAGAGAGTTTGGACTGCGAATGCGCTAGGCAATGCGAAATACGTTTTTTAATTTGCCTGGAGGCACGTCCGAGTGTTTCTAGGCTCGGAAGTCCTTTATCTGAGCCTCTGGACCTTTGAACAGCAGTGGTTTAATTTTATTTTCTGTGGAAATGTGTTTATTTTTCAATGGAACGCTTCTCATCTCTCCCTCCGCTCAAAAACACGGAAATGGATCAGCTGAGAGCTCAGAGCCGAGAGCGGAGAGTTTGGCCAAGCCCCCACCCTCTACTATAGGCCATCTCTTTTCTCCTCATTTGCATTCAAGCAACAACGCCCATTATAGAGTGTTCCAGAGTGACATTTATGACTCTTTCTCATCTTATCTCTGTTTCTCATGCACTGAGTGTTGATTTTGAAGAAGGATTCATTTACAGCAGAGGTCTTCCAACAAAAATTGCGACTAATTCCTATTTGTTCACGGAGGTGCTGCAGGGGGGTCACGAAATCTTTTGATTTCACTTTAAAATAATATAATTTTATATTTTATAGTGTAAAATACAATATTAACCTGTGTATTATTTCCTTGTATTGGATGTACCATAACAGAGTAGCAATGTTTATACATGACACTTAGCTCAATCTGAGCCTTATTTCGGTAATAAAACAAGTTGTTTTACTCACCCATAGCACTTTGGTGTCATATGGAGCACTTCCAGAGATGTTTTAGATTAGCGATAGCCGTAGCGCCCTATAAATATTGTTTGTTTGTTTGTTTGTTAGCGCGAGTTCATATTTGGGTCCCGGGAGCTGAGAGCGAAATAAGATGTGACTCTGCACATGCACACTGGCGTCCTCATCTACTCGAAACTATGGATAAATCTCGGATTACAGGCCACTTTTGACTCAAACGAAAGTGTAGACTAAAACATCGAGCTTCTATGATTTGAAAAGTGCTAAAGTTTGTGTTATTTGGAGACCGCACGGGGCATATATTAGCGCTACGGCTATCGCTAATCTAAAACATGCTCCATATGACACCAAAGTGCTATGGGTGAGTAAAACAACTTGTTTTATTACCGAAATAAGGCTCAGATTGTAAAAAACGTTAATATTCCTTTAAACTGCTTCACTCCTCAATGTAGGTTCCATCTGTCTTACTGGCAACCAATAAAGGGAGTTAGCTAATCACCTTTTCCCCATATACACAGACTGCAAGTATTATACAGTAGTTCAATAAACCAGGAGAATCCAAAATATATGGAGTGCTAATAATTACATAACAGCTCATAAATCACGCTATATTGCGTAGTATAGTACGAAATCAAGCAGTCCAGTTCATTTTTTCCTGTCTGCTTTGCTAACCACACACTGGCCTGAGTGTTCTTGGGTGGTCGTATAATTTCACATTCACAAACACTAAACTGGCATTTTCATATTTGCCCTGAGGAGTGAATGAGAGGCTTTCAACTGCAGCCTCCGAGGTGGTCACACGCATCCAGGCCCCGAGGCGCATACAGACACAATGCTTTTCCATAGCAACAGGATACAAAAAAAAAAAAAAATCTATAAATCTTGTCATACTGTAACAATAAATCCAGGAACTGCATGTTAGAAATGTATGTTTGAGTTGCAGGGTACAGTTACAAGGTGGTATTGGTGTGGTTCATGCTTAATAAACAGTAAAGGAGACAAATTACTAGTACATTGTTTCAAAAAAATTATGAATAAATAAATTTATTCATTATACTCATTATATATTATATTCAATTTGAAGCACATTCATAAAACATTCTAGTGTAGTTAGGGACCACCTATTAATCAGTACAAAAATGCATAATGTCCATTTTCTTTTTTAAAGGCATGATTTATATCTAAAACCTCTTGATAACATTATGATTAACATTCATTTTCTTCCGCTTTTCCATTGTTTGGATCGCGGGAGCAGCAGTCCAAGCAGTGTTCTGCTGCCCAGAACACAATGCACCAGCCCCCATGAATCCTTCTGCGGGTGGTGGGTTCACAGGAGGACGGCTCACGTCACAACAGGCCTTGATGTATCTTCTGCCATGGGGGCTACCAGTGTCCAGACACTGGGGGCAAGGTGGGGTTAAGTGTCTTGCCCAAGGGGGAGCTGGGAGCTGGGATCATATGCGGTCAACCCATCAAGAGCGGGATTCGAACCGCTAACCCCTGGATCACGAGACATATGCTCTACCAACTGAGCTACTGCCGCCCCACATGATTAACATACTTTTTACTTATCCAAAAAGTCAATTTTGCATAATACTCCCTGCTTTTTTTGGACATATTACAGATCATAACTACAGATCAATACCATTATTAGCAAAGATAAAAGGAGAAATTCAATTTGTCAACTGGACAAAGTTTGTTTGGTCGAAAACGTTTCGCCGCTCATCAGAGAGGCTTCGTCAGTTCTGGTTCGAGTGCTGGTTAGACACTGCTTATATCTAGCTGCAGGGAGGAGCTCCCTACCCTGAATTCTTCTAAAATTAGATATAAGCAGTGTCTAACCAGCACTCGAACCAGAACTGACGAAGCCTCTCAGATGAGCGGTGAAACGTTTTCGACCAAACAAACTTTGTCCAGTTGTCAGTGTACACACATTTCGCAACTTTTAGCCATGGGGGGGGGGGCCTAAACAGGGTAGGGGAGCTCACATTAACGTTCAAAAACCTCAGAAAGTGCAAATTTCATGCCATGGGACCTTTAAAAAAAAAAGTGCTTTATAAATGTTTACATAACAATTACCACTTACGTGTGGTCCATTCTTGCCACTAGGACATTTTACAAATCAGATCCAAGAAGTGGCAAAGATGCAAGGTTGACTTAATCTGCCTTGTATCCTATACTGTAGATGCGTAGATGAAGTGTGGGTTTGGGCACATTACTTATACTGTTTATCCCATTGTAGCACAGATTTAGAGAATTTCAAGCATTACTTTGCTTGCTCAGACCAGTCCAGTCCTTGTGCACCTCCTCTGTGTGTAAAAGCAGACAGAGCTGCTCAGAGCCCCTCACAGGTTTTAACTGTGACGCGTTTTCCCTATATGAGGTTAAGCGCTCTCCACGGGTCACCTACAAACACATGTCAGGATGCCCCGCCACAGCACTGGCCTCATAAAACCAAGTCCATGAAGAGAAGAATTACACCACTGCTCTGCCCCATCATTCAGTTGCTTTTTAAAGGGTCCATATTACACTATTTTCTGATCCATGCTTATGCTGCTGTTTCCTCATCAAAAACATATCATAGTATAACATAGTATGTAACATAGTATGTGTTTGAAGAGATAACAGCATTCTAACATTTCGCATAATACTGTATAGCACCTTTAAAGATCCCATGACATGGTACTTCTTGATGCTTTTATATGGCTCCTTAATGGTTCCCTAATACTGTAAATGAATCCTTCTTCAAAATCAACACTCATGAGAAACAGAGTGCATGAGAAACAGAGATAAGATGAGAAAGAGTAATTTTTCTCTCTCTGAACACTCCATAATGGGCGTTGTTGCTTGAATGCAAATGAGGAGAAAAGAGCTGGCCTATAGTAGAGGGTGGGGGCGTGGCCAAACTCTCCGCTCTCAGCTCTGAGCTCTCAGCTGATCCATTTCCTTGTTTTTGCACGGGGGGAGAGATTTGAAGCGTTCCATTGAATAATAAACACATTTCCACATAAAATAAAATTAAACCACTGCTGTTCAAAGGTCCAGAGGCTCAGATAAAGGACTTCCGAGCCTAGAAACACTCGGACGTGCCTCCAGGCAAATAAAAAAACGCATTTCGCATTGCCTAGCGCATTCGCAGTCCAAACTCTCTGGGCGTGATTTACAGAGACGCTGAGTTCAGACAGACGGGGGTGGAACTGCATTTGCATTTCTTTTTTCGATCTGACGTCAATCAGGTGCCTTGTTCAAAATCGCCCGTTTGAGCTCCGATTTTTTGCAACGCAGAAAAGGATCGCAAATGCTCAGTTTAGACATTTCGCAACTTTTAACCATGGGGGGGCCTAAACAGGGTAGGGGAGCTCACATTAACGTTCAAAAACCTCAGAAAGTGAAAATTTCATGCCAGGGGACCTTTAAGTACAAGGCACACTGGATTTCTACTATGAAGTGAAAAACAAGAACAAGTTTAAGAAATGATTAGGTGTTTATTTTAAATTACAAAAAGCAGCAGTCTGAATCCAACTTTGTCAAACTTCTGTGGTTTTGTAAAATGATCACAACATAACTGAATATGTTAAAAATGTTAAGACATGCTTACTGTGCAAAAAAGTGTTAACGTTTTAAGTAATAGTTTTGAATAATGATTTAAATACATTCATTCAAGTTGTCCCTAAATACAAAATGTTCTTTTAAATTTGTGAAACTTATTGACTAGTCCTTGTTTTGTAGCTGAATAGAGCAGTGTCTTGCTGTCCATTTTAACAGTCTTGTATAAGAAAAGAGATGGTTAGGATTAGTTCCAAAAGAAAATTACTTCTAGAGGCAATTACAGTTTTTCTCATTTGGTTTGGTTCAGGTGGTGGAGGAGAAAAACAGTCAAACTCTTATGTCTCAGAACCGCCACAATCATTTACTGTCTCGTATTGTTTCAGTTTCCATACATATAAAATTAGCATCTTCCCAAAATTTGCATCAGAACATTTTTGTCTTGCACAAACATTAGCAGACTGTTAAACATTCCCTGGCGGTGTGATGCTAACTGTAGGCACTGCTCTGTCTGAAGCTTTGTTACTCAACATAGACTTGAATCTGAGCTTTGTTTTAACACAAGCTGACCACGAGGAACTGACTTAGCTGGAACTACAACAGGTGAGCTGATCTGTGCTGATAAAGTCTCTCACACATAAAATCTGAAAAAGCAATGTTTGTTAATGTGTGTATTGTGTTCCGATGTTAAATGCTGAACATTTCACCATAGAGATACATGCAGAACACCCCCAGTGCAATATCACTGCAATGTATCAATAGATATGTTTTACCACCAAGCTGAAGACTGCTGTCTCAGTCTTTGGTAAAGTTTAAAAAAGCATACATTTTCCCCAAATGACTTTGGTAATGAAGGTTAGCCTGTGAGTGTGTGTGTGTGTGTGTGTGTGTGTGTTATAGAGGCCAACATACTTTGTTTTTAACCTGAACCTCAAGCATTGTTCAGGGCAACAATGTTTGTTCGGCTGTGCTCTTCTGGGGGATTTTGAGCCAAGAATAACCAGCTGCATGGGATTATTTTGAGTTTTATATTCATTTCCATCTTCCAAAACGCACTTTAAAGGAAAAGTAACGTTTTTTACAATTTGAGCCTTATTTCGGTAATAAAACAAGTTGTTTTACTCACCCATATCACTTTGGTGTCATATGGAGCATTTCCGGAGATGTTTTAGATTAGCATTAGGCTAACGCCGTTAGCCTAGCGCGACTTATAGCCATAGCTCGGGGCATTCCCCGAGCATGTAATATGCCCCGTGCGGGCTCCAAATAACACAAACTTTAGCACTTTCCAAATCATAGAAGCTCGATGTCTTTAGTCTACGATTTCGTTTGGTCAAAAGTGGCCTGTAATCCGAGATTTAGCCATAGTTTCGAGTAGATGAGGACGCCAGTGCGCATGCGCGGACTGTGCTCTCAGCTCCCGGGACCCAAACATGGAACGCATAGCTGTAAACTATGGCTAAATCTCGGATTACAGGCCACTTTTGAGTCAAACAAAATCGTAGACTAAAGACATCGAGCTTCTATGATTTGAAAAGTGCTAAAGTTTGTGTTATTTGGAGCCCGCACGGGACATATTACATGCTCGGGGAATGCCCCGAGCTATGGCTATAAGTCGCGCTAGGCTAATGGCGTTAGCCTAACGCTAATCTAAAACATCTCCGGAAATCCTCCATATGACACCAAAGTGATATGGGTGAGTAAAACAACTTGTTTTATTACCAAAATAAGGCTCAAATTGTAAAAAACGTTACTTTTCCTTTAACTGTTAAGATCACACTTCACCTAAAACAAGCTAAGAAACTTTACTGCAGATTAAGGATTCCCACTCCTATTACTTAAGTAAATCTTCAAAATGTGCATAATAATAAGGCAACTTATTGGTGGTAACTCAACTAGTGAGCCTAAAACTGAAAAGATCACTTACATTTGTGTAAATCTAAAAATTAAAAAAATTGGCTCTGTGATTAAAGATTAATGCTTTACAAACTAATTCTTCAATAAACTGATTTAAAAGGTGCTAAAGATGAAAGATGATGTTACAGAGGATTGTTCCAAGTCGATGGAATAACGAGTTCATGTAAATAGTAAATAGTGAAGCTTGTGTCCAAAAGCATGTTGTGGTTTCCTCTGGAAATGAGAGAGGCTCAGCAGTCTGTTCAAGTTCTCCAGTCCAAACATTCATAGAGTTCAGTGTGATCCTCAGTCTAATAGGCAAAGATGACGTCGTACATCATCTGGTGTCCGTTGTCCCACGCGTACAGTTTTTTGTCCAGAGGGCTGTAGCTGAGCTGGGCTGTGTGCTGGTGTGTGCTTGTGAATGCTAACAGAGGCACAGTGTGTGTAAATGTGTGTGTGTCAAAGGCGTATGTCACGTTAGCATAACGATGCTGTATGTTGTCCACGGCATAGAGCACGCCGCAAACCAAGAAGCTGTTCCCGTAGCGACCACGGCGCAGACCAGTGCGGAAGGTCTGGATTGGCTGGAGGTCTCGTGGGCGGAGATGAGTGAGCAGGATCACTTCCTGATGGAAACCTTCAGAGTCCAGGGCAGGATACAGCACCCACAGACCTGACTCATCAACAGCAAACTCCACCTGAAAATACAGCCACGTGGATTCAATGCTTCATCTGCTCTTAGCCAGGGGTCACATACAGGTCACTCACACCAAGGTTACAGCTTCATTGAGCCTCACAAAAAATATCAGATTTCTTTCAAGCTATTTACTTTTAGGCCTAGTCACTATGTTTAAAACAACACATTGTCTTAGTTTGACAGCAGAAGTATTAAATTACATGGAAAGAAGCCCTGAATTGGGGTATTATTTGAATGGAGCACCTGAGTGTGAGTTGTCACTGAGTGAAAACAATACCTGTGACTTTAGATCTTTTTACTTTTTACAATTTTTGTCACAATAGTCATTAAGGCCTCGTTTCACTCATGTTATCTAAATGATTTATCTGACTTATCTTACCTGAACTTATGAAATACCAGATTTTCTATGGAAGTTAAACTGTCTCTTAACATGAGACCATATCCAAGTATTTTCCACAGAGCTGCTCTCGTGTCTCTTTTATCTTCAAGTGATTTACACTTATTGTTTTCCACATTTCATTTCTGGCATAAGTCATTCTCTTTGTTTGGAAAGCCCATAAATCTTACCTCTGAGTGCGTCCTGTGGGCCTGCTCTTCAAGCAGGGCGTCATGCAGTGTGGTCCAGGCCGCCACTAGTCTGCGCCGCAGGTCAAAGCGGATGATGTCGCGGCTGAAGGCGCGGTTGTAGAAGAAGGCCCCGTCAAAGACCACGTGGCCCGTCCCAGTGAAGCTGTATGGCAGCTTGTATGAGTTACTGGGCTGCCCTGCACAAACACACAGCACCTGCTCAGACCATTACGTGCTGTTTATGAGTGTCTTATGTAACAACTGTAGCCGTCAAATAACAGAGGAAATGTCACATCTGCAGCACCCAGCCCTCAGGCCTGACACAGGTGTACAGACATTTAACCTAACAGTCCCTGAGTCTTTTTTTTGTATTATGTTTTCCATTACATCATGTACGTAAGTACCTGCAGCGTGGCAGGTACTCTCAAAGGTCATAACATGTCCCCCTCTAATAAATCTCCAATCCTCCCACTTTTCTCTAAACACTGAGCCCATTATATTAGTTGTTGACCTATCGTGATTCTAGGATTATGCCATAAAGAAGTATATTTTTGGACATATGAGATATGAAACTTGTATATTGATGGTCATACCATCTTTATTAATTTAAAAATAGGATTTTGTTGTTTATTCTCATTCATCTCATTTCAAACATCAACTGGAGTGAAACAAAAATCTCATTCTATTGAAACTCAGTCCAAATCCAGTTTCCCGCCCAGAGTTTGTTAAATCAAGACACTGAAAATGAGATGGTATAATGTTCTATGTTGGGTACAGCAGGTCTATTATTACACTTTATCCACCATTCTTAAATATATTTCACAAATTTTGTCAAGCATTTTTGCAGAATTATCTGAGATAATATCTTGTAGTAGGTTTTGAACAGTTTTCAAAAATTCTGGAGAAACCTTTTGCTGCCCAGCTTTATTTATCAGGAGTTATTTATCAGGAGTAAAGTCAATATGGCTTTCTAGGTGAGGTAAGCAAAAAGTAAGGTACCAATTTTTTATTTGACCCACCTTTCAATGTGACTGGAGTAATGCTGTGCCTAGTACCCAAGTCCAGATCTTGAGCTAGGCCTGGGGTCCCATAGGGGTCAGTAGTGGGCCTAAATTGTTCATACTAAATATCAATGATTTTTGTATAGTATCCAAGGACTAGGGGTGGGTATTGGCACGATTCAACTCGAATCACGATTCATATGCCACGATGCGATACTATCACGATGTATCACGATACTTGAATTATTGTGATGCTTTGCAATATATTCAACATACTTCAGTGAAAATGTACCAAAAAAAAGAGGATAACTTAAATATCAGTGGGCTGTGTATCTGGGTAGTGTCTTCAATTTATATATAACTCTGAGCAACTCAGTTCATAACTGAATTTATTGAATAACAAAAACAAATAAACCAAACCAATAACAAAAAAAGTGCATAGGATTTTTTCTAAAACAAAAAATGATGTTCAAACATTTGCCATTTTGGAGGTAGCTACCGTCATAACAAACAATACCCTTTCACAAAGAAAAAAGTGCATAGGATTTATGAAAAAATTAAACTAATAAAGAATGTAAAAATCCCCTGCATCGAAATGTGTCCAGTGTCCAAATGAACTGAAATGAACCAAATGAACAAGTACAGATACAATGGCATTCCTAGTGCTTTTTTAAGTTCTTGTTGAGGAATAGAAGCTGATCCAAACTTTATCACTTTTCAAATGACAAAAGTTCAATGTGTTAGTTTACATGCGTGAAGAGTCCCTCAGTCGTCCAGGTAGAATCCATGATAAAAGAAGAAATTCAATTTGTCAACTGGACAAAGTTTGTTTGGTTGAAATCGTTTCGCCGCTCATCCGAGAGGCTTTGTCAGTTCTGGTTAGAGTGTTGGTAAGACACTGCTTATATCTCGCTGCAGGGAGGAGCTAACTATACTGCAGTTTTTCTGAAACTATCTCGCCTATTTGTTTCTGTCTTTTGTTTGTCTGGCGTCTAGTTTAGCATACCTATTCATCCCTACACGACTGTTTTTCACACCTCTGGCCCTGACCTGGCTAGCTCTGGCACGCCCGTCTGTGTGGCGTGCCAGAGTGGACCGTCATCTGCCGTACATCTTCACCTAGAAGCCACGGGCCATTCATTTGAGGACAGTGAGGTTCAGATTTTAGCCAGGGAAAAGAACTGGTTTGAGAGGGGAGTTAAAGAGGCTATTTTTGTCAAAAAAAAAAAAAAGAGAATCCTTTAATCCTAAAATCTTTAAACAGAAGTGGTGGAGTCAGACATAATTTGACTCCCATCTATAATTCCATTCTTAAATCTAAATCAAAACAAACAAAAGAAACAATAGGGCTAGCCAGGTCAGGGCCAGAGGTGTGAAAAACAGTTGTGTAGGGATGAATAGGTATGCTAAACTAGACGCCAGAGAAACAAAAAAAAACTGCAGTATAGTTAGCTCCTCCCTGCAGCGAGATACAAGCAGTGTCTTACCAACACTCTAACCAGAACTGACGAAGCCTCTCAGATGAGCGGCGAAACGTTTTCGACCAAACAAACTTTGTCCAGTTGACAAATTGAATTTCTTCTTTTATCGTGTTAGTTTACACTTTCGTTTGAGTTTCGGAAGATGAAAAAAAGGTTTCTATTACACCACGGTTCATCATGGCACGAATATCCTACAGAGTTAACAGACACAGATTTCTGTAATCATGACCCAGACGTTCATCTCCAACCCCACTCGAGACAGCAAAGTAGGGGTGGGCGGTATAAACGGTATAAACGGTATGCGGTATAAATTTGGCCAACGGTAGAGATTTAGGTTATACCTTCCTATCGCGATAGTTCATTGCGTCACCACAACAAGGAAGGAGGAAAAATCGCTGCGAGCAGCGAGCACATGGAGGAGGAGGAGCAGCGCAGAGATGAAAGAGTTCCACTTTTTTTTCAGCCGCGGGGTCATCTGAATACGGGGGAATCGTCCAGTATTCAGAAACAAAAGAACGTGTCTCGTATTAAACTTCTACCGGTGTAAGCCAGGAGCACGCGCAAGCCGCGAGCACTCGCAAGCCGCGAGCACGCCGCGAGCCGCGGCCCATTTCAACAGTACATGTGTACTGCAAACATCGTATTTCCCTGATGATTGCCCAGGGACTCAGGGAAGCGCTCGAGTCATGGGAACTTGACGAAGAGTTGCAGGTATGCATCACCACTGACACCGGCGCCAATGTTAAAGCAGTTTCATTTTCGATTTACATTGCCTTGTTCAAATTTTATACTGCTTGAAAGTGAAGTTACTTGTTTTATGTTTTTTACAATTACAGTTTTGCACAATACATTTTCTTGTAGTAATATTCTTGACGTTTATGTTATTTAATAGTTTAAAAAACAGCTTCCTGCTTGAATGCTTTTTCCATGTGCTCTGGTGACCATTAAGAAGCTGTTAATACTGTGAACAGTTAATACTGTTACATACCAAAGTATACCGTGATATATACCGTCTACCATCTATGGTTCAAATTACAGGGGGTCCTCGGGTTACGACGTTGATCCGTTCTTAAGACGCGTCGTAACCCGAATTTCGTCGTAAACCGGATTTTGCCTTTGATCTTCCAACCAAAGCACCAATAACCTTTCCATCTCAATAATTAGACCACTACGCTGCTTGGTTATCACTGCCACTTTCATAGGAGCAGATCAGAGCCCACATCAGGTACTTCTGCCCACATTGGACACGCACATGAGGCCGTCTTCTTCTCCCTACAACCACAACAGAGCATATTCTTCCGCCGTGCGCCGCGCGCCGTTCGCGTTTGTTTACATCTCTTACCACGCTAAACCGCGTAAGACGGAATGACGCGTAATATATACATATTTTTTTAATGGGGTTGCGTTCGTAACCACGAAACGTCGTAACCCGAGACCGTCGTAACCCGAGGACCCCCTGTATACCGTGATATACATTTTAGGCTATATCGCCCACCCCTACAGCAAAGGCATTCTTCCTCTGTTGCCATCGACATAGAATGTCCACATAAACACCACCAGGTACTGTCTTTCTGATTGTCTCTTCTTCCTTCTTTCTAATACCTCCTCATCCGTATACTCAGGCTCAAAACGACAGGGACGGCCATCATACTCAAATCCTCTTCAGTCTCAAAGTCAGAATCTTCAGCCATGTCTCACTCGCAACAGAAAAGTTCTGAGCGTTTTCTAAGCAAAGTAGCGGACTGAATGCATACGCGCGGTCCTCGTTGATGACGTCATCCAATCGGAACCATGACTGGATCTCTGGTTACAGGCCACTTTTGACTCAAACTAAAGTGTAAACTAACACATTGGACTTTTGTCATTTGAAAAGTGATCATGTTTGTGTTATTTGGTGACTGCAACATCGTGCCCCAACCACTCACGTTAAATGGATATAGCCCAACTCCAAAATCTCCGGAAATATTCCAAATGACACCAAAGTACAATGGGTGAGTAAATGACGTTCTTTTATCACCAAAATAAGGTCCAGATTGTAAAAACGTTACTTGTCCATTAACATGAAAAATGTAATATGATAGATCTACTATCCCCACATTTCTGTATTTATGTTCTACTTAAGTTTTACAATTTTATCATTGGTTGTACTTGACACAACACAATAACTACATGCTTATAATGAGGTTTCACAATCTGTTACAAGATCTTTATGTATGTGAATTTAATGTAGATTTAATTCAATATTAACATGTGGCTCTACAGAATAAATGAAGTACATTCATGTTAAATTTAATGTCATATTTTTCTATAATATAGATAATGACATGGTAATTTGACTGTGGTAGGCCACAGGAGTCACACAGAATTTAGAGAAGCCTTTGTGTGCAGTCCCACATTTAGACTCTTCACAGTTCCTGAGCTTGAGGTCAAAGTGCGGAGAAGTCACAGGGACTTTAGGGGGAAGGGCATTAAGAGTATGAAACATTCTCCTGACAAACTCTTCTCAGATACAGGCCAAAGATATACAAACATACACAAATGTAATAACTATAGAGATTGAGTTTCCTAAAATAAGAAATGAAGCTCTCAAATCCAACTATAGCTGATCTTTTCTGAAGGTTTTAAAAATAGAGATTTCTTGGACCACAGTTTGTACCAAAAACACAAAAAACCTCCGCCTCTGGCAGCAGCCCTGGGGTTATCTTACCACACCAAAAGATAACGAGTCACGAGTCGCAACCTATTGTCTGCACACAGCCACAGTGCTACTCATTTCACAGTTCTGTCTGTGAAATGCACTAGAATTACCACTGTTGCACACTTATTTTTATTTTATCTTAACTCCAATGCACATTCTACTGCACATGACCAATTCACTGCTGTATCTTCCACTGCACATTTTGATGCACACTGCACACTTTGGAAATCTGTATATAGTATAGTTTATTTATTATGTTGCACTGTTTTAAGATTTTAGATCTTAGACTTTAGTTTTAACTTTAGATCTCAGTCTTAGATAGTTTTTGTTGTGTTTTGTCTTCATATTGTATTTTGTACACTGTCTTTTTGCACTACTTGGCCAGAGAGAAACGAAATTTCGATTCACTGTATGTTGAACACATATGGCAGAATTGACAATAAAGCTGACTTTGATCTTTGATCTTGATCAAATGTGTATTTTCTCTTCTTATCGGTAATGTTGAAGAACCACATAATAAAGCAGCTCTGAGGCTGTGAAAACCAGGCTCCTGTAGCAGCAACTGAGTGAGAAACAGCTGTGGCTGTAAGCTTTTATTTTTTCATTTTAGGATTTAGGCAAAATGTTTACGTATTAAGTCCATGTGGCATAAAGAATTGCCTCCCCGTCGGGGAATCGAACCCCGGTCTCCCGCGTGACAGGCGGGGATACTCACCACTATACTAACGAGGACAGCCATACAGAGAGCAGGCTGGGGGCGGGTCTTAACTCTGCTCTGTCCCTGTCTTCTGTTCAGCTGCATTTTAACAGGCTGTGTAGCTGTCTGACTCTGTAGTCAGTGTAGTCTGTGTCATGTGGTTTCTTAGAATGTTATTTGCTATGAAAGCATGTTTAAAGAAGTGTTAACGCTCTTCCTCTTTCCTGAAGTAGGTCATGTTATATGACACTCACATGGAGGTCTGCCTCCATGTGAGTGGACATGGGGCTTCAATATTTCTTGCACTTCCTTTTAGGTCAGCAGAACACCTTCATTGTAGTACACATAAACTCAAACTTCAACACAAGCTAACCCATTTTACTGCATTTCCTATGAGAATGTTAGTCTGAGGAGACCTCCCCTAGTGGGAAGTTCAAGAACTGCAGCTAGATATGCCATGTGAATTACTGTTGGAATAGAAAGCTATAAACAGGTCACACCAAATGTACCTGATTTGAAAGTGTCCATGTCTCTGAATTCCTGCAGGATGTTGCCATAGTGACCATCAGTCAGGTAGATAACACTCCCGTGGCCTCGTGCGTCTCTCATCCAGGCTCCATCTGGTAAACCGTATAAGTTGTGCTGCACAGGTTCAGAAATACTGGCCACAGTGTCTTTACACAAACCTGCAACAACAGTGACAGTTTATTACACTTATGTTCATTGAAGAAATTCACAGGAATACACCTTTTAACATGTCATAAAAATCTAAAATAGTAAAACATTCATGATTGAAAACATACTAGGTTCGAATTTTGTGATTTTTTAGTTTAGTTTAGTTTAGTCTTTATTTGAAAAGGGACAATGTACAGAGACATTAAGCTCAAAAAACAAAGATGATCTGCACCAGATTATAGCTACATAGCTAGTTTCCATCTGCAGTCCCTATTACATTAATAAATTACAGTGAAAAATCTCAATCAACAATAAGAAACATTCACACTGACACATTCTCACACCACACAGGAACACAGATAAACACACTCTCACATAGTCACACACACATGTTCAATGCAAAACACCATACAAGGCACACATTTTAAAATAATTACAAGTATTTACAAAATCTTCATCTTTTAAAATTCATACTAACCTACCATTCTACATTTCGTTTATATCAGTCGTTACGTAGCCTATTGTATATCAAGTAACAATAGAGATGCTGTTATATAAAATTTAGTGTTGACAGGCTTGATTGTTCTCCAGCCACTTTTTAAGCTCCGTTGAAAAAGTTGTATAGCTTGCCTGACATTTTAATTTTGAAATCCTAATCTGTAGGCTACTGTATAATAGGGATGTATATATAATAGGGATGTCAACAATGAATGGACTAACGATTAATTGTCGATCAAGACGTTGGTCGATTAAAATGCATTAATTGTAACTAATCGCTAGAGGAGAGGGCGCTACTCTGGAATGTGAACACGAGATGTGAACCCACTCGCGAGAAGGACCATAGCGTTACATCCGCGGCCGGATCTAGAAGCAGTGCAAAATGTTCTCCTGCGAACCCAATTTTTGCGGCTTGGTTCGCTCCGCGTCCCGCTGTCTGCGTGAACACGTGCGCGGCGCGCTGCACGTGCTCCTCCGCTCCGGGCCGCGTAGCAGGCTCCACGTGAAAGCGCAGTGGAAGCAGCCCGCTGTCCGGCCCGTGTGCCGGTGTGTGTGCGTGTGTGTGCGACTGTGCGTGTGTGTGAGTGAAATGTTTTCCCCGATCAATTCATTTTTTTATCATTTCATATCACGGAGGTTTTACAAAAAACGTCCTCAATTTATTTTCAATAAAGAATGTATTTTGTTATTCAGCATCAATACATTTGTCTGCTTTTTACTAAGGAATAATTAATTGAGGAATATACAATATAATAATACTATGATATATTTATGACTCAGTGTTATGTTACTATAGCTTATATTCTTAAAGACCCTTTTGAAACACTAAAATTCAGGTGAAAAACGCCGCTTATCAGTTAATCGTTAATCGATCGATAAGGTCAATCAACTATCAATTAATGAATTAATCGATAATTTGCATCCCTAATATATAACTGAAATATCATGATATCGTATCGTCAAAAGTCACAATAATATTCTGGGTCAAGTCTCTTTGTTAAATTATGATGCCACATGAATAAAAAAAAACAGAGGGGACTACATAGACCACAATTCTTTGCTTGTTTCAATGCAGACAACATGAAGAAATTACTGTTATAAGCACTTTCAAATCTTAGTTCTTTGGATTATGACAGAACAAAAGCCTAATAAGGGCATTTTAAAAGGAAAAATAGCATATTCAATTTTGTCAGCTTCCATAAAATATCAGAATAAATATCGTACCATGAGATGCAGTGTTCCCCTACCATTATATTGGCAAGGAAACCAACAGCGCCCCCTGCCCTTTCAATCAAATTACACACGCTAGTCATCTATTGTCAAAAAATGCATTGTTAACAATTTCATTCTGCTACTGTATAAAAAAACTACCATGTTAAAAAAATCCAGTCCAGATTTTCCCTCATACTTTGCCTGGCAAATCCAATCCATTCCACACTGTGATGTGGGTTTTAGTCTATGCCACAGTCAGCAGACAGCAGCACCACTAACGCTGTCTCTGCACTGTAAACCCAACAGGGACAGATGCAGAAACTGTCCCAGCTCAGAAGTAAGTTACACTAGAGTTTGTAGCTGATAATAAAATACACATTAATCCTTAGTGGCACTTTTTAAGTAAACAATATGCAACTCAAGCCTTCTGGTTTAAAGATGTATTGTGTAACTTTTCTGGTCAAATGCTTTTCTCCATGGAGATGCCATTTCTCTGGAATGTTTCATAGTATGGTATTAAACCTCTCTTCAAGGAGACCAAACCAGACCAAGTAACAGGTCAAATCTGTGGAGAGGCCTGTCAGAATGCCTATTTTCTATGTATTTTTGAGCTATAAAACCACCTGTAATTGAATACAGTGGTCCCTCGCTCTCTCGCAGTTCACTTTTCGCACCCTTGCTGTTTCGCAGATTTTTTTTTTTTTTTATTCCAATTTTTTTTTATATAGTGTATTAATATTGTGTTGTGCGTCCTGATTGGCTTCTCCTCCGTGCCGTGTCTCCTGTACAGTACAGAATGTGTTCAGTTTGACAGATTTATATAGATGTTATAGAGGGGGGACCCGGGAAGGCGGCTCCAGGAGTCCCGCTGGATGCACGAGGAGCGGAGACATGAGTCACTGGGTCCGTAGGAAGTCCAGACCGGGACTAAGACATGAGGACCAGACCGGGACCAGACCGGAACTAGACCAGGACTAGACCAGGTCTAAACCTGGACTAAACCAGGATTATTTTGTTGAAAATCTACGAAGGTTTGAGTGTTTAAAGGTCCCATGGCATAAAATTTTCACTTTCTGAGGTTTTTGAACGTTAATGTAAGCTTCCATACCCTGTTTAGGCCCCCCCAAAGGCTAAAAGTTGCGAAATGTGTAAACTGAGCATTTGCGATCCTTTTCTGCGTTAGAAAAAAACACAGCTCAAACGGGCGATTCTGAACAAGGCGACTTCGTTACGTAACATCGACAAAAGAAATGCAAATGCAGTTCCACCACCGTCTGGATCTCCACCCCGTCTCTGGAAATCACGCCCAGAGAGTTTGGACCGCGAAGAAGCTACGCAATGCGAAATGCGTTTTTTATTTGCCTGGAGGCACGTGCGAGTGTTTCTAGGCTCGGAAGTCCTTTACCCGACCCTCTGGACCTCTGAAACAGCAGTGCTTTAATTTTATTTTCTGTGAAAATGTGTTTTTTTCATTGAAATGCCTCTCCTTTCTGCCTTCGCGGTTAAAATGCGGAAGTGGGGAGACAGCGCTCCAGCGGCGCAGAGCTCCTCTAATCCTATCTGTGTCCTTCTCATTTGCATTCAAGCAACAAGGCCCAGAATGAGTTGTTCAGAGAGAGAGATTATGACTCTGACTGTGTACATGTGTCTTTCTCATGCACTGAATGTTGATTTTGAAGGATTTATTTACAGTATTAGGGAACCATTAAGGCACCATATAAAAGCATCAAGAAGTACCATGTCATGGGACCTTTAAACAAGAGAGAAATGTGAGAAAATGTTAATACCAGTCTGAGAAAAGCGTATAATGTGTGTGGTGAGGCGTTTACAGCCTTAAAACATGTATAATAATTGTAAAATATAAAGTTGTCCTACTTCGCGGATTTCACTTATTACGGGTTATTTCTGGAACCTAACCCCCGCGATAAACGAGGGACCAATGTACATGTAAGGTAGAGCTGTTTAATGTCATTCTGTAGAACATTACAGGCAGAGCAATAACATATCCATAGAAACAAGCAGGTGACCGACCAGAAAAGTTGCATTATGTAGCTTTAAAAAAGTCTGTTATCATAATTTGTTTGGCTGGTGTGCATTGGTATGGGTTATAAAGCAGTGAGAGGATAAGTGAGGTTTGCTCTAGTGAGTGATATGCTGATTTTGGCTTTTTATGCTTTTATTCAGAAACACTCCATAACTGTATTAGGTCAAAACGTCATGATAAGTTCAGTGTGTATATTTGATTATGTAACTTATTCTTCAATTAAAGTTTTTCAGTTCCACATATTTTTTTTGCAAATGTCGTAAGTAAACAATTGAATATAGATTAACGTATGCATGATAATGATGCAACTATAGGGATGCATATTAATCAACCAAATACAGTGGTACCTCACCTTACGAAATTAATTCGTTCCAGAAGTGGTTTCGTAATGTGAATTTTTCGTAAGTTGAGTAGCTATTTCAATGGAAAAAGCCTGATTCGTTCCAAGGCCCCGTTCCAAGTTTTTTTTATAGTGTAACTTTTTTTTATAGTGTAACACTGTGTTCTGCGTCCTGATTGGCTAAGAGACTGTAGACCCAGGACTAAACGTGGATTAAACCAGGTCTAAACAAGGTCTATACCTGGACTGGACCAGGACTAAACCTGGACTAAACCAGGTGGATTAAAGCGCCGCGTGCGGGTCTATTTCCTGGTTTCTCACGAGTCACAGCTGAGGCGAGCAGCGAGGAGAGGACCGCAGCGAGGAGAGGACCGCAGCGAGGAGGGGACCGCACGCAGTCCGAGCGCATGAACGAACGCAGGTAAGAGCCGCGGTGGTTTAATCCTGGTTTAGACCTGGTTCAGACCTGGTTCAGACCTGGTTTAGACCTGGTTTAGACCTGGTTTAATCCTGGTTTAGAGGAGGCATGGTTTGAGCACGGGTCTCGTCCTCGCAGCCCCGCGCCGGGTCATACTGCGCTATCACACGTGTCCCCGCGCACACTTCTCCACCCTTCCCCCCACACTTCACTATTAACTCATTGACTGCCGGTGACGAGTTTTCTGGTCATGTTGAATCTAAACGTTGAGTGCCGTGACGAATAAACTCGTCAAGGACGTTTTTCAGCGGGGGTTGCTAGGATACGACCTGGAGCAGCTTTGAAGGTGTAATTCACACTTCCCAACCTGTAGGTGGCGATCTTGTATCATTATCTGCCGATCGGAGAGGCGGGAGAGGAGAGGAGTGTAGTGTGTGTGTACTGTGGAGTGCGAGTGGAGGCGAGTGGAGCAAGATGGTGAGGCGAGTGAACCCGGAAAAGCAGATAACTGTTGATCAGCGCCTACGGAGCGCCAAAGAAGTTTACTGACTTGGATTCTGCTCTCCAAAGAGGCACGAGATGAGAAGAATTAAGTTTATATGTGTGTGTGCGTGCGTGCGTGTGTACACACACGTGCGTGTGTACACACACGTGCGTGTGTGCGCCTGTGTGTATGTGTGTGTAGCTGTGTGTGTGTAAAGGTTTATGCATGGGCTTGCGTGTATGTACATATACGTATATGTGTGTGTGTGTGTGTGCGTATGTAGGTGCATGTGTGTGTGTGTGTATGTAGGTGTGTGTGTGTGTGTATATGTGTGTACTCTGAGCCTCAATATTGTTGTGAAGTGACAAAGTTCTATTTTATATGAAAAGATATTATTATATCCTGTAAACATCTCTTGGCACAATTGAGTTGAAGGATTCACGGAGCCTTATATTCTTATCTTAGTAAATAAAAAATGTACTTTGTCATCAAAAATCTCTTTCTCTGTTATTTTAGATGTTTGAGGTGTCACTAAATCAATAAATATTGACGTCAAAATCACCGATCTGCTTGAAATGACTCTTTGTAGAAAATGCTTGTTTTCTCCAATTTTGGTCAGAAAACTGTGTTTTTGCTGAAACTTCCCTATGTTCTACTATCAATTACTTGAGAACCGAAAAGGTTAGAAACAAAAAAAAATTTCTAGGTGAAAGAAGAGAGTCAACACTTTATTTTGATGTGTGCCATGTCTATATAGTCAAAGAACTCAGTATTCTGTGAGTCTTGGAAAATCAGTGAAAATGGTCTAAAAGTTCTGGCAGTCTGGGGTTGACATTCTGAAAACAGGCCGGCAGTGAATGAGTTAATACATTTTGTTGAAAATCTATGAAAGTTTGAGTGTTTAAACAGAGACAAATGTGAGAAAAGTTTAAATCCAGTCTGAGAAAAGCGTATGTGTGTGGGTGAGCGCGCATTATTTGAATTTTTGAGATTTCGCGTTTCGTAACTTGAATTTTCTTTCGTATCTAGAGACCAAAATTTAACGTGAAGGCTTTTAGTAACTTGGAATTTTCGTTTGTTGGGTCTTTCATAAGGTGAGGTACCACTGTATATGCACTCATTTGTGTATATGAAATAACCCTATATAAGCTTGAGTTACCAGGTTTCTTAGTGGGTTTGGGTTGGTCAGCTGGGTTCTCGGTCCAGCTCAGACGAGTTTTGACACCAGGTAGGAGCTGTGTAGGAGTAGCATTGATGGGGAGTCCTACATCAGCAGGAGGAGAGGGTGCTGTGGTCCTCTGGAGGGGGCCAGAGGTCACTGGTTTGGTTGTAGTCGTAGTGGATTGGGTAGGATTTAAAGGAATTTCTGTTGTATGTGATTTTGTAGTCACAGGAGGAGCTGTAGAGCGTGTTGGGGGGAGTTCGTCAGATACTAGCAATTCAACTGAAACAGAAGATGAACAATCAGAAAATAACATTATGACACGTATATTCATGTTTAAAGGGCCCACATTACACTATTTTTGTGTTCGTACAGTCTGTGGTGTGCCTGTACAGTCCGCGGTGCAGTGTTCCCGTACAGTCTGTGGTGTACCTGTACAGTCCGCGGTGTACCTTTACAGTCTGTGGTGATCGACGGTGTGTCTTGCATGTGCACTGTTGTGCTTTGTGTGAAAATACAGTACAGGTGTTTAGGACACACTTAGTCCTATTATATCGCACACATTAATTAAAGGAAAAGTAACGTTTTTTTACAATCTGAGCCTTCTTTCGGCAATAAAACAAGTAGTTTTACTCACCCATAGCAGTTTGGTGTCAATTGGAGCAGTATCGCAGAACTTATGTTGTAGCCGTTCTGTTCTACTAATGATCCCGTATCCGTTAGCGTGAGTGCTCGGGGCATTACTTTGCGCTCTCCAAATAACACAAACTTTAGCACTTTTCAAATCACAGAAGATCGCTGTGTCAGGATAGACTTTTAGTAGATTCCAAAACGGCCTGAAACCCGATATCGCCACAGAAAAGTAAAGTTCAGAGCGGTGTTAGCTTCTGTCGGACTAGCGGTGTTTACAAAACAGCTGAGTTCACGCATGTGCACTGTCCTCTCTGATGACGTCATCAAATGAAACTATAGCTGGATATCGGGTTTCAGGCCGTTTTGGAATCCACTAAAAGTCTACCCTGACACAGCGATCTTCTGTGATTTGAAAAGTGCTAAAGTTTGTGTTATTTGGAGAGCGCAAAGTAATGCCCCGAGCACCATGTTAACGGATACGGGATCATTAGTAGAACAGAACGGCTCAACATAAGTTCTGCGATACTGCTCCAATTGACACCAAACTGCTATGGGTGAGTAAAACTACTTGTTTTATTGCCGAAAGAAGGCTCAGATTGTAAAAAAAAGTTAATTTTCCTTTAAATACTTAACTCTAAAAGCGACGCATCGACGTGCTCTACAGGTATCATATTTTCATAGTTGATTATGTCGACGAATTGTTGCAGCTCTGGTTCATTCACACCTGTTTATCACACAAATTCTGCACATTTAGGCTGAGTTCTCTCAAAATGAAAACACTGTTTCACCTTGTGATGCCATGCAGTAATGCAGGAAGTGCTCCACTGTGTTTTTAAACTTCATACATTAGAATCCTTTGGATGATTTCAGTCCTGGAATTGCCCATCTCTATTGAACTAAAGGTAAAAGGAAGGTTGTTGATGCCTACATGACATGACATGACAAGATGGAACAGAGCATTTTGAGCTTTAAAGATGTCAACAGACTAATAATGCAGGATTACATGTGTGAATGAAACAAAACACAACTCCGTGTATGTTTTTGATGAGGTAAATTCATTCAAACATAGCTTTTGTGTAATATGGGACCTTTAATGTTTAAACAGCATCCTACCATCTCTCTCTTTTGTATTCCTGACATGTTCTTTCTCCTTGAACGTCTCCTCTTCGGCTTTATAAAATTTAACACCCTTGACGACCAGGCTGCTCTTGTCCTTGATGGTTGACTTTGTCTCCACTTTTTCAAGAGTTGGTTTGTCAATCTCTGTTTTATTTTTAGCCCACTGCTTTTCTTCATATAGTTTCTGTATAAAACATAAATTAACATCCATACAGATACATACCAGCTGGTTAGTTGTAACAATAAAATATAATTTCTTATTCAAGGGCCTGTACCTGAATTTAATTTATTCTTGTCAAGTTAAAGGTGCACTGTGTAACTTTTCTAGTAAAGGGTCTGCTACCTGCTTGTCTCAATGTTGTTTTTTCCTGGGATGTTGTACAATATGGCATTTAATTTAACTACCTCCATGTAGACAAGCAGGTCATATCACCTAGCCAGTCACAGGTCAGATCTGTGCAGAAACATGTTTTTGCTGTAGTTTTGAGAAGTAAAAACACCTGTAATTGAACCTGTAATATCACATATATTTGTTTCATGCCATACTGTGGAATATCACAAGCAAAGCAATAACATCACTGTGGAGACAAGCAGATGGCAGACCCTCCACCAGAAAAGTTACACAGTGCACCTTTATATGCTCTTTATGTTTATTAATTTTACATTGTGTTTTTTCAGGTGATAACTAATACAGAAACTACTAAAAGATAAAAGGAGAAATTCAATTTGTCAACTGGACAAAGTTTATTTGTTCAAAAACGTTTCGCAGCTCATCCGCGCTGCTTCGTCAGTTCTGGTTCTAGTGCTGGTTAGACACTGCTTATATCTCGCTGCAGGGAGGAGCTAACTATACTTACATTATTCTGAAACTATCTCAGCTATTTGTTTTTGAGTTTCTGTCTTTTGTTTTTCCAATTTCTCTGGCGTCTAGTTTAGCATACCCATTCAAACCCTAATGTCTGTTTCCACACCTCTGGCCCTGACCTGTCTGCCCTTTGTTTCCTTTGTCTGTTTTGACTTCGGTTTGAGTCAGACATAACTTGTCTCCCATTTATAATTCCATTCTCAAACCGAAGTCAAAACAGACAAAGGAAACAATAGGGCAGACAGGTCAGGGCCAGAGGTGTGGAAACAGTCGTTAGGGGTTGAATGGGTATGCTAAACTAGACGCCAGAGAAATTGGAAAACAAAAGACAGAAACTCAAAAACAAATAGTTGAGATAGTTTCAGAATAATGTCAATATAGTTAGCTCCTCCCTGCAGCGAGATATAAGCAGTGTCTAACCAGCACTAGAACCAGAACTGACGAAGCAGCGCGGATGAGCTGAGAAACGTTTTCGACCAAATAAACTTTGTCCAGTTGACAAATTGAATTTCTCCTTTTATCATGGATTCTACCTGGACGACTGAGGGATTCTTCACGAAACTACTAAAAGGTTACATCCAATCAGGTATATTGTTACTAAGAATCATGGGAAACCAACTGTCTGACTATCACAGCATCACTTGTCTGTGGGCGGGGCTACGAGTTCAAACTTAACCATATTCCTGGTTTGAAATCAGGGAATGGTCCTTTAAAACTGTGTTTCCCAACCTTTTTTGTCTTGTGTACCCCCTGAGCCTTTTTGTCATACCTCAAGTACCCCCTCACTCATACGCAGGGGCGCCTGCAGGATTGAAATGTAAGGTAGGCCCCTCCAAAAAAAACAAAAAAAACAAATTGCGCGGTGCATATAAGCCTACTGTCCCAAATCTGTAGGTTACAATACAACAAAAGAACTTGAAATTGAACAATGTGAACAATATGAATGTAATATGTGAACAACACACGAACAATAAACATTGGAACATATTTTAAAACTCACATTCGTGCACAGTAGCCTACATGGGCCACACATCCGTAAGCACAGCAAAGAGCGCGTACCCCCCCTTCCCCCTCTCTCCCCGGGAGCGCAGTTGAAGGCGCAACTGTAACTTGTAGAGCAATCTATTTGAAATTTAGTCGCCTTTTACCAGATGCGTCGAACTGTCTCATGATCGCTTCACTATCGATTTTCATGTCGAAGTGAATGTTCATGAGAGTATCATTTTTGTGGGGGGGCGTGAGGAGTGTGCTGTCGGGCTGTGAACTTGGTGCTTATCGCACTTCCAGTCTGATCGGACCCAGTTCGCTTGGGCTCTCCATCTCACAGATTCTATTTATATTAAAACATTCAATTTCTATAAAAATGCGTTTTTATTCGTTAAATGTTGTCTTGCAAAAGTGCCAAACAGGAATAAAAAAACAAAACAAAAAATCTCTCCAAGGTACGCCTAGTGCGTACGGACGTACGACTGGCGGCGCCACTGCTCATAGGTGTTGATAATTCTCTAAAGGTATATAAATATATGGGTTAACTTGGGCTAACCAATTAAGACAGTGGGGTTTTAAGGTTGAAACCAATGCCAAACTGTACCCATTATAATAAAACATTTGTAAGTCAACATAATAACGAAATTACTTAAATAACCCCTCATATGGTACGATTTCATTGCTAGTATGCTACTATGCGCTATTTATCGCATGACCAGGAAGCGCCCCGGTTTGGCCCCTGACCCAGAGAGCGGCGCGGAGACAGAGGACGGTAAGATGAGCGTGGGAACCCGTAGACTGTGCACCCTCGAACGCACTCCAGGTAATGGGGTAACAGTTTGTATCGGAGCCTGGCTCTGCAAACCAGGGGGCGAGCGCTCCGCGCACTCTGTCGGCTATGGCACGCTCTCGAGCCAGAGAGAGACGCACTGGTCGGGGAATGACGGGGCAGCTACGGGCGCTCCGTCACAGTAAAAGTTATATTCTCCCAGAGATCAACCTACTGATTACTGTGACTGTCACATGTTTCTCAATATTTGAGATGGACTTCTTCACGAAATGGAAGCACACAGACTAAACTCAGTCTCCCCGTGCGCACACATAAAAAAAATCTCCCCCTGCGCCTGGCAGCGACACTGCCGCGTACCCCCTGGAGTGTGCTTGCGTACCCCTAGAGGTACGAGTACCCCTGGTTGGGAAACACTGCTTTAAAAGATATACTATGTGGGGAGGATATACTAAGTAGGTGGCACTCTAAAAATGTTTCATTTATCCCAAAGATTTATTCCAAAATTTCACCATGGCATTCGTGGCAACCAAAAATAATACATATGTACAAAAAGAACTGAAAACAATTCTCCCCCTCCACATGGTCTGGAGACAAAAGAGGGGGCGTGCCCTGAGATGGCCATATTTATAGCCTCTGGGGGGAGGTTTGGGCCAGACCATGGGGAGGGGGAGAATTGGTTTCAGTTTTTTTTGTTTCTTAGGTTTTATATTTTTGATTTTGATGTTTTAGTGTTTATAGATTATGTTAAGCACATTTAAAGGGGGACTTAAGCCCTTTCAGTAAGCGTAACTTTAGACAAAAGTGAAGTTCCTTCATCTCCAACCTGACTGAGATTGTGGACTTACCTGGAGGGGGGAGCTTCCTGTGGGGTAACTATAAAAGCAGGGTAGCTCAGCCTTTCAGGAGAGTCATCAGTGTAGCCGTGTACATGTGGGTTTTTCTTAGTTTCGTTCATTTCTGTTGCTTATGCCTAAGTTTGAGCAGTTATTTTTTGTAAATATGTATTATTTTTGGTACCACCAGAAAAGTTACACAATGTACTTTAGTAATACACTCGTGTTACCTGTTTGTTGGTGTTGCCAGATCCACCCTTCTGTCCCATTCTCTCCACATCACTCACTTTCTTCTTTTTGTTTGACTTCTTTTCTTTCTCTTTCATTTGTTCTTTCTCTTTTAATTTTTCAGCAACACTACGAGCAAAAGTCTGGAAAGTACAGATAGGTGAAAGAATTACCAACAACTAACACTGGATTTGGCAGTTCTGTGATGTAAAAGTGTATTTCAATCAATCAATCAAACATTATTTATAAAGCACTTTGGCTAATATGTATACATTTTTGCAAATGAGTTCCTTACTTTCTCCAGGCTCTCGACTCTGGTCAGTAGTTTAGTAGTGACCGAATTCAACTTTAACAAGTCCATCCCGTACAAAGACCCCTCCAGCAGATCTATTATGGTGGCAAGCTAAAAGAGTGGGGAAAAATAGAAAATAAATGCAGTGTAAATTATGTAAAAATGACACTTTAAATTTAGTGGTTTGACTCAATAATACATTTGCATATCTGATCATTAGAGCTTGGTACTGTAAGTGTTATATCAAAATTAGTGCTGTCAATCAATAAAAAATATTTAATTGCAATTAATCTCATGAACGTCATAGTTACCTTGTGATTAATCGCATTTTTGTCCCTTGAATCATCATTTTAATTCTCTTATCAACATATAGAAAAGTGGATAGGTGCCGCTTTGTGCAAATGTTTTTTTTTTAATTGCAAACCATAACAATTGTCAGTGAGATACTTTGTGTTCAATGTTCCACTCTCATGTTCCACTTTCATGAAGTGCTCTGCAACAGTGTGAGTGAAATGCCTCGCTCCTCTGTCTTCATAAGAGTCAAAGCGACTGAAGTTCCCACTGTAGGTGAAATAATGTGCTGTGACCCTGAGGTAGTTTTTATTACTGAGGGACATCCAGTAATCTCTAGTTAGCGCCACTGTGTTTGTCTGCCCCAATGCCAGCTGCACTAGGGGCGCACTCGCACTGGGACTTTGGCCCGTTCTCTGTGCTATGATTGCCTGGGGTTCTGTGGCCCATGTCTGCACCTGCGTGGCCAATGGCGTTGTCGCACGGCATTGTTTATTTGGCGCTTTTGGCAGAGGGTGGGTCCAGTGGCATGGGGTGTCTATTGAGTGGTGGGACTGACGTGTGTTTGTGGTGGAGGCGTGGGGGCGGCCAGGAGGCTGCGGGGCTTCTGTCGCTGTCAGTGGTCCTTGTCAGGAATGGGCGTGGATTCTCTGTGTGTTTTGGAGTGGACTTTGTTTCATGTTTTCCTCGTGTGGGTGGCACAAGGGCGCGCAGGACTTATGTGGTGAAGTCATGTTTGTGCCCGTGCTTTGACCCACCTCCTCCAACTGGGACTTTGTAGTTTCGTACAAATTGTTTTCCTTCCTGTTTACAGATGGATCCTGTAGTTTTTCTAGTTACTAGCAGTGGCCACAGTTTATGAAAAAACTAGTTCACTCGGTCACAAAGAGCATTAATCTTGCAATAAAAAATTTACTGTTAAAGAATATATGTGAAAGGAAAAGTAACGTTTTTTACAATTTGAGCCTTATTTCGGGCATAAAACAAGTTGTTTTACTCACCCATATCACTTTGGTGTCATATGGAGGATTTCCGGAGATGTTTTAGATTAGCGTTAGGCTAACGCTGTTAGCCTAGCGCGACTTATAGCCATAGCTCGGGGCATTCCCCGAGCATGTAACGTGAACGTGAGTTCTCGGGGCACTCCAAATAACACAAACTTTAGCACTTTTCAAATCATAGAAGCTCTATATCTTACTCTACGATTTCCTTTGAATCAAAAGTGGCCTGTAATCCGAGATTTATCCATAGTTTACAGCTTTGCGTTCCATGTTTGGGTCCCGGGAGCTGAGAGCACACTCCGCGCATGCGCTCTGGCGTCCTCATCTACTCGAAACTATGGCTAAATCTCGGATTACAGGCCACTTTTGACCACACAAAATCGTAGACTAAAGACATCGAGCTTCTATGATTTGAAAAGTGCTAAAGTTTGTGTTATTTGGAGCCCGCACGGGGCATATTACATGCTCGGGGAATGCCCCGAGCTATGGCTATAAGTCGCGCTAGGCTAACAGCGTTAGCCTAACGCTAATCTAAAACATCTCCGGAAATGCTCCATATGACACCAAAGTGCTATGGGTGAGTAAAACAACTTGTTTTATTACCGAAATAAGGCTCAAATTGTAAAAAACGTTACTTTTCCTTTAATAGCGCAATATTTTTGACAGGACTAATCAAAATAAAATGTTATCTTTTCTTTACAGCGTTTTATTACACACTATTAGTACACTGTAGCCCACAACCACATTTCAAATAGAGTTGCTAAACTGGGCAGTACCTGGAGGACTTAAGGAAAAGAGTGAGCGGGGTCTGGGGGAGTGTGAGAACAGTGTGATTGATATAACAGGTATCTACACTTCAAACTCCGCCCCTGCAGCTGAAACATCTGGCTGTAATTAGGGCAGTCCTCTGTGATATCACCTAGTAGTTGAAGTTAAAGTGGCCACTATAGGCAGCACACTCACTATTTGTTTTTGGACACAATGCTGCAAATCTGCCTATTTTGCACTAAAATTGTAAGAGAAAAAATGAACTAGGAACAGTAGACAATGCTTTTACAACTCCACATACACAATTTACTAGCAAAACAATGTGGATTTAATGTTTAGCTCCACTTTAACCTCATAAGGCAGTAGTTTTATACCTATCTGATAACCTCACCTTGATGTTGTCCTTACTGGCCTCTTGGAGCTTCTTAAAGCGGTAGTCTCCTTCACAAGGATTGACAGCAGAGGGTGGAGCCAAACACTCACAGCGTTTACAGTCTTTCCCTGTGGTCACTGTCTCCACAGTGTAAATGTCTCTGACCGGTGCCCCTGCATCACCGTCCTGCATGCGACTGCAATCGGAGCGTCTGATTGGGCGAACGATGCAGCGGCAAACACAGTCTGAGCCAGAGGATACGGTCCTCACTTTGTCATAATCTCCCAACATCTGCAACAAAACAAACAAAACTGAGGCTGGGAAAAGTCTTTGTTTGAGCACAGAGTTACCGTCAAGAAGAAATGAGTGAATCACAATATGGAAATTTTACCAAAAAAGTAGATCATCACAAGAATGAGATCACCATTCGATTTTCAAGTATACTGCCTGGCCCTAATGCGAATGTTCCATAGCATGGCATTAAAGTGATTAATCTTGCATTTATTCAAATATATGTTTGTTTGTTTTTTTCTCATTAAAATTCCTTGAAAATTGTGCATTCCTACAATGAGCGGGCTCATCTCTCCACGGACAATACTTAAAGGAAAATTAACGTTTTTTTTTACAATCTGAGCCTTCTTTCGACAATAAAACAAGTAGTTTTACTCACCCATAGCAGTTTGGTGTCAATTGGAGTGGTATCGCAGAAGTTATGTTGGAGCCGTTCTGTTCTACTATGATCCCGTATCCGTTAGCGTGAGTGCTCGTATCATATGCTCGGGGCATTACTTTGCGCTCTCCAAATAACACAAACTTTAGCACTTTTCAAATCACAGAAGATCACTGTGTCAGGGTAGACTTTTAGTGGATTCCAAAACGGCCTGAAACCTGATATCCAGCTATAGTTTCATTTGATGACGTCATCAGAGAGGACAGTGCGCATGCGTGAACTCAGCTGTTTTGTAAACACCGCTAGTCCGAAAGAAGCTAACACCGCTCTGAACTTTACTTTTCTGTTGCGATATCGGGTTTCAGGCCGTTTTGGAATCTACTAAAAGTCTACCCTGACACAGCGATCTTCTGTGATTTGAAAAGTGCTAAAGTCTGTGTTATTTGGACACCGCAAATCAGTGCCCCGAGCACTCACGCTAACAGATACGGGATCACTAGTAGAACAGAATGGCTACAACATAAGTTCTGCGATACCACTCCAATTGACACCAAACTGCTATGGGTGAGTAAAACTACTTGTTTTATTGCCGAAAGAAGGCCCAGATTGTACAAAAAAACGTAAATTTTCCTTTAATAAACCTACTTACCACTAAAAAAAACTTACCTTAAAGGTGCACTATGTAACTTTTCAGTTGGGGGTCTGTCATCTGCTTGTTTGTATGGATATGCCACTGCTCTGCCTGAAATGTTCCACAGTATGGCTTTAACTTAACTCTACCTTACATTTATTCAACTACAGGTGATTTTATTGCATAAAAAACAGGCATTGCCTCTCCACAGATCTGACCTGTAACTTGATCTGGTCTCGTTTGGTCTCTATGAAGATAGAAAAGTTTAATACCATACTGTGAAACATTCCAGACAAAGCAATAACATCCCCATGAAGACCAACATTTGACAGATAGTCCAACAGAAAAGTTACACAATGCAGCGTTAATCTAATTTTGCAGAACATTTTGATATAAAAAGAATAATTTTGGATATGGTCTTTATGTCATCCCCACCCCAACACTTTCAATCTTAAATCAATTTTTATCAAATCCTACCTAGCGGTGGGTATTGGCAAAGAAGTCACGATTCAATTTGAATCACGATTCATATGCCACGATGCGATACTATCACGATGCATCACAATACTTGAATTATTGCAATGCATTGCAATATATTAGACATACTTCAGTGAAAATGTACCAAAAAAAAGAGGATAACTTAAATATTAGTGGCTGTGTATCTGGGTAGTGTCTTCAATTGATACAGAACTCTGAGCAACTAAATTCATAACTGAATTTATTGAATAACAAAAACAAATAAACCAAACCAATAACAAAAAGGCTGCCATCCGTCCTTGATACTGCCTGAAGTCCATTGCTTTGCTGGAAATCAGTTCAACACAATCGAACTGTGAATGCTTTTATCTATTTCCGATGACAACTGCATTTACCTACGATAGATTTATTTATTCATTAATTTATGTATTAATATGGATTTATTTATTACTTATTGAATTTCTCCTTTTATCATTACTTATTTATGCTTTTAAATGCTAAAATATGAATTTATATTGTTAAATTACACTTTAATTGTCTTGTTGTTAATGTTACCTGTAATGCCCACTTGGTCCTGATGGCTTCTGCAGTTACTCCAGTGTAAACATCTTAACTCTCGTCCTCGGAAAGGAAAGGTCTTATACAGAGCCTCTTTTTCACTCAAATACCTCTTGGGCCTAAAAAAAATAAATCTAAGTTTCCGGTTGCCGACCGACCCTGTTGATTTGCATGCGACCCAAATTATTTTATTGGACTTAATAAAATAAAATAAATTTGATACTCAAATTAATTTTACAAGCTTCGGTTAAAAAAGAAAGAAAGAAAACTAATAGCCTACTGTATTTTTCAATTTCCGCGGGGCAATGTGTACGGGGGTCCTCGGGTTACGACGGTAAAAAAAAAAAAAAAAATTACGCGTCATTCCGTCTTACGCAGTTTAGCGTGGTAAGCAACGTAAACAAACGCGAACGGCGCACGGCGGAAGAATACGCTTTGTTGTGGTTGTAGGGCGAAGTCTTAAGAACGGATCAACTTAGGGTGACCATACGTCCTCTTTTGCCCGGACATGTCCTCTTTTCAGAGGCTGTCCGGCCGGAGTTTATAAAATCCTTCAAATGTCCGGGTTTTTGATTCCGTTGGAAACGCGCTCCAGTTCGAGTCGATCCGCGGAACGTGTATTCATTCATTCACAAACAAGCGCGCCACGCTACACACACACACACGCACGCACGCTCACTCACTCACTCACTCACTCACTCGCTCGCTCACTCACACGCAGGCTGACAGGCAGGTAGGCGCACTGCGAAGACACAGAAAATGCCGAAACGCAAATGCAGTTTCACGGATGAATTGCAAAAAAAGTACCCCTGTTTTCGCCCGGGGCATGACAAGTGGGAGGCAGAATGCACAGTGTGCAAAGCTGGGACTTACTGTGGGTCTCTGTGGCGAATAAGGGGTCCAACGATCTGAAAGCTCATATCGCCACAACAAAACACAAAATAGCTGTGCAGGGTGAGAGCTCGAGTTCAAAACTCACGACATACTTTGTGCGACCTGGAAAAAATGAAGATATGGTGAATGCAAGCGAGGGCGCTCTATTATTTGTATATTTTTTTTCATTAGCCATTAGACACATTATTTTGAAGAATGGGCTTACTGAACAATGAAGGATAGGCTAACTCTCTTTTTCTTTTTCTTTTTTCTTAACTAAGGTGTAAGTGTCAGCCTTAAGATTGCTTATATTAATAAATATATTATTTATAAAGCAACTGTTTGTGAGTGTTTTGGGCTATTTTTCAGTATATCCAGGTAAAGTGTTCTTTTCTGGGGAATTCAGAAGCACAGTAAGCCCCCGACCCACATAAAAGCCCTAAAAATGGGGGAAAAAACTCTAAAAAAATATTTTGCGCGCGAGCTGGAAGTGTGTCCTCTTTTCAGTGAAATACAATATGGTCACCCTAATCAACATTGTAACCCGAGGACCCCCCCTGTAATGTGCTTCTGTTTTTCTGTGATCTGTAAAATTCTCTGTCTGTACCCATAAAAACAATGGCGACAGCATCGCTGGACATATGCGTGGTCACGGTGAATTGTTAAGATTATGCAGTGCCAGTTTTAAGTTGACCAATGTCAACACCGTGTTAAATAAATGTAGTATTCAAAATTGTTTACTGCTTCTAAATTTAATGACTGCCATTTGAAAGAAGAACAGAAAAAACAATACAAAATCAGCATGTATTTTTGTAACATTGTAAGATATATTCTACATGTACTCTGGTACAGTCAACCACCTGGTTTCGCATGGCATGTTGGAGCTTCGTTCGACTATACTTAAGTATAGAATATGCTCTTAGCATTGAGATAGCTTTGGGAAATTATGCCAATGTCAATTATAGTCTTTACTGAAATAGTACTGCTGCGGAAGGAAATAAAATAAAATAAAATTTCAAAATGTCCATATTCCCACAGGAAAAAAAATAAAAAATAAAAATAAAATAAATTCCCTACATACCCATGTCTAGAACTGTCAACAAATCGGAAACCAACATTTATTTTTTTTAGGCCTTGTTAAGATCCGGGCACATTGTGGTTTTAATTTCCCTTGTCAAGATGGAATCAGTCGGATTGTCTTGGAGCTCGTGGACGAGTTGAACACGGAGTGGCGCTACAATAGACGGCGTTGGACTGGTCTCCTCTGATATTGCGAGTGTAGCTACTTTCATACGTTTCATTGCAGCAACGACCTCCTCAGCAGCCGTTATGTCAAACTCAGTAAGGGTGCAGATGTCCTTCTCAGACTTCCGTATTTCGGCAGACAGGAGCGCATTGGGCAGCGTGAACGCACCTGTTGCTCTAAAAACCGCTCAGGCATGTAAACACAGCCTGCCGCCGGAAATGCCGCTGGCGTGAAGGCAGCGGCATTTCCGCTTTTCCGTTTTTTAAATTAACAATCTATATTTGGCATCAAGAATCAATGCAGTATATTGTGAAAGTTAGCACTGAGATGCATTGTCATGACGATTATTTTGCACACCCCTAATCCTACCCACCTTTGTGATGCTGAGAAGAGAACTGCAGCCACCACTAACCATAACCAAACTAATGGTCTTTTGAGGTTTGGAACATCTACACTGTGAAAATTACATAATCAGCCACCAGGAAGAAGAAAGCCTTAATCATCAAACCTTCATCTGTCCAGCTGACTTACTGAGGTCTGGAAAGGGCTCAAACAAAAGTATTTTTAGCCAAGTGAAAAACTGCTGAGTCTTGAACAGTGGTATCTGATTTCCAATTTTATAATGGAAGAAATGGGGTTTATAGAATGTCCAGAATCTGCCTCAGAATGATGGAAAGTTGGTTAAAACTGCTGAAACAAACCTGACAAAGGCTATAAATCAAATACAGCTTTTACGTCCTCTTTTGCACCAAAGTGCCAATACATTACTCCATCACAGATACAAATGTCAAAAAGGAAGTACCAGTTGACATTTTTCAATAAACCTTTAAAGGTCCCATGGCATGAAATTTTCACTTTCTGAGGTTTTTGAACGTTAATGTGAGCCCCCCTACCCTGTTTAGACCCCCCCCCCATGGTTAAAAGTTGTGAAATGTCTAAACTGAGCATTTGCGATCCTTTTCTGCGTTACAAAAAATCGGAGCTCAAACGGGCGATTTTGAACAAGGCACCTTATTGACGTCAGATCGAAAAAAGAAATGCAAATGCAGTTCCACCCCCGTCTGTCTGTACTCAGCGTCTCTGTAAATCACGCCCAGAGAGTTTGGACTGCGAATGCGCTAGGCAATGCGAAATGCGTTTTTTTATTTGCCTGGAGGCACGTCCGAGTGTTTCTAGGCTCGGAAGTCCTTTATCTGAGCCTCTGGACCTTTGAACAGCAGTGGTTTAATTTTATTTTCTGTGGAAATGTGTTTATTTTTCAATGGAACGCTTCAAATCTCTCCCCCCGTGCAAAAACACGGAAATGGATCAGCTGAGAGCTCAGAGCCGAGAGCGGAGAGTTTGGCCACGCCCCCACCCTCTACTATAGGCCAGCTCTTTTCTCCTCATTTGCATTCAAGCAACAACGCCCAGAATAAAGTGTTTGAGAGAGATATTTATGACTCTTTCTCATCTTATCTCTGTTTCTCATGCACTGAGTGTTGATTTTGAAGAAGGATTCATTTACAGTATTAGGGAACCATTAAGGAGCCATATAAAAGCATCAAGAAGTACCATGTCATGGGATCTTTAAAACAGCGGTCTACGACATTTCTACTCTGGTGAGCTTCCTTTACAAAATTACAAAATTACAATAAGAGAGCTGTGTGAAGAATCCCTCAGTCGTCCAGGTAGAATCCATGGTAAAAGGAGAAATTCAATTTGTCAACTGGACAAAGTTTATTTGGTCAAAAACGTTTCGCAGCTCATCCGAGTTGCTTCGTCAGTTCTGGTTAGAGTGCTGGTGGACACTGCTTATATCTCGCTGCAGGGAGGAGCTAACTACACTGAAATTATTCAGAAACTATCCCACCTCTTGTTTTCAGCTTTCTGTCTTTTGTTTTTTTAGTTTCTGTCTGGCATCTAGTTTAGCATACCCATTCAAACCCTAATGGCTGTTTTCACACCTCTCCTTCTTTAAACAGGAATGGGGGAGTCAGACATAATTTGTCTCCCATATATAGTTCCATTCTGAAACCTAAATCAAAACAAACAAAGGAAACAAGGGGGCTAGCCAGGTCAGGTCCAGAGGTGTGAAAACAGCCATTAGTGTTTGAATGGGTATGCTAAACTAGACGCCAGACAGAAACTGAAAAAAAACAAAAGACAGAAAGCTGAAAACAAGAGGTGGAATAATTTCAGAATAATTTCAGTGTAGTTAGCTCCTCCCTGCAGCGAGATATAAGCAGTGTCCATCAGCACTCTAACCAGAACTGACGAAGCAACTCGGATGAGCTGCGAAACATTTTTGACAAAAAAAACTTTGTCCAGTTGACAAATTGAATTTCTCCTTTTACCAGTAAGATAGCTACTAATTTTAGCGCTCACAAAACATTGAGTTTAAGACCCACAGCCTTAGAGAGACACAGTTAGGTGCCAATGAAACAAAACATTATCCACTTAGAAGTGCACAGAGTTAAGCATCAAAATGATTCATTTACAATGGTAAAAGTAATGGTAATAATTAACATAATTGCAGTTAATCTCAGCACTATACATATAATTCAGAAATCCCTTGGTGAGCTACAGGGTGGAGAGCTCCTGGTAGTTCCTAAGCTGGAAACACCTGCTTTAAAATATCGGCTGAATATGGTGACTGAGATAATGCAAAAATGGTAAATGGTCACATTTTTATACAGCGCTTTCCCACCGTCAAGGCACTCAAAGCACTTTACAACAAAGAACCACTCACACATTCATACACACACACACACACACTAGGGGTGAGGTAGGTTAAAGGAGAATTAACGTTTTTTTACAATCTGAGCCTTATTTCAGTAATAAAACAAGTTGTTTTACTCACCCATAGCACTTTGGTGTCATATGGAGCACTTCCAGAGATGTTTTAGATTAGCGATAGTCGTAGCTATAATATATTCCCCGAGCATGTAATATGCCCCGAGCGGTCTCCAAATAACACAAACTTTAGCACTTTTCAAATCAAAGAAGCTCGATGTCTTAGTCTACACTTTCGTTTGTGTCAAAAGTGGCCTGTAATCCGAGATTTATCCATAATTTACAGCTTTGCGTTTCATGTTTGGGTCCCGGGAACTGAGAGCGAAATAAGCTGTGACTCCGCACATGCGCACTGTCCTCATCATCTACTCAAAACTATAGATAAATTTCGGATTACAGGCCACTTTTGACTCAAACAAAGTCATAGACTAAGACATTGAGCTTCTATGATTTGAAAAGTGCTAAAATTTGTGTTATTTGGAGACCGCTCGGGGCATATTACATGCCCTGAGATCTTGCGTTATGGATATCGCAAATCTAAAACATCTCTGGAAGTGCTCCATATGACACCAAAGTGCTATGGGTGAGTAAAACAACTTGTTTTATTACCGAAATAAGGCTCAGATTGTAAAAAAAAAACTTTAATTCTCCTTTAAGTGTCTTGACCAAGGACATAATGGACAGCCAAGCTCAATGATGAATAAAGTTTTAAAAAAGTATTATTAGTCATATTTTGGTTCATGAATAACAGACGCAATCCATATTCATAGAGCAACAGTGGGCTGCATTGTGTTACAAAATGACGCCCCCCTGAGAACGGGTGTGGCTAATTACTGTGAAATAAAAGTGTTATAAACATTCTATAAACATGCACAGGAAACCACTTCTGCCAACAGGAAAACTTACGTAACGTGAATATGTGTCAAGGCTAATATACACATTTTTTAATGTATGTCAAGTGCTTTCAGCTGAAAATTAAGATGGCGGAACGATACTCTTAAATTTGCCACAAGCTCAACAAACGCTACAATATTTATTTAAAACTTTAAAATAGCCTAAATAGATTCATATTACGCTGATTGCGTTACTTATTAGCATAAAAAGTTTATTATTCATCATTATTGTTTTTCGAGATCGCTAGTCCAAAAAATATTCTTTAATTCGCGGAGGAATACAGACTTGGTCAAATTGAAAAATTGGATAGCGTATCATTTTACGCACAAAGATGCTAGTAATCGTTGGATAATTTGAACCAAAAATCGTTGGTAATAATAAACATTTTATAGCCTAACTTTCATTTGAATAATGTTTTGTAACTCACCTGGCTAATGATATTCTCTTGGTTGTCCATCTCCTCTTCCAGCGGCTCGGGAGCGGGTGTGTGCCCTCCCGCCTCCGCGCTCACAGTTCCGCTAATCACCGGGGAAGCATCCACCTTTCCCGGCTCTTTCTCCCGGTTCACCTCCGCTTCTTTACTTTGCACCTCAAGCAGTGTTAAATCCACACTTTTTCCTCCTTCTTGACCATATGTTCCATTTAGGACACAGCTTATAAGTAGTATTATAAGTAGCAACAACAATCCGCGCTTCATTTTTTTTTTTTAATTTCAAAAAGTAGTCCGTTACGCACGTGTTTTTGGGGTTTTTTTTGTAAAATTGAGGGAATTAAGTTTGTCCGCTCGTCAGAAATGGTGAGATAAACGTGTGTATTGAGGGGGAAAATGAAAAAGTCGAGTGTGTGCTCTCTGTGTGCGCTGTGGCTGCAGAGAGGAGAGAAGAGCGCGCTGTGGTGCGCAGTGGCCGTGATCCAAAGGCGCACTGAGGCAGGTCCCAGGAGCAGTCCGAATCTCTGTCACAGATCTGGGCTGTGGTGAAGGATGGGGGCTCTGATTGGTCAAAAAGGAAACCACATCGAAAAGTAAAGTAAAAGTTTTGCGTGTGAGTTTTTTCTGTTGTAATTTGTCTTAAAGGTCCCATGGCATGAAATTTTCACTTTCTGAGGTTTTTGAACGTTAATGTGAGCTCCCCTACCCTGTTTTGCCCCCCCCCCCCACCAACTTTTAACATGGTTAAAAGTTGAGAAATGTCTAAACTGAGCATTTGCGATCCTTTTCTGCGTTAGAAAAAAATCAGAACTCAAACGGGCGATTTTGAACAAGGCACCTTATTGACGTCAGATCGAAAAAAGAAATGCAAATGCAGTTCCACCCCCGTCTGTCTGTACTCAGCGTCTCTGTAAATCACGCCCAGAGAGTTTGGACTGCGGAGGAGCTACGCAATGCGAAATGCGTTTTTTATTTGCCTGGAGGCACGTCCGAGTGTTTCTAGGCTCGGAAGTCCTTTATCTGAGCCTCTGGACCTTTGAACAGCAGTGGTTTAATTTTATTTTCTGTGGAAATGTGTTTATTTTTCAATGGAACGCTTCAAATCTCTCCCCCCGTGCAAAAACACGGAAATGGATCAGCTGAGAGCTGAGAGCGGAGAGTTTGGCCACGCCCCCACCCTCTACTATAGGCCAGCTCTTTTCTCCTCATTTGCATTCAAGCAACAACGCCCATTATGGAGTGTTCAGAGAGAGAAAAAATACTCTTTCTCATCTTATCTCTGTTTCTCATGCACTGAGTGTTGATTTTGAAGAAGGATTCATTTACAGTATTAGGGAACCATTAAGGAGTAGGGATGTCAACAATTAATCGATTAACGGTTAATTGTCGATTAAGACGTTGGTCGATCAAAATGCATTAATTGTAATTAACCGCGGACACGCGGACACGCGCACCCGAAACAAGGCAACCGCGCTCCGCCAAGCTCGACTCACAGCCGACCGCAGGCGCCAACGGCACTGCTCAGCAGCCCCGGGTGTACCGCGAGGCGAGATCGAACCCGGAATGCGTGCCGCTGCTGCTGGTTTCGACGAAACCAGCAGCAGCGGTACGTGGTGGTTTAATCCTGGTCTAGTCCAGGTCTAGACCCGGTCGAGTCCCGGTCCAGTCCAGGTCCAGTCCAGGTCCAGACCTGGTTCAGACCTGGTCCAGTCCACATTCAGTCCTGGTCTAGTCTCTTAGCCAATCAGGACAGAACACAATGTTACACTATAAAAAAATGTTACACTATAAAAAAAAAAATTGGATAGAGCGAGGGATTACTGTATTTTGTTATTCAGCATCAATACATTTGTCTGCTTTTTACTAAGGAATAATTAATTGAGGAATATACAATATAATAATACTATGATATATTTATGACTCAGTGTTATGCATACTATAGTGTATATTCTTAAAGACCCTATTGAAACACTAAAATTCAGGTGAAAAACGCCGCTTATCAGTTAATCGTTAATCGATCAATAAGGTCAATCAACTATCAGTTAATGAATTAACCGATAATTTGCATCCCTATTAAGGAGCCATATAAAAGCATCAAGAAGTACCATGTCATGGGATCTTTAAGCACAGCCTGAGAAATTTGGTCTCATAACATTTTTATTGGGTTAGGCTATGAGTTAGAGTTATATAAGGAGACCATTAATGAAAAAAAAGCAGTCATTTTATTTTATTTCTTTGTTTAATTTTATTTTGCACTTATACATCCCACTCTTGACGGGTTGACCCCATGTGATCTCCCACAGATCTCCAGCTCCCGCAGATGAGCGCTGCCGTTGTGTCCTTGGGCAAGACACTTAACCCCACCTTGCCCCCAGTGTCTGTGGACACTGGTAGCCCCCATGGCAGAAGATACATCAAGGCCTGTTGTGACGTGAGCCATCCTCCTGTGGACCCACCACCTGCGGAATGATTCATGGGGGCTGGTGCATTGTGTTCTGGGCAGCAGAACACTGCTTGGACTACTGCCCCCGCGACCCAGAAAATGGAAAAGCGGAAGAAAATTAATGAATGAATGACTTATACATCATATAACAATAAAAATGGTACGAGATTTTAAAAAGGCGACTGCAGGAAGAGGCAAAAAACCCCAAAGGGCTTATGACAGTGCTTCTCAATTATTTTCTGTGACACCCCTCCCCCAGGAAGAAGAAAAAATTTCACGCCCCCCTCCCTGCGCGCGACTATAAATAGTATTAATTGTCTAGAAAATTGCTATTAGTACACCTGTGCATAACATTGTATCCTTTTATTAACATTAAAAACAAAAGAAAGAAACTTCCAACAAAGACTGCACTCTGCACTGTCTTTTTGCACTGAGGACTCAAATATTAATGTGTTTTTAATGCAGCTTTGCGCACATTTGTTTACGTTTTACAGAAACAAAACTTAAAACTACATTGCCTAAACTAAAAGCACTGAAAAAAACCCGCTCTCTGCTTGTGCCGCTGATGTGTCAGCTTCTGTCAGACTAAAGGACACGACTCAGTGGAATATATGTGTTTTTTTTCTGCTGATGGTGAGTCTGTTCTGTATATTTTTAAGGTTGCCGACCCCTGCCCCAGAGCAACAATGAGAGCGCCACTGCCAACTACTGTAGTTGATGTGCAATTACACTTAGTTCTAGTACAGTACGGAAAAAAGCATGTTTCCCAGGGTCACACGCGCCTTCCCTGGCATCACACCGTGCCCCCCCAGGAGGGCCCACCCCACTATTTGAGAAGCACTGGCTTATGATGTGTGTAGAATCTCTCAGTCGTCCAGGTAGAATCCATAGCAAAAGGAGAAATTCATTTTTTCAATTGGACAAAAGTTTATTTGATCGAATACGTTTCGCAGCTCATCCAAGCTGCTTCTTCAGTTCTGGTCAGAGTGTTGGAGGACACTGCCTATATCCGCCCGAAGGGAGGAGCTAACTACAATAAAATGACTTTGAAACTACCACACCTAATTACCAAAGTAATTTCATTGTAGTTAGCTCCTCCCTTTGGGCGGATATAGGCAGTGTCCTCCAGCACTCTGACCAGAACTGAAGAAGCAGCTTGGATGAGCTGCGAAACGTATTCGATCAAAAAAACTTTTGTCCAGTTGACAAATTTAATTTCTCTTTTTGCCACAAAAGGGCTTATATTAAAGTCTCCACCAGTTAATGCATATAATTGAACATTATAGCTGTGCATTACTTAAAGATCCCATGACATGGTACTTCTTGATGCTTTTATATGGCTCCTTAATGGTTCCCTAATACTGTAAATGAATCCTTCTTCAAAATCAACACTCAGTGCATGAGAAACAGAGATAAGATGAGAAAGAGTAATTTTTCTCTCTCTGAACACTCCATAATGGGCGTTGTTGCTTGAATGCAAATGAGGAGAAAAGAGCTGGCCTATAGTAGAGGGTGGGGGCGTGGCCAAACTCTCCGCTCTCGGCTCTGAGCTCTCAGCTGATCCATTTCCGTGTTTTTGCACGGGGGAAGAGATTTGAAGCGTTCCATTGAAAAATAAACACATTTCCACAGAAAATCAAATTAAACCACTGCTGTTCAAAGGTCCAGAGGCTCAGATAAAGGACTTCCGAGCCTAGAAACACTCGGACGTGCCTCCAGGCAAATAAAAAAACGCATTTCGCATTGCCTAGCGCATTCGCAGTCCAAACTCTCTGGGCGTGATTTTCAGAGACGCTGAGTACAGACAGACGGGGGTGGAACTGCATTTGCATTTCTTTTTTCGATCTGACGTCAATAAGGTGCCTTGTTCAAAATCGCCCGTTTGAGCTCCAATTTTTTCTAACGCAGAAAAGGATCGCAAATGCTCAGTTTAGACATTTCGCAACTTTTAACCATGGGGGGGGGGCTAAACAGGGTAGGGGAGCTCACATTAACGTTCAAAAACCTCAGAAAGTGAAAATTTCATGCCATGGGACCTTTAACCTTTACAGATTTGTAATCTTAAGCAGATAGAGAGACGACAGCAGCACATCCACAGACAAAATGGCTGTTTGTATTTACTTCATTGTAGGCTGTATGTTGTATGTTGACAGTTAAAAATGTGTTATGTACGTCACATGTTTTGAACAGCTAATTTCCCAATGCCAGAAGAATAGAGCACATACAACACATAGTTAACATCAATTTAGGAAACTGTTATAAATATATTGGGGATTAAATGTACAATGTAATAAGTTTTTTTTTTTTAAACAGTAATTAAAAACAGTAATTAAGTAACTGTTCTGATACAGCTCAATAGCTCTAGCTTGAGCTGTAATTACTGTTTTTAATTACAGGTTTTTTTTTAAGTTATTACATTGTACATTTAATCCCCAATATATTTATAACAGTTTCCTAATTTGACATTAACTATATGTTGCATGTGCTCTATTCTGCTTGCATAGAGAAATCAGCTCTAAAGCTATTCAAGAAAGGTTTATTTCTGTCCTGTGAATGTCAGTTATTCAGTATCCATACCTGCTCACATGGCTATCTAGTTTCAATACCAGTTTTGCATCGATTAGTACCTGATTTTCCTAGTATCCAGGATTAAGTTTGCTTCATTTCTTCGCACAATGCCCGGATCTACCAGCAGAGGGCGCTCTTTCTGCCCGTGACACTGTTGACATTCATTAGACGTTTACTTTAGGTCTCCTCACCACATGGAGTTTGAGAAGCCACAGGAAATGGGTTGTGCACACATGCATTTATCTGTCATGTTTCACTCAGTGCTTCCTGTGTGCACTCACCTCAGCCCAGCTAACACTTGGCTCAGACGATCATCATGGGGGCTTCTTCATCTGGACTGCTGGACGAAGCTAAGGCCAGCCACATCAAAGGTACAAATACACCTGATATTTCAATTCAAAAAATAGGCCCCATATTTAGCTGTTTTCTAGTTTATGCTATAATGTTTCCTCATCAAAAGCATACATATCAAATGGAAAACACTCTGTGTCCCACCTTGTGATGTCATGTGGTAATACATGAAGTGCTCTACTGTGTTTTTGTATTTTTAAAAACCGTACATCTTCACTTGAATCATTTGGATGATTTCAGCTCTGGAACTGACGATTTCTATTGAACTAATAGTAAAAAGTTAACTTTGTTAAAGTTAACTTGAAAACTACAGTTTTGTGACATCACAAGGTGGAAAAGAGCATTTTTGGCTTTGAGATGTAGACAGACTAATAATAGAGTATCAATGACTCAAATGTGTCATGTGTGAATGAAACAAACACAGCTCCAGTTGTGGTTTTTAAGGAGGTAAAAACATTAGAACACGGCTGAAAGCTTACAAAAGTCAATTTTGTGTAATATGGGCACTTTAAATTAAAAATGCAATATAGTGCGTACATCCAGCTGGCAAAGGTAATTATCTAGAAGATGCACTGCATGTGCAGTGTTTTTCACCCAGCGTGACAGGGAACACCCAGCACACTGCCTGGAGGTTTTGCCAGGTGTGATTTGGATAAGTTCTGATTTCAGATTCCTATTTCACAAAGTGATCTTTAAATAGCAGTAAAAATCATATGAGAAAAAAAGTATTATTAGATATGAGTGGTAAAAGGAGAAATTCAATTTGTCAACTGGACAAAGTTTATTTGGTCGAAAACATTTCGCAGCTCATCCGAGAGGCTTCATCAGAACTGACGAAAACGTTTTGCATCCGAGTTGCTTCGTCACTTCTGACGAAGCAACTCGGATGAGCTGTGAAATGTTTTCGACCAAATAAACTTTGTCTAGTTGACAAATTGAATTTCTCCTTTTACCATGGATTCTACCTGGACGACTGAGGGATTCTTCACACTTATTAGATATGAATTACTAATAATTTAGAAACAAAATGTTGTAGTGTGTAGGAGTGTTCTAAGCAAACCTCTGAACCAATGTTCCTCAAATTTGATAACATTTTAATGAATGGTGTACCTCAGCACCTTCTCAAGTATGCATATCAGTGAGTTTCACAGTGATTAGAGTGGCTAAGAAGAAAGTAACCAAAACTAAAATTAGTATGCTGCTAGAAAAGTAAATTTTCTTGGAAAAAAAAATTCTCAAGTAACTGTAAGTGACTATTACCCACATGAGAATAACTCCCAAATGGGACAAATGGGATTTAATACATAGTTTGCATTTTCTATAATTCTGTTTTATTTTACGATATTTGTTTTCTATGTGACTTTGAGCATTCTTATAGTGTTATCAGCTGGGGCACTTCCTGTCTGTAATCTGGAGGAATGTAATTACTGCTATTTCCAACCATTACGCTGCCCCATCAGATCAGCTTTGAGAACTGAGCCACTGTGGAATGAGATTCAAAGGATAGCACTAAACAAACCCAACCCCGCTCTGCCCACTGATTCATTCATTTCACACACATTTTTTTATTATACTACTTTTGGATAGTTTTGGTATATTTAGGGGCCAAGCACCGTAGGTGCTAGGCACCTTATGTACCTTGTAATAATAAAAGATTAAAAAAAATAGTGTTTGTACTGCGTTGCCTAGCGACGTTGGCTAGCAACCCTTTGATCTTTCCTTTGATGTGTCTGGTCTCCTGATTCTTATTATTATTTTATTTTCTTCTCAACATGGGATTATATGGCAACCCCTAGAACCGTCTGGTAAAAAGTTGTGAAATTTTGCATGCACATTCCAGCCGGTTGGGGCTGGGGGCCTATAAATCGCTGTGGGTAATGAGGAGACTTCATTACCCACAGCAATTTATAGGCCCCCCAGCCCCAGCAGTGCCACCAGCAGGTCAAAGTTGCAGGAATTTTCAGGAATTGCCTAGCAACGCACCTAGCAACCGATCTGTCTGTGATGTGTCTTTGATCTGTTAAACCCTGTCAGACTCTGTTAGACCCTGTCAGAGTCTGTTAGACCCTGTCAGATTCTGTTAGACCCTGTCAGACCCTGTTAGACCCTCTCAGATTCTGTTAGACCCTGTCAGACTCTGTTAGACCCTGTCAGACCCTGTTAGACCCTTCAGACCCTGTTAGACCCTGTCAGACTCTATTAAACCCTGTCAGACTCTGTTAGACCCTGTCAGACTCTGTTAGACCCTGTCAGATTCTGTTAGACCCTGTCAGACCCTGTTAGACCTTGTCAGATTCTGTTAGACCCTGTCAGACTCTGTTAGACCCTGTCAGACCCTGTTAGACCCTTCAGACCCTGTTAGACCCTGTCAGACCCTGTTAGACCCTGTCAAACCTTGTTAGACCTTGTTAAACCCTGTTTCTGAGTCTGACAGGGTCTAACTACCCTGTTAGACCCTGTCAGACCTTGTTAGACCCTGTCAGACTCTGTTAGACCCTGTTAGACCCTGTTAGACCCTGTCAGACCCTGTTAGACCCTGTCAGACCATGTTAGACCCTGTCAGACTCTGTTAGATCCTGTCAGACTCTGTTACATACTGTCAGACCTTGTTAGACCCTGTCAAACCTTGTTAGACCCTGTTGAACCATGTTTCTGAGTCTGACAGGGTCTAACTACCCTGTTAGACCCTGTCAGACCTTGTTAGACCCTGTGAGACTCTGTTAGACCCTGTCAGACTCTGTTAGACCCTGTCAGACCCTGTTAGACCCTGTCAGACTCTGTTAGACCCTGTCAGACTCTGTTAGACCCTGTCAGACCCTGCATGCGGCCTACATGCTGAGGCCTACATGCTGAGGCCTACGGTGCTTGGCCCCACATTGCTGCTTGCAGCTATATTTTATGTTGTATATTATAAACTTGTGAATCTATACTACACATATTATTCTATTTTTGATGTTCTAATGTTATTCTTTCCTCATCACAAACAGACCTGGAGTTGTGTTTTGTTTTATTCACATGTTTTACACACAAATTCTGCATAATTTAAGATGAGTTCTCAAACAGAAAAACACTCCACCTAGTGATGTGATGTGGTAATACAGGAAGTGCTCCATTGTGTTTTGAAACTCCATACACTTTCACTAGAATCATTTGGATGCCAAGCTCTACTAAACAAAATGTGAAAGGTAGCTTTTAACTTGAAAAGTACCACTTCATGACATTACCAAAGTGGAACAAAGCATTTTAAGCGTTGGAAATGTAGAAAGACTAATAATAAAGGATACTCAAACATGTGTGAATGAAAGAAAACATAACTCCAGGTATGATTTTGATGAGGTAATGATATCAGAACACTCAGTAAAATACATTTTGTGTAATATAAGATATAAGATAAGATAATATAAGATATGCCTTTATTAGTCCCACAGTGGGGAAATTCCAGTGTTGCAACGCACAGATCAAGAACAGCAAGAAAAAGTAGCATGCAACAGAACAATATAATAATAAATAATGGCCTAGGATAATTTAAAATAGACCTAAAAATAGACTCTGGAGTATAGCTGAGTATTGTAGTGCAGATAAAGTTGAATGACATGTTAACAGTGTTCGTTGTACAGTCTGACAGAAAATAAAAATATAGGACCTTTAACCCAACAATTTCACACAATAACAATTAAGGGTTTGAATTCATCTAAATTTATAAGTGTATTTTTTTATTTTGTTTTGCAGGGCTGGTGGAGAGCTCCTTCCAGAGTTTCAGTGCATTTTATCGTCAGCAGTATCCAGCAGCTTATTTCGGCCACTTACAACAGGAGGTGGAGTCAAAGAAACAGGAAAGAGGCCTGTTACTGACTCAGAGGGTGAGATAAAGACACGTCAGTCACACCACTGGGCAGTGTCAAGTCATACTGTTGCAGACTAGAAAGGACATACAGTGTATTATGATGAAACGGGCTAATCATACTTCACTAGCAAGGACCAGGCCATGCCAATGAAATACGATAAAGATTGATTGATTTATTAACAATGGGTAGATGTGATGGCTGGGGGTAGGGGCGGGCGATATTTCAATATTTAAAATATATCGAGATATTTGTTGAACTCAATATGGATTTTGACATATTGTATATATCGATATAATGTTTATATTTAATTCTGATTTCGCCTCTTCGCTTGTTTGCCTTGTCTGTGCTGTGTGCCTCCCCCTCGTGTGCGGCGCCACAACATCCCGGAGGATACTCAAAAAAAAAACTCGCTCCATACTTTAAGGTTTAAGGCGCTTTTTCTTTGGTTTTTCAGGAACTGACAGCATCAGCGGCACAAGGACAGAGCTGGGGGTTTTTCATTTATAGTTTATGCAAATGAGCGATGTGGTGTTAAGTTTCGTTTCTATAAAATGTAAACAAATGTGTGCAAAACGGCATTAAACACATTATAATCTCATTAAACACATTATAATCTCAGACGGTCTGAAGTGGCTCTATAGTAGTCATGGTTTATATGTTGTAAAGTTTAGTAATGTAAAGTTTATTTATGCAGAAGATTTTAAATTAATCTGCTACAGAGTTAGACTTGTACAGTAGTATTTGGAAACGTTTGGTTTGATCTGCGCAGTGGGAAACATCAGAGCTCCTGACCACTGGTGAGGACCATGGATCTATTAAAATAAGGAACATGGATATATTAAAATAAGGAACATGGATCTATTAAAATAAGGAACCTCCCGAGCTTCCTCTGCTAAAGGAGCACATGATTATCCTATGGTTAAAATGGTCACCCAGTTGATTCAGAACCCCCCTCCCCTCCTTAAAGATGATGTCTTCGGTCTGAAGGATGGATGAGAGACACGGGGTCGAGAGAGCTGACATGGACGGTGTTGTGGTTGTTGGGATAGGCTGTATAAACAGGGCTTCTAGGTAATAGAAGGCATGGTTGAGATGAGCCGTAGTTTGCTGGCGAGGAGGTTGAGGCGTGGTCCAGCTCCTGAATCTAAGTTAATCATATTAACTCCACTTAATAAGATGCGTGAAAAGTCCCTCAGTCGTCCAGGTAGAATCCATGATCAAAGGAGAAGTTCAATTTGTCAACTGGACAAAGTTTGTTTGGTTGAAAACGTTTCGCCGCTCATCCGAGAGGCTTCGTCAGCTCTATAATGCGATTCTTAGACCAGTCAAACAGAGCCAGGGCAGAGGGGTGGAGAGGGTCGTTAGACGTTGAATAGGGGGTCGAAACAGCCGTCAGAGTAATTTGAAAAACAAAGAGACAGATTAGGGGGATCGTTTTCAGAGCTTTTGTCATTGTAGGACGCGCCTCCCTGCAGCTAGATATAAGGAGGGTCTAACCAGTACAATAACCAGAGCTGACGAAGCCTCTCGGATGAGCGGCGAAACGTTTTCAACCAAACAAACTTTGTCCAGTTGACAAATTGAACTTCTCCTTTGATCCACTTAATAAAGCATCATATACATTGGTTTCAAGATATGGCAACCGTCCTCCATGGTCATAGCAATTAAAGGTCTTATTACAGTCTTGTGAGGTTCAAGCTGTGTTTTAATCTTTTTACCTCATCAAAAACAGCTGGAGCTGTGTTTTGTTTCATTCACAAAAGTTTGAGTAACCCTGGATTATTACCTGGATTTGAAGATGCTGTCTGCATCTTCAAATCTCAAAATGCTCTGTTCCACCTTGTGATGTCATGTGGTGAAATTTCAAGTTTACAGCAGCTTTTTACCTTTTTAGTTCTGTAGAGATTAGAAATTCCAGGGCTGGTGAATGGAGTTTAAAAACACAGTGGAGCACTTCCTGTATTAACACGACATCACAAGGTGGAGTGGAGTGTTTTCCATTTGAGAGAAGAACTCCTAAATAAATATGCAGGGTTTGCATGTTAGACATGTGAATGAAACAAAACACAACTATGTTTTTGATGAGGAAATAACATTATAACATAGATGAGAAAATAGCTTAACACGGGCCCTTTAAGCAATTCAAATCTAAATATTATATCTTTTAAATGGGGAAAGGCCCTCACAAAGTCCTTCAAATCAGTAAGGAATTGTTTGTCTAAAACCCATGAATACAAAAACACACATCATATGGATAGTACTGTATGTAAAAAAAAAAAAAAAGTAGCTCCTGAATTTGCATTGTCTGGGGACGTTTTTCTCATGAAATATTTCATAAATTTTAGGCACAAGCATTTTTAAAGCTGGGGTATCTGATTTCCTGGGAAAGGAGGAAGTACATGTTTAAAAGCAGCCTAGTTCCTAAATTTACAAACGCTTTGACACATCATCAAAATTCACACATACATTTTCAGATGGGGCAATGAACACCACCACTGACAACCTCCTTCCCCTTAACTGTCATATCACAAGGCACATGGCTCTTTATAACAACAGCAATCAGTTTTACATGTAGGTGTGGATAGGGGAGTCAACGGGAGGGGGAAGGGGCTAAGGGGCTAAGGGCTCTGTTGTCTTAGGGCCCAGAACCTGGAACTTGGAACCTCTGCCTGAACTTGTTACCTCTGCCTATTAATCTATATTAGAGGAGGGCCCAGATGAGACCTCCTGGCACCTTTGTGTCTCAGGGCAGTGTAACAGGAGGACTGGTCAGGTAGTGTCAAGTGTTTCCTCTGGAAAATCTTGCAGTATTTCCTCTGGAAGGTCTTCTGCCATATTTGTTGCCACATATGGTGTAAAAAGCCCCTAGCATCTCAAACAGGGCTCTCAAGTTGGGGGGGGGGGCTTGAATTGTGTGAGAATTGTCGAATTGTCTCTCTCAATGCGTGAGACTTGAGAGCCCTGCTGTAAACTTAAACTTAAACTAAAAAGCAACTAATGAGAGTTAAATAAATGAAGTTATATAAATGAAGTTATTACCTGATGGTTCTCAGTTTGTTTTATCATCACCGTTTCCTCGTGTTCAGCCGCTGTCCTTATCACTGACAGGGCAGTGTGCGCTTAGCAGCTGAAACTACACTCTACAGTCTGCCCAACAACAGAACAATCTATTTTCTGATTGGCTGATTTTTTTCCCGGGGAGCGGGACGGGGTTGGAGGGGGAGAGTTTTTTTCGCTGAAAACGTGCGGTGCCTGCATAAACTGAGCCACACAGACCGATTTTCTGGGCACAAAAAAAAAAAAAAAGTGAGCGTGTGAACACGTCGAATTGCGTGTGTCACACTCTCAATGCGTGAGACTTGAGAGCCCTGGTTTTAGGGCCCAGAACCTGGAACTTGGAACCTCTGCCCGAACTTGTTACCTCTGCCTATTAATCTATATTAGAGGAGGGCCCAGATGAGACCTCCTCTGGAAAATCTTGCAGTATTTCCTCTGGAAGGTCTTCTGCCATATTTGCTGCCACATATGGTGTAAAAAGCCCCTAGCATCTCAAATGTCCATAGCTAGCTCCTTCACTTAGCCTCTTACACAGTCTACAAGGATACAGGAAAAACAAACAGTTAATTTAGCTAAATCCAGCAGTCCCGTACATGTGTCCTTTGAACTACACATGCTGCACTTCTTAGTAGGTTTAGTTGGTAATGATATGATGTTAAAAACTGAGCTAAAAAAAAAAAAAAAGTTTCAGAAACGTCTGTGAGCTAGGTAGCACAAAAGCAGCAACCACTCCTTTGCCATTGTCCTAATAGATTTAGTTTTTGTGAATAATAATGAATATCGTAATGAAATCTTTTGCTTAATGTGTCATTCTGCCAGGCAGTTAACTTGCATCATATTTCTTTTTAGCGATGCTAATTAGTGGGTAAGGTCTTAAAAGGCGCTTAGAAGGCGCTTTGTGTTACAATTTTGTATGAAAAGCACCTTATAAATATTGTTTGATTGATTGATTAAAACACAAATCGTATGAAGACACTTTAAGAATCTCTTTGTTGTTTCCAGCCTCGACCAGACCCTGAAGATGTGCTGTTCCAGGGCAAAGCCAGGTTCTCCTCTTGGGACGACCGCAAAGGCAAAGAGAAATATGTGGTGCTCAAGAAAAACTACTGTCTGGAGATACACGAGAGCCAAGAGGTGATCAAAGTGATTTATTTATTTTGTATTTATTGGTTTATTTGACAGGGACAGTGTACATTAATTAACATATCTGTAAATGTACCAACCAGATTTACAACATTTACAACATCGCAGCAAATGACTTGATGTATATCGTTTGATTAGTGCTAGTGATCACACAGCTTTAGTTGCCACAGTGATGCTTTTGTTGCTATAAAAAGGCCTAAAATGTTATATATTTTTTAGGGCTGGGAATATTAACGCGTTAATCGCGATTAATCGCGGTTAGAGTTTGATCGCGAACAATTTTTTTAATCGCGATCAGAGTTTGCCAGCATTTTCCGCAATTCTACCATCCATATGCAGCTCATTTGGTTGTATTAATTAAACTCATTGTCGGTTAAACGTGCTATTTTGAGTTTGCTAGTATTTTGTTCCTTCTACGCATCCGTAGGCAGCTCAAGCGGGCTTCAATCATTTATTTACAATTTCTCAAAGTAAGCACTATTACTGGTTCATTGTTACTTTTTCCTTTCTCTGCACTTTTTTGAAATAAAAAAAATGGTGAGAAATACTTTGCATTGTGAGTTTAACTTTAGATTCGAACGGTCTTACTGCAAGATATCAATTTTAAACATGCAAAATAAATCACGATTAATCGCGATTAACTATGAAATTTCTGAGATTAGTTGCGATCAAGAAAATTAATCGTTTGACAGCCCTAATATTTTTTGTTACTGTTTTTATGTTTTATTTTATGGTGTAACTTGAGATGAGACTAGTGGGTAACAAATTTGTTGCAAGATGCACTGCACACCTTTTCTTGTCTCCATGGAGATGATATTGCTTTCTTGGAATGTTTCATGGTATGACATTAAACATTTCCATCTAGCATTTATTCATTATGGGTGTTTCTATTGCACAAAAATACAATAATTCCTTGTGTGAATAGGGGCAACTCTCCATAGGTCTGAATTGAACCCTAACCTTTGCCACTTCCCTAATCCTAACCTTAACCATAACCTGTTTCCTGTTTTGTATATAGACCTTTCTTCGAGGTGCTGCTGCCAAACTGGTCCTTCAGCCAGTAGGGGGCACTGCACTGATCTCTGAAGATGAAGCCCGAACTCTACTGGACCAAGTGTGTTGTGGAGTTCTCAATGGTGCGTATTTAAAGTACAGTTAAAACGTATGCAGAATGTTCACAAAGACCGGGGTGATAATATTTACTTCATAATGTACCATATTCATTCATAAGATACATTTACTTGAATAACTTTTGAAAGAAAAAAAGGAAAAAAAAAAGCTGTTGAATACTGTTAAGAATACTTTATAATACATACACTCAACAGAAATATAAACGGAACACTTTTGTTTTTGCTCCCATTTTTCATGAGATGGACTTAAAGATCTAAAATTCATTCCAGATACACAATATTACCATTTCTCTCAAACATTGTTCACAAATCTGTCTAAATGTGTGATAGTGAGCACTTCTGCTTTGCTGAGATAATCCATCCCACCTCACAGGTGCACCACATCAAGATGCTGATCTGACATCATGATTAGTGCACAGGTGTACCTTATACTGCCCACAATAAAAGGCCACTCTGAAATGTGCAGTTTTGTCTCACAAAATGCCACAGATGTCACAAGCATTGAGGGAGCGTGCAGTTGGCATGCTGACAGTAGGAATGTCAACCAGATCTGTTGCTCGTGAATTGAATGTTCATTTCTCCACCATAAGCTGTTGGTTTGCATAACCAAACAATTTCTGCACAAACTGTCAGAAACCGTCTCAGGGAAGCTCAACTGCATGCTCTTCGTCCTCATCGGGGTCTTAACCTGACTCCAGATCATCGCCGTAACAGACTTGAGTGGGTAAATGCTCACATTCGATGGCATCTGGCACGTTGGAGAGGTGTTCTCTTCACGGATGAATCTAGGGTTACATTGTTCAGGGCAGATGGCAGACAGCGTATGTGGCGTCGTGTGGGTGAGCGCTTTGCTGATGTCAATGTTGTGGATCGAGTGGCCCATGGTGGTGGTGGGGTTATGGTATGGGCAGGCATCTGTTATGGACGAAGAACACAGGTGCTTTTTATTGATGGCATTTTGAATGCACAGAGATACTGTGATGAGATCCTGAGGCCCATTGTTGTGCCATACATCCATGAACATCACCTCATGTTTCAGCAAGATAATGCACGGCCCCATGTTGCAAGGATCTGTACACAATTCTTGGAAGCTGAAAATGTCCCAGTTCTTGCATGGCCAGCATACTCACCGGACATGTCACCCATTGAGCATGTTTGGGATGTGCTTGACCGGCGTATACGACAGCGTGTACCAGCTCCCACTAATATCCAGCAACTTCACACAGCCATTGAAGAGGAGTGGACCAACATTCCACAGGCCACAATTGACAATCTGATAAACTCTATGTGAAGAAGATGTGTTGCACTGCATGAGGCAAATGGTGGTCACACCAGATACTGACTGGTTCTGAGTCCCCAGACCCCCAATAAAGCAAAAAAAATGCACATTTCAGGTGGCCTTTTATTGTGGGCAGTCTGGGGTGCACCTGTTCACTAATCATGATGTCGGATCGGCATCTTGATGTGGCGCACCTGTGAGGTGGGGTGGATTGTCTCGGCGGGGCAGAGGTGCTCGCTGTCACACATTTGGACAGATTTGTGAACAATGTTTGAGAGAAATGGTAGTGTTGTGTATCTGGAGTGAATTTTAGATTTTTAAGTCCATCTCATGAAAAATGGGACCAAAAACAAAAGTGTTGCGTTTATATTTTTGTTGAGTGTATAAATATAATAACTAAATATTTTAAAAATACCTACTGTGCTTGTGTCTGCTGTAAAGTTAAAATCTGTGACACATGTGGATTATCTTAGAATTTGGACATTTTAAAAAGCAATATTGATCTAAAACAGCTTGATAAAAGAAACAAACCCACTGACTTCCATATTAGAAAACCACAATTCTCAATGGGAGCTGACATCACCGTACAGCAGTGCTTCTCAAATAGTGGGGCGGGCCCCCCTGGGGGGGCGTGGCGTGATGCCAGGGGGGGCGCGTATGACCCTGGGAAACATGTTTTTTTGCTGTACTGTACTAGAACTAAGTGTAATTGCACATCAACAACGGTAGTAGATTTACGCACAGTCTCACCATTAACAGAACATCCTCTGTCACAGAAAAAACACGTATATTCCACTGAGTCGTGTCCTTTAGTCCGACAGAAGCTGACACATCAGTGGCACAAGGAGAGAGCGTTTTTTTTTTCAGTGCTTTTAGCTTATGCAAATGAGGTGGTTTTAAGTTTCATTTCTGTAAAACGTAAACAAATGTGCGCAAAGCTGCATTAAAAACACATTAATATTTGAGTCCTCAGTGCAGTCTTTGTTGTAAGTTTCTTTCTTTTGTTTTGTTTATAATGTTAATAAAAGGATACAATGGTGTTCTAATAATTTTCTAGACAAATAATACTATTTATAGTCGCGCGCAGGAAGGGGGGCGTGAAATTTTTTCTTCTTCCTAGGGGGGGCGTCACAGAAAATAATTGAGAAGCACTGCCGTACAGGTTGTCACAACAAATGCCATGAAGTTGTCTGCCCCAGGGCTGGACTGGGACAAAAAAAACTGCCCTGGCATTTTTGGCTCAGAACGGCCCCTCATAATTAGCGGAGCACAACAGACTCATTTATGTTTGTGTTCCCCAAAGTAATGTATGTTTCTATTGTTATGTCTTGGCCGAGGGGAAACACCTTCTTCACTACAGGGTTTGTAGCATCTTGCTTTGGGAGGTGATTTAAAAATTCTTGCGTTCTATCAGGCTCTGGACGGGAAAAGTAGTCTACTCTCTCTTCTCTCTCCTCAACAGCTTGGCTTGACTAGACAGGAAGAGGGACAGATTATTACAGTTTATTAAAGCCCCAGTGTGTAGGATTCGTGGCGCATAGGTGGATGGTGCTATTACACTTTCTGTTTTAGCTACGGCAGACCCCAAGGGTCACCCGGGCGCTACTGTATAAATAAAACGCGGTCCCGGTTTTTTTTTTTTTTTTTCTCATGAAAACACACATTCCCGATCATGTACCATGACACTCTACACATCAAATGAAACCTTACAGTCTCCTCTTTTTGACTATGCAATTCATTTCCCCGAGCACATGGGGCTTTTATACGGAAAAGCACAAAACCAGGTTAGCTTACCTTAGAATGCTTTGCACAGGTCAAACTCTGTATTTCACCATAAACTTGCCCTCAATCTGTCCGTAAGGATCCAGCGAATAAAATCCAGTAAAACAATTTAGTCCAAAACACGTGTTAGATCCATTACGACGTCTGATCCGGCAGCATGCTTGTGTTGTTTACCCAAAACCACGAGCCTTGCCGAAGGCGAAGGCGGAGCCCAAATGTCCTTCTGCGGCTCTCGTATTCAAAATGGCTGCCTCTGCATGGGGAAGATCCCCCTTTTATGTGACTATATCTAAGTCCAAAAGAATACTTTGATTTCATGATGGAAGTGAAAAGGCTAGGAAAACAATGTATTTTTGAATGGGTATCTTCAATTTCAGTAATTAACGGGTAAAAATCTTACACACTGTCCCTTTAAGTGATAAATAGAAAACCTAAAAACCTGAATAAAAAAAATATATATTGTGAACTACCTGGAAAAAACTGTGGAACTATCTAAACCAGGGGTCACCAAACTGTTTTCTCTCCTGACTGTGACGGGGGGCCGGGTAGGCCGTATAACCACCAGCAGGCCTCATGACTAGCCTGGTACAGCCACCCACAAAACTATATCAACAGAGAATTCCTGGGATATATTTGTTTATTGTTACTAGTGGTTTGCCAAAGTAGTAAGTACTTCACACTTTGTTTTAAATTTAAATACCACAGATATTCCATTTATTAATTTTCTAATAACAATAACATCAAAGGTAAGAAATATCAAGGAAAGAACAATCTGCTGACAAAGAAGAGTGAAAATGTACATATTGCAGGTAGGCCTGTTAATATTAACAATAATAATATTAATTAAAGCCGCAAGCGGCGTTGGTCGGGACCTCGCACCTGCGTTTGTTCGTCTTACTGAGACGCACAGCCATACCAAATATCGTGTGCCTGGGACAATTATCTCACTTCCTGTTGGGCGTGGCCATGACATTGTAGATACCCTGTCAGAACAGACCCTGTCAGACCCTGTCAGACTCTGTTAGACCCTGTCAGACCCTGCATGTGGCCTACATGCTGAGGCCTACATGAACCTTCGATGCTTGTCCCCACATTGCTGCTTGCAGCTATATCAGATCAAAGGTACAAAGATCAAAGACCTTTGATCAGGGCGTTGCCTAGCAACAAATACCTCCCATTCATAACTCATCACTCCCATTCAATAAATACCTAACTTTATCGATCCGCCGTATCGTCATATTACCGCCTATTTGAAAATCCTTCGCAATTTTACATCTCCAACGTCTTAAGATTATGTTCACCAAAATTTAAGCCTATCTGAGGTACGGTGTAGGAGAAGTGTTTCAAATTCCATACCTAACTTTATCGATCCGCCGTATCGTCATATTACCGCCTATTTGAAAATCCTTCGCAATTTAACATCTCCAACGTCTTAAGATTATGTTCACCAAAATTTAAGCCCATCTGAGGTACGGTGTAGGAGAAGTGTTTCAAATTCCATTCTATGTCAAATACCCCAAAATCACACAAAAGGCCAATTATCTCACTTCCTGTTGGGCGTGGCCATGACATTGCAGTGAGGCATTTGTTCGTCTTATTGAGATACACGTCCCTACCGAATTTCATGCTCCTATCTTAAACGGTATGCCAGCCCCGAAAGACAACGCGCTAGGGGGCGCTATCGAGCTCCTGGGGGTCACTGGGGGACGGGACTTTGTGTGGTCGTTCTGGCAGCACTTTGTGATGCCCGTGCAAAGTTTCGTTCGTTTTGAAGCATGGGAACATGCTCAAAATTGCCCCAGCGTGTATGAACAAGAATAATAATAAATATAGCCGCAAGCGGCGATGATCGGCCCTCGCTTGCACTCGCAGCCCCCTGCTAACGCGCCATTTTCCTATTCCCATGAACCATCTATGTACCAAATTAGACCCTGTCACGAATGTGTGTACCAAATTTGGTATGTTTACAACAAAATAAAATGTTGCACTTCCATGCAATCTCCCTAGGGGGCGCTATAGTGTCCATTTCAGATTTTCTTGAAATCTGTTAAAGGGCCGGGGTGTCCACCAACGATTGAAGTTTGAGTGAAATCGGCCAAAGTGTGTGCGAATTATCACTCATCGAATTTGATGGCGAGCCACAAAAACGAACCTGAAATTTGTGGCGTTGTCACGGAAACACCGTTCACTCTTTTAGAACGCTTTTAACAACTTTTAATGTCCCACTTGTCTAGATGATAGAGCACGATTCTGGTGAGTCTGGGTCAAAAACCCTGGAAGGAGTTCGTTAAAATACGAGGACAGGAAAATGCGCCCTCGGTGCCAGGTCACGTGCTCGGTCCAAAATGGCCGACTTCCTGTTGGTCGCTTAGCAACCGCATAATGTACTTTTTTGTTCCTTATCCCATGATGCATCTGTGTACCAAATTTGGTATGGCTACGACAAAGTTTATGCCGGGCGTCCCATTGGTGACGACAGATGTTTGGCCTGTTGCCATGGCAACACGATGGGACATGGCGTGTTGACGACATTAAGTTTTTTGATCGATACCCCGTCACGAATATGTGTACCAAATTTGGTATGTCTACGACAAAGTAAAATTTTGCGCTTCCATGCAATCTCCCTAGGTGGCGCTATAGCACCTATTTCAGATTTTCTCATATCAATCTGTTCAGGGCCGGGGTGTCCACCAACGATTAAAGTTTGAGTGATATCGGCCAAAGTATGCGCGAATTATCGCTCATTGAAATTTGATGGCGAGCCACAAAAACTAACCCCAAATTTGTGGCGTTGTCACGGAAACACCGTTCACTCTTTTAGAACGCTTTTAACAACTTTTAATGTCCCACTTGTCTAGATGATACAGCACGATTCTGGTGAGTCTGGGTCAAAAACCCTAGGAGGAGTTCGTTAAAATACGAGGACAGGAAAATGCACCCTCGGTGCCGGGTCGCGTGCTCGGCCCAATATAGCTGACTTCCTGTTGGTCGCCTAGCAACGCCATAATATATTTTTTGGTTCGTAACGACATGACCTATCCACCACCCGAATTTCGTTTATCTACGACAAAGTTCATTTATCGGGTATAGCCATATTTTGATTTTTGAGGTGGCGCTGTGGAGCCATTTTTTAAGATTTTTTAATACAGATTATTTGTAAATTCCTTTTTTGGCGTTCTTGAATTTTGCGCAAAATTTCGTGAGTTTTCGTCCGTGGGAAGTACCCGAAACCTGAAAAAGTGGTCGGGAAAATAATAATAATAATAAATATAGCCGCAAGCGGCGATGATCGGCCCTCGCTTGCACTCGCAGCCCCCTGCTAACGCGCCATTTTCCTATTCCCATGAACCATCTATGTACCAAATTAGGTGTGGCCACACCAAAGTTTTTGCCGGGCATCCTAATGGCAGGGACAGATGTTTGACCTGTTACCATGGCAACATGATGTGAGATGGAGTGGGGGTGTCACTGTGTTTTTTGATCGAGACCATGTCACGAATGTGTGGTCCAAATTTGGTGTGTCTACGGCAAAGTAAAATTTTTCTGCTCCATGCAATCTCCCTAGGGGGCGCTATTACCGACAATTGAGATTTTCTTATATCAATCTGTGTAGGGCCGGGGTGTTCACCAACGATTAAAGTTTGAGTAAAATCGGCCAAAGTATGTGCGAATTATCACTCGTCGAAGTTTGACAGGAAATGGCGCCTTCGCCACCAGGTCACATGATCTATCCAAAATGGCTGGTTGGTTGCCTAGCAACGGTATAATATACTTTTTGTTTATCTTCCCATGATGCATCTGTGTACCAAATTTTGTTTGACTACACCAAAGTTTTTCCAGAGAATCCTAATGACAAGGACAGATGTTTGGCCTGTTGCCATGGCAACACGATGGGAGATGCCCGGTGTCATCATTGAGATTTTTGATCGAGACCCTGTCACGAATGTGTGTACCAAATTTGATATGTCTACGACAAAATAAAATTTAGCACTTCCATGCAATCTCCCTAGGTGGCGCTATAGTGTCCATTTCAGATTTTCTTATAGAAATCTGTTCAGGGCCGGGGTGTCCACCAACGATTAAAGTTTGAGTGAAATCGGCCAAAGTATGTGCGAATTATCACTCGTCAAATTTGATGGCGAGCCACAAAAACGAACCTGAAATTTGTGGCGTTGTCACGGAAACACCGTTCACTCTTTTAGAACGCTTTTAACAACTTTTAATGTCCCACTTGTCTAGATGATACAGCACGATTCTGGTGAGTCTGGGTCAAAAACCCTAGGAGGAGTTCGTTAAAATACGAGGACAGGAAAATGCGCCCTCGGTGCCAGGTCACGTGCTCGGTCCAAAATGGCCGACTTCCTGTTGGTCGCCTAGCAACGCCGTAATATATTTTCTGGTTCGTAACGACATGACCTATCCACCACCCGAATTTCGTTTATCTACGACAAAGTTCATTTATCGGGTATAGCCATAGGCGCAATGTATTTTGATTCTTGAGGTGGCGCTGTGGAGCCATTTTTAAAGATTTTTTAATACAGATTATTTGTAAATTCCTTTTTTGGCGTTCTTGAATTTTGCGCAAAATTTCGTGAGTTTTCGTCCGTGGGAAGTACCCGAAACCTGAAAAAGTGGTCGGGAAAATAATAAGAATAAGAAAAACCAGAACAGTAACAATATAGTGCCACGAATGGTAACACAAAATATATCAATGGAAAGGGCGCACGTCCAGTAACCCACCCGTGGGGTCCATTGACACCTACCAGCGCGTTTCACACGTTCCACGCTGGTTCTGCAGTGCTTCGCACCGCAGAACAGTTACAAAAGGCCCTATGCGCTCTTCAGCGCTCGGGCCTAATAATAATAAGAAAAACCAGAACAGTAACAATATAGTGCCACGAATGGTAACACAAAATATATCAATGGAAAGGGCGCACGTCCAGTAACGCACCCGTGGGGTCCATTGACACCTACCAGCGCGTTGCACACGTTCCACGCTGGTTCTGCAGTGCTTCGCACCGCAGAACGGTTACAAAAGGCCCTATGCGCTCTTCAGCGCTCGGGCCTAATAATAATAATAATACGGAAACAAAGCAACAACAATAGGGACCTTCGTCCCCCTTCGGGCTCGGTCCCTAATAACAGTTGTATTAATAATAATTGTGTGCAGCACTTAATAAAAGTCAAATGAATAAGCCTATAAAATAAACACATTTTAAAAAATTGACGGCCAATTCAATGGCAAATACATCTTGTAATTATTTAAATATAAATATAAATACTTATAAATACCATTTTTTAACAACAGAATACAAGATGCATTACAAAAAGTAATGCAGTTTTCATTAGCTAACTAACTAACTGTTATTTTTCATTGACATTAGGACTGAAGGAGGACTCTTCTGGGGCCGGCTCGCCTCCTGAGGGCTTTTCTGTGCTCTTACACCTGCCTCACACCGCCCTCTACCGCTTCCTGTTTCAAAATGAGAGCGAGCAACATCACTTCCTGTCTGCCCTCCAGTCGTGCATTCGACACCATTGCCTGGGTAACCACAAACATGCACCTACATTCTGTTACGCAAATGCAGCAATGAGTTCATCTATTTGTCTATAGCAGTTGTCATAGAGATTTAAAAAAAAATACTTCCTGTGATCTCAAATAAATTCAGTGGCTAATTGAAGTTCCCTGAATCACTCGCTCTTTTCAGTAACAGTAAAAATAAAGTAACATCTTACTTAGAAGATAGAATAAGTCCAAACCAAAAAGCACCAATGGTTTAAAGAAGACATATTGTGCATGTGTCTGCTATATAGTTATAATAATGTGGATTATTATGTTATAATTTGGATTTTTAAATTGCAATATTCACCTCAAAGGACTTAAAGGCAAATTAACATTTTTTTACAATCTGAGCCTTCTTTCGGCAATAAAACAAGTAGTTTTACTCACCCATAGCAGTTTTCTGTCAATTGGAGCAGTATCGCAGAACTTATGTTGAGCCGTTCTGTTCTAGTAATGATCCCGTATCCTTAACATGGTGCTGTATCATTTGCTCGGGGCATTACTTTGCGGTGTTCAAATAACACAAACTTTAGCACTTTTCAAATCATAGAAGCCCGATGTCTTAATGTAAGATTACGTTTGAAGCAAAAGTGGCCTGTAATCCGAGATTTAGCCATAGTTTCGAGTAGATGAGGACGCCAGTGCGCATGTGCGGACTGTGCTCTCAGCTCCCGGGACCCAAACATGAAACGCAAAGCTGAAAACTATGGATAAATCTCGGATTACAGGCCACTTTTGCTTCAAACGAAATCTTACATTAAGATATCGGGCTTCTATGATTTGAAAAGTGCTAAAGTTTGTGTTATTTGGACACCGCAAAGTAATGCCCCGAATACTCATGCTAACGGATACGCTACAACATAACTTTCTTCAAACAGCTCCAAATGACACGAACGTGATATGGGTGAGTCAAACGACTTGTTTTATTACCGAAAGAAGGCTCAGATTGTAAAATAACGTTACTTTTCCTTTAAAAGAAGGCAGCTGACTTCCATGTAAGAAAAATATGGTGCCTAGTGGGCATAGATATCCTAAGGATATCTGCAGATCTTTTTTTAAATTTATTTGGTCCAAAATAACCACAACATTCTGCCGAAACCTGCGTATATCACAGATTAAGAAAATAAAATTGAAGAATGGAGTAAGTACAGAACAGTGGGCGTGTACTGGCAGAGGTGAAAACGTGGGTCGAATGGAACAATGACGTCTTGAATCTTCTTCTCCTTTCGGCTTGTCCCTTTTTCAGGGGTTGCCACAGCGAATCAACTTTTTCCATCTCGCCCTGTTTTCTGTATCTTCTACTCTGGCTCCAACTACCTCCATGTCCTCCCTCACTGCATCCATAAATCTGCTCTTTGGTCTTCCTCTTTGTCTCCTACCTGGTAGCTCCATCTCTAACATTCTTCTATCAATATATCCACTGTCGCTCCTCTGAACATGTCCAAACCATCTCAATCTGGCTTCTCTAGCTTTTTCTCCAAACCTTCCTGTCTGTGTTGTCCCTCTGATGACCTCATTCCTGATCCTGTCCATCCTTGTCACTCCTAAAGAGAATCTGAGCATCTTTAACTCTGCTATCTCCAGCTCTGCCTCCTCTTCTGCCTATTGCAAGTGTTTCTAATCCATACATCATGGCTGGTCTCACAACTGTCCTGTAAACCTTTCCCTTCACCCTAGCTGGCACTCTTCTATCGCAGATCACTCCTGACACTTTTCTCCAGCTGTTCCATCCTGCCTTCACTCTATTCTTCACCTCTCTTCCACAGTCTCCACTGCTCTGAACAGATGATCCTAAGTATCTAAAATCCTCCACCTTCACCACCTCTGCTCCTTGTAACTTCACTGTTCCACTGTTCTCCCTATCATTTACACAACAATGACGTCTTGAATACAGGGGCATAAAGATTACTCAAACATGCATGAATCACACTATATACAACTTTGAGCAGGGAAATGGTGAGGGGAAAAGCTCTAAAATGTCAATTTTGCATAATAAGTCTACTTTAAAATAAAAACACAGGACAGTAGGTACAGTAAATCATGCTGAACAAAAGAATCATTTTTATTTTATTTTGTAAATTGCTCAAAATGAAAAACATTCGGGCAATTTCTCTATGAGACACACTTTTATTATGATTTAAGTGTTTATTTTAATAAAATAAATACAGTGTATGCTAAACCAGGACTAAAGCAGGACTAAACCAGGACTGAACCAGGACTAAACCAGGACTAAACCAGGACTGAACCAGGACTAAACCAGGACTAAACCAGGACTAAAGCAGGACTAAAGCAGGACTAAAGCAGGACTAAACCAGGACTAAAGCAGGACTAAAGCAGGACTAAAGCAGGACTGAACCAGGACTAAAGCAGGACTAAACCAGGACTAAACCAGGACTAAACCAGGACTAAAGCAGGACTAAAGCAGGACTGAACCAGGACTAAAGCAGGACTAAAGCAGGACTAAAGCAGGACTGAACCAGGACTAAAGCAGGACTAAACCAGGACTAAACCAGGACTAAAGCAGGACTAAAGCAGGACTAAAGCAGGACTGAACCAGGACTAAAGCAGGACTAAACCAGGACTAAACCAGGACTAAACCAGGACTAAAGCAGGACTAAAGCAGGACTAAAGCAGGACTGAACCAGGACTAAAGCAGGACTAAACCAGGACTAAACCAGGACTAAACCAGGACTAAAGCAGGACTAAACCAGGACTAAACCAGGACTAAACCAGGACTAAAGCAGGACTAAAGCAGGACTAAAGCAGGACTAAAGCAGGACTAAAGCAGGACTAAAGCAGGACTGAACCAGGACTAAACCAGGACTAAAGCAGGACTAAAGCAGGACTATTCATTCATTCATTCATTCATTATGGGGGCTCAGTTGGTAGAGCATATGCCTCGTGATCCAGGGGGTTGGCGGTTCAAATCCCGCTCTTGACGGGTTGACCGCATATGATCCAAGCTCCCACAGATGAGCGCTGCCGTTGTGTCCTTGGGCAAGACACTTAACCCCACCTCGCCCCCAGTGTCTGTGGACACTGGTAGCCTCCATGGCAGAAGATACATCAAGGCCTGTTGTGACGTGAGCCGTCCTCCCGTGGACCCACCACCCGCGGAAGGATTCATGGGGGCTGGTGCATTGTGTTCTGGGCAGCAGAACACTGCTTGGACTGCTGCCCCCGCGACCCAGAAAATGGAAAAGCGGAAGAAAATGAATGAATGAATGAAATACAGTGTATGGCTTACTGTTGGTGTTACATATAATCAGCCTCTTGAACAGGACATGATCTCAGCCCCACAGTCTTAATGTTGTAAGTTTAGACATGTGTTACAAACCACAGCGTGCACAATCTGAAAATCAATGAATAAAAAATAACAAATAATTGAAAAAAGCAGCAGGTCAAATTGATTACAACCTTGTACTATAATGTGCATGTACAGTGGTCCCTCGCTCTATCGCGGTTCACTTTTCGCAGCCTCGTTGTTTCGCGGATTTTTTATGTATTTATTTTTTTTAATTTTTTTTGTCCTACTTCGTGGATTTCACTTATTGCGTGTTATTTCTGGAACCTAACCCCCGCGATAAACGAGGGACCACTGTATACTGAAGTAGCCAAACTACATATTATTTGATTTAGAATAGACTTAAGATGAACCAGATCACCATTTGAGGTTTTGAGAATGAAAATGATTCAAATCTTCCTGCTTTTTGTACGACCAAAATACGACCAGCTACTTTCTGTTCCCCAAACAGTTATGAAATGAAATGAGTCAAAGGAAATTAGGACATTTTTCAAAAGAACTGACTGAATTTTACGTTGGCTCACTACTAATCATGTCAAATGGAATGTTTTTAACGAAAGGGTATTATGCAAAATCGATTTTTATCATGCTATAATGTAATTCCCTCATCAAAAACATGCCTGAAGTAGTTTTAGATGTCATCCATGCATGTCTGAGTAATTTAGCAATCTCTCCCTATTTTAATCCTCCTTACGGTTAGCTTTAAAGGAGAATTAACGTTTTTTACAATCTGAGCCTTATTTCGGTAATAAAACAAGTTGTTTTACTCACCCATAGCACTTTGGTGTCATATGGAGCACTTCCAGAGATGTTTTAGATTAGCGATAGCCGTAGCGCTAATATATCTAATATATATATGGCGCTAATATATATATGGAGCGGTCTCCAAATAACACAAACTTTAGCACTTTTCAAATCATAGAAGCTCAATGTCTTAGTCTACACTTTCGTTTGAGTCAAAAGTGGCCTGTAATCCGAGTTTCCAGCTTATTTCGCTCTCAGCTCCCGGGACCCAAACATGAAACGCAAAGCTGTAAATAATGGATAAATCTCGGATTACAGGCCACTTTTGACTCAAACAAAAGTGTAGACTAAGACATTGAGCTTCTATGATTTGAAAAGTGCTAAAGTTTGTGTTATTTGGACACCGCTCAGGGCATATATTATACGGCCCGAGAACTCACGTTATGGATATCGCTAATCTAAAACATCTCCGGAAGTGCTCCATATGACACCAAAGTGCTTTGGGTGAGTAAAACAACTTGTTTTATTACCAAAATAAGGCTCAGATTGTAAAAAAAAAAAAAAAAAACATTAATTCTCCTTTAAAGGTCCCATGACATGGTACTTCTTGATGCTTTTATATGGCTCCTTAATGGTTTCCTAATACTGTAAATGAATCCTTCTTCAAAATCAACACTCAGTGCATGAGAAACAGAGATAAGATGAGAAAGAGTAATTTTTCTCTCTCTCAAACACTTTACTCTGGGCGTTGTTGCTTGAATGCAAATGAGGAGAAAAGAGCTGGCCTATAGTAGAGGGTGGGGGCCAAACTCTCCGCTCTCAGCTCTCAGCTGTGCGCTCTCTGATCCATTTCCGCGTTTTTGCGTGGAGAAGAGATTTGAAGCGTTCCATTGAAAAATAAACACATTTCCACAGAAAATAAAATTAAACCACTGCTGTTCAAAGGTCCAGAGGCTCAGATAAAGGACTTCCGAGACTAGAAACACTCGGACGTGCCTCCAGGCAAATAAAAAAACGCATTTCGCATTGCCTAGCGCATTCGCAGTCCAAACTCTCTGGGCGTGATTTACAGAGACGCTGAGTACAGACAGACGGGGGTGGAACTGCATTTGCATTTCTTTTTTCGATCTGACGTCAAGAAGGTGCCTTGTTCAAAATCGCCCGTTTGAGCTCTGATTTTTTCTAACGCAGAAAAGGATCGCAAATGCTCAGTTTAGACATTTCGCAACTTTTAACCATGGGGGGGGCCTAAACAGGGTAGGGGAGCTCACATTAACGTTCAAAAACCTCAGAAAGTGAAAATTTCATGCCATGGGACCTTTAAGATTCTGTCCAGTGCTCAGCCCACAAGCCTCTGTCTCCCATGCTCCTGACAATTCGCGACAATTCTTCCTAAATATATAAAAACATGATACAAAACTATTCACAACAACTTGACAACTTGTGTTGTAGTTTCATTAGTTGTGATACTGCTCTGACAAGGGAGAGCAAAGGAGGGGAAACTCAACTTATAACACATTTTGATGTTGTGTTTGCTGAGTATAGCATTTTCTCCACCACCTGCTTGTCTGGAGTGTTTCACAGTGTGGTGTTAAACCTTTCTATCTCCATGGAGACCAAACCAGACCAATTTACAAGTCAGATCTATGAAGAGGCAACCCCGGTCACAGTCAGAATGCCTGTTTTTCTCTGTATTTTTGAGCTATAAAACCACTTTTATAGCTGAAATTGAATAAATGTAGAGCTGTTTAAAGTCATACTGTGGAACATTCCAGGCAGAGCAATGACATATCCATAGAAACAAGCAAGTGACAGACCCCCAAACAAAAGTTCCATAGTGCACCTTTAGTAATCTTATCAGGCCAAACCATACATAATGTATATTTATAGTGTATTCTTTCCAAAGATCCGTGGTCTGATGCATCCTACGAGAGCCAAGCCTTCATCCACGCTTTGCAGCTTTACCGACAAGAAAAGGACTGCTATGAATGCTGGGAAATACTGCAGGGCTCTGAAGAACAAGTCATTTATTGTTATTACCTTATCATAACTCATAATTCACTCACAGCGTGCGTTTCAGTTGATATCTGGTGTGTGTTTACAATAACAGGTCCTGGCTGCCCAGTTTATGGAGGAAGTGTTGCCGTGGTTACAGAGTCATCTACAAAACAAAGTCAAAGGCAAGAAGACAGAGAGGATTCGATTGTGGTTAGCAGTAAGTGACATGAACCTCTCCAGTCAAAGTTGAAATATTTCTTTAATTCACATAGTTTCGTTTTATATTGACTGCAGGCCTATTTATTGAAATCACAATATGCTTTCAATAGAACTGAGGATAACATCATATGAACATGTCAGAATTTTCAGTTTGGGTGGAGCAGATCATATTGAACTTTGGAGATAATAATAAAACACATAACAAAACACAACTCCGGGTATATTTTTGAAGTGGTAACAATTATAACACTGCTTAAAGCTCACAAGAGTCAGTTTTGTGTAATGTAAAACCTTTAATGTTGAACCAATAATGGACATTAAGATGGAAAATAGAACATTCTGCATTTAGGGTTTCAGCCCACGTGTCATTAAATAGTTGTACAATTGAAGTTGGTTTATTGGTTTATGTGTCAGCGGACGCGAATCTATTGATAGCATTTCCTGTGGTGCAGCTGCAAGTGTCTGACACAAAGTGGTGTATCTATCATAATGGTCTTAGTAAAATGAAGCAATATTATTACACTATTATTACACAAAATATAAACGCAACGCTTTTGTTTTTGCTCCCATTTTTCCTGAGATGGACCCAAAGATCCAAAATTCACTCCAGATACACAACGCTACCATTTCTCTCAAACATTGTTCACAAATCTGTCCAAATGTGTGACAGCGAGCACCTCTGCCCCGCCGAGACAATCCACCCCACCTCACAGGTGCGCCACATCAAGATGCCGATCCGACATCATGACCAGTGCACAGGTGCACCCCAGACTGCCCACAATAAAAGGCCACCCCGAAATGTGCATTTTTCTTTCTTTCTTTTTTTTTTGCTTTATTGGGGGTCTGGGGACTCAGAACCAGTCAGTATCTGGTGTGACCACCATTTGCCTCATGCAGTGCAACACATCTTCTTCACATAGAGTTTATCAGATTGTCAGTTGTGGCCTGTGGAATGTTGGTCCACTCCTCTTCAATGGCTGTGTGAAGTTGCTGGATATTAGTGGGAGCTGGTACACGCTGTCGTATACGCCGGTCAAGCACATCCCAAACATGCTCAATGGGTGACATGTCCGGTGAGTATGCTGGCCATGCAAGAACTGGGACATTTTCAGCTTCCAAGAATTGTGTACAGATCCTTGCAACATGGGGCCGTGCATTATCTTGCTGAAACATGAGGTGATGTTCATGGATGTATGGCACAACAATGGGCCTCAGGATCTCATCACGGTATCTCTGTGCATTCAAAATGCCATCAATAAAATGCACCTGTGTTCTTCGTCCATAACAGCCTTTGAAGAGGAGTGGACCAACATTCCACAGGCCACAACTGACAATCTGATAAACTCTATGCGAAGAAGATGTGTTGCACTGCATGAGGCAAATGGTGGTCACACCAGATACTGACTGGTTCTGAGTCCCCAGACCCCCAATAAAGCAAAAAAAAATGCACATTTCGGGGTGGCCTTTTATTGTGGGCAGTCTGGGGCGCACCTGTGCACTGGTCATGATGTCGGATCAGCATCTTGATGTGGCGCACCTGTGAGGTGGGGTGGATTGTCTCGGCGGGGCAGAGGTGCTCGCTGTCACACATTTGGACAGATTTGTGAACAATGTTTGAGAGAAATGGTAGTGTTGTGTATCTGGAGTGAATTTTGGATCTTTGGGTCCATCTCAGGAAAAATGGGAGCAAAAACAAAAGTGTTGTGTTTATATTTTTGTTGAGTGTACGTGGGAAAACCTGTTACAAGTGGTTTGTGCTTGTCCTTGTTTGTTGTTTCCTCATTAAACACATATCCAGAGTTGTGTTTTGTTTCATTCACACATGTTTGAGTAATCCTGCATTATCATCTTCAAAGCTCAAAATGCTCTGTTCCACATTGTGATGTCATGCAGTGGTAGTTTTCAAGTTAACAGCTTTTTACCTTACCTTCTACATTCAGCAGAGATTGGCAATTCAGGACTGAAATCATCCCAATGATTCTAGTGAAGGTGTATGGTGTTTAAAAACACAGTGGAGCACTTCCTGTATTAATACAATGCGGAATAAATTGTCTAAATATGCAGGCTTTGTGTGTTAAACATGTGTGTATGAAACAAAACACAACTCCATTTATGTTTTCAATGAAGAAACATTATAACAGCTCAGAAAACAGGCACTTTATATGAGTAGTTAAAGGTCCTGTATTACACTAAATTGACTCTTGTAGCTTTAAGCCATATTGCAATGTGGTTACTTCCTCAAAAACATACTTCGAGTTGTGTTTTGTTTCATTTGCACATGACTGAGTAATCCTTTGTTATTATTGTCGTCATAACCCATACTCTGTTCCACCTTGTGATGTCATGTAGTGGTAGTTTTCAAGTTAACAGCTCCTTTTAACTTTAGTTCAGTAGAGATTGAGAGTTCCAAGGCTGAACTTCTTCAAATGATTCCAGTGAAGTGAATGTGTGTGTGTGTGCGTGCATGCGTGCGTGCGTGTGTGTGTGTGTGTGTGTGTGTGTGTGAATGAAACAAAACACATCTCCAGTTCTGTTTTTGATTAGGAAACAACATTATAACATAGATCAGGGTATACAGCTCAGGAAAAAAATAAGAGACCACTGTATTTTTTTTCTGAAATCAGTAACTCTACATGTATTACAGCCATTCCATTCCAGCGTCTGTTGAATTCCAACACTTAGAATAAGTGGAATAAAGTCACCCGAGAACAATGTGAAAGACTTGTGGAGAGCATGCCAAGATGCATGAAAACTGCGATTAAAAATAAGGGTTATTGCACCAAATATTGATTTCTGAACTCTTCTTAAAGGCAAATTAACGTTTTTTTTTACAATCTGAGCCTTCTTTCGGCAATAAAACAAGTAGTTTTACTCACCCATAGCATTTTTCTGTCAATTGGAGCAGTATCGCAGAACTTATGTTGAGCCGTTCTGTTCTACTAATGATCCCGTATCCGTTAACATGGGGCTCGTATCATATGCTCGGGGCATTACTTTTCAGTGTCCAAATAACACAAACTTTAGCACTTTTCAAATCATAGAAGCCCGATGTCTTAATGTAAGATTTCGTTTGAAGCAAAAGTGGCCTGTAATCCGAGATTTAGCCATAGTTTCGAGTAGATGAGGACGCCAGTGCGCATGTGCGGACTGTGCTATCAGCTCCCGGGACCCAAACATGGAACGCAAAGCTGAAAACTATGGCTAAATCTCGGATTACAGGCCACTTTTGCTTCAAACTAAATCTTACATTAAGACATCGGGCTTCTATGATTTGAAAAGTGCTAAAGTTTGTGTTATTTGGAGACCGCAAAGTAATGCCCCGAATACAAATGCTAACGGATACGCTACAACATAACATAACAGCTCCAAATGACACGAACGTGATATGGGTGAGTCAAACGACTTGTTTTATTACCGAAAGAAGGCTCAGATTGTAAAATAACGTTACTTTTCCTTTAAGTGTAAACATTAGTATTATGTTTTAAATGAATTTAAGCTTGTTTCTGCATTGTTTGATGTCTGAAAACATGTTTTTTTTTTTGACCATTTGTCATTTTCTGCAAATAAATGCTCTAAACCAGAGGTCTTCAACAGGGGTGTCGACCCCTAGGGGGGTCGCGGAGGTACTGCAGGGGGGGTCGCGAAATCTTTTTTTTTTTTCACTTTAAAATAATATAATTTTATATTTTATAGTGTAAAATACAATATAAACCTGTGTATTATTTCCTTGTATTGGATGTACCATAACAGAGCAGCAATGTTTATACATGACACTAAGCTCAATTTAATATAAAACACAATTCTATGCCGTATATATAGTAGGGGGTCCCTGGCCCAGTTCGCCATCTGTTTGGGGGTCCCTGGCCTGAAAAACGTTGAAGACCCCTGCTCTAAACGATAATGTTTTTATTTGGAATTTGGGGGAAATGTTGTCAGTAGTTTATAGACTCAAACAAAAATGTTCCTTTTGCCCAAACACAAACCTATAAGTAGCAAAATCAGAAAAACTGATCATTTTGGAGTGGTCTCTTATTTTTTTCCAGAGCTGTATATGGGCCCTTTAAATATACTAGTGGTGTAATATGGCTCCTCTGTGTTGTCAGACAGTGCATGCGGCGCACAGTGTGGTGCTGGAGCAGCTGAAGCCCGCTCTAGAGGCTCTGAGAGTGGAGTCTGGTGCGTCCGCCTCAGCCAGTCAGAGTCTGGTCAGAGCCAACCTGGACCAGATCACGGCATCACAGAGCTTTCTACTCGACAAGATCCAAGGTAGCACGCAACTACTATGATGAAAAACTAGGACTGTTGCGTTGCCATAGCGATTAACAATTTAAAACTAAACGTAAGATCTTCTGAATGGGGAAAAAGTCCTCAAAATGTTGCATATAACAGGAAAGTGGATGAAAAGTGCTCATTCTGAGGTCATAAAATCATGCAAGTTTAGTCTGTTTTTCTCTTCATCTCACAAGGTTTGACTGGTTTACATTATCCTGGTAACTGCAAGGTGTGATTATGCAGGTTATAATATAATTGTAAGAAATAATACATAAGTTTGTGAAAATTTTAGTAGGTCATTTTAATTCAGTGTGCTCCAAAAGGTACATTTTAATTGCAATTTTGTCATTGAGAAATTTTGGTTTGCTAAAGCTGGACACAAACTAGAGGAATTTTGATCTGTTACTTAATCTGTTACTTGTTTTAAATGTTTTACTGTTTTAAAAATTGTTTATTTCTTAAATGTTTAACTGTTTGTTTTTAACTGTTTGTATTTTAACTTATACTTGTTGAGTGTCCAGAAAGGCGCCTAATAAATAAAATGTATTATTATTATTATTATTATTATTATTAATGTGAATGAAAGAGAATTTAAGATTTCCCCAGCTGTTTGGTCACGCTGTCAATAATTGTGAATACAGTGGTACCTCACCTTACGAATGACCCAACAAATGAAAATTTCAAGTTACGAAACGCCTTCACGGTAAATTTTGGTATCTAGATACGAAAGAAAATTCAAGTTACGAAACGTGAAATCTCAAAAATTCAAATAATGCGCGCTCAGCCACACACATTATACGCTTTTCTCAGACTGGATTTAAACTTTCCTCACATTTGTCTCTCGTTTAAACATTCAAACTTTCATAGATTTTCAACAAAATTATTATAGTGAAGTGTGGGGGGAAGGGGGAGGGGGGAGAAGACTGCGCTCTGACACGTGTGTGATAGCGCAGCATGACCCGGCACGGAGCTGACAGCAGGTCTAGACCAAGGTCTAAACCTGGACTGGACCAGGACTAAACCAGGACTAAACCAGGACTAGACCAGGTGGATTAAAGCAGCGAGGAGGGGACTGCACGCAGTCTGAGCGCATGAACGCATGAACGAGACCCATGCAAGAGCCGCGGTGGTCTAGACCTTCTCTAGACCTGACCAGGTCTAGAGAAGGTCTAGAGGAGGTCTAGAGGAGCCGCGGTGGTCTGGACTAAACCAGGACTAAACCTGGACTAAACCAGGAGGAGCCGCGGTGGTCTGGACTAAACCAGGACTAAACCTGGACTAAACCAGGAGGAGCCGCGGTGGTCTGGACTAAACCAGGACTAAACCTGGACTAAACCAGGAGGAGCCCTCCTAAACCAGGAGGAGCCCGCTCTTGCATGGGTCTCATTCATGCGTTCATGCGCTCAGACTGCGTGCAGTCCCCTCCTCGCTGCTTTAATCCACCTGGTCTAGTCCTGGTTTAGTCCTGGTCTAGTCCTGGTTTAGTCCTGGTTTAGTCCTGGTTTAGTCCTGGTCCAGTCCAGGTTTAGTCCTTGGTCTAGACCTGCTGTCAGCTCCACGCCGGGTCATGCTGCGCTATCACACGTGTCAGAGCGCAGTCTTCTCCCCCCTCCCGCTTCCCCCCCACACTTCACTGTTAATACATTTTGTTGAAAATCTATGAAAGTTTGCGTGTTTAAACGAGAGACAAATGTGAGAAACACACAGAACACAATGTTACACTATAAAAAAAAGTTACACTATAAAAAAAAAACTTGGATCGGGGCCTTGGAACGAATCAGGCTTTTTCCATTGAAATAGCTACTCAACTTACGAATTTTTCACGTTACGAAACCACTTCTGGAACGAATTAATTTCGTAAGGTGAGGTACCACTTTAATGGTCTACTTTTATCTTTTTCTGATATTATCAAAATAGCACCACTAAAATTTTAATTTTTTTATACTGACAAAAATATATTTTCATTTCTGATTCCTCCACTCAGCAGTACACCAGCAGATGTAGTTCTTTTGGACTCTGCTGACATTTTGTATCAAGACATTTAATAAGGGACCTAGTTATAGTTCTGTTAAGTCAATGTAATGTAATGTAATACATCAAGTGTGATAATAAATAAAATGTGATAACCTTCAGTAGCATTCTACCGGGTTGTCTGACCTGTAAATGTTGCTGCATTTTCAGGTTGTGTGAGAGAGGAGGCAGAACGCATGTGCAGTGAGTTCATATCTCCATACCTGTCCTCAGTCCTGGAGGCTCTGACTGAAAACATCAGCCTGGCCCTCACAGAGATGAGGCAGACTCTACAGGCTCAGATAGACTCTGCTCTGGAAGAGGGAGGAGGAGGAACCCAAGTCACCAAGAAGGTAAGCAAAATGTATCAAAATGTTCCATACAAGCTGAATGGATTGTCAAAAGTATTGAAAATCTGATAATAATCAATACTAAAACTAGTACTGAAACTAAATATTCATTTGAGCAGGTACTGATACTAAAAGGTCACATTCACAGGACAGAAATTAACCTGTCCTGAATAAGGCCACAGGGTAAAGAAAGTACTAAAATTTAAAGGTGATCAGTATATAAATTGAGTTTGAACGTATCGTGACATTATAGTACTGGGGCACTAATTATATTAATTTACTCATCATGGGAAGCTTAGTCAAAAAATCCTCAAGTACTACTACTTCCAAATTACTTTTGCTTGAATCACACATATTAAAGATCCCATGACATGGTACTACTTGATGCTTTTATATGGCTCCTTAATGGTTCCCTAATACTGTAAATGAATCCTTCTTCAAAATCAACACTCAGTGCATGAGAAACAGAGATAAGATGAGAGAGTATTTTTTCTCCCTCTGAACACTCCATAATGGGCGTTGTTGCTTGAATGCAAATGAGGAGAAAAGAGCTGGCCAATAGTAGAGGGTGGGGGCGTGGCCAAACTCTCCGCTCTCGGCTCTCAGCTCTCAGCTGATCCATTTCCGTGTTTTTGCACGGGGGGAGAGATTAGAAGCGTTCCATTGAAAAATAAACACATTTCCACAGACAATAAAATTAAACCACTGCTGTTCAAAGGTCCAGAGGCTCAGGTAAAGGACTTCCGAGCCTAGAAACACTCGGACGTGCCTCCAGGCAAATAAAAAAACGTATTTCGCATTGCCTAGCGCATTCACAGTCCAAACTCTCTGTGCGTGATTTACAGAGACGCTGAGTACAGACAGACGGGGTGGAACTGCATTTGCATTTCTTTTTTCGATCTGACGTCAATAAGGTGCCTTGTTCAAACTCGCCCGTTTGAGCTCCGATTTTTTGTAACGCAGAAAAGGATCGCAAATGCTCAGTTTAGACATTTCGCAACTTTTAACCATGGGGGGGCCTAAACAGGGTAGGGGAGCTCACATTAACGTTCAATGAGCTAACCAGTGTGGGTCCTTGGGCAAGACCCTTCACGGTACTGCCCCCCGGGCGCCGAAAAAGATGGCTGCTCACTGCTCCTGAAAAAGGATGGGTCAAATGCAGAAGTCAAATTTCTCCCGTGTGTCACTGTGTGTCATTGTGTGTGAGACCAATAAAGGCTTAAGCCTAAGCCTAAACTTAAAAACCTCAGAAAGTGAAAATTTCATGCCATGGGACCTTTAAGTACAGTGTGAAAAAATCTATAATTTTCTTCAATATTCCCTGAGTAACTGACCATAAATCTTTGCCTTCAAAAACAGTTGAAAAAAGTGCTTTGGTGAAACATGACCATTTAGTGGTATTTTGACAGCATATGTTTTTTTTTTCTGCTGCAGGTCTCTTCATTGACTACTACAGGTCTGGAGAAGTGTTACCAACAGGTGGAGAGGCTGAAGCAGGACCTGTCTGGCCTTAGAGAGAGATTTGAGTTGAGCAGCACTGAGCGCCTGGTCCTCTGGGCACATCTGGTCATGGAGAAGGTACAGTGTACTGTGTGCTGATGCTGGCAGCCCCCCTCCCTTTCCTCCTCAGGACATGTGCTAAAGTAATCCTGTGCTCTAGCTGCTGGACAGTGCCGTCTACACGTTTGAGCTGTTCCTCAGGACCTCAGCCAGATTGCAGCCTGACCAGTACAGCATGAAGACACACCGCGCCAAAGAGAGAGTGCTCAAGGTAAATGCAAAACCAAATGCTATTTAACTATTCACACATGTGTGTAGAGTTTACTCAGTGTTTTTTCAAGGATTATGTAACATTTTAATTTGCTTGTGCTTTTTTTTTTTTTAATAAGAGTAAAACTACTCCTGCTTTATTATGAATTACAGTAAATTTTAATAAAATGTAGGGCTGCAGTGGGGGCGGCAGGGGTTAGCGGTTCGAATCCCGCTCTTGACGGGTTGACCGCATATGATCCCAGCTCCCACAGATGAGCGCTGCCGTTGTGTCCTTGGGCAAGACACTTAACCCCACCTCGCCCCCAGTGTCTGTGGACACTGGTAGCCCCCATGGCAGAAGATACATCAAGGCCTGTTGTGATGTGAGCCGTCCTCCTGTGGACCCACCACCCGCGGAGGGATTCATGGGGGCTGGTGCATTGTGTTCTGGGCAGCAGAACACTGCTTGGACTGCTGCCCCCGCGACCCAGAAAATGGAAAAGCGGAAGAAAATGAATGAATGAATGAATGTAGGGCTGAGTGACATATTATTTGTGTATTTGTAATAAAAGACTTGTAATTGTAAAAATGAACCTGGCCCACACCAGATTGATATACATAGCTGTCTCAATTGATCTGGGATAGCTCTCGCTGAATATTCTCGAGAACAGAACATCACAACTAATATTTGAATCTGCTGAACCAATTCGGAGTGTCACAACAGCAGAACAAGTCGACAAATCAAACTTGCTATATCCATTTGAGAGAAAAGCACAGACATCTTTCCTGTCCACAAATGTACAAAATGGTCTAAAATAGGCTGAAGTACGTCCCTCAGTGAGAACAAGTTTGTTTTGGTTCACTTGGATGCTTTGCCTTTAGCTTCCACCCAAACTCCAACGCTGCTCTGTGATTGGTCTAAATGGTTAACTGGGCAATTGCAACAGCTGGAGCCAATTCATCTTGCTGGCTAGAAAAAAGAAAGTTAAAGGAGAATTAACGTTTTTTACAATCTGAGCTTTATTTCGGTAATAAAACAAGTTGTTTTACTCACCCATAGCACTTTGGTGTCATATGGAGCACTTCCAGAGATGTTTTAGATTAGCGATAGCCGTAGCGCTAATATATGCCCCAAGCGGTCTCCAAATAACACAAACTTTAGCACTTTTCAAATCATAGAAGCTCGATGTCTTAGTCTACGCTTTCGTTTGTGTCAAAAGTGGCCTGTAATCCGAGATTTAGCCATAGTTTACAGCTTTGTGTTTCATGTTTGGGTCCCGGGAGCTGAGAGCAAAATAAACTGTGACTCCGCACATGCGCACTGGCATCCTCATCTACTCTAATCTAATCTAATCTCGGATTACAGGCCACTTTTGACACAAACGAAAGTATAGACTAAGACATCAAGCTTCTATGATTTGAAAAGTGCTAAAGTTTGTGTTATTTGTAGACCGCTCCATATATATATTAGCGCTAGATATATATATTAGCGCCATATATATATTAGATATATTAGCGCTACGGCTATCGCTAATCTAAAACATCTCTGGAAGTGCTCCATATGACACTAAAGTGCTATGGGTGAGTAAAACAACTTGTTTTATTACCGAAATAAGGCTCAGATTGTAAAAAATTCTCCTTTAACTTAATATCAGTATATATTTTGTGTGCACCACCATGTTGTGTGCTGAGCAGCAGTTGGACTATGACAGCAGACTGGTGCAGAAGAGACTGTATGAGGAGGCCCTGCTGCAAATCACCCTGCCCACACTGACTCGTAGAGTGGACAGCTCATGGAGAAATGTGAGGCCATAAATAAACACTAAAACAACTATAATTCATTACAAAACCAACTATATTATGTTTAGAAGTTAAGCCTCATGTAGTTTTTAACTCTGTTTGTTCTGTGCTCCCAGGAGCTACAGCAGTTTGAACAATACATCTTCTCAGACTTCAGCAACTTCCTCCTGGTTCAGAACGTATACCAAGACGTGCTAAAGAACATCCTCACCCAAGAGATACAAAAAGGTAAATTATGACCGTATAAAGTAACTTTTCTGTTGGAGGGTATCTGACAAAGATATCTGCTATCTTTGATCTGTCTGTTAACTTATTAGGGCCCGAGCACTGAAGGTGCGTAGGACCCTATTGTTGTTGCTTCGTTTCCGTATTATTATTATTCTTGTTCACACACGAATGTAACTTTGCACGGGCATCACAAAGTGCGGCCAGTACGACCACAAAAAGACCCGTCCCCCGGTGACCCCCAGGAGCTCGATAGCGCCCCCTAGCGCGTTGTCTTTCGGGGCTGGCATACCGTTTAAGATAGGCGCACGAAATTCGGTAGGGACGTGTATCTCAATAAGACGAACAAACGCCTCACTGCAATGTCATGGCCACGCCCAACAGGAAGTGAGATAATTGGCCTTTTGTGTGATTTTGTGGTATTTGACATACAATGGAATTTGAAACACTTCTCCTACACCGTACCTCAGATGGGCTTAAATTTTGGTGAACATAATCTTAAGACGTTAAATTGCGAAGGATTTTCAAATAGGCGGTAATATGACGATACGGCGGATCGATAAAAAAGCGCCACCAACAGGTCAATTATGAACAACACTCAAAATGCTTCTCCTTCCTCAATTTTGGACCAATTTTGCTCAAATTTGGTACATGGCATCTTTGGACTGAGCCTCATCAGAAATATCGCTGGATTTTTGATATCTCTTAGCATTTTGTCGTGACAGCCAAGCAAACGCGTTTGTCCGAAAGCCGATGCACCCGATACTGACCTTTGTTGCTAGGCAACGCCCTGATCAAAGATCTTTGATCTTTATGTACCTTTGATCTGATATAGCTGCAAGCAGCAATGTGGGGCCCAGCACCGAAGGTGCATGTAGGCCTCAGCATGTATTATTAAAATTCCTGCAACTTTGATCTTAACAGGGTCTAACAGGGTGCTACTGTGCTTTAGATTGACATGACATCTTGTGCGGCTGAAAATACTTTGTATTGCTGGCATGGAGCATGCCCCCACCCCCGTAGGCTGCAGGTGCGAGGGCCCAACCAACGCCGCTTGCGGCTTTAATATTGCAATTGTTTTTACAGTTCTCCAGGAAGCCATGACCAAAACCAGCAGCAGCCTGTTACTGGACACATCTGATCTGGCCATAAGTCAGTACAGCCTTTTGGGACAGACCTCCATCTCATCCACACCGAGCAGTCCAGAACTCCAACCACGCGAAGTCCCTCCAGCTGTTCTGAAAACTGCTTCAACTTCAGACAAAAATCCAACCGCAGAACCAGAGAAAGAGATTGTTCCACCTCTTATTGTGGTAACCCAGGAAACCAATGAAAATCCATCTGATCCTGTCATGGACTTGCTCAAATATGAATCTTCAGACTCGGAATCGATCAAAATCTGGGAGGAAAATTCTGTTACCGATCCACTGGAAATCCTTGAATCCTTGACAAGTTTCGAAGAAGCTCTCGATGAAGTTCCACAAAATGATATGCCAGAAATTGAAATGAATTCCAAGTTACAAGATGTACAAAATTTACCAGATGATTCCAATGTCAGCCAATCTTTACAGACTACGGAATCAACAAAGTCCGAAGCAGAATTTCCGATGAAAATTACTCTTGAGGCATTGAGTGAAGCTATAGTTTGCGATGCTACAGAAAAATTACAGCAACTATCCACTGATAAAGCTGTCTACATAAAGGGGTCTATTATGGAAAACTGGAAATGTGAAGAAGAAAAAATAAGCAATGACCACCCACCTCCTGTTGATGGCGCTGTGGATTCATATAAAGAGGAAGCAATTAGTGACGAAGTTCTTGAACCAGCTATGGACAAAAATGATGAAAATTTGGACAAAGAAGAAAAGCCAGATGATATTAATAAGAATACAAATATGGAGGAGGGACTTGTCAGTTCTCAGCCAATAGAAATACAAGAAGAGAATTGTGCTGCACAGCCACTGGACAGTGTGGCTGCCATTCGAGACCTGGTCATTGAGGTAACAGAGTTGGAGATGATAATAAGTCCATGTCCAGACAACACTGAATAAAACAATTATGCTGTATATTAATAAAAAAAAAAAAATGTGATTGTGAATATGTATTTCAGTCAGTGGTAAGAACAATTTTGTTTGGAAAATCTACGAAATTGTTGGACAGTTTTGTAATGTTTTTTTATTATGAAAATAATAAATAATAATTTTTCATTATGGTCATATTGCCTTTAATGCTTCAATGAGCTATGTAACTTTGCAGGTAGTGACTGTAATTAAGAACTCAAGAGAAAGCTGCAAATTTACCTAGTTTGAACAAAAGTTGCCAAAAATGACCTGGAACAGTAGATCAATCAATCAATCAATCTGTGTTAGTCTGTGAGTCCACTCCAGTTTATTGTTTAGATGCACACCCAGTCCACTCTCTCAGTGTCTCTTCCCTGGATGTTCACTGGTGGGGGGGCAGTAGAGTGGCGTCTGCGGAAGTCCACCACCATCTCCTTGGTCTTCCCCGCGTTGATGAGAAGGTGGTTCCGCTGACACCAGTCCACAAAGTCTTGCGTCAGTCCTCTGTACTCCGCGTCATCATCGTCTGTGATGAGACCAATGATGGCGGAGTCATCAGAGAACTTCTGCAGGACACAGCTGTCCGTGTTGTGTCTGAAGTCTGCAGTGTAGAGGGTGAAGAGGAAGGGCGCGAGGACCGTGCCCTGGGGCGCCCCCACACTTCAGGTCATGAGGTCAGACACACAGTCCCGGGCTCTCTCAAACTGGGGCCGGTTTGTGAGGTAGTCCAGGATCCACTCAGCCAGGTCACAGTCCACTCCTGCCCACTCCAGCTTGGACCTCAGGAACAGCGGCTGGATGGTGTTGAAAGCACTGGAGAAGTCGAAGAATAAGATTCTCACAGTGCTGCCGGGCCTCTCCAAGTGGGACAGCGAGCGGTGCATCAGAGAGATGATGGCGTCCTCTACTCTGATGCCGGGCCGATACGCAAACTGCAGTGAGTCCATCGCCGAGCTCACCGTGGGTCGGAGGTGACCTAGGACGAGCCTCTCCAGAGTCTTCATCGGATGAGACGTGAGAGCCACTGGCCTGAAGCCACGAGGGTTTGTAAGGTAACAGCAGTTCTGAAATATAAGAAGGCCCAAGACCATTAAGACATTTAAAAACCAGTAAAAAGAACTTTAAAATCGATCCTGAAACTCACAGGGAGCCAATGCAGTGATTTTAAAACCGGTGTAATGTGGTCCCGCCCTCTGGTTCTAGTCAGGACATGTGTTGCTGAGTTTTGTAATAATTGCAAACCTAAAATACTATTTTTGGGAAGACCAGAGAGCAGGGCCTTGCAGTAGTCTAATCGACTCGTGATAAAAGAGAATGCCATTATTATATTAGTATATATCATTAATGCATTTACAGTGGATTCCAATTGAAATCAGGATAAAACTGTCCTGTTGTTTTGGTCTGAAGGTAAAGATGGTCTGTGAGTCATGCACAGACAGTGTGATGCAAACCAGTTTTGTCCTGATTTCTACTGGAATCTATTGTAATATTTTATTCATGACATGGATTTATTACGGAAGTAACTGGGAAAATGTCATTTTTTGCACATAATCCTATCCCTTCAAAACACAATAATATACTTGGCAAAAAAGCTGTATAATGTAATAAATTTACATCAAATATATAACTTCTGTGCATGTCTAATGTTGTAGTAGCTACGTGTTCTATCAGAAGGATCCCTCAGATTCAGCAAGTTAAGTCAACAAAATTTAATCACCCTAACAGAGAAATCTAATACAGAGCTCTGGGTCAGCGCTATCCCTCACTGTCTAAATACATAGGCCTTATGCCAGGTGCCTCTGACTGACTACCTCTCCCTCGACCCAGCATTTATACAAGACAGAAATGTGCATGACTCGGAGCCGGGTTGGTCGAAGAATCCTCTCATTCGTCTGCTCCAGGGACTAGCCACCTCCTCCGCGTCTGAGCCTCAGCTGAGGTTTTCCTGTGGTGCCTGCACAAAGAATCACACTGCTCATGACTCCATGTATTTTCCCACTGTATCAGTAAGTGATGTGCGTGAAGAATCTATATTGTTTACACTCATTTAACACTAAATTGTAGACTACTAGACTAGAGTATTATATAACATTTAACAACTTATATTCTTCACTAAGTAGAATAGAAATTAGTTTACTTCTATTCTACTTATTGAATAGATGTTACTATATTTTAACATCGACAGATGTTAAAGGTCCCATGGCATGAAATTTTCACTTTCTGAGGTTTTTGAACGTTAATGTGAGCTCCCCTACCCTGTTTAGCCCCCCCCCATGGTTAAAAGTTGCGAAATGTCTAAACTGAGCATTTGCGATCCTTTTCTGCGTTACAAAAAATCGGAGCTCAAACGGGCAATTTTGAACAAGGAAACTTATTGACGTCAGATCGAAAAAAGAAATGCAAATGCAGTTCCACCCCCGTCTGTCTGTACTCAGCGTCTCTGTAAATCACGCCCAGAGAGTTTGGACTGCGAATGCGCTAGGCAATGCGAAATGCATTTTTTTATTTGCCTGGAGGCACGTCCGAGTGTTTCTAGGCTCGGAAGTCCTTTATCTGAGCCTCTGGACCTTTGAACAGCAGTGGTTTAATTTTATTTTCTGTGGAAATGTGTTTATTTTTCAATGGAACGCTTCAAATCTCTCCCCCCGTGCAAAAACAAGGAAATGGATCAGCTGAGAGCTCTGAGCCGAGAGCGGAGAGTTTGGCCACGCCCCCACCCTCTACTATAGGCCAGCTCTTTTCTCCTCATTTGCATTCAAGCAACAACGCCCATTATGGAGTGTTCAGAGAGAGAAAAATTACTCTTTCTCATCTTATCTCTGTTTCTCATGCACTGAGTGTTGATTTTGAAGAAGGATTCATTTACAGTATTAGGGAACCATTAAGGAGCCATATAAAAGCATCAAGAAGTACCATGTCATGGGATCTTTAATATATAAAATAAAATAGATAAAATATATGGATTTTATGGTCATTTATGATGTCGAATGTACATTTTTGTCTAGCCTTTGAACTGAAAATGTGAGATAAAAAAAATCATGGCAGCATTTTAAAATTTGACTCGATCGATGATACTGTGGGAAATTTCACATGATTGATACATAAAAACATGTGACAGACAGAAATACTGAAGTTGCTCAAAAGGCTTTTCAAGGTTCCCCAGGTAAGCAAAGGGTTAAAAATGGTTAGTAACATTCAGTTAAATGCAATTCAGACTCTTCTGTGAATACACAAGTGTGCGTATCCCCAAAGTGAGACATTACAATGAATGCTGTAAAAGAGAAGACACGTTATGAAATATATACAAAAAAACAAATACTTATTGTAATAATTTTTGCATAATAAAATTTAACCCAGCCCAGTGGTTTGGTGAAAAAAAAATTGCATCCAAACCAAAGCTGCCAAGTTAGATTTTGGTTATACTGTCATATTTATTTACATATTTTTGCAGAAATTCAGATCTCAGCACTCTAAGAAGAAAGATCAAACTTAAAGTAACGTTATTTTACAATCTGAGCCTTCTTTCGGTAATAAAACAAGTCGTTTGACTCACCCATATCACGTTCGTGTCATTTGGAGCTGTTTGAAGAAAGTTATGTTGTAGCGTAACCATTAGCATTTGTATTCGGGGCATTACTTTGCGGTGTCCAAATAACACAAACTTTAGCACTTTTCAAATCATAGAAGCCCGATGTCTTAATGAAAGATTTCGTTTGAAGCAAAAGTGGCCTGTAATCCGAGATTTATCCATAGTTTTCAGCTTTGCGTTTCATGTTTGGGTCCCGGGAGCTGAGAGCACACTCCGTGCATGCGCACTGGCGTCCTCATCTACTCGAAAAAAGCTATGGCTGAAATCTCGGATTACAACTACTTTGTATCCCAAAGAGACAGATTAGTTAAGACATCGGGCTTCTATGATTTGAAAAGTGCGAAAGTTTGTGTTATTTGGACACCGCAAAGTAATGCCTCCCTGCAGCAAATGATACAGCACCATGTTAACGGATACGGGATCATTACTAGAACAGAACGGCTCAACATAAGTTCTGCGATACTGCTCCAATTGACAGAAAAATGCTATGGGTGAGTAAAACTACTTGTTTTATTGCCGAAAGAAGGCTCAGATTGTAAAAAAACGTTAATTTGCCTTTAACAGTTAACTTTGACCTTTCAATTTCAGTTAAGTCTTAACTGATTTGTGTCCTCTTACCCTGTACCCCAGTTTAAGGCCAAACAGCAGCTTTAGCATCTGCACGTGTGTTTGACAAATTTTTTTATTTCTGTCCTACACACCTGGTCACGGAAGAAGTTATCCAACCTTCAAGATTTCAAGTTGGATCCCTTCTACGCCCCCGTACCTACCTTATTGCAGGTGACACTGGAGAGCTTGTGGACTTATGGAGGTGGTACAGTTTGGCGAACCAGATAAAACAACATCTGATCCTCTAAACGTGTTCACTCTCCTTCCACAGGCCCCCCATTTACACCTGCCTTGGGGGCCCCCTGGTCACTTTAGAACCAGGGGTGGTGCAGAAGCTGATGCAGCGGCAGGCGCTTAGACGGCATCATCTCCAGCCACGATTTGAGGAAAAGAAAAACAGAGACAAGGTTAGCCTTTATTTCCACACTACCAGAGTTTTTACTCCACTGTCAAATAATTTAACTTGAATTAACATCTACAAGAGAAGTAGATATTAATTGAGCAGTCTGAATTTTAAAGATCTGCAATGTTTAATTAGTTTGTTTAGTTTTTGTTTGTTGTTTTGTGCATACCTTTGGAGAGTCCCCTCCCGAAGCGGAGTTTCTCCTCCACATAATCTACGGTAGAGAACTGCCTCTGTCTGTTCAGCAGCTCGTACATCAGCGCCCCCAGCTGCCACACTCAGGTAGACTCAGCGTGTTTCCAGCCCTCGCAGTAGAACTCTGGAGGGGCATACTCGACCGTGCCTGAGGAAAATGACACCAAAATATATCATTATTATCACAGTGCTTATGTTAAAGGTCCTATATTAGGCAAATTAGATTCTTGTGGGCTTGAAAACATGTTATAATGTTGTTACCTCATCAAAAACACCTGAAGTTGCGTTTTGTTTCATTTTCACACATGTCTGAGTAACAATAATTTATTATTAGTCTGTTACATTTCCAAAGCTCAAAATGCTCTGTGCCACCTTGTGATGATATTGAGTGGTAGTTTTCAAGTTAATAGCTACCTTTTATCTTTAGTTAAAGGAAAAGTAACGTTTTTTTACAATCTGAGCCTTCTTTCGGCAATAAAACAAGTAGTTTTACTCACGCATAGCAGTTTGCTGTCAATTGGAGCAGTATCGCAGAACTTATGTTGAGCCGTTCTGTTCTACCAATGATCCCGTATCCGTTAGCGTGAGTGCTCGGGGCATTTGCGCTCTTCAAATAACACAAACTTTAGCACTTTTCAAATCACAGAAGATCGCTGTGTCAGGGTAGACTTTTAGTGGATTCCAAAACGGCCTGAAACCCGATATCCAGCTATAGTTTCATTTGATGACGTCATCAGAGAGGACAGTGCGCATGCGTGAACTCAGCTGTTTTGTAAACACCGCTAGTCCGAAAGAAGCTAACACCGCTCTGAACTTTACTTTTCTGTTGCGATATCGGGTTTCAGGCCGTTTTGGAATCTACTTAAAGTCTACCCTGACACAGCGATCTTCTGTGATTTGAAAAGTGCTAAAGTTTGTGTTATTTGGACACCGCAAATCAGTGCCCCGAGCACTCACGCTAACGGATACGGGATCATTAGTAGAACAGAACGGCTCCAACATAAGTTCTGCGATACTGCTCCAATTGACACCAAACTGCTATGGGTGAGTAAAACTACTTGTTTTATTGCCGAAAGAAGGCTCAGATTGTAAAAAAAAACGTTCATTTTCCTTTAAGTCAAGACTGGAAATTCCAGGTCTGAAATCATCCAAATTAGTCTAGTGAAGGTGTATGCAGTTTAAAAAGTGGAATACTTCCTGTTCCACATGATATTACAACATGGAACAGATTGTTTTCTGTTTGAGAAAATAACTCAGGTTAAATATGTAGGGTTTATACATTAAACATGTGAAAGAACCAAAACGCAACTCCAGGTATGTTTTTGATGAAGAAACAACATTATACCATAGATCACATAATGGCATAATATCGGTCCTTTGAGGATGCTGTAAAATTCCATCTTGTTCTTATTGAAGATTTTGGAACAAATCTTAATAATGACATTTCATTTTTTTTAATACGTCAACAGCTTTGTAATTACATGAAAAACAGACGGAGCAGGTTAAAGTGGAAGTGGAGTTGTCCCACTAAACTGTGTATATGATAAAAGTATAATCATTTCTTTTAGTAATTTTAGAGCAAACTAGGTCAAGTTGCAGCTTTTTGGTCAAAAATCTATAAAAATGGGGTGTGTCCTAGGTCCAGCGGCCACTGAAATGTCAAGTATTATATGACATCACACAGCACTGCCCTGATTACAGACAGGTGTTTCTCATTACAAATACCATGCTGCAGGGGTGGAGTTTGAAGTGTGGATAGATGTTCGACTAATCACAGTGTGCCTTATACCTCCAGATCCCGCCCTTCTTCCTCTCTCATTCTTTTCTTTGCATTGTATAACTTTTCTTGTGGAGAGTTCATGAAAAGCTTTGTTTTTTTTCCATAGAGTTGCATTGTCTTGAATGTTTCACAATATGGTATTAAACCTTTCTATCTTCACGAACACCAAATCAGACCAAGTTACAGGTCAGATTTGTGGAGAGGCAACCCCACTCACTGTCAGAATGCCTGTTTTTCGAGGTATTTTTGAGCTATAAAACCACCTGTAACGGAATAAATAAAAGGTACCGCTGTTTAATGTCATACTGTGGAACATTCCAGACAGAGTATTGACATACAGTGAACCCTCGCTCTATTGCGGTTCACTCTTCGCGGCTTCGCTGTTTCGCGGATTTAAAAAAAATATATATATATATTTTTAATTTTTAATTTTTTTTAATAGTGTAACTTTTTTTTTTTTTTTATAGTGTAACAATGTGTTCTGCGTCCTGATTGGCTAAGAGACTAGACCAGGACTAAACGTGGACTAAACCAGGTTTAGACCAGAACCAAACCAGGTCTAGACCAGGATTAAATCACTCCGTGCGGCTTTTGCGTTCGTTTGTGCGTGTTCGGTTTGTGGCTCGGGTTGAGAGCACGCGGTCCGGCCCCCGATGAGGGGTTCATCGTGGATAAATCTGTGACAGAGCAGCACGTGTCAACACGTGTCGCGCACTTCTCCAAGGGGTTGGTGCGTGTTGCGTCCCGGGACGTGGCAGTGCTCCTCGCGTGTCTGGCGGGGCTCCCGGAGCCGTGTCTCCCCCACGCATCACTATTAATACATTTTGTTGAAAATCTATGAAAGTTTGAGTGTTTAAACTAGAGACAAATGTGAGAAAATGTTAATTCCAGTCTGAGAAAAGCGTATAATGTGTGTGGTGAGGCATTTACAGCCTTAAAACATGTAGAAAAATTGTAAAACAGAGACTAGACCAGGACTAAACCAGGACTAAACCAGGACTAAACCAGGACTAGGCCAGGTCTAAACCAGGACTAGGCCAGGTCTAAACCGGGATTAAATCTTTGCCTTGTTTCGTGACGGTGCACGTGTCCGAGCGCATAATGTTACATAGTGCCCCTTTAAATAAACTACTACCCCCTCACACTAAATAAGGAGACATGTGTTGACACTTTGTTGTCCCACCTCCGTAGACACCTCTGTACATAACTTCTAGTTCATCGCTGTAGCCAAAATCGATAAAGCGTAGGCGGAAGCTGGACCCGGGACCCGACTGTATCAGGATGTTCTCACACTTCAGGTCACGATGGAACACACCTTTGTCCAGCATCTCTGTGACGCCCAAGATCACCTGCTGAGCCATTTCCTACACACAATATACAAATACGGCATACAATATTATATATACGATGTACACAAGGTTATTGCATCCAACAGTCTGACCAGAGATCATAAAGCATGCCCTATCAGAAAATAGAGTAGCTTCTGACAGTGGTTGACCAGTAGGAGGCGTGAGAGTATCTGTACCTTGACCATGTCTTCAGTGAGTGGTCCTTCGTGTGTGTCGATGAACTTCGAACGTTCTCGGGCTTCTCCATGATGATGCTGACCCGAGTCTTCGTCTCAAACCACTCGATGAGAGACACGGTTGTGTTCTGACCCACACAGCTGTGATCGCCCCCGGCACGCAACATCAGCGCTACCTCTAACGGAACCTGGTACTCCCACCCCGACTCTCCCACCTGAGGGGAAGAGAAGAGAAGACAGAGTTTAAACAGGAGGGTGTATTACACTTCTTAGACTTAGACCTAAACAAACTTAATTGCTCCACAAGGGAAATTATTTGGACACTGTAGCTCAAAACAATATAATATAATAACAAAGAGAAAAAAAAAATCTAAATAAGTAGCACAGAGAGCAGACTCGTGTCAAATAAGGCATACATATAATGTATATGTACAAATAAATATTAAATAAAATATAGAAAAGAAATAAAAATATATTTGAGCTATACAAGGTCATAAAGGAGAATTAACGTTTTTTACAATCTGAGCCTTATTTCGGTAATAAAACAAGTTGTTTTACTCACCCATAGCACTTTGGTGTCATATGGAGCACTTCCGGAGATGTTTTAGATTTGCGATCTCCGTAATGTGAGTTCTCGGGGCACATGTTTGCAGTCTCCAAATAACACAAACTTTAGCACTTTTCAAATCATAGAAGCTCAATGTCTTAGTCTAGGCTTTCGTTTGAGTCAAAAGTGGCCTGTAATCCAAGATTTAGCCATATTTTCGAGTAGATGAGGAGGCCAGTGCGCATGTGCGGAGTCACAGTTTATTTCTCTCTCAGCTCCCGGGACCCAAACATGAAACACAAAGATGTAAATTATGGATAAATCTCGGATTACAGGCCACTTTTGACTCAAACGAAAGTGTAGACTAAGACATTGAGCTTCTATGATTTGAAAAGTGCTAAAGTTTGTGTTATTTGGAGACCGCTTGGGGCATATATTATATGCCCCGAGAACTCACGTTATGGATATTGCTAATCTAAAACATCTCTGGAAGTGCTCCATATGACACCAAAGTGCTATGGGTGAGTAAAACAACTTGTTTTATTACCAAAATAAGGCTCAGATTGTAAAAAAAAACATTAATTCTCCTTTAAAGATCCCATGACATGGTACTTCTTGATGCTTTTATATGGCTCCTTAATGGTTCCCTAATACAGGTGCTCTAAGACTCAACATAATCAACATCGTATCGGGTTTGTGAAGTTGTAGTGTATTTTGTACATTTATGGTGAATGGGCTGAGTTTGGATCAAATCTCACAGCTAACCGTAAGTAGGGTTTGAATAGGGCCCAGGAGAGATCACAGCCTGCAGAGATTGCTAGATCTCTCCTGAGGATCAAAAACATGACTCTTCAGGCAAAGCTTTAAAAAGTTACATAACATAAACACCCACTTTTTAAATCTACACAATGTTCTGTTATGAACTTACCACAGTGGTGAACTGTATGGTTCTCTTAACAATGCACTTAATGGCGAACTGTGAAAGAGAATGTGATTAAAACATTATAACTACCACTACAGTGTAATAAATGTGCTCATGAAATACAATGCAATATCCATTTCATTTAATATGTGCATGTTTAATATTACTGAATGAACTTACAGGTAGACTGTCTGACCTCCTCACTCCAGCAAACACCAACCCAAACCCGCCCTCTCCAATCTTCTGCAGCTTCAGGTATTTATCCTTAAACTGTCCTAAAAACATAGAAAAGTAAAAAGACATTATTACAGAATAGGACATGGATTTACCTAGATGTTACTGTTAAAATAAATATTACTATAGTGTAATATTCCATTTTTGGATTTTCATTTCTTAAACTGCTTTATGTATCTTCATTTATATTATATATGAAATCTGTCAGTGATAGCAATGTAGAAGCATTTTTATAGCAAAATAAAGGCTGGAGATATGTCATATACAGGGCTATTGCAATAAAAACAATTCCCATATTATACCTATATTATGCTCAACTTTATAGGTAGTGTTGGTAAGTAACCAAATACATGTACCAAGATTACAGATTCAAAATACTATCCATCCATCCATTTTCTTCCGCTTATCCGGGGCCGGGTCGCGGGGGCAACAGTCTAAGCAGGGACGCCCAGACCTACTTCACCCCAGACACTTCCTCCAGCTCCTCCGGGGGGACCCCAAGGCGTTCCCAGGTCAGTCGGGACACATAGTCCCGCCAGCGCATCCTGGGTCTTCCCCGGGGCCTCCTCCCGGTGGGACATGCCTGGAACACCTCTCGAGAGAGGCGTCCAGGAGGCATCCGAAACAGATCCCCGAGCCACCTCAGCTGACTCCTCTCAACGTGGAGAAGCAGCGGCTCTACTCCGAGCCCCTCCCGTGTGACTGAGCTCCTCACCCTATCTCTAAGGGTGCACCCAGCCACTCTGCGGAGGAAACTCATTTCGGCCGCTTGTCTCCGCGATCTTGTCCTTTCGGTCATTACCCAGAGCTCATGACCATAGATGAGGGTAGGAACGTAGATTGACCGGTAAATTGAGAGCTTCGCTTTTCGGCTCAGCTCCCTCTTCACCACAACGGTCCGGTACTGCGACTGCTCAATCTCACGCTCCATCCTCCCCTCACTCGAGAACAAGACCCCGAGATACTTGAACTCCTCCACCTGAGGCAAGGACTCCCCACCCGGAGAGGGCAAGCCACCTTTTTCCGGTCGAGAACCATGGCCTCGGATTTGGAGGAGCTGATCCTCATCCCAGCCGCTTCACACTCCGAACCGCCCCAGTGCACATTGGAGGTCCTGGTTCGATGAAGCCATCAGGACCACATCATCTGCAAACAGCAGAGATGAGATCCCCTCCGGCCCCTGACTGCCCCTAGAAATACTGTCCATAAATATAATGAACAGAACCAGTGACAAAGGGCAGCCCTGGCGGAGTCCAACATGCACCTGAAACAGGTCCGACTTACTACCAGCAATGCGAACACAGCTCCTGCTCCGGTCATACAGGGACCGAACAGCCCTTAGCAAAGGGCCCCAAACCCCGTACTCCCAGAGCACTCTCCACAGGACCCCACGAGGGACACGGTCGAATGCCTTCTCCAAATCCACAAAGCGCATGTGGACTGGTCGGGCAAACTCCCATGCACCCTCAAGCACCCGATGGAGCGTATAGAGCTATATAGAATATAGCTGGTCCAGTGTTCCCCGGCCGGGACGAAAACCACACTGCTCCTCCTGAATCCGAGGTTCGACTATCGGACGAATTCTCCTCCCCAGCACTCTGGAATAGACCTTACCGGGAAGGCTGAGGAGTGTGATTCCCCGACAGTTGGAACACACCCTCCGGTCCCCCTTCTTAAACAGAGGGACCACCACCCTGGTCTGCCAGTCCAGAGGTACTGTCCCTGACCGCTACGCGATGTTGCAGGGACGTGTCAGCCAAGACAGCCCCACAACATCCAGACGCTTTGACAGTTTTATTTTATTGTCAGAATGAGACGCTTTGACAGCCCAGCTGTTTTTAAACCATTATTTCATATGCAGTAACAAAGCGTCTCACTCTGACAGTACAATAAAACTGTCAAAGCGAGACGCTTTGACAGCCCAACTGTTTTTAAACCATTATATCATATGCGCAGTAGCGCTCATCTCGAGAAGGCTTCTGAAAGTGAAAGTGTCTCGGTTATCTGACGTAGGTATTCTGCCGCAAATCTAACATTCACATCTCGTTCGTTACATGCTTAATTGGTTAAAACATACAATAAAACCAATAAAAGCGTACGGTGTACTGTCAGAAAGCGTCTCACTCTGACAGTACAACGGCTACCATTACATCATATGCGCTTGCGCAGTAGCGCTCATCTCGGCGCTGTAGCTCAGCTGTTTCTAAACCATTACATCATGCGCGCTTGCGCAGTAGCGCTCATCTCGGCGCCTCGGCGCTTGCGCAGTAGCGCTCATCTCGAATTACATCATGCGCGCTTGCGCAGTAGCGCTCCTCTCGGAGGAGGCGTCTCAATCTGACAAAGCGTCTCAATCTGACAGTACACCGGCTTTGACAAGTTTTTCTATTTCCTTGCAATAAGAGGCTGCACGTGTAGGCGTGTAGGGTCTTTGGCTAACCTACGCTCTGTACTGCGTAGATTGGGCATCACTGCGTCGGGGGGCGCACACAGGGCAGTGATTGGTTGGCGGGGCAGGAGCGGAGTAGCATAGCGTTGGATGCCGTCTACAGAAACTCGTTCTGAAGTAGTCTGTAGAAGGGCGAGGGCTTGTTGGTCCTACTTGGAACCACATGCAGTCTTTTCACTGACATGTGGGAGTGAGTCAATATGCCACAAGCGTTCTACATTCTTCAGGAGTTCGATTAAAATAAATAAAATATACTTACATCAAAATACAGAAAAAGTATGACTAAACCTGACTAAAAGTTGGGCAGAATTTTTTTATATGATAGGCCTACTACCACATGGCAATATAAAAGAAAGTACAATTATTTAATGTTGAAAATTACTTTCTAATGTCTAAATTAAAAAAATGTTTTATTATCATCGTGGTTGAGTATCGGTATGGAGTTTGAAAATGCTCTGGATGTCTTCTCCGGCTCCGACAGTAGGCGGAGTGCTGGCGGTGGGTTAGCCCGGGGTGAAGCTGCAATAAGGCGGATTCCACCACTAGAGTTCTCCCCTGTACTTGTCCCTATCCACTCTACCTCCACTACGGCACTGTTTACCTCCAGCGCTGTGCTACTTTACTGGGGCCAGCGGGGAACACAGACAGCCCCATCTCTTGTCTATAACTTCCCGCAAAATACTAATGTAAGGAGCTCCGATTGGACCCTTCGCAGCGCCGTGTGTTGGTGACACTGTGCCCGAGGTGAGTGGCTCCGTCGCCCGCGTTGGCAAATGTCAAAACCGCGCGAGCTCCGGGATCCCGCTGCGGCTGCTTAGCGTGACAGTTAGCTTAGCGTGTAGCTTAGCCGCTAGCCCCAGAAACTGCCTTGTCTCTACCCGTGATGGAGGATTGTGAACATGGCGCCCTCCAAAACAAACGAACAATCACTTAGCTAATGATTGTTTTATATTTTATGACAACATATTGAACTATTCTTTTAGTTTAAACTGCACTAGCGTTTTGTTAGAGTCTTATGTTATTGACAAGTTTGACAAGTCTGGCTGTGATGGTAGAATGCCTTCGGATGCATGTTGCAACCCTACACTAGCATCGAAAAGTCAAACTATCTAGCGATATAGCCCTTTATAATGACAAATCTCACGTTTATCAAGAAAGGATAAGGTGTCCCATAATTATTACCATGCCAGTTTTGAGTTAACTTGCCAGGTTTAGGTCAATGCAAGTCTTTTATTATTCGCACCGAAGTCAGCACAGCAGCCTAGCAGCTAACCAGACAGCTAACCCAGTTGTGGCCCCCTTAAGTCTTTGTTATCATTAATACTTTGACGTGTAATGTTTGTTTACTATCTGATCTGCTGTGTGCCAAGTTGTAGTTAAAGTGTAAGCTCGTGTTTTATTTTATGCCGTGGATGCTGCAAAACCCAGTAGCCCCCGGTCATAGCCCCAGCCCATAGACGGCAGCAGTGGGAATGTGTGTGTTTTTATCTTTTGCGCCAAACGTGAGCGAGACAATTATCAAAACCAGGGGGTTCCAACCTGTAGCTCTCTCTGGTTCACGTATTGTCCTGAATAAGTCCAATTTGATTCATTAAATGCCGATTACCATCGCACATTTATTATCTTGATGTCTAACTTTGTACACAGATAATGGATCATGTCACCCTTAAATGTAACAGATAATACTCCCTACAACTGTACAACAACTCACCCTTATGTAACGGATAACCTTATTTCCTGTCAATCATCATATCATTGTTGTACTGTCTTTTGTATATAGCTGTGATTTTATATTTTTATTATTTTTCAATTTTATTTTGACTTGTACATATACACTTATATAATTATACCTTATTTGACACCTGTCTCCTGCTATCTTTTTTTCTACTTATTAATTAACTAGTTTATTATTATTCATTTTTTTACTCTTTGTTATATTATATTGTGATTTGTAAACTACTGTGTCCAAATAATTTCCCTTGTGGATCAATAAAGTTTGTCTAAGTTTATGTTTAGGGTGACCACACATCCCTATTTACCCAGAACAGTCCCAGTTTTGAGCCCAGCAGATTTATCCAAAACCAGTTATTTCTTCCAGTTTTGTACAAGAAATGTCCCAGGTGTCCCTATTTTTGACAAATTTGATACCTAAGTAAGTAAAGAGAGTCATACATTTTAATTTGTTTAGGTAAAACACAAAAAATCAGCTTAAAAACGACCAAAACACAAAGAAAATGTGACTCTACTAGCTCACATGTTAGTCATGAAAGGTCTCTGCATAACAGTTTTCCTTAATTACACACTCATTTCACAATTTTATTATTACCAACCATCAAAAAACTGGGGATGTCTCAGTTTTTTATTTTGAAATTCAGTTCACCCTATTTATGTTTTATAGGTATCTAACTGCACCTCATTCAAGGCTCGCTGTGGCAATTAAATATACTCTATTTCTTGTGACTGCCATAACTAGTAGCTCTCTGGCTTTTTCATTTTGTAAAGGTAGCTCACCGGAGGAAAAATTTTGGAGACAACATCACTGGTACTCAATATTTGCCGTCTGATATCGCAACATTTTAGAAATCTCCTACTAGTTTAAATACTAGTTTAAATTGAAGTATCCATGGATGTGCAAAAGACATCAAAACTCAAAATACAACTAAGCTTCAAATTAAGCATACTAAGCACATCAGACCTGGGCATTGTACAGCTCCCGGGCCACATATAGCCCTTTTGTTGACTCTGACCGGCCCCTTTAAGCTAATTTGGAATAACAAAATAAACATATTTTATAATTTTACCTCATGCATGGACTTAAGCTGTGTTGCTTTTTTTAGAGGTGTTTTTTTTTAACATTTTTTCTTTGCTTAGTCATAATATATACTCTTACCAGTCTTACCAGCTTGTCAAAACAATGCTATTTACTTATTTTTTATATAAAGAAATACATATATTATGCATAATTGAGTTAGGCATTTTGGCCCAGCCTTCCACAATATTTTCTGTTTCTCATGTGACCCCATAGAAGAAATATTGCCCACCCCTGCTGTATATGGTGGTTACCTCCATACTGTCAAATTGAGTTAGTGGTGACAGGAATAGATCCAAGTGAATGTGGCAGCTGTCATGCTAGGATTGTCACTGCATTGTTTTGTAATGTATTTGCAATTACTGGATTTAATTGTATTTTATTATTTGAAGATATTTTTATATACTGCCTTCAAAATAACATAACAGTAAATCACAGGTTAGCTGGTTACTATATTTAAAAGAAAGTGTATAAACAATGTGTGCTCAATCTTGAACTATCCAGTAAGCCTAAAAGTGCACGTTGATGGATATGACAAGTTTTCAGACAGTAGTAACAAGATTCAAGATTGTTTATTTGTCATATGCAGGATCAACACAAGGTCAACAATGCAATGAAATGCTTTGGATCAGAAGAACCGTTAACTTGCTAAGATAGTCAAGAAGTACTAATAACATGCACTAATAGTACATGGTAAAAAGTGTTGCAAAAAGTGCAGGGGAAGAAGTAAACAATATAATAAAAAATGTAATAAAATACAAGGTAAGGTGTAAGTAGAATATTTCACACGTTGCACATAATATAGTGTAGTATAAGTGTCGCATGTGGATTCCGTATTGCACATAGTATAGTATGAGTATTGCACATGGGTTATGAAGCAGGTTATTGCACAGGTAACAGTAGTTTACAGTGAGGTAGTGACAAACATGATACATTCATATAGCATATGCATTCATATCAGTGACGTGTAGGCAGGGGAGGCAGGGGAGGCCGGGCCTCACCTGTCATCACAGAGAGAAAAAAAAATTAAAATGGAAAAAAATAAATGGTTATATTTATCCAGTGATTTGTACTATAAAGTTATTTTCTATTTAACTGGCCATTTTAATTTTTTTTTATTTAAAATCGCTGAATTTTCACTTTTGACGTTCAAATAGTGAGAAGAAACGTGTGGAGAGGCAACAGCCGTTCGTACCCCACATGGACTGACTGTGCTGTAGCTCAGCAGTGACACATTCTGCGCTAAAGCAGCTGTGAAAAGGCGCCGGGTGAGGCACGTAGTTACCTGGCCTCATGGTAGAGGCACTCGTGAGCCCAGGGATTCTTCTGCAGCTCCTGGGGCAGCAGATTAGAATAAGTGACAGCAAGCTACAATTTAGAGTTAGCAAGTCAAGTTTAGCCATCCGTTCAACTTCACTTTTTCCTTCTTGTCTGACCCTACTTTTTAAATGGAGGAAGATTTCACTAAAGCAGTTTTCTAAACTGGACTTTCGGTCAAAGCAGGAGGTTATAATTAAATTAGGCGGCACGGTAGCTGAGTGGCTAGCGCTCTTGCTTCACAGCAAGAAGGTTCCGGGTTCGGTCGCCCGACTTCTTCTTCTTCTTCTTCTTCTTCTTCTTCTTCTTCTTCTTCTTCTTCTTCTTCTTCTTCTTCTTCTTCTTCTTCTTCTTCTTCTTCTTCTTCTTCTTCTTCTTCTTCTTCTTCTTCTTCTTCTTCTTCTTCTTCTTCTTCTTCTTCTTCTTCTTCTTCTTCTTCTTCTTCTTCTTCTTCTTCTTCTTCTTCTTCTTCTTCTTCTTCTTCTTCTTCTTCTTCTTCTTCTTCTTCTTCTTCTTCTTCTTCTTCTTCTTCTTCTTCTTCTTCTTCTTCTTCTTCTTCTTCTTCTTCTTCTTCTTCTTCTTCTTCTTCTTCTTCTTCTTCTTCTTCTTCTTCTTCTTCTTCTTCTTCTTCTTCTTCTTCTTCTTCTTCTTCTTCTTCTTCTTCTTCTTCTTCTTCTTCTTCTTCTTCTTCTTCTTCTTCTTCTTCTTCTTCTTCTTCTTCTTCTTCTTCTTCTTCTTCTTCTTCTTCTTCTTCTTCTTCTTCTTCTTCTTCTTCTTCTTCTTCTTCTTCTTCTCCTCCTCTCCAGACAAAGCCTCGCTCTTTTCAAACAGAGTGGTACACACAAAAAGGGTGACTGTGTGGATGTCCTTCTTTTCTTAACCTGCTGTGACAATGTCTGGACTCAGATGGGATATTGTGACCTGAAAAATCTGCAAAGAAGCCTTGTTAAACATGAGCGGTCCACCGCTCACATTCAGAGCCAGATCACGCTAAAAAGTCGCTATTTTAATTTATGACGCTACTTGGTGCGTTTTGGAAAATGCACTGAACAGTAATAATTAATTTTCAGCTTCTCATCAAAAATATTCTGAGCTGCAGTCACTTACAGGGAGAGAAACTGGCCCTGGTTTACATATTGTAAATCTGATCGTGATGACATCAGTGCCTCAACAGCCATGAGCCTCACCGCATGTCACTGATTCATATAACAGGGTAATTGGTTGGATGTTTAACTTCTTCATCATATTCAGGCAGTTTTTGAACACAAAATTAACCTTCAAGTGCATGAGGAAAAATGAAAAATTTAGAGTTATTTGTACCAAACACTAAAACCATTCAAGTATTTTATTTTATTTTTTATTCCTTTCTGTAAAGCGTCTTTGAGTTGTTTTGAAAAGCGCTATATAAATCTTATGTATTATTATTAAGTATAGATACACTTCTGTCACAATAATTAATAACTATAGTTATTGTTTCATCTTTTATTTATTGAACGATAAATAACTTTTGGGGGTTAATATTTATCTGGAGTACCTTTTCGTTGTATTCGTGGGCAGATTTTTGTTATTTTTCTGTACTATAATATGGCTTGAGCTGTAGAGTAGGGCTGCATGGAACAATATCTAATTGCTCTTGTCACTAGCATTCTGATTGTGATTAGATTTGAGATTCATGTTTAATAAATTAATTCTGTTCTAAGTTTATGTTTCGCATCCAGGAGAATTGACAAATGAGGAGAACAAGAAGAGAAGGAAGGAGAATAAGAGGATATTTTCTTGTTTGTGGAGGAAATGATGGTACTTCTAAAATTGTAGCCTTTGCAATTTGCTAAATGTGTCTATTCAATTGCAGTTTAGATTCATTTATGATTAAACTTGCAGCCCAAACCCACACAGCATCTTCAAAGTTTCAGAATTCTTTTACATAACTAGCTATTGATGAAAGTGACAACATAAGTTTCACGGAGGATTTCGCTGAAGACCACATAAAATAGGATTTAAAATTCTAAAGATATTTTGAGATCCTGCTCTTTAAGGTGGCATTTGGCTTTGTCCTTGTCTGATCCGCTATGGAAATTTAAGCTTTGATCACTTGGATATTTCTTACCACGTCAAGTGTGGGGTTTTTTTAGTGACACTTTATGCCGTTCATTATCAGTGTTATGATTTGGAAGTGTGAAGAACAGTGATTTTAATCTGTAGTTGTTGTTTTTTTTTAATGGAAAATTGTCTATTAGGGCTGCAAGAGTAATCGTAATCAAATCAAAAATCACAATTTGAATAGGCACAATTAGCAATACATGAATCATTTTTTAAGTACCATAATTTCCTTCACAAACAACAAAATATACAGTCTTATTCTGCATAAAAAAAACGCTCCTAACCCTGATCTTAGATTGGTAAACGATGTTCTGAAATGTGATTCCTGTATTTGTCAGTTCATGTATCATTCTTTTTGTCAATTTTCCTGGATGTGTTTAAAATAGGGCTGTCAAACGATTAATTTTCTTGATCGCAACTAATCTCAGAAATTTCATAGTTAATCGCGATTAATCGTGATTTATTTTGCATGTTTAAAATTGATATCTTGCAGTAAGACCGTTCGAATCTAAAGTTAAACTCACAATGCAAAGTATTTCTCACCATTTTTTTTATTTCAAAAAAGTGCAGAGAAAGGAAAAAGTAACAATGAACCAGTAATAGTGCTTACTTTGAGAAATTGTAAATAAATGATTGAAGCCCGCTCGAGCTGCCTACGGATGCGTAGAAGGAACAAAATACTAGCAAACTCAAAATAGCGCGTTTAACCAACAATGAGTTTAATTAATACAACCAAATGAGCTGCATATGGATGGTAGAATTGCGAAAAATGCTGGCAAACTCTGATCGCGATTAAAAAAATTGTTCGCGATCATAACTTACATTAATCTAATCGCGATTAACGCGTTAATATTCCCAGCCCTAGTTTAAAATATGATCTTTGAACAAAATCCTTTTATTAAAACACAAATCGTGAATCTAACCTAATCACAAACCTTGTCAGGAAAAAATGCAATATTTTTCCAGAATTGTGCAGCCCTATTTTCTGGCTCCAAATTTATTTCATTAAACTAAATGGTAAAATATGCATGGTCCAAATGAAACTTTTTTTTTTTTCTAAGTTGAAGCTAAAATTAACAAGGCTAATTATGCCATTTGCAGGATTCTGTCAGGGTAAAACTAATTGTTGATTGTACTGTGCAAGTGCAATTGCAACTTTATTTATAACACACTTTAAAAAATAACCAAAATGCTACAGAACATAATGAAAAACAATAAAACAACATGAATAATAACACAAAAGTGAACAAGTGTGTTTGTTTGTATTATTTTGAAATGTTTGATCATTTCTCTTTGCTTCTGTTACAGTTGAGATGAATAAAGAAATCATGTCTCGTGTGGTGAAGAGGCGGCAGGCGGACCCCAAAGTGGTCCAGTACGTGTGGGCTGCCATTGAGGTCATCCGCAACCAGAAGCAGATCGCAAACATGGATCGCATCTCCAAGTAAGTCTATCATCAATTCTAACAGATTTCAATTTGGTATGTTCATATATATGTATATGTTTTCACCATTTATGATTCAAAAACTGTTTTTAGTTATTTGCGTGATTAATTTGATGGTGTCTTTGTCGACCCGCATTTGTGTTGTTGTTTTTTAATTTCTTTTACAAACATTTAAGCAGAAAGAAGTTGTTTTTTCCTAGTAGCAGTCTGTATAAATTGTTGTTTTTGTATGTGCTTCTGTTCAGGTGTAGTCTTGTGAGTGCAGTTTGAGTCAGATACAGATTCTAAGTTTTGAGAGATCCTGATACGCCTCATTTTTTCTTCAATTAATGCATTGGCAGGACATGTAATCGATTTACATCCCACTAAAATTGGGGTAGTTTACACACAATTTGTAGCATCTTGAAAATGACTATATTAATATGTTAAAGGTGGACTAAATAACTTTTTTTTATTTAAACCTTTATTTAACCAGGGAAACCCCATTGAGATTAAAAACCTCTTTTTCAAGGGAGCCCTGACCTAGAGGCAGCAAAAAGACAAAACACAATTAAAATGACATATAAATTAGTTAAAATTACATATAAATTAGTTAAAACAGGTACAATGTATGGAGGCTGTCTCAAGAGCTCTCAGTCTGGATTTAAAGTCATTCAACAAGATAAATTCCGTTAATTTCCAGTCCTTTTGCAGCTTGTTCCATGTCGAGGGGGCAGAGAAGACAAAAGCCCTTTTTCCCAACTCTGCGAACAAACGGAACAGAGAGCAACAACTGATCATTTGAATGCAAACCATAAGAATCAACACTTCTCTGATTCGCTCCTTTGATTCTGACCTTTTGGGCTGGTGTGAATAAAAACCAAAAATCTCGATTCAACTTGGTTGCAACCTGCTTGTCGCCATGTGGATGCTATTGCTTTGTCAAGAATGTTCCACAGAATGGCATTAAACTTGCATTTCTTCACGAAGACAAGCAGGTGACGCCACCAGGCCAGGTCTTTGGAGATGGGAGCCAACTCACAGTAAAATCCATGCAACAAAACACCTGTAACTGAATAAATGTAAGATGGATAACAGGTGGAGGACTCTTCACCAGAAAAGTTACATTTTTAAAATAGTTTCATGCAGCAAACTTTGTAAAACAACATTAATAAGTCTTGAGTTACCCAACCATTTAAAAGTATTCCAACATATCCTTTATTTTGTATTTCTCTGATTGAAGTCTTTAACTGCACCTAATTTCTACCTGAGTTTTGTAATTATAAGTTGTCACATGATAATTAATATGAGATTAGTGCTGTAAAAAAGTGTTGATTTCAGTATAAAACCCTGAAGTGATGTTTGCTGTCTTCATGTCATTTGTACTTACAGCATCTGATAAATCTTACCCCCAAAAACGGCACAAGTCCTTACACGAGGAGGCCATAGACCTGTTCTTATGCTGGACCTGAGGGCAGAAAATCCACCGCCAAACCAGACTTGTCAACACTTGAGCACACACAGGCCAAATTCTGGTGTCTTTTGACTGTTTTTAGTAATATTTTAAAAATGTAGATGTAGATTTTGTTTTGATGATTCAATCTGCTCTTATTGTGTTATGTAGTTCTTAATATTGAGAAAACAAAACTAAAATAATGAATACAGCCACATACATACAGCCAAAAGTGTTGTAAATTGTCAGTTCTTTTAGGGTTAGTTGACTCTAGACAGACTTGTATACAGACTACATCACAGGACAAACTACATATTTTGCCAAAGATTACAACTAATAGTAGATATTTGTGTTTATAATTTAAGATAAAAGGAGAAGTTCAATTTGTTTATATCTAGCTGCAGGGAGGAGCTCACTACACTGAAATCGTTCTGAAACCATCTCAACTAATCTGTATCTTTTGTTTCTCTGGCATTTCGTTTAGCATCTCTATTCAGCCCTAGGCGGAGCTCACTGCACTGAAATAGCTCTGAAACTATCTCAACTCATTTGTTCCTTTTTGTTATTCGAATTTCTCTGGCGCATAGCATCTCTATTCAGACTAACGACCGTCTCCACCCCTCTGTCCCTGACTTGTCTGCCCTAATGTTTCTTTCGTCTGTTCCGACTTGGTTTAAGAATCGAATTATAAATGGGAGATGAGTTATGTCTAACTCCATTTCTGTTTAACGACGGATTCTCTTTTTTGACAAAAATTGCCTCTTTCAAACCATATAATATAATATAATTTAACACTAAAAACGCAAATTTAGGTCGTTTTCACACCAGGAAAGTCTGATAGTTCACTTGCTTTGGTCCGGACCAAATTTTTTTCATTTATTTTTTATTTTGGTGCGGTTCGCTTTCACCTGCAGTGTGAAAGCGAACCAAGTGGACCAAGTGAACCAACATCTAGAAACAAAACCACGTGTGCTGAGGTCGCTCAGCCATTGGACAGAAATGAGCCGTATCAAAGCGCCGTGTCCAAACACGGAAGGAGAATAATGGTGTTACGTGCTGTTTTCAATCTAGCCTTAGCGATATGGTTTGCTCAGTTTTTACAGTTCGCACAAATGTTTGAGCAGCATCGTGAGGTTTACACTATTTTACAATCAATTTCCAAACGACGAAGACACAGGGCAAGACGACTACAGAAAACAGCGCTCATGTGCGCATCAAGTTCTGACTCTTGCTCTTCACGCAAAACGTAAGTAAGCCTCGTATGTTTTGTTTAGTTTAGTTTAGTTTCGTAAGCCTGGTTTTCCCATAATGCTCGACGGGAGCTCGTTAAGTACAAAAAGCAAACTTGTGTCTGATCGAGTCCGGTCTGCATTCTCCCCTCAAACGAACCGCACTAGGATTCGAATGGAACTGTGCCGAGACCAAGCTTTTTACGTGGTCTCGGTTCGCTTGTTTGCTCCGGATTGAGATTTTTGAATCAAAGGAGCAAACAAACTCTGGTTCGTTTTAAACGAACCAAACAAGGCAGGTGTGAAAACGAGCTTAAACATTAAAATGGGTTTGGCCAAAAGTCAAAACTCTCTTCAACTAGGCAGATTAAAGGTGCAATGGAATGTTTCTTGTGGGTTGTCTACTACTTGCTTGGTTCCATGGTGTTGCTTTGTTTTGGAATGTTCCACAGTATGGCTTTAAACTTGTCTGTCTTCCACTTAATTATTACAGGTCTTTTTATTGTATAAAATACCTTGGAGAAAGGAAAGGAAAAACTCTTGCCTTAGGTCTTAATGGACATGTCTAACAGGTATCTCACTGACCTGCTTGTCTCCATGGAGATAGGTTCCGCAGTATGGCATTAAACTGACTTTTCAGGTGTTGCAAAACAGTAACACCTTCTGAAAAAAGTGATGTTGAATTGAGGACACAGGCAACTTCTATTTGCCTCTGGTGGTTGGTTATGAATATGAAGCACCTAATTGTTGCACAAATGTTTCCCACTCTGAGCTTTTGGTGCGTTTATCTCATTTACTCACATTATATCGCAGCACTAAGCATCTGAAATGCCCGTGCTGATGAGCTGAGTGCAGATCTGTGCCTGATGACGGATCTCTCATTCACCCAGCGCCACAAGACTAAACGAAACACTTCACACGTCCTGTATGAGCAGCCGGAGCACCTCAGGAGCTGGCGTCGCTCCAAGTCCACCCTGGCTGTTGTCATGGCAACACAAGGTGGCAACACGCGCCCTCCCCCTTTCCATCATCCCACCACAGCTTTATTTCCCCAAACCGCTGTTGTGGATGAGTGCCTGTTGACATTGGAGTGAACAGTGAATATTATCCAAGGTCTCTTTGCAAATCTGAGTTACTTATTAATGTGGACTCACAAAACGCTCATTCATTTAAAGAGGAAGGTGTAGGGGATGGGGATGGATAGTTTAGATACACAAAAGGCTAATTATTTTAGAGATGGCTGAAGTTGTGCTTATTGACACTGTGTTATATTTATGCCTGGGAAATAAGACGTGGCAACATTTGTACAACACGCAGGAGATTAACAAGTTTAATCTAGTAAAAACGATGGGATTATCTTGTGAAATATTGTAAATTGAATTCTAAATGTAAACAAATTAAAAAGAATGCATGTATTAAAGGTGCACTGTGTAACTTGTTTTGGGGTCTGTCACGTGCCTTTTTGTATGGATATGTCATTTCTCTGCCTGGAATGTTCCACAGTATGACATTAAACCACTCTACCTTAAATTTATTCAATCACAGGTGGTTTTATAGCTCAAAAATACGTAGAAAAACGGGCAGTCTGACTGAGCGGGGTTGCCTCTCCACAGATTTGACCTGGGACTTAGTCTGGTTTGGTTTCCATGGAGAAAGAAAGGTTTAATGCCATACTGTGAAACATTCCAAGTATTTGATAGACCCTTCACCAGAAAAGTTACACAGAGAACCTTTAAACTTGGATTAGGGATGTCAACAATTAATCGACTTACAATTAATTGTCGATCAAGACGTTGGCCGAACAAAATGCATTAATTGTAACTAATCGCTAGAGGGCGCTACTCTGGAATGTGAACACGAGATTTTTATTTATTTATTCTTTATTTAATAAGGGACAGTGCATATTAATGAACATCTGCAGCATTGCAGTGTAAATATGCCAAATTATAGCAAGAATGCTAATTTCCATCTGTAGTCCCTAGGCAGGTGACAGATGCGAACCCACTCGCGAGAAAGACCATAGCGTTACATCATGTAACCCTTTCCTCTCTGGATGTTGCTGTACAACTCACAGTAGAGCTGGACCTAGAACCATATATTTTTGAAATTATAAAAGAATGTCACTTACATGCTGCACGGGTGCGCGAACACGCGGACACACCCGTGGTCACGAAACAAGGCAAAGAGCGGCAATTCTGGTTTAGGCCTGGTCTAGTCCTGGGCAGGGCGCACCGCGCTCATTCATAGGCACTGCCACGTCCCAGGACGTGACGCGCACCAACCCCTTGGAGAAGTGCGCGACACGTGCACCACCGGCCCGAGGCCACGCGTACACCGGGGCTGCGAGCACGAAATCGATCCACAGTGCCTGGACTGGGTACTCTCAGCCCGAGCTACAAACCAGCCGCACAAAACCAGCAAAGAGCGGCACGTGGTGGTTTAATCCCGGTTTAGTCCAGGTCTAGACCTGGTCCAGTCCAGTCCAGGTCCAGTCCAGGTCCAGACCTGGTTTACACCTGGTTTACACCTGGTTTACACCTGGTTTACACCTGGTTTACACCTGGTTTAGACCTGGTTTAGACCTGGTTTAGACCTGGTTTAGTCTACGTTTAGTCCTGGTCTAGTCTCTTAGCCAATCAGGACGCAGAACACAATGTTACACTATTAAAAAAAAGTTACACTATTTAAAAAAAAAGAAAAAAAAAAAAAGAAAATCTGCGAAACAGCGAGGCCGCGAACAGTGAACCACCATAGAGCGAGGGATTACTGTATTTTGTTATTCAGCATCAATACATTTGTCTGCTTTTTACTAAGGAATAATTAATTGAGGAATATACAATATAATAATACTATGATATATTTTTGACTCAGTGTTATGTTACTATAGCTTATATTCTTAAAGACCCTATTGAAACACTAAAATTCAGGTGAAAAACGCTGCTTATCAGTTAATCGTAAGTCGATTAATAAGGTCAATCAACTATAGATTAATGAATTAATCGATAATTTGCATCCCTAACTTGGACAGGTGGCTTGTGTGAAGAGTACTTATACAGGCTGTGGTTGAATACTAGAGTTGTTATTAGCAGTGCAGTGTTCTCAACAATTTAAGACTTCAACAATGTTTTGGACTAAAAGCTTCAGGGACAAATCTGTTCCGAAAATGAATCCGAATCCTGTTGGAGTGGCATAACAAAAAAGCAGATAACTACCTAGACCATGATCCTTTGTTTCGTTTCCTAGCAGTATGAGGCAGTCACTGTTATTAAATTCTTAGTGTTGAAATATAACAAAGCAGTAAAAGCTTTGAGGACATGTTGATAATAAAACATTTTTCAGTTGGTGACACTCATTACCACAATATTACTATCAGCATTGCACTGTGTGGTTAGTACAGTCCTAATACAATACCAGTAGTCGCAATACTAAAACTTCTAACTTGACTTCAATACTAAGGAAAAGATTTGATACTCAAATCACTACTGACAATATAATGATGATAAAACACTCTTTATTTAGACAATATAATGTGATTTTCAACATGCGTTTATTTATGTTCCCATGTGGTCTTATATCTGTGTAATCCCTCAGTGGTCCTGTAGGTTCCATAGTGGTCCATAGGCGTATGCTAGTCTATGTGCTCTTATACTTGTTCTGATACAGCTCAAGATCATTCTAAAGCTGTTCAGAAGCGCCTCTATTTCCTCCGCAAACTGAGGAGAGCTGGAGCCCCCCCACCCATCATGACCACCTTCTACCGAGGCACCATTGAGAGCGTCCTGACCAGCTGCATCACTGTGTGGTACGGGAGCTGTACTGAACAGAACAGGAAAGCCCTGCAGCGCATAGTGAATGCAGCTGGGAGGATCGCTGGTGTCTCTCTCCCCTCCCTCCTGGACATTTTTAACACCCGGCTCACCCGCAGAGCGTCCAGCATTGTGGGTGACCCGAGCCACCCCGCACATAGCCTCTTCAGCCTCCTGCCCTCGGGGAGAAGGTACCGGAGTCTCCGGGCCCACTCCACCAGACTGTCAAACAGCTTCATCCACCAGGCTGTCAAACAGCTTCATCCACCAGACTGTCAAACAGCTTCATCCACCAGACTGTCAAACAGCTTCATCCACCAGACTGTCAAACAGCTTCATCCACCAGACTGTCAAACAGCTTCATCCACCAGGCTGTCAAACAGCTTCATCCACCAGACTGTCAAACAGCTTCATCCACCAGACTGTCAAACAGCTTCATCCACCAGACTGTCAAACAGCTTCATCCACCAGACTGTCAAACAGCTTCATCCACCAGACTGTCAGGAGGCTGAACTCTCACCTGAACTCTCACCTTACCCGTCTCCCACCCCCCATATTGGCATAACCTGTATTCCATAAAAAGACATATCACTCTAGACACTTTAAAAAACTGCTGCTAAGGACGACTGTTGCACTGTTGCACATTTATATTTACTACTGGAATTTTACTACTGTTGTACTGCTGTTTACTCCTGTTATTGCACTAGAATTACTACTGTTGCACATTTATTTTTATCTTAACTTCAATGCACATTCTATTGCACATCACCATTTCACTGCTGTATCTTCCATTGCACATTTTTGATGCACACTGCACACTTTTGGACATCTGTATATAGGTATTTATTTATTATGTTGCACTGCTTTCACATTTTAGATCTTAGACTTTAGTTTAGATTTAGATTTCTGTCTTAGATAGTTTTTGTTGTGTTTTGTCTTTTTTATATTGTATTTTGTACACTGTCTTTTTTTGCACTGCCTGGCCAGAGAGAAACAAAATTTCGATTCACTGTATGTTGAACACATATGGCAGAATTGACAATAAAGCTGACTTTGATCTTTGATCTTTGATCTTTGTTCAGGAAAGGTTCATTTCTGTCCTGAATGTGACCTTCTTTTTTTGGGGGGATCGATATCTACTCAAATGAGTATCTAGTTTCAGTACTAGTTTGGGTGTTGATCAGTATCTGATTTTCGATACTTTTTACAACCGTAAATACTGCAAAACAAACTTTGCAAAACTACAAGCCATTTAAAAATTTTTTAGGAAGTATGTATTTTCCATCTCAGTAGTTCCAAGCTTTCCAACCATTTGCACTGTTGATGGTATGCACCGCTGAAGAACAGTTTTGGGTTTTTTTCCCCCCACCATTTCTCTGGTCTGTTTGATATTGTACAACATGGTAGGCTAATGAATACATGTGGATTTAGGATAGAATGCCCTTTTCACCTGTGTTTGTGGTGGCTGGAGTCAGCTCTCAGACTGAGGTTGTGCCCCACTGTGTCCTTGCAGCAGGTGTGAGCTCTCTTTCCCCTCTCTCCCCTCTTTCCTCTTCTCCCCTTTATCTCTTTCCTCCCCTCTTTCACTTCTGCTGTCTCCCCTCTCTCCTACATACTCCTACCTGTATGTGTGTGGAGTCTGGAGCTGGGCCAGTGCTTTTCCACCTGACAGCAGCAGAACCACAGGCTGCTGCTGAAAACATGCCCAGGGAACATGGGGACACATTACAGAGGCATGCACTCCAGCCTTTATGTTTGTGCTTCTTTATATACTCCCACTGAATACATAGGCCTGTCATGATCATTAAGCTGGAACAATTTATTTTTGTCATTTCTACCCAAATGGCAACAAACAGCCTTATTTCACTGCAAATTCATCAGAGAGCAGCGTAGTCACGTTTTGAGCAGTGCCCCCTTCGCATTTAAATGCTCAAATGAAGCTAAAGGTCTTTTAGTCAGGTGGTCATCCAAACGACATATGTTGGAGACTGAAGGTCGATAGCCCCTGCACTAAAAAGTGCAAGGCCCAAAGCTACACACAATTGCTATACTTCTCATAAAAAATATATTTTTTTTCTCTCTTTTCTCCCCTACCTTTTCTAGATCCTCTTAACAACATAAAACAAAAGAACATTTCAAAAACAGTTTTTTACTAGGGCTGCTCGGTTTGAGAAAAAGGTATGAGTTGATAACTATGTTTTGTGTTGCAATGATTTTATTCTAATATTTTAATATATATTTTAGCACAATAAGTTCAGTTAATTTAAAAAAACAAAATGCACATTCCTTCATTTACTATTCCAACTGTGTCAAAATAAAATTTTAGCAACAAAACCAAGACCAACCCAAATCTATTGCAGGCCTCAGGAGGCAAATAAGGAATAAAAAAATCATTACACTTTTGAAGAATAGGGAACTTTGTGTTGTTGCAATATATTTATTTTAGGGCTGTCAAACGATTAATTTTCTTGATCGCAACTAATCTCAGAAATTTCATAGTTAATCGCGATTAATCTTGATTTATTTTGCATGTTTAAAATTGATATCTTGCAGTAAGACCGTTCTAATCTAAAGTTAAACTCACAATGCAAAGTATTTCTCACCATTTTTTTTATTTCAAAAAAGTGCAGAGAAAGGAAAAAGTAACAATGAACCAGTAATAGTGCTTACTTTGAGAAATTGTAAATAAATGATTGAAGCCCGCTCGAGCTGCCTACGGATGCGTAGAAGGAACAAAATACTAGCAAACTCAAAATAGCGCGTTTAACCAACAATGAGTTTAATTAATACAACCAAATGAGCTGCATATGGATGGTAGAATTGCGGAAAATGCTGGCAAACTCTGATCGCGATTAAAAAAATTGTTCGCGATTAAAACTCTATCGCGATTAATCACGATTAACGCGTTAATATTCCCAGCCCTAATTTATTTCCATGCAATTACTGCATGAGCTTATATTGCTATATATCGATATTTCCACAATATATTTTGCAGCTTTAATTTCTACCCTGTTTTTTCCTTTTCTCCTGTGTTTAGATATTTGAGTCGTGTGTTTGGGATGCACCCAAAGGAGACAGCCCGTCAGCTCAGCCTGGCGGTAAAGGACGGGCTGGTGGTGGAGACCCTCACTGTGGGTTGTAAGGGCTCCAAGGCGGGCATAGAACAGGAGGGATACTGGCTGCCCGGGGACGAGATGGTAAGACCTCTGTCACCATTTTACATTAGCACATACATCATCAAACAGTCACTGGGTACGCTTACAAGACCAGTAAAAATGAGATAACCAGAGTAATCAGATAACCTAATAATTACATCTGATTTTGGTGTCTGTTTACATGCACAAAATACATCTGATCATTAAACAAACACCTGGTGACATATAGGGCTGTAGGTTCTATCTGTCAATGGTGTTTTAGTCGACTAAAATGTTTGTTTATTTAGATTATAAGGATTTATATAGGACAACATGTATCAGCCTACACGTTTTTATTTTCAGTAGTTTGAAGTATAAATAGTACCCCTGTGCAGGTGTAGGCTTGTGTGCTCAGTTTGGGTCAGACACACAGATACGTGATAGTTTTGAGAGCTTTTGGCATGCCTCTATTTTAGTTGACTAATTGATCAGTAGGGCATGTCTTTAGTCGACCAAGAATTTCTATAAACAAGTATGACCCTAGTAATGTGTATCAGTTAATAAATTGATTTTTACAACTTTTTTGTATTGGGAAGACAAAGTACAATTTATTTTAAAATAATTCTTTCAAGCTTTCAAAATGTTCTTTCATTTTTGTCTTTGCCACGTTCGTACGGTAGTTTCCAAATTTTTTCTTGTCAAAACCTGCACCTGTGTGAACAATCAGAAGAATATCAAACTACAGGGGGTCCTCGGGTTACGACGTTGATCCGTTCTTAACCCGAATTTCGTCGTAAGTCGGATTTTGACTTTGATCTTCCAACCAAAGCACCAATAACCTTTCCATCTCAATAATTAGACCACTACGCTGCTTGGTTATCACTGCCGCTTTCATAGGAGTAGATCAGAGCCCACATCAGGTACTTCCGCCCACATTGGGCACGCACACGAGGCCGTCTTCTTCTCCCTACAACCACAGCAGAGCGTATTCTTCCGCCGTGCGCCGTTCGCATTTGTTTACGTCACTTACCACGCTAAACTGCGTAAGACGGAATGACGCGTAATATATATATATATATTTAATGGGGGCGCGTTCGTAACCACGAAACGTCGTAAGTCGAGACCGTCGTAACCCGAGGACCCCCTGTACTCATATCAGATGTTATATTTTGATAATCTGACAACTCCAGAAATCAGTTAATGATCACATTTTGGTGTGCATTTAAACATAGCCATTTTTACAAGTACTCTGACTCATTATTGGTGATTTTTGACTCTAAAAAGTGTAGAAACATCTGCCTCACTGTTCAAATTTGATCTTTTTCAAAGTACTAGGCAGTAATTCTAATCAGAATGTTAATTTATACACAGGCAAAGGCAGTAGTGTTGTTCACATTAGCCTAGCTTTATGTAAAATACTGAGCAGTTATTCCAATCTTATCATATTGTTCAAATTTTATATTCAAAATACTGAGCAGTTATTCTTATCACTTAGTGTTGTTTGGATTAGTCTAGTTGTGTAAAAATACTGGACAGTTATTTTAATGTTATCATAATGTTCAAATTCGACCTTTTTCAAAATACTGGGTAGTTATCAGAAAGTTAATTTAAACACAAGCACAAGGCTGTATTAACTCTCAGTAGTGTTCTTCACATTAGCCTAGCTTTATGTAATGTCTCCTTTATTTCCCCTGGTTCTTATTGTCCAAGCCTGTCTTACGAGCTCAGAATACACTTTAGTACATCTAATATCTAAAGGGTGATTTCACTTTTATGATTTTACAGATCAAAATGCATACTGAATAACTGCCTGTCATATTATCTTAAATAAAATAAAATAAAATAAACATGCAACACACTCAGAATGCAGTATTGGTTGGGGTCCCTTGGCGGGCGCATGTTTTAGCAGGACTTTAAACATTGCTCTTTGAATCACTTGCAATCACAGGACCCGAAAGCAGAGGGCAGTCAGGTAAGGATTTACAATTGTTCCATTCACACCAGGGGCTCCTCTTTCCTTCCTTTGACTAACATGACTCTGTGAGAAATCTGCTCTGCCACATGCACTGTACTCTGGGATCGGACTGAATCTTTTTAGGTTGAAAAAATATTCAAAAATAACCTCTAAATCTGATTTGGGCAACTAGAAATAACTGTCATGACCATACATATTTTAAGTTAATAAATTGTTTAAATTGGTCTTTTTATGTACCGTATTTTTCGGAGTATAAGTCGCACCAGCCAAAAAATGCATAATTAAGAAGTATAAGTTGCATTTTGGGGGAAATTTATTTGATAAAATCCAACACCAAAAACATACATGTCATCTTTATTTATTTATTTTAAAATAAAAATAAAATAGAGAACAACAGGCTGAATAAGTGTATGGAATACTAACGTTACATGCCAGACATGCCTGGTAATGTCAGTAACGACGTAACATATTAAGAGTTATTCAGATAACTCTAGCATAAAGAACATGCTAACAAGTTTACCAAACTATCAGAATATGACTTTCTTTTCAGTGCCATTTTTGTTTAGCCCTTCTCAGTTGTATTTAGAACGGCAGTGTTGAAATTATCAACACAGGCCTAGCGCGCCATCTTGCGGTTTGGTGTGAAAATAACATGTGAAATGATATAATAATATCATTTCACATGTAATTTTTCACACATAAGTCGCTCCGGAGTATAAGTCGCACCCATGGCCAAAGTATGAAAAAAACAGCGACTTATAGTCCGAAAAATACGGTAACCAAAATTGGCTCAATGTTTGACAGAGGATGACTGCTACAAGTCAAAAGCCAATGGATTTAACTTTTAATTATAAAGCACTTTTAAATGTTCTGGTGGAGGGTATGCCACATGCTTGGCTCCGTGGAGATGTTATTGCTTTGCTGTAATTTTCCACTGTATGGCATTAAATTTAGCCATCTCCATGGAGACACCACCAGGCCAAGTTGCAAGTTAGACATTAGCCCACTCACAGTAAGCTGGAAATAACTAAATGCAAGATGGATATGTTCAATGCCATATTGTGGAACATTCCGGGTAAAGCACTTCTTCATGGAGACAAGCAGATGACAGATCCTCTACCAAAAAGTGATATTTAAACAAATGCCCTTTTACCACATTTGATTAGTACTAAATATCTTTATTGAAACTCAGTGAACCCCCATGTTTTAAAGGAAAATTAACGTTTTTTTTTACAATCTGAGCCTTCTTTCGGCAATGAAACAAGTAGTTTTACTCACCCATAGCAGTTTGGTGTCAATTGGAGCAGTATCGCAGAACTTATGTTGAGCCGTTCTGTTCTACTTATGATCCCGTATCCGTTAGCGTGAGTGCTCGGGGCATTACTTTGCGGTGTCCAAATAACACAAACTTTAGCACTTTTCAAATCACAGAAGATCGCTGTGTCAGGGTAGACTTTTAGTAGATTCCAAAACGGCCTGAAACCCGATATCGCAACAGAAAAGTAAAGTTCAGAGCGGTGTTAGCTTCTTTCGGACTAGCTGTGTTTACAAAACAGCTGAGTTCGCGCATGCGCACTGTCCTCTCTGATGACGTCATCAAATGAAACTATAGCTGGATATCGGGTTTCAGGCCGTTTTGGAATCCACTAAAAGTCTACCCTGGCACAGCGATCTTCTGTGATTTGAAAAGTGCTAAAGTTTGTGTTATTTGGACACCGCAAAGTAATGCCCCGAGCACTCACGCTAACGGATACGGGATCATTAGTAGAACAGAACGGCTCAACATAAGTTCTGCGATACTGCTCCAATTGACACCAAACTGCTATGGGTGAGTAAAACTACTTGTTTTAATGCCGAAAGAAGGCTCAGATTGTAAAAAAAACGTAAATTTTCCTTTAAGACCTGCTCCTAAAACAAACTAGTGATAATATTGGTCCATTTCGCTGTCCGACATCATCAGAAAAGTTTCATGATGCTCCTCTGCAGAGCTGTGGCCACATTTCTTACTCAAGTGATCACTGATGTATGTTTGACTGTGTGCTCACGACCAACCTGCAGATGGGCAACTCTTTCTCTACGTTTTATTCTAATTAGCAGTTACTTTGTTCTTAATGTTATTCACTTACAACAAATGATTATTATGAGGCACTGTTTCACTGGTGGTGTCATCTGTGCTAGAAGCAATACAAATGTTTGACCGTCAACTGAGGATGTCAAGTTTAATCAGCTGACAAGTAATTGTGATTATTTATACCACAATACAATCAGAGTGATTAAACTCTTACATATGTTTAAAGAGGGGGTATTATGCAAAAATTAGCTTTCAGAGCTTTCATCTTTCATCAAAAAACATGCCTGAAGAGGTGTTAGATGTCCTCCATGCATGTTTGAGTAATCGTACAATGTCTCCTCAGCCCTATTCAAACCCTCCTTATGTTTAGCAGTACGAGCCCATGCCTCTTGTACAAGGTTCAACCCACAAGCCTACAGACGGCCATTTTTCATACAAATAAATATTCTGCAACTTCACAAACCTGACACGATGTGCAGTAGCTTCAGATTTCTGTGTTCTGAAGGGGGTGTGAATTAGTGTGTGGGATCAAGGTGAGGTGGAGTGTCAAGAATGAAACTGAAAGTAATTTAACATTTCATTTGTTGTTTTCCGCAAATATAGCAATGAAAATTGAAAATAATAAAAGGCAACATGGTGATAAAAATATGGTATGAGTTAACAGTTAATACCACATAGAAGTATGTGAAGAATCCCTCAGTCGTCCAGGTAGAATCCAGGGCAAAAGGAGAAATTCAGTTTGTCAACTGGACAAAGTGAACTGGACAAAGTTGATTTGGTCGAATACGTTTTGCAGCTCATTTCAAACCCACAAACACTTTAAGACAAAAACTGGTCCACCCAAAGAACAAAACACCGAGCCACAAACAAAGCAATGTGTTCTACTCCATTCAGTGTAGTGAAGACTGCAGTGAGCGCTACACTGGAGAAACAAAACAGCCACTTCACAAGAGGATGTACCAACACAGACGGGCGTGCCAGAGTGGACCTTCATCTGCCGTACATCTTCACCTAGAAGCCATGGGCCACTCCTTTGAGGACCGTGAGGTACAGATCTTAGCCAGAGAAAAGAACTGGTTTGAGAGGGGAGTTAAAGAAGCTATTTTTGTCAAGAACAGAATCCTTCCTTGAACAGAAATGGAGGTCTCGGACATAATTTGTCTCCCATCTATAACTCTATCCTCAAATCTAAATCAAAACAAACAAAGAAAATTATAGGGTTAGCCAGGTCAGGTCCAGAGGTGTGAAAACACCCATTATGGTCCTGCATGGCTATGCTAACAAGACCCCACATAGAAACTGAAAACAAATAGTTATGATAGTTTCATAGTAATTTCATTGCAGTTAGCTCCTCCTTGCAGTTGGATATAAGCAGTGTCCACCAGCACTCTAGCCAGAACTGAAGAAGTAGCTTGAATGAGCTGCGAAACATATTCGACCAAATAAACTTTGTCCAGTTGACAAATTGAATTTCTCCTTTTGCCACACATGAAAGTATAATACCTCCTCTTTTAATATCATTCCGCTAATAACTTTAAAGAGATCATATATGAAGTTTTATTGGATCATGCTAACACAAATGGCAATAGTAAAACTGATATTTTTGTCTCACAATAATGGTAACAACACCATGCACACATATTGGACATTGTGACATCCTTACAAACCTGTCTGTTATTGTTAAAGCATCTTGTATTCTATTGCTTCAGCTAACACACCATCAGTGCATAGATTGCCTCATAAGGAGCACTTTTTTCTGAGTTCGTCACCAACCAAAACATACATCTACTATGAATAAAAAGTAACTGACTAATTATACATTCTAATCTTGTTTAAATTGGTCTGGATACTTTTGGTCTAGCTGCAGGTTGCTAGTGAGCATGTGCGTTTATGTTTTGGTAGATCCTAGTCTCCTCTCAGGATGGATGTGACTGTGCTGTTAACTCTCTGTCTGGCATGCTTCTGTTTCACAATTATTCAGTGGAAAAAGTGATTCAACTTTGTCTGGGGGGAAAAAAGAGGGTCAAAAAATGGCGTCTGTGATCAAATGTGAAATTTCATTACTCAGTTAAAGGGCCCATATTACGCTATTCTGATCTGTTATAATTTTGTTGCTTCATTAAAAACATAGCCAGTGTTGTTTTGTTTCATTCACACGTTTAACACACAAATCCTCTTCTCTCAAACAGAAAACACTCCACCTTTGTGGTAATAATGTGGTAATACAGAAAGTCTTCCACTGTATTTTTAAACTCCATACCCCTTCACTAGAATCATTTGTATAATTTCAGCCCTGGAATAGCCAATCTCTACAGAACAAAAGGTAAAAAAAAAAAGGTAGCTGTCAGCCTGAAAACTACTGCTTCATGACATCACAAGGTGGAACAGAGCATTTTGAGCTTTGGAGATGTAGACAGACAAATAATAGGATTGCTCAAACGTGTGAATGAAGCAAAACACAACTCCACTGAACTCCATGCGACACCTACCCCGCCTCACTACCTCAGGTCTTGCTGCTCCTACTCACGGTCTCCCTTAGCACCCACCTCGTTCACCCTCCCGCGTGTGTGTGTCTGTGTGTGTGTGTGTGTGTATGTGTGCATGTATGTGGGTGTGTGAGAGCGTGTCTGGAATGACTTGGTTAATGCACACCTATCCACCTGTGTTCCCTCCATCACTGTTCCATCATACAATGTATTTCACACGGTATCACCCTCATACTACTGAGTCTGAATGTCTAAGTACTTGAATCCCTGCTGCCAGGGACTATACTGGACCTCGTGCAATGTGACTTTACTGTGCATTGATGGTGTAAATGTACATATTGTTTTATAGCTTTAATTTTATATATTGTTGTAAGTTGAACTAATTTTTTTATCAATCTATTTTATTCTATTCTTATAGACTGTGTCTATTATGAATCTGTTGTTGGCTGCTCCAAATGACATCTCACTATACTTTGTATTAGGGATGCAAATTATTGATTAATTCATTAATCTATAGTTGACTGACCTTATCGATCTATTAACAATTAACTGATAAGCGGCGTTTTTCACCTGAATTTTAGTGTTTCAATAGGGTCTTTAAGAATATAAGCTATAGTAACATAACACTGAGTCAAAAATATATCATAGTATTATTGTATTGTATATTCCTCAATTAATTATTCCTTAGTAAAAAGCAGACAAATGTATTGATGCTGAATAACAAAATACATTCTTTATTAAAAAATAAGTTGAGGACGTTTTTTGTAAAACCTCCGTGATATGAAATGATAAAAAAATGAATTGATCGGGAAAAACATTTCACTCACACACACGCACAGACACGCACACACACACACACACACACGGGCCGGACAGCGGGCTGCTTCCACTGCGCTTTCACGTGGAGCCTGCTACGCGTCCCGCTGTCTGCATGAGCACGTGCAGCGCGCCGCGCACATGTTCACGCAGACAGCGGGACGCGGAGCGAACCAAGCGGCAAAAATTGAGTGGGCAGGAGAACATTTTGCACTGCTTCTAGATCCGGCCGCGGATGTAACGCTATGTTCATGTACATTCCAGAGTAGCGCCCTCTCCTCTAGCGATTAGTTACAATTAATGCATTTTAATCAACCAACGTCTTGATCGACAATTAATCGTTAGTCGATTAATTGTTGACATCCCTACTTTGTATAGTGACAAAAAAGACTTCTATTCTGTTCTAACTCCAGGTATGTGTTTGACCTATGACTTCTACTATTACTTCACATACTGTTACTTTTGAATTCAATCAAACGATAGGGCTGCAGGATCGATCGCTATTTGAATGGATGCCATTATCAAATTGCAAAGGCTGCAGTTTTTGAAGTACCACAATTTCATTCCAAAAACAAAAATAGCCAGTTTTATTGGGCATGAAAACTGCTAACGCTGTAGTTTAGATCTGTACAATTTTGTTCTAAAATGTGATTCTTGTATTAGTCATAGGCATAGTTCATATAGACCCAGTTCAGTCTTGTTGCCAATTCTTCTGGACGTATTTAAAATTGGACTTTGAACTGAATCTTATTTTTAAATCTTAAATTGCAAATCTAATCACAATCACAGTGCTTACCAGGAAATTAGACATTTTTCCCAAACCAGTTTCCTAACGATCGATTTCAGTCAGGTGTAGCTCATATTAAAGGAACAGTATGTAACTTTCTGGAGGTGGCGTGTCACCTGCAGGATTCCATGGAATAGAAATTTATTTTCAATTCTTCATGGAGATGGATGTTTTATGTTAGAATGTGGAAGATTATAGCCAAATGAACAAGTCAGGTTTGTGGGGATGCAAGCTTGCTCACAGTTTGAATACAGGTAGAGATGGTAGGGAATCACAGTAGAAAGGTAGAGATGTTTAATGTCCTACTGTGGAACATTCCAGGCAGGGCAATGACATATCTATAGAAACAAGCAGGTGACAGACTCTCCACCAGAATAGTTAAACAATGCACCTTTAAAAGTTACATACTGTTAGTCTGGTTAACACCTGACCATATCACAAGTGAGATATGGGTCTGGAAACTCGCTTCGAAAAATCCCGTAGCGGAGGTGTGGTTAGCGATTGCCAACGGCCGTTTATTGGGCATTATGAATGTCTATCATTGAGCGTATACGTAAGTCCATAGCCAATCATGTCAGTTGTCAGTTCAAACTACAAGCTTCCGTTTGTCATGTAGTACGCGTCACCGTCTTGCCACCCCTCCCCCGCTCTCTGATTGGGGCCCTAAATCTGGGACTCTCGCTTGGACGAGTTTCCAGGCCGCCTTCCAGTTCGAAACGAACGGAAGCGGCCTGGGAATTCCCAGGCTAACATACTGTGGCTTTAAGTTGCAACTAAGTGTACAAGTGTGAGAAGGGAGCATGTTTAGTGTCCAAACTTCCAAATATTTACTCCAGCTTTGGTCACACACTGATAATCATCTATCTGCAACTACAGTGGCCAGTTTAGCTCCAGGCAGAAGAGCTACAAGGCCTCCTTTAACTGGTTCTGTATTTAGATGAATAACACCAAAGAAAATATCTGAATTTGACAAAACACCATAAAATAAACTAAAAATGCAACTGCAACACAAATTAATTATTTACCCTAAAAATGCACATGAATTTGGGATTAAAGGTCCCATGGCATGAAATTTTCACTTTCTGAGGTTTTTGAACGTTAATGTGAGCTCCCCTACCCTGTTTAGCCCCCCATGGTTAAAAGTTGCGAAATGTCTAAACTGAGCATTTGCGATCCTTTTCTGCATTACAAAAAATCGGAGCTCAAACGGGCGATTTTGAACAAGGCACCTGATTGACGTCAGCTCGAAAAAAGAAATGCAAATGCAGTTCCACCCCCGTCTGTCTGTACTCAGCGTCTCTGGAAATCACGCCCAGAGAGTTTGGACTGCGGAGGAGCTACGCAATGCGAAATACGTTTTTTTATTTGCCTGGAGGAACTTGCGAGTGTTTCTAGGCTTGGAAGTCCTTTATCTGAGCCTGTGGATATCTGAAACAGCAGTGGTTTAATTTTATTTTCTGTGGAAATGTGTTTATTTTTCAATGGAAGGCTTCTCATCTCTCCCTCCGTGCAAAAACACGGAAGTGGGTCAGCTGAGAGCTACAGCGGAGAGCTTGGTCACGCCCCCACCCCCTACTATAGGCCAGCTCTGTCCTCCTCATTTGCATTCAAGCAACAACGCCCATAATGGAGTGTTCCAGAGTGACATTTATGACTCTTTCTCATCTTATCTCTCTTTCTCATGCACTGAGTGTTGATTTTGAAGAAGGATTCATTTACAGTATTAGGGAACCATTAAGGAGCCATATAAAAGCATCAAGAAGTACCATGTCATGGGATCTTTAATTTTAGAATTGTTAAAATTGATCCAGAAAAGAGAGCTGGGTGGTCAGTAAAAGTCAGCCATTTCATTTGACTTTGGAATGTGATATTTCCTCCAATATTAATATTTTCCCTCCAAACATTTTGTATAGTGCAATGCAGACTGTGGGGTGCTGGGAAATGCAGTTTTTGTTACATTCAGTCAGTGTGAGGCACTACGAGACAGCTCTAAGTAAATGTTGCAATTCTGCAACATTTGTGGGTCTCAGAGCGTTAAATTCCGCCTACAACCACATTTCAAAACAGAGCTGCTAAACTGGGCAGGACCTGGAGGCCTAAATAAGAGAAGAGAAATAGGAGGAGGGGCGGGGTCTGGAGGTATTAGGAACACTGTGGCCGTTTCCCAATTCAGTGACGGCACGCTTGTGAGTGTGCACTCGGTCTGTCGTTGAGACGGCGCACACTCGCTCTGTCCTTAGTGCACTACGTTTCTCACATGGGCGTCTGCGAAATGGAACAGGTCCCGCCTCAGCTCAATGAGCCGGGTGGTCTGCTCCTTGTTCCCTAAAGACAAAAAATATTATACTATTGCGACTAGTAATACTTGGAATTGGGACATGGCCAATGTTCCCCCTAATTTTTAATGTGTCTGAGCAAACACACACTAACTCCACCCCCACCCCCCCCGCGCGCGTGCGCGCAGCTCGCACTTTGCAGATATAAAAAAATGACCCCGTGGCTGAATAAAAAGCGGAGATCCGCTAAAAGCTCTTTCATCCCTGATTTACAATGCGCTGCATAAGTTTTCTTGTGCGCTGAGAATGTGCGAGCAGTGCGCAGCTTAGAGTAAACGTTGGACATGGCGACACTGTAGAATATCCAGCATTACAACAGCAAAGGAAATATAGAAGTGTAAGGGGAAAAGCATGTGAACTGTAATACAGGTGCTGTGATCTATGCCGTTACGGCTCCCGTCACACATGTTTACTGTAGTTTATGAAGAGTTTCATGTAGCATAGTTGTAGGTGAGGTGAACCAGTACATATATTTTATAGTGACGTCGCAACTCTCACTTGTGGATGTCGCTGGCGAGTCGGTCTTTGTAGTCATATATCCTCCCGCGCTGTGCATGCTGGGGCTTTTAAGTGTGCGAAGCGTGCATGTTTGCACGCTTGGTCCACGCCCCGATTTCCATGGAAACGACGGCGCCGTTCAGGGCTCATCTCGACGGTGCAGGAGGAAAAAAACGAATGGAACAGCGCTTGTCGCGCCGGATATGACGCACATCCCGTTCCAAGGGCGCTCACAAGTGTGCCGTCGCTGAATTGGGAAACGGCCTGTGATTGGTCTAACAGGTATCCACGCTTCACACCCCGTCCCCACAGCCAGGTGCTTGTAATTAGAAACACCTGGCTGTAATCAGCACAGTCTTTAATTACTTCACCAACTGCTTGAAATCACAGTGGCCACTGGATAACTTTAAAGTTATTTTATAACAAAGTAAAAAATAACTTTATATAATATAAAATAACGAATTAATCCCAGATCTCTCTCTTTGTCCTTTTGGCTGTATTTAGGCCATGATAGAAATTTGAAAGTGAGATATTTGTAGTTAGAGCTGGGCGGTATGACCAAAAATTGATGTTAGGGTATTTTTCAAATTTATATCTGTGTCACGGTATTTGACTTTTTTTTCATGCGTGACTAGGTGTTAACCCCGTTTCCTAATAATTTAGAGAATAATTACTGCAGTAAATCTGACTTGGTAAAACATCTGGCTCCAGTGCTTTAATCATCTCCCTGAAGCACCTTTCTCAACAGGACTAAGTGGTACCATGTCTACATGGATAGTAATAGCGTTGGTAATATCGTTCCACCTTTTGCTTTTCTTGTCTTGGGCAGTCCCCTTAGCAAACTTGTCTTTGAGTGACATCTGAGTCGCTACAACTTAAGCCCGACAACATTTCAAAATACAGTTGTTTGATCAGCGCCAGATTTTTTAAAGCCAAAGTACTTCCACACAACTGACACGGCTCCTCATTTCGGTATAAGTCCATGTTGTTCACCGCTCAACACACACTGTAGCCATGTCCCAATTCGAGGGTTATTGATCCGTGTGCGTAATTTGTGTGGTGCGTGTTGTTAGCATTTGTGTTAGCCGCGTGTCTTGGGAGCGGCTCCGTGGACCTGTCCCATTTTGGCTATGGCCTTGCGGTCTGCAGAGGGTAGTTCGAGGGCTGCAGCTTTTGCAGCCTTCGGAGCGGCCAAAAAAGTGTTCAAAAAAGCAGCGGAGGCTGCAGCCCTCGAATTAAGATAAGACAAGACTTTATTGATCTCACACAGGAGAAATTTACTTGCCACAGTAGCTCCAGGACAGTTTGAACAAGAAAGAAAAGTGCATGCAGGCAATGATGGAATGAAGTAATTAATAATAAAGATAAGTAATAATAATAATACAAACATCAACAAGGAGAGCATGGAAAAGAGGATATTGCACGTTTGGCCTATATAGTAGAATTATACAGTCTGATGGTGGTGGGGATGAAGGATCTGCAGTAGCGCTCCTTCTTGCACTGGGGGTGCCTCAGTCGACTGCTGAAGGAGCTGCTCAGCTCCTCTACAGTCCGGTGCAGAGTGTGAGAGGTGTCGTCCATGATGGATGTGAATTTGGCCAGCACCCTCCTCTCAGCCACCTCCTCTACAGAGTCCAGAGGACAGCCCAGGACAGAGCTGGCCCTCCTGACCAGCTTATTCAGTCTCTTCCTGTCCCGCTCTGTGCTGCTCGGGGCCCAGCAGACGACAGCGTAGAGGAGAGCAGAGGCCACCACAGAGTCATATAAAGTCTTGAGCAGAGGCCTGCTCACTCCAAAGGACCTCAGTCTCCTCAGGAGGTGGAGGAGACTTTAGCCCTTCTTGTACAGAGAGTCGGTGTTATGGGACCAGTCGAGTTTTTGTTGAGGTGAACACCCAGGTACTTGAAACTGTCCAGTCTCTATGGGACTCTTGGGACACAGCTTACGCTTCCACCGCTCTCATGCCACTGCAAAACAGTTCTCCAGCGCAACCTTCCGCTGCTCTGTGTTCCCGGTATACCGCTCAGCCCTAGCTGAAGTAAATATAGATGATAAAAGGTCATATTGAAACAACTTTATGCCACTTACACAATAACCCAAGAGCAGATTTAAACCACAAAAACTATTCTAAGTGTACAATATTGTACATGTTGTACATGTGTAAAAATCATGAGCTGCCATAAATGTCAGAATGAAAGACTTTAGTTCTTAGTTTGCATCTGTACTGAATCATAGAAGAGATTCATTCAACCTTCGACACTTCATCTGACCATATAGAGAAAAAATGACCAAAAATTCCTCAGAAATGTAAATAAAATGTGCACACGATAAATATTTACAGCAAGAAAACAGATACAGCTTTCATATCATGATACTTTGATAAGTCAACATAGTAATTATCATGACAGGTCTAGATACAGTATGTTGAACTTTTCCCTTCCATATCTCTGTGTTTGAAGAGAGTCCATGTTAAATGTTTGGTTTGGACACATCTCAGGAGCGGCCTTTTTCTGCCCATCCACACGGTCAGAGCTTGTGCAGACTGAGTGGAAGCAGTTACCCTTTACATTCCAACCATAGGGTTTTGGATGCATTTTATCAATTAGAATCATGTTTTTTAATTGACTAAGTAAATGTACTTACAGGTCTTATATATTACACAATACCTCATCAAAAACAAACCTGGAGTTGTTTTGTTTCCTTCACACATGATTAGGTAACCCTTTATTATTTGCCTGTCTACATGTTCAGCTCAAAATGCTCAGTTCCACCTTGTGATGTCATGAAGTGGGTTTTTTTTTTTTTATTATTATTATTAATTTTAACAACTACCTTTTACCTTTAGTTCTGTAGAAATTGGCAATTCCAGGGCTGAAAGTATCCAAATGATTCTAGTGAAGTTGTATGGAGTTTAAAAACACAGTGGCACTTCACTTCATGACATCACAAGGTGAAACGGAGTATTTTCTGTTTGAAAGAAGAACTCAGCCTAAATATTCAGGATTTGTGTTTTTAACATTATGTGAAAGAAACAAAACAAAAGACTGTTTTTGAAGAGAAAACATTATAACAGATCACAAAATTGTGTAATATGAGCCCTTTAATACAAACAAGATTTTGATGGAATATTTTCAAGCAGAAGCAATGTGATTCAAATTTAGACTGTTACATGAGCACTCAAAGCCAAACTGCACTAACATTCCACATCACTCATTTTGCAACAGCTCAAACTTATTTCTTACTTTCCTTACTATGAGTTTTTTTAGCACACAACTGTCACAACTTTCAGAGGCCACAGTGCTTGTTTATTTAACATTATGGCCTTGTTGCTATGGTATTAACTAAATGAATAAAAGCTCTATTATTTACACATTTTATTACATTTTTATTGCACTTAAACAATCCTACCAATCCACGTATTTCAGAATTATAAAAATTAGGACTATGGCCATGAGGATTAATCAAATAGCTATTTGACCAGAACTGAAGTAGGGGTGGGTATTGGCAAAGAAGTCACGATTCAATTTGAATCACGATTCATATGCCACGATGCGATACTATCACGATGCATCACGATACTTGAATTATTGCGATGCATTGCAATATATACGACATACTTCAGTGAAAATGTACCAAAAAAAAGAGTCTAACTTAAATATCAGTGGCTGTGTATCTGAGTAGTGTCTTCAGTTGATACATAACTCTGAGCAACTCAATTCATAACTGAATTTATTGAATAACAAAAACAAATAAACCAAACCAATAACAAAAAAGTGCATAGGATTTTTTCTAAAACAAAAAATGATGTTCAAACTTTTGCCATTTTGGAGGTAGCGACCATCATAACAAACAATACCCTTTCACAAAGAAAAAAGTGCATAGGATTTATTTAAAAAAAAACACTTTATTTATTTATTAATAATGAATTATTAATTAATAATAATCAATTTTTGGCATCAAGAATCGATGCAGTATATTGTGAAAGTTAGTATCGCGATGCATTGTCATGACGATTATTTTGCACACCCCTAAACTGAAGTTGCTGCCTGGATGAGCTGTGAAACTTCATTCAGTTGACAGAATTACATTTTTCTTTTGTTATGGATCCTACCTGGACAACTGAGGGATTACACAGACAATTTAAAACAAAATATTATATCTTTTGAATGGAAAAAAAGTTCTCAAAAAGCAATACGATTCAAATCAAGACTGTTAAAAGATTGAACAGACACAAGGTTTTGTGCCATTTGTTAGGTCTGTAGTTGGGACTTGTACTACCAGTCATAGTCAAACTGCAGTAACAGTCCAGTTTTGGAACTTTTGGAAGGTGTTTAACTTTAACTGTGTCAGTATGAAGATACACAACATTAGCAAAAGGATAATTAGCTTAAATTTATTTTAGAAAAAACATTACGTAAGTCAAACAATGCTTCCAGTGTTCAGGTACTGAGCTAGTCACTTTGTTTTTACGTTGTTTACATGGAACAGAAATGGACAAACCCATGATTACTTATTTTATTCATACAACAGTTATCTTGGCTTAATATTGAAAATGTCACAACAAAATCAAACCACCATTTCTTCTAATTAAGGTCAACATCTAAACATCCTATATTATGTGAACTTCACTCTTGTGAGCTTTAAGCCATGTTATGTTTTTACCTCCACAAAAACATAGCTGGAGTTATGTTTTGTTTCATTCACACATGTTTATTCACACATGTTTGAGTAATCCTGGCTTATTAGTCTGTCTACATCTCCAAATCTTAAAATGCTGTGTTCCACCTTGTGATGTCATGAAGCAGAAGTTCTCAATTTAACAGCTACCTATTGCCTTTTATTTGGTAGAGGTCTGAATTCAAATAATTCTAGTGAAGGTGTATGAATTTTAAAGATCCCATGACATGGTACTTCTTGATGCTTTTATATCTCTCGTTAATGGTTCCCTAATACTGTAAATGAATCCTTCTTCAAAATCAACAGTGCATGAGAAACAGAGATAAGATGAGAAAGAGTAATTTTTTCTCTCTCTGAACACTCCATTCTGGGCGTTGTTGCTTGAATGCAAATGAGGAGAAAAGAGCTGGCCTATAGTAGAGGGTGGGGACGTGGCCAAACTCTCCGCTCTCGCTCTGAGCTCTCAGCTGATCCATTTCCTTGTTTTTGCACGGGGGGAGAGATTTGAAGCGTTCCATTGAAAAATGAACACATTTCCACATAAAATAAAATTAAACCACTGCTGTTCAAAGGTCCAGAGGCTCAGATAAAGGACTTCCGAGCCTAGAAACACTCGGACGTGCCTCCAGGCAAATAAAAAAACACATTTCGCATTGCCTAGCGCATTCGCAGTCCAAACTCTCTGGGCGTGATTTACAGAGACGCTGAGTTCAGACAGACGGGGGTGGAACTGCATTTGCATTTCTTTTTTCGATCTGACGTCAATAAGGTGCCTTGTTCAAACTCGCCCGTTTGAGCTCCGATTTTTTGTAACGCAGAAAAGGATCGCAAATGCTCAGTTTTGACATTTCGCAACTTTTAACCATGGGGGGGGCTAAACAGGGTAGGGGAGCTCACATTAACGTTCAAAAACCTCAGAAAGTGAAAATGTCATGCCATGGGACCTTTAAAAACATTATTACATAGCACATGACATCACAAGGTGAAGCAGACTATTTTCTGTTTGAGAGAAAACTGCTAAATCTGCAGCGTTTGTACGTTAAACATGTGTGGTATATTTTTGAAAAGGAAACAACACAGATCAGAAAATAGCATACTATGGGCTCTTTAAGTTTTCTTAGACTTTAAATTGTGCAGCATTACTGTCAGTTGGTTCGGTGTGGCTCTGAGTGCAGCATGTGTGGTGTGTGCCGGTATCTTGTAGTAGTCGAAGTGGAGGGGGTCTCTCTCCCTCCTGTCCTCCCGGGTCGAGGGGGGGGGTCACTGGAGCTCTGTGTGCTGTGTGTGTGTGCAGGACTGGGAGACGGAGAGCCATGACTGGTACTGCTTTGAGTGCCACCTGCCTGGAGACGTGCTGAGCTGCGATAATTGCTTCAGAGTTTACCACCTCAAGTGTCTGTCAGACGAATGCAGGCCCCGTGACCCAGGATCGCACTGGCAGTGTACTATCTGCAGGGTAAGGCCACTCACACAGCAGTAGAGAGGAGTGCTTGTGGGAGATGTACTTCTTCCGTCGGTTATTTGGTCGATGGTATCTTAGTCAGCTAATAATTTTTATTTAGATACATGGACATGTAATTTCAGTAAAAACAAATTAAAAACACCTTGTGAAATAAGTCACTTGCTGTAGAACTTTGGCCAACAACTTGAGTTCTGTTCCTCTAAAAATATTTGGAATTAACTGAATGTTCTTCTTTTTTAGGGAAGTAAAAAGAAGAATCTGAACAAACAAGAGATGTGCAAATACCTGCGTTTTATCGTCCAGCGCATGAAAGAGAGGGTAAGAAATATTACACAGAAATCTAATCTGTAGAGTATTGTGTAACTTTTCTGGTGGAGGGTCCGTCACCTGCTTGATTCTATGGATATATCACTGCTTTGCTTAGACTGTTTCACAGTATTACATTATATAAATAAAAATATATATTTATTTATAAATTTTATTATTTTAATGCTCAAAAATACAGTGGTACCTCACCTTACGAATGACCCAACAAACGAAAATTTCAAGTTACGAAACGCCTTCACGGTAAATTTTGGTCTCTAGATACGAAAGAAAATTCAAGTTACGAAACGCGAAATCTCAAAAATTCAAATGATGCACGCTCAGCCACACACATTATACGCTATTCTCAGACTGGATTTAAACTTTTCTCACATTTGTCTCTTGTTTAAACACTCAAACTTTCATAGATTTTCAACAAAATTATTAATAGTGAAGTGTGGGGGGAAGGGGGAGGGGGGAAAAGACTGCGCTCTGACACGTGTGATAGCGCACATGACCCGGCGCGGAGCTGACAGCAGGTCTAGACCAAGGTCTAAACCTGGACTGGACCAGGACTAAACCAGGACTAAACCAGGACTAAACCAGGACTAAACCAGGACTAAACCAGGACTAAACCAGGACTAAACCAGGACTAGACCAGGTGGATTAAAGCAGCGAGGAGGGGACTGCACGCAGTCTGAGCGCATGAACGCATGAACGAGACCCATGCAAGAGCCGCGGTGGTCTAGACCTCCTCTAGACCTGACCAGGTCTAGAGGAGGTCTAGAGGAGCCGCAGTGGTCTGGCCTAAACCAGGACTAAACCTGGACTAAACCAGGAGGAGCCACGGTGGTCTGGACTAAACCAGGACTAAACCTGGACTAAACCAGGAGGAGCCCGCGGCTCTTGCATGGGTCTCGTTCATGAGTTCAGACTGCGTGCAGTCCCCTCCTCGCTGCTTTAATCCACCTGGTTTAGTCCTGGTTTAGTCCTGGTCCAGTCCAGGTTTAGACCTTGGTCTAGACCTGCTGTCAGCTCCGCGCCGGGTCATGCTGCGCTATCACACATGTCAGAGCGCAGTTTTCTCCCCCCTCCCGCTCCCCCCCCCCACACTTCACTATTAATAATTTTGTTGAAAATCTATGAAAGTTTGAGTGTTTAAACGAGAGACAAATGTGAGAAACACACAGAACACAAAACACTATAAAAAAAGTTACACTATAAAAAAAAAAAAACTTGGATCGGGGCCTTGGAACGAATCAGGCTTTTTCCATTGAAATAGCTACTCGACTTACGAATTTTTCACGTTACGAAACCACTTCTGGAATGAATTAATTTCGTAAGGTGAGGTGCCACTGTACGTAGAAAAACAGGCATTCTGAGCAGAGGTTGCCTCTCCGTAGATCTGACTTGTAAATTGGTCTGTTTTGGTCTCCATTAAGAGGGAAATGAGTTTAATGCCATACTGTGAAACATTCCAGACAAAGCAATAACATCTCCATGGAAAAAAGCATTTGACGGACCCTCCACCGGAAATGTTACACAGTGTACCTTTAAGACACCTTTAAATGCTTCAGTTATGTGTTGTCTTCTGCCCTAATCCATCACTTGGTTAAACTGAATTCTCTCCCCTCTCTCTCCCAAACCCATTTGAATCTCTGTCCGTCTCAGTGGTGTCAGATTTCCCATCATGCTCTGTTGCACTGGCCTATATTTAGCTTTATTTAAATCCCGTTTTCACTTCAGGCGGTGGACCTGCACAAGAAAGGCAAAGACACCAAGCATCCCATGTACAGAAGACTTATCCACACTCCCCTGGACGTGGTCAATATTCATGAGGTACAAGCTCCTGGTGTTCATTTTATAATATGTAATTGTATGGAAAGATGTTAAAAGTGGTGGTGAACTGAACTCTATATTATGATTACACAAGATGTCAAAAGTATCAAAAATCAGATATTAATCTATATTAAAACCTGATTAAACTAGATTTGAGCAAGTATCAATAGAAAAAAAAAATTCAAATCTCAAAATACTCTGGTCCACCAAGTGATGTCATGATGTGGTAGTTTTCAAGTTGACAACAGCTTTTGTTAAAGGTCCCATGGCATGAAATTTTCACTTTCTGAGGTTTTTGAACGTTAATGTGAGCTCCTCTACCCTGTTTAGCCCCCCCCCATGGCTAAAAGTTGCAAAACGTATAAACTGAGCATTTGCGATCCTTTTCCACGTTTGAAAAAAAGACAGCCCAAACGGGAGATTCTGAACAAGGGAACTTTCTGACATCACACTCGCGGAAAGGTTTCCACCCCCGTCTGGATGTCTACCCACTGTCTCTGGAAATCACGCCCAGAGAGTTTGGACCGCAAACAAGCTACGCAATGCGAGATGCGTTTTTTATTTGCCTGGAGGCACGTGAGAGCGTTTCCAGGCTCGGATGTCCTTTATCCAAGCCTCCGAACTTCTGAAACAGCAGTGGTTTCATTTTATTTTCTGTGGAAATGTGTGTGTTTTTTTTTAATGGAAAGCATCTCATATCTTCCTCCAGGCGTAAAACACGGAAGTGGGTGACAGCACACCGCTAATCCAGGAAACAGTGGCGTATTTGGCCACACCCCCACCCGCTGCACTGGCCTGTCTCTGTCCTCCTCATTTGCATTCAAGCAACAACGCACATAATAAAGCGTTTCAGAGACATATTTATGACTGTGTTCATAAGGCTTTCTCATGCACTGAGGCTTAATTTTGAAGGATTCATTTACAGTATTAGGGAACCATTAAGGCGCCATATAAAAGCATCAAGAAGTACCATGTCATGGGATCTTTAAGAAGAGATAAAAAAAATTTCAGGGTGAAATTATTGAAATTATTCTATTGATGGTGTATGGCAGCGCTGGGCAGTATACCGGTTCATACCGAATACAGGGTTGTTTTTTTTTTGTTTTGTTTTTTAATAATATGAATTTTTCATTTACCGCAATACCGGTGAGTGTGTGCGTACAAAACTTCGGGAACACAGAGCAGCGGAACGTCTTGCTTTTGCAGTGGCATGAGAGCGGTGGAAGCATAAGCTGTGTCCCAATTCAAGGGCTTTAGCCTCCACTTCCTTTTCGGCCATTCCGAAGGCCGCTAAAGCTGCAGCCCCTCGAACTAGCCTCCGTGGACCGTAAGGCCATTGCCAAAATGGGACAGGTCCACGGAGCTACTCCCGAGACACGCTGCTAACAACACGCACCACGCAAATTAAGAAGATTGACTTTATTGATCTTACACAGGAGAAATTATCTGCATTTGACCCATCCTGTTATTAGGAGCAGTGGGCAGCACATTACTGCGTCCGGGGACCCATCTCCATGATCTTGCTCAGGACCTTAGCTGGAGGATTTTTGCCTATGGTGGATTTTTTGGGTTGATTGGGGAAACCAGAGTGCCTGGAGGAAACCCAGACACGCGGAGAACATGCAAACTCCACACAGAAAGGCCCGGGCAACCCGAATCTTACAGCCATACCAACATGCCACATAGGGATTGAACCCAGAACCTTCTTGCTGTGAAGCGTGATTGCTAGCCCCTCAGCCACCGTGCCGCCAATTACGCACACGGATCAATAACCCTTGAATTGGGACATGGCTACAGTGTGTGTTGAGCGTTGAACAACATGGACGTTGTTGTTAGAAACAGAGGCACTTACACCGAAAAGAGGAGCCGTGTCAGTTGTGTGGAAGTACTTCGGCTTTAAAAAAAATCTGGCGCTGATCAAACAACTGTATTCTGTAATGTTGTCGGGCTAAAGCGACTCAGACGTCACTCAAAGACGCGTTTGCTAAGGGGACTGCCCAAGACAAGAAAAGCAAAATGTGGAACGATATTACCGACGCTGTTACTATCCATTTAGACATGGTACCACTTAGTCCTGTTGAGAACGGTGCTTCAGGGAGATGATTAAAGCACTGGACCCAGATATGTTTTACCAAGTCAGATTTACTGCAGTAATTATTCTCTAACTTGTTAGGAAATGGGGTTAACACCTAGTCATGCATGAAAAAAAAAAAAAACGTCAAATACCGTGACACCAGTATAACTTTGAAAAATACCGTGATATCAGTTTTTGGTCATACCTCCCAGCTCTAGTGTATGGAGTTTAAAGGTCCCATGGCATGAAATTTTCACTTTCTGAGGTTTTTGAACGTTAATGTGAGCTCCCCTACCCTGTTTAGCCTCCCCCCCCCGAATGTTTGCGAAATGTCTAAACTGAGCATTTGCGATCCTTTTCTGCGTTACAAAAAATTGGAGCTCAAACGGGCGATTTTGAACAAGGCACCTTATTGACGTCAGATCGAAAAAAGAAATGCAAATGCAGTTCCACCCCCGTCTGTCTGTACTCAGCGTCTCTGTAAATCACGCCCAGAGAGTTTGGACTGCGAATGCGCTAGGCAATGCGAAATGCGTTTTTTTATTTGCCTGGAGGCACGTCCGAGTGTTTCTAGGTTCGGAAGTCCTTTATCTGAGCCTCTGGACCTTTGAACAGCAGTGGTTTAATTTTATTTTCTGTGGAAATGTGTTTATTTTTCAATGGAACGCTTCAAATCTCTCCCCCCGTGCAAAAACACGGAAATGGATCAGAGGGCGCTCAGAGCAGAGAGCGGAGAGTTTGGCCATGCCCCCACCCTCTACTATTGGCCAGCTCTTTTCTCCTCATTTGCATTCAAGCAACAACGCCCATTATAGAGTGTTCAGAGTGAGAAAAATTACTCTTTCTCATCTTATCTCTGTTTCTCATGCACTGAGTGTTGATTTTGAAGAAGGATTCATTTACAGTATTAGGCAACCATTAAGGAGCCATATAAAAGCATCAAGAAGTACCATGTCATGGGATCTTTAAAAACACAATGAAGCAAGTCCTCTATTACCCCATGATATCACAAGGTGGAACAGTGTGTTTTCTCTTAGCCTAAATATGCAGAGTTTGTGTGCTTTAACATGTGTGAATTAAACAAAACACAACTCTGGGTATGTGTTGGTGAGGAAACAACATTATAACGTAGATTAGAAAATAGCCTTATAATAGCCTTATATGGGCCCTTTAATGTCCATATCCAAGGCAATAATCTCCATGGAGACAAGCAAGTGGTGTACCTTTCCCCAGAAGTGTTACCTAATGCGTCTTTAAGTAGATAAGTTTGGCAAAAAAATGCTACTACTACTTTTGATTTACTTTGTTTTCAGTTCAAGTACACTGACACCAGGTGGACAGTCACTACATTGCAGACTGAACTTTTTTTTTTTTTTTTTTGCTCAGAACCTGTCAGAGGGCAAGTATAAAAATTTTGAGGAGTTCAAAGCCGACGCTCAGCTCATTGTTCATAACACAGCCATTTTGTACGGAGGTGAGTCTAATATATGTGTGTAATGTTAAAGGAACTCTATATAGCCTGCACTCTTAGTTATAAAAGGTACTAAAATAACCACCGGGGTTTGGGTAGTGAGGATTCGCATCAGAGAGAGTTATTTTAGGTTTAAACCAATTGGAATTCAGCATTGCAGCTGGCAACCCAAATGAAAGACACACATGGAGCTCATTCTGCTTTCTGGGTTGAATAATTCTATTGAGAACCAAAATACCAAATTATAACATAAACAGCTTGGTAATCATGTACAATGTTTTTCTAATTAAGAACAAATCAGCAGTACAATCGTTAGCAGTAAAATCTCTATTTGATTTGAGCAGGTTTAGGTGAGGACACAGTTAGGTCGTGTTTGTGGAATTTAAAATCACATCTCAGTCTTGCGTACTGTTTTTCATTTACAATATGGGACTCTCTTAATCATAACATTTTCCTGAGGTAATTTACAACTTACACTGTACAAGATCAATAGAGCTCAATGCTTTTTTGTATATTAAAAATGAAAAATTAGAAAACAATAATGATACACAGAATTGAAATCAAGCATAAGGAGGTAGATAGGAGTTGTTTCTCACATAGATACAGGCTGCAAAAAATAAATAAGGGGTTGCCACACTTTTGGAAATGACAATAGTTTATTCTTTAACAGATGTCGTTTTCTCTCTAGATGTAAAATGTTAGCACTAGCCACATTTTAGAGCTTGGTACTGACGGAATATGGAATTATTTTTGATTAAATGTGGTCTTGCAGTTCACAGTGACCAGGCAGAAATTGCGCGGTTGCTCTACAGTGACACATGCCATGAGGTACTCCTGCTTCTTACATTTCTCATGCACTTCATATTATGTATATATGTAATATAATATAATATAGTCATTGAACTGTGCTCTTTTCTCTCTTCTCTGTTGCAGCTGAATGAGTTGTTATTATGTAAAAACTGTTTCTACCTTTCAAACGCACGGCCTGATAACTGGTTCTGTTACCCATGTGTGAGTAAATTATTCCAACAAATCACACACCCAAAGAAAAACACAAAACATCGATAAAACTATGTTAAATTCTGTAAATCAGTTTGAATATGTGTCCTGTGCTTGTTCAGAGTCCCAGTCACGACCTGGTGTGGGCCAAAATGAAGGGCTTTGGGTACTGGCCGGCTAAAGTGCTGCAGCGAGAGGACAACCAGGTGGACGTGCGCTTCTTTGGGCACCAGCACCAGAGGTGAGAGGAGAGGGGCTCAACCCAGAACATACTCAATAGGTCAAATGCTAAATTTAAGGTAGTCCTGACCAAGACTAGCTCAAGATCTGGAGATGGATCTTTGGGTATGGCACTGCTCTGTCTACTGGTCCTGATAGGTTGGCACAAGGATGGGTCAAATGGAGAGGACAAATTTCTCTACAGGGACAATAAAGTCCCTTAACCTTATATTATTTTGCTACTATCGATCACTGAATATCTAAGGCTGTGTCTGAAAATCAAAATAATGTGTATATGAAAACACTATTGCAAAACCTTGAATTAAGTTTGTTATTATACACTTCAGACTTTTTTTTTTAATCTAAAAATGGCAAAAGGAGAAATTCAGTTTGTCAACTGGACAAAGTTTATTTGGTCAAATACGTTTTGCAGCTCATACAAGCTGCTACTTCAGTTCTGGCTAGAGTGCTGGTGGACAGTGCTTATAACTAGCTGCAGAGAGGAGCTAACTACAATGAAATTATTATGAAACCATCACAACTATTTTTTCAGTTTCTGTGTGGGGTCTTGTTAGCAAAGCCATTCAGGACTATAATGGGTGTTTTCACACCTCTGGACCTGACCTACTGCCCTATTGTTTTCTTTGTTTGTTTTGATTTAGATTTGAGGATAGAGTTATAGATGGGAGACAAATTATGTCTGAGACCTCCATTTCTGTTCAAGGAAGGATTGTCTTTCTTGACAAAAATAGCCTCTTTAACTCCGCTCTCAAACCAGTCCTTTTCTCTGTCTAAGATCTGTACCTCACTGTCCTCAAAGGAGTGGCCCATGGCTTCTAGGTGGAGATGTACGGCAGATGAAGGTCCACTCTGGCACGCCCGTCTGTGTTGGTACATCCTCTTGGGAAGTGGCTGTTTTGTTTCTCCAATGTAGCGCTCACTGCAGTCTTCACTACACTGAATGGAGCAGACCACATTGCTTTGTTTGTAGCTCGGTGTTTTGTCCTTTGGGTGGACCAGTTTCTGTCTAAAAGTGTTTGTGGGTTTGAAATAGACTGGGATTTCATACTGTCTGAAAATCCTCTGTAGTTTTTCAAAAACACTGGCCAGGTAAGGAATAGTTACACCTTTCATCCTGGGTTCTGATTCTCTGTTGTCTTGTTTCTTGTCCTTGTCTCTCTTGGTTTTGTTGAAAGCCCATTTAGGATATCCACAAACAGAGAGGGCTTTCTCCACATGTTGTTCTTCTTTCTCCTTGCCCTCTGTGCTTGTGGGAACCACTTGGGCCCTGTGTTGTAATGTCCGAATAACACCCAGTTTGTGCTGCAGTGGGTGGTGTGAATCAAAAAGCAGGTATTGGTAAGTATGTGTGGGCTTCCTGAAGACTTCTACTTGGAGTCACCGGTCTCCTATTGTTACTGCACAATCTAAGAACGCCAATGTGTTGTCCTTGGCATCTTTACTTACTTTATTCCATCATTGCCTGCATGCACTTTTCTTTCTTGTCCAAACTGTCCTGGAGCTACTGTGGCAAGTAAATTTCTCCTGTGTGAGATCAGTAAAGTCTTATCTTTACGAGTGAATTTGGTGTTCGGGTCTATAGAATTGATATGTGCAGTAAAAGGTTACAAATCTTGAATTTAGATTTTTGAAAAATTATCATCAACATAACAATACCAATGTGTGGGTGAAGTGCCTGGATATGAGGCCAAAGCACTCTGTTCAAATTGTTCCATGTACAAGTTAGCCATGATGGGGGATAGTGAGCCCATCGCACAGCCGTGGATTTGCTTGTAGAAGTTTCATCTGAACTGGAAATAGGTGGTATTTAAACAAATTTCCAGCAGTTGGCAGATTTGGTCGAGTGAAAGTTTGGTTTTCTCTTCTAGCTTGGTATCCTGCAGTAGTCTCTTTCTCACTGCCTTCACCGCTACCGCTGTAGGGATACAAGTGAAAAGAGATCACATCAAAGGAAACCATTGTCTCATCCCTCACACAGGGCCCAGTGGTTCCTACAAGCACAGAGGGAAAGGAGAAAGAACAACATGTGGAGAAAACCCTCTCTGTTTGTGAATATTCTAAATGGCTGTCAACAAAACTAAGAGACAAGGACAAGAAACAAGACAACAGAAAATCAGAACCCAGGATGAAAGGTGTAGCTATTCCTTACTTGGCCAGTGTTTCTGAAAAACTACAGAGGATTTTCAGACAACATGAAATTCCAGTCTACCCACAAACACTTTAAGACAGAAACTGGTCCACCCAAAAGACAAAACACCGAGCCACAAACAAAGCAATGTGTTCTACTCCATTCAGTGTAGTGAAGACTGCAGTGAGCGCTACACTGGAGAAACAAAACAGCCACGTCACAAGAGGATGTACCAACATAGACGGGTGTGCCAGACTGGACCTTCATCTGCCGTACATCTTCACCTCGAAGCCATGGGCCACTCCTTTGAGGACAGTGAGGTACAGATCTTAGCCAGAGGAAAGAACTGGTTTGAGAGGGGAGTTAAAGAGGCTATTTTTGTCAAGAAAGAGAATCCCTCCTTGAACAGAAATGGAGGCCTCGGACATAATTTGTCTCCCATCTATAACTCTATCCTCAAACCTAAATCAAAACAAACAAAGAAAACAATAGGGTTAGCCAGGTCAGGTCCAGAGGTGTGAAAACACCCATTATGGTCCTGAATGGCTATGCTAACAAGACAAACACAGAAACTGAAAACAGATAGGTGTGAGAGTTTTATAGTCATTTCATTGTAGTTAGCTCCTCCCTGCAGTTAGTTCCACCAGCACTCTAGCCAGAACTGAAGAAGTAGCTTGGATGAGCTGCGAAACATATTCGACCAAATAAACTTTGTCCAGTTGACAAATTGAATTTCTCCTTTTGCCATGGATTCTACCTGGGCAACTGATGGATTCTTCACACATCTTAATCTAAAAATTATAACTTGCTTTTAATAGAGATTGATTCCTTTGTGTTTTCTGACCCAGGGCGTGGATCCCGTCAGACAATATCCAGGACATCAAAGTGAGCGTGCAGCAGCTGCAGGTGAAGCGCAGTAATGGCTGGAAGAAGGCCTGTGAGGAGCTGGAGGTCTACCAGCGCTTCCTACGAGAGGGACGCCTCTGGAAAACCAAAATGGAGGAGGCAGGCCAGCAGCCCAGCACCCGCTCCCAACAGCAGCCAGAGGAGAGGGGGGGCAGGACTCAACAGCCAGAGGAGAGGGGAGGCCGGGCTCAACAGCCAGAGGAGGAGAGGGGGGGCAGGAGACAACAGCCAGAGGAGGAGAGGGGGGGCAGGAGACAACAGCCAGAGGAGGAGAGGGGGGGGCGGACAGAGGATGCAGAGTCCAGTATCTCCTCCACCAGCAACGAGCAGGTCCGTCATGTAAGTACTGCACTTACATATTTTATACTCTGTACTGACTGAATCTAACAAAAAAAATCTATTTGTATCAATTGCAACCAAAAATGCATTTCTTATTCAATAGAGATTTGTTTATAAAGTTTACCAGCAGTTTGATGTTCTCTCTATGTGGTTTCTAAATCTGATGATCACTTCCAAGAATCTTGTCTTAAAAATTCCTTTCCAAAACTGTTTTATATTTGAATTTCCGTTAATGGGCCCAAAAAAATTATAGTTTGTCAATACTTTGTCAAACCATATTTTAAATTGTGTCAACTCTGTTTCAACTTGTAAAATTAACTAATCAGTGTCATGTATATGTTATATATTTTGTATCATCTGCATTGGGGAATGCCACACGATTGTTCTCTGAACAATATATTCAGAGATCATATTATTGGCAGAAAGATGGCGGCCGCGAGGCTAGCCCCGGTGCAAGCTCTGCTTCTGTGTCTTCTACTATTGTCCGTGTCGCATGTCAGAAAGACAGAATGTGTCACATACAGTCGCTGGGAATTACTTTCTCTCAGGAATAATTTCGGTGAGCTACCGATTCCGATTTCAAGCTTTCCTGCGGACATACTAGCGACATCCAAACCGGCAAACTACTCCTGGAACCACAGGACTGTCAGGAGGAAACGTCATCGTGCCGGTGTTCTCTGCAGGCAAAGAGAGAACCCTTACCGACCAACACTACCAGCCCTGCTCCTCACAAACGTCAGATCAATAAGAAATAAAATAGACGAGTTTTTCCTCCTCCTCCAATCTCACAAGGACTACAGAGACTGCTCAGCGATATGCCTAACCGAGACCTGGCTAGATGACACTGTGCCTGACCTGGCTGTCACTCCACCCGGCTTCTCTCTACACCGTGCAGACAGGTCTGTGAAGCTCTCAAAGAAAACCAAAGGTGGCGGCATATGTCTGATGATAAACCAGCGATGGTGCAACAATGTCAAAGAGCTGAACACATTCTGCAGCCCTCATATGGAATATATCAGTTTAAAATGCAGACCATATTATCTTCCGAGAGAATTTGCCTCTGTTGTCCTAATCGGCGTTTACATCCCGCCCTCGGCTAATGCTAAGGTAGCCACTTCAGATCTGGCAAATTACATCTCCTCTGTGGAAAACTCACATCCTGATGCCGTTGTGATTGCATTAGGGGACTTTAACCATGCCAATCTATCGTGTGACCTTCCGAATTACATCCAGCAAGTTACCTGCCCTAGCAGAGGCTCCAACATCCTCGACCACTGCTACGTTCCCATCAGCGAGGCTTACCGGTCCTTCCCGAGGGCTCCGCTGGGCAGGTCGGACCACGCCACGTTGCTGCTCGTCCCGAAATATCGGCAGAAACTTAAATCCAGCGGTATAAAATCCAAAGTCGTGCAGTGCTGGTCAAGTGCTTGTATCGACACGCTGAGGGGCTGCTTCGAATGCACCACGTGGGACGTATTCAGTGCAGCTAACCAGTGTGGGTCCTTGGGCAAGACCCTTCACGGTACTGCCCCCCGGGCGCCGAAAAAAGATGGCTGCTCACTGCTCCTGAAAAGGATGGGTCAAATGCAGAAGTCAAATTTCTCCCGTGTGTCACTGTGTGTCATTGTGTGTGAGACCAATAAAGGCTTAAGCCTAATCTTAATAAATAAAGCTGCGGCCAGCCTGGACGAGCTAGCGGACACGGTGACGTCATACGTCAACTTTTGCGTTGAAACGTGCATCCCCACCAAAACTGTGAAAACGCACAGCAACAACAAGCCGTGGTTCACAAAAGACATACAAATCCTACGTAAGGAAAAGAACCAGGCTTTTATTGATGGCCACGAAGCACAATATAAGGCAGCTAAATACAAACTTAGAGCTGCCATCAGGAAAGCCAGATCAAAATATGGTAATACATTAGAAAGGCAGATTGCCTCAAATGATACAAAGTCAATTTGGAAAAAACTGAAAATAATGACAGATTATAAAAAATCCACTGGCCCTCCGCCTGGCATTGACCAAGACCTCCCAGATGAGCTAAATAACTTCTATGGGAGGTTTGAGCAGCTGCCCACTCCCTCCTATACCCCTCCGTTTCCCCTTCCAGTACCACCTTTCTACATCCAGGAGGAGGAGGTGAGAGCTTCTTTCTACAAGAACAAAAAGGGGAAAGCGACTGGTCCTGATGGGGTTAGCCCTACCGCTCTAAAACATTGTGCATCCCAGTTAGCCCCAATATACACCACTATATTCAACTACTCTCTCCATCAGAGCGCAGTACCAAAGTGTTTCAAGGATTCTGTCATTATTCCTTCCCCGAAAACCAATAAAGTAACCTGCCTCAATGACTATAGACCAATTGCCCTCACATCTGTTGTCATGAAATCATTTGAACGCATCATACTCACTCACCTCAAAGACTTCACCACTCACCAATTGGACAGTTATCAGTTTGCCTACCGAGCCAATAGGTCAGTAGAGGATGCGGTGAACCTGGCTCTTCACCGAATATTACATCACTTGGAGACTCCTCACACCTATGCCCGTGTACTGTTTCTGGATTTTAGCTCCGCCTTCAATACTATTGACCCGGTCAAACTCTTCAATAAATTGCTGGACATGAACACTCCTCTCACCCTATGCCACTGGATCAGGAGCTTCCTGTCAGAGAGAAAGCAGCGGGTCAGGATGAGTGGCCTCTCATCCCAGCCCCTGACCCTCAGCACCGGTGTTCCCCAGGGATGTGTCCTCTCCCCCTGGCTGTTCTCTCTGTACACCAATACACTGACATCCATCCACAATTCTATATCCGTATTCAAATATGCTGACGACACAACAATAATTGGACTCATCACTGACAATAATGAAAGTCATTACCGTAAGCAAATCTCCCATGTAACCTCCTGGTGTCAAAGTCACAACCTGCTCCTCAATACATCAAAAACAAAGGAACTCATAATTGATTTTGCACGCTCACCTTCACAGAAAACACCAATCACAATTGATAATGAAACAATCACCATTACAGAGACAGTCAAATTTCTGGGTACCCATATCAATCACACACTAAAATGGAAACAGCATTCAAACGAAACATACAAAAAAGCCAATAAAAGACTGTTTTTCCTCAGACAATTAAAAAAATTCAGAATCAGACACAACATCCTTCTTCAGTTCTACACAGCAATAATTGAAAGCGTCCTTACATCATCAATAATAGTCTGGTTCGGTAATTTGGATTCACATTCACAACACAAACTTCAACGCATTATAAATAAATCAACTAAAATCACTGGTCACACTCTCCCCTCCATAGACACACTGTATAACAGACGCATCACACAAAGAGCCAATAGAATCACCTCAGACCCCACACACCCTGCCAATAATCTGTTCAGACTCATGCCCTCTGGGAGGCGCTACAGATCCATCAGTTCCAAAACTGTCAGATTCACCAACAGTTTCTTTCCCACTGCCATCCGGACTCTAAATCAATCCCGCTTATAACTGGTCATTTATCTGTTGTTGTATGTCGTATTGTGTAAGTGTGTTGTATATTTGTTTTGTCCTGTAATAGACACAGAAGAGATGTGAGCATTCTTGCTGTACCGGAAACAAATTCCACCAACTTGTTGTGTGGCCATTAATAAATGATTCTGATTCTGATTCTGATTCTGATTCAATATTCACTGGAAAAGACTGAGAAACACTCAGTAGAGTAAAATGTAATCTAAATTATATAGTGCCTTCAAAAATATTGGCACACTTAAATATGCATAAATATTAGGGGTGTGAATCTTTCACTCACAAAACGGTTCGATTCGAATCTCGATTCACAGGCTACGATTCGATTCAGGGACGATTCATAAAATTAGTAAACGATCCGGTACGATTCGATCCGATCCGGTTCGGTTAATTTCGATTCAGTACAAAGGTAGATAAGGTAGATATCAAAAATAAAAAAAGTAGTTATAAAACAAGCAAGTTGCCTATTAAAGGCAAAAATCTGAATGAATCAGAATTAGTGCTTCAGTCACAGTTTCAGTAACTGTATAAAAGTGCAACATATCACTGACAAGAAGATAGATATTACTAGGCAGTTATAGAAAACACAAGCATGTTAAATCCAACATGTCTTTTTATGCCTGTAATTAACTTTTCTTAACAAAAAAAAAGAAAATCAGAGAGAGCTCTTAACACTGAATAATACTTCTCCATCTCATAACATTACCTCAGTCTCCTTTGAGACAAAAATCATCTCTGTGTGTGTGAAGTATGTTTCTATACACACAAATCATAAGTATTTAATACAGAAATGCACCAATTCTGATTATACATTGTATTTTCCACACAAAAGTAAATTAGCCAAGTCAATTTTAGCCCAAATCAAATATACATTGCCAATACATGAATGTTGTCTAAATAAATCACCCAATCCACTAACCGTGACAATAAAAACGCTAGTGTCATGCAATTGTTATGGTCTACTGCAGACTACTGAGCCGATAGTGAAACATCAGACCGACAGTGAAAGTTTTATCAACGCGACACAGCACTGGCACAAAAGTTAACCACGTATAGGAACCATGTCCATAAATAGCGGTAGCGCACCAAATTAATTTAACCACAGCTCAATAAAAGGAAACTTAGCTTAGCTTACCCATAGAGTAGATCTCCTGACGAGACGAGGCGGCGGGAAACCCGCCCTCCGCACAATGCGAATTGGGACATGGCTATACAGTGCAAACATTTTGTGCTCGCTTCCGCATACAGCCCGCGCCGCTCGCATGATTGGCAGTTAACCGGCCAATAAGCTTCAACCCTAGGTAAGTGAACCACCCACCGTTCGCGAAAGAACGCAAACACACACAGCGCGGCTTCTGCACCATGAGAGAGACCACTCAGGAGCCGAGAACCGATTCTTGGCCGTAAATCCGGTGCATCGGACCTTTCGTAGTGAATTTGGACCGATCCGGGCTCCGCTGATCGGTACACTCAGATCGCAGAGGTCACAGACCGATAACCGATCCAAATCGGTTAATCTTTACACCCCTAATAAATATGCATAATAATTAAATCTTTAAAACTATACTACTGCTACATTGAAATGTTTCTCCCCTTTTATTTTTCTGTTTCAGCTCAAAAGCAGCCATGAGCCTAAAGCCAAGAAAAGTCGTCGAACTCAGTCTGCTGAACCCAAAGAAGAAGCCAGTGTAAGTTTAACAGTGTATTTCACAGTGTAGTTCACACCACAACACTTGCGTAATTTACAATAATAAAAATTTAGGCAATGACTTATTCCATGTCCCAGAACCTAGTGTTTTCATGGTACTAATATTTCAAACTCTATACTCTTCTATACTAAGGAATCGCTTCTGATACCTACCTATAAACATGACTTATTTAGATGATAGAATATGATTTTCAACATTAAACCATAGTACTCTCTTTTATATTCTCATGTGGTCTTATATCTGGGTAATCCCTCAGTGGTCCATGGGCGTATACTAGTCTGTGTGCTCTTATACTTGTTCTGATACAGCTCAAGATCATTCTAGAGCTGTTCAGGAAAGGTTCATTTCTGACCTATTAATGACTTTTTAAGTATCAATACTTGCACAAATGAGTATCTAGTTTCTGATTTTCGATACTTTTGACAACCCTACCAGGACCCAGAGCCAGAGATGGAGGCGGTGAGCTCGAGTCAGGAGGTCCCCGTCTCCTGTGGCTCTCAACAGCCGGAGAAACTGTCCGTGTCCACCCAAACCAAGAAGGCAAACGCTAACTCCGCTCGCACGCTGCACCGCTCCACCCAGACCAGCAGTGATGGAGCCTGTCAGAACATGTGCCACGAGAAGTACACCAAGGTCTTCAACGACGTCAAGGAGATGATGAAGGCTGACAACAAGAGGGAGACTGAGAGGGTGGTCCGGGAAGCTCTCGAGAAGGTCTGCAATCCCTTAAATGGCCAATATTATGCTATTTCCTGATTATGCTTTTTCCTGATCTACATTACAATGTTTTGTTCATTAATATGTTTAATGCACAAATCCTGCATATTTAGGCTGAACACTCTGTTCCACCTTGTTGTATCATGTGGTAAAACATGAAGTGCTTCACTGTGTTTTTAAACTCCACACACCGTTACTAGACACTTATTTAGGTAACTACAACCCTGGATTTGCCCATTTTTACATAACAAAAGGTAATGGGTAGCTGTCAACTTCAAGGCTACTGCTTCCTGACATCACACGGTGGAACAAAGCATTATAATACTAATAATAAAGGGTGTGAATGAAACAAAACACAGCTCCAGAGTTTTGAGTAACATAATTACATTCTAACATGGCTTAAAGGTCACAAGAGTCAATTTTGTGTAATATAGGACCTTTAAATATAATAGAAGGAACATCAAAATTGGCTGTTGCCATGAAAATCTGCCATGTTTCTCTCTTAATTCATGTCTGAATTAAAGGAGAATTTATGTTTTTTTACAATCTGAGCCTTATTTCGGTAATAAAACACGTTGTTTTACTCACCCATTGCACTTTGGTGTCATACGGAGCACTTCCAGAGATGTTTTAGATTAGCGATAGCCATACCGCTAATATATGCCCCGAGCGGTCTCCAAATAACACAAACTTTAGCACTTTTTGAATCATAGAAGCTCGATGTCTTAGTCTATGCTTTCGTTTGAGTCAAAAGTGGCCTGTAATCTGAGATTTATCCATAGTTTCGAGTAGATGAGGACGCCAGTGCGCATGTGCGGAGTCACAGCTTATTTCGCTCTCAGCTCCCGGGACCCAAACATGAAATGCAAAGCTGTAAATTATGGATAAATCTCGGATTACAGGCCACTTTTGACTCAAACGAAAGTGTAGACTAAGACATTGAGCTTCTATGATTTGAAAAGTGCTAAAGTTTGTGTTATTTGGAGACCGCACGGGGCATATATTACATGCTCGGGGCATATATAGTAGCGCTACGGCTATCGCAAATCTAAAACATCTCTGGAAGTGCTCCATATGACACCAAAGTGCTATGGGTGAGTAAAACAACTTGTTTTATTACCGAAATAAGGCTCAGATTGTAAAAAAAAAAAAGTTAATTCTCCTTTAATTCATTTCACAATTAATCTTTATGATAACTGAAAGAAAATGTCATATGTATTAGAATATTAGAAGGATTTTTTTAATTGAAAATCACATAATTACAGTATTGCAATTTATTAAGCAGTGTTTGCGTTTCTCAGCTGCGAGCGGAGATGGAGGAGGAGAAGCGTCAGGCAGTGAGTAAAGCTCTGAGCGGGGCCCAGGCTGAGATGGACAGAAAGTGTAAACAGGTGAAAGAGAAGTGCAAAGAAGAACTGGTGGAGGAGGTCAAGAAACTGGTGTCACAGCACAAACAGCTCATCTCGCAGACCAAGAAGAAGCAATGGGTCAGTACAACACAACAAATACACTATAACTACATTATAACTACACTGCAACTATATTATAACTACACCACAACTATACTACAACTACACTGTAACTATAATATAACTGCACACCATTTAACATGTATGCATTCACAAAGGATTCAAATCACATTTCTGATCAACTTTGTGCTTTATAATAACCTCACGTCAGTGTAGCTCCCAAGCCCTTCCTACTAGGGATGCAAATTATCGATTAATTCATTAATCTATAGTTGATTGACCTTATCGATCGACTTACGATTAACTGATAAGCGGCATTTTTCACCTGAATTTTAGTGTTTCAATAGGGTCTTTAAGAATATAAGCTATAGTAACATAACACTGAGTCATAAATATATCATAGTATTATTATATTGTATATTCCTCAATTAATTATTCCTTAGTAAAAAGCAGACAAATGTATTGATGCTGAATAACAAAATACAGTAATCCCTCACTCTATCGCGGTTCACTGTTTCGCGGATTTTTGATTTTTATTTTTTTATAGTGTAACATTGTGTTCTGCGTCCTGATTGGCTAAGAGACTAGACCAGGACTAAGCGTGGACTAAACCAATTCTAGACTAGGTCTAAACCAGGTCTAGACCAGGTCTAGACCAGGTCTAAACCAGGTCTAAACCTGGACTAGACCAGGACTGGACCAGGTCTAGGCCTGGACTAAACCGGGATTAAACCAGAGCGTGTGCGGCTGGTTTGTGGCTCGGGCTGAGAGTACACAGTCCGGGCGCCGCGGATCAATCTCGTACGCGCGGCCTCGCGCCGGTGGTGCACGTGTCGTGCACTTCTCCAAGGGGTTGGTGAGCGTCGCGTCCCGGGACGTGGCAGTGCCGTTGAATGAGCGCAGTGCGCCCTGCCCAGGACTAGACCAGGTCTAAACCAGAATTGCGGCTCTTTGCCTTGTTTCGTGACCACGGGTGCGCGTGTCCGCGATTAGCAATTAATTACAATGAATGCATTTTGTTCGGCCAATGTCTTGATCGACAATTAATTATAAGTCGATTAATTGTTGCCATCCCCACTTCCTACTTAATATTGTTTTTGTTTTCATGTTTAACAAAGTGCTGATGTTGTGCCCCACTTATACTTATACTTATCTGTTTAATCACAGTTAATCATGTTGAACCAGTTACAGCAGCTTATTTTTAGTACATGTCTCAAATACAAGACCATTCATCCTAAAATAACAGCGTATAACTCCGAATAAATCTGTCACTTTCTCATCAACATTTCTGTGAAACATGAATTCTTGTAAGACGCCTTTAAAACTGTATGAGATGTTCTAAGGCAACTACAACCAGTAATAAATAGTCTTACTACATCAGTAAGACTTACTACATGTTCAACCAGGATTATGGGCTGCAGGCGCCAATATCCAGATCAGATCGGTTCATCTCTAGTTTTGGGGTGAAACAATGACTTACAAGAGGAGTTTTTATAAATTGTTTCTTTTTCTTTTTTTTCCAATCTAAAAACTGAATTGAGATTTTGAGATTTTATACAGTGAATAAACTTGACTCCAAAACACAGTGACTGAAGTCTTCTGGCTGTCCTCACTTTTCCAAGTTGCTGTTACATCCATAAACCCACAGAGCAGCGTATCCCAGCAGAACTCCTATGTGCGTCACTATTCAGAGATATTTCTGTTGCTGTTTATTTTCTCCACAAAAGCATTAGCTCCACTGTGCGACGTGTAAACACATAACGCTGTGTGATGATGTCATCAGTCCTTGGCTCAGGTTGTGCAGGTGTGAATGTGGGCCATAGAACCCACAGCAATAGTGCTTGACCACGGCACCATTCTAAAAGCCTAGTGTGATTGCACCCTTAGTACAGTGGTACCTCACCTTACGAAATTAATTAGTTCCAGAAGTGGTTTTGTAACGTGAAAAATTTGTAAGTTGAGTAGCTATTTCAATGGAAAAAGCCTTAATCGTTCCAAGGCCCCCATCCAAGTGTTTGTTTTTTTTTATAGTGTAACTTTTTTTATAGTGTAACATTGTGTTCTGCGTCCTGCGTCCTTTTCTCACATTTGTCTCTCGTTTAAACACTCAAACTTTCATAGATTTTCAACAAAATTATTAATAGTGAAGTGTGAGTGTCATGTGCGCTATCACGTGTGTGATAGCGCACATGACCCGGCGCGGAGCTGACAGCAGGTCTAGACCAAGGTCTAAACCTGGACTGGACCAGGACTAAACCAGGACTAGACCAGGTGGATTAAAGCGCCGCACGTGGGTCTATTTCCTGGTTTCGTTTCGAGTCACAGCTGAGGCGAGCCGCTGCTCTAGACCTGCCCGCGTAAGGTGCTCACAGAGCGGCCTGGATAGAACCGTGAGGTCGGCCTCTTCAAGACCTCCAGGCCGGTGACTGGGACAATCCCCGGACCCATGCCCACTTAGGGAGCTCTTAAGGCGGGCTGGCAGTGTCCCCCTGGGTCGCTGGATGTCTGGGGCTCCGTGCCTGGAGGGGCAGAGCAGGTCTAGACCGCGGCTCTTGCATGCGAGCAGCGGCTCGCCTCAGCTGTGACTCGAAACAAAACCAGGAAATAGACCCATGCGCGGCGCTTTAATCCACCTGGTCTAGTCCAGGTCTAGTCCAGGTTTAATCCTGATTTAGTCCAGGTCTAGACCTGCTGGCAGCGCCGGGTCAGCTGTCACACATGCCGCTATCACACACGTGTCTTTTCCCCCTCCCCCTTCCCCCCACACGCTTCACTATTAATAATTTTGTTGAAAATCTATGAAAGTTTGAGTGTTTAAACGAGAGACAAATGTGAGAAAAGTTTAAATCCAAGCTGAGAAAAGCGTATAATGTGTGTGGCTGAGCGCGCATTATTTGAATTTTTGAGATTTCGCGTTTCGTAACTTGAATTTTCTTTCGTATCTAGAGACCAAAATTTACCGTGAAGGCGTTTCGTAACTTGAAATTTTTGTTTGTTGGGTCATTCGTAAGGTGAGGTACCACTGTAGTTTCCTTTTTGTGCTTTGTTGTACTTAAGTGTGCGCTTCCTGGTTGCAGTGCTATAACTGTGAGGAGGAGGCCATGTACCACTGCTGCTGGAACACATCCTACTGCTCCATCAAGTGTCAGCAGGAGCACTGGCACGCCGACCACAAACGCACCTGCCGTCGGAAGAGATGAGCAAGATCCGCCCTCAGCCCTGCCCCCTGACACGCCCCCAGTCCACAAGACCCGCCCCCACAACACAACACAGCACACCATTGGTTGCTTCCCTCTAAGAGCTCTGTCACTCACTTCTACTCATGTCCTGGAAAAAACTGTCTGGACCCCACACGTTTTGCTTACGAAGAGCATTTTTTTTGTGTTCCTGTTTCATATTTAATATAACCTTTGTTTTGGTTAAAGTTTCTATATTTGCTGAACATTTTGCTCGAAAAGCGAATGCAGAGGAAGCTTTTGTTGTACGGAAAGATTGGGGGAGAGTTGTGTTTATTTAAGTATGCCGTAACAGACGAGCATTAGGTGAATCCGTTTTATTATGTGAATTTTTAAAAATCACCTTTTCTTACTGTAAATGCTAGGCAGTTAATCTTTAAACCTTAGCGCTATCTAGTATTTGACTACCTTTGCTTTCTTAAAAATTCAGAAAAATTCAAAAAGATGTACTGAAATATGTAATTTACTGACATTCGCCCCTTTTGGTCAGAAGCACCTTTTATTGTTCTACCTAAAATCAAAGTCACTTATTGGTAGGCCTGTCACGATAACTAATTTTGAAGTTGGATATATTGCTGGTTTAAATATAGATGATGAACGATAATATTAAAGGAAAAGTAACGTTTTTTTTACAATCTGAGCCTTCTTTCGGCAATAAAACAAGTAGTTTTACTCACCCATAGCAGTTTGGTGTCAATTGGAGCAGTATCGCAGAACTTATGTTGTAGCCATTCTGTTCTACTAATGATCCCGTATCCGTTAGCGTGAGTGCTCGGGGCATTACTTTGCGGTGTCCAAATAACACAAACTTTAGCACTTTTCAAATCACAGAAGATCGCTGTGTCAGGGTAGACTTTTAGTGGATTCCAAAACGGCCTGAAACCCGATATCCAGCTATAGTTTCATTTGATGACGTCATCAGAGAGGACAGTGCGCATGCGTGAACTCAGCTGTTTTGTAAACACCGCTAGTCCGAAAGAAGCTAACACCGCTCTGAACTTCACTTTTCTGTTGCGATATCGGGTTTCAGGCCGTTTTGGAATCTACTAAAAGTCTACGCTGACACAGCGATCTTCTGTGATTTGAAAAGTGCTAAAGTTTGTGTTATTTGGACACCGCAAATCAGTGCCCTGAGCACTCACGCTAACGGATACGGGATCATTAGTAGAACAGAACGGCTCAACATAAGTTCTGCGATACTGCTCCAATTGACACCAAACTGCTATGGGTGAGTAAAACTACTTGTTTAATTGCTGAAAGAAGGCTCAGATTGTAAAAAAAACGTTACTTTTCCTTTAACTAATTTATGTCAATGATACAAAAAACCAAAACTAAATCTACAATATTGTTCAAATTATATAAATACAACAGAATGAGACACTAATGAGTCATAGAAGAGATGAATTCAGACTTAAATCGTAGTGACAATAGTGACAAAATCTACTCAAAAGTTTCTCAGTAGTGCAAAGAAAATATTACACGATAAATATTGACCACAAATATTGTCCAGGTTTATAACGTGGTGTATTGAACGATGAGTTGATGTAGTAATTATCGTGACAGGCCTGCGTATTGGGAACAGGGTTAGGAAGTCGGTTTGAAAAGATACTGACCAAACAAATCTTCCACATGCTAGGACTCCAACAAATAATTGTTTATGCACATTTTAAAGACAATGGAAAAGTTTTCTAAATTTGGTGAAATTTTGGGAATTTTTGTAAAAATTTTAATGATTTGTGAGTTTTTTCCCCATTTTGTTTTATTAGAATTATTAAATACATTTTTTAACATTTTCAATTTATACACTGTAAATTTGGGCTTAAAGTTGCACTGTGTAACTTTTCTGGTGGAGTATCTGCTAACTGATGTTTCCATGGAGATATTATTTTTCTGTTTGGAATATCCCAGTATGGCATTAAATCTGTCTGCATTTACTCAATAACCTGTGTTTTTATTGACCTAAAAACCTCTCCACAGATCTGACAAGTAAGTTGAGCCTGTGGTGTCACCCATCTCCGTAGAGATAAAGTGTAATGCCATACTGTGGAATCCTCTCTATAGATATAAGCAGGTGACAGACCTTTCACCAGAAAATTTGTACAGTGCACCTTTAAACTTTACCAATTATTTTGTCTTGAATTTCCATCTTAAATGTCCACAAAAATTTCTTAAAATTTAAAGGTGCATTGTGTAACTTTTCTGTTTCTCCATGGAGATGTTATTGCTTTACCTGAAATCTTTCAGAGTATGGTCTTAAAGGGACAGTGCGGTTTTTCTAATGTTAATCAGTATGGGTTTCCTTCTAAAAGTTCCGTGTGTTGACACCGGTTTACCTCCGACAGTCTCAGCTGATCCCGGTCCGGCTCGCTTTCTGGAGCTCAGGTAAGTAGGTCCGGTAACTTCCCTGGAACATGAAATAAAGCTTGTTTTTCTTCTCAAAACAACATTTGTCCAAAAGGTGATATATTTGTGTCCGAAACAGTTGTCCACGAAACATCCAGCAGCGTATTTGGCATTTGCGTATTGTCTCTCTCCACTCGTATCACTACGCCCATGTTAACTCTATCAGCCTGTTCACCTTCAGTGGATGTCTACACCGAAGTTTACAAGTGAACAGGCTGATAGAGTTAACATGGGCGTAGTGATACGAGTGGAAAGAGACAATACGCAAATGTGAAATATGCTGCTGGATGTTTCGTTGACAACTGTTTTGGACGCAAATATATCACCTTTCTAACAAATGTTTTGTTTTGAGAAGAAAAACAAGCTTTATTTCATGTTCCAGGGAAGTTACCGGACCTACTTACGTGAGCTCCAGAAAGCGAGCCGAACCGGGATCAGCTGAGACTGTCAGAGGTAAGCCGGTGTCAACACACGGAACTTTTAGAAGGAAACCCACACAGATTAACATAAAAAAAAAAAACACTGTCCCTTTAAACCTTTGTATCATCCTGGAGACCAAACCAGCCCAAGTTACAGGTCAGATCTGTGGAGATGCGACCCTGCTCACAGTCAAAATACCGGTTTTTCTACGTATTTTTGAGGTGTAAAACCACATGCAATTAAAATAAACATAAGGTGGATCTGTTTAATGTCATACTGTGGAACATTCAAAGCAGAACAATGACAAGGTAACTGACCCCCAACCCAAAAAGTTACATAATGCACCGTTATCTAGAGTGTCAACAATGTTCATTAACTCCTTTGTTCTTATTTGGAGCAATGAAAGAAACTACCTTAACATATTTTTGAACTTTTTTGGACTTATTTTGTTTGTTTTTTTTCTACTGTCTGATCCTTTCTTCCGCTCTCCTGAGGTGCAAAAAACTGTATAGTTTCCAAGCGTCTCGTGTCACTTTTCTATAGTGCTGTTTCTCCAATGAGGTGAGTTGCTATGACGACTTTTTCACTGCTAATGCTGTCGTTAATGGTCAGTGCCTGTCTTTTACTTTCTACTTCACCAACCTGTTAAATGCATGTCCAAAATTCCTCATATTTTTTTTATTCACTTCTATAAGAAAATAAAAAACGCAGGAAAAATGACGGATGGACCAGTATAAAACATAATGTAAAAATTAAAATGTGAAATACGGACCACTTTTTTTTTAGCTTAAAAGGTCAGATTTGAACATTTTCATTGCAAAGTTTTTCTCAGTTATGAAGTTGATGACTGAACAGAGGAAATGTCTCACATTTTTTGTTGCATTCTGTTTTGTTTTGGAAAAAATGATGATTGTAAAATCTTGAATTTCCTCTTCAGATTGTCTCATGACACTAATTATTGACAATACATTTTTGTTTATAGAAAAATGTTTAAAGTCCATATGACAGGTTACATCATTTTTTCTAGCTTTTTTCTTTATTATAATTTTTTTTATTCTGGTGAAGTTTATGATTTTACTTCCTGGTTGGACACACACAGTAGATATGACATACATAGCGATAGTTCTGGTTCTGTTACCTAGCAACAATGTCAGCAAGAGCCAAAATCTAGTCTAGTCTATATTACACTTTTTTAAATTGTTGTGATTAGACTAATAACAATAGACAATTTTGGATTGGATTTTCAGTGTAGATGACAAAAAGGTATTTTGTTTTAGAACTCGATGCTACTTCCTGTATTTTTGTATTTTGTACTTTTCAACCTTTTTACTGGTGTGAAACTATAATAAATATTTACTACAGGTATGATCCCACCAAAACATAAAAACTGTCATATGCACGTTAACAAATGAAATGATACAAAACATTGTCATCGAAAACTACACCACCGTTTGTCATTTTTGTTGCTTTTCTTTTAAAGGTCCCATGGCATGAAATTTTCACTTTCTGAGGTTTTTGAACGTTAATGTGAGCTCCCCTACCCTGTTTAGGCCCCCCCCCCCATGGTTAAAAGTTGCGAAATGTCTAAACTGAACATTTGCGATCCTTTTCTGCGTTACAAAAAATCAGAGCTCAAACGCGCGATTTTGAACAAGGCACCTTATTGACGTCAGCTCGAAAAAAGAAATGCAAATGCAGTTCCACCCCCGTCTGTCTGTACTCAGCGTCTCTGTAAATCACGCCCAGAGAGTTTGGACTGCGAATGCGCTAGGCAATGCGAAATGCATTTTTTTTATTTGCCTGGAGGCACGTCCGAGTGTTTCTAGGCTCGGAAGTCCTTTATCTGAGCCTCTGGACCTTTGAACAGCAGTGGTTTAATTTTATTTTCTGTGGAAATGTGTTTATTTTTCAGTGGAACGCTTCAAATCTCTCCCCCCGTGCAAAAACACGGAAATGGATCAGCTGAGAGTGAGAGCGGAGAGTTTGGCCATGCCCCCACCCTCTACTATTGGCCATCTCTTTTCTCCTCATTTGCATTCAAGCAACAACGCCCATAATGGCCTGTTCAGAGAGAGAAAAATTACTCTTTCTCATCTTATCTCTGTTTCTCATGCACTGAGTGTTGATTTTGAAGAAGGATTCATTTACAGTATTAGGGAACCATTAAGGAGCCATATAAAAGCATCAAGAAGTACCATGTCATGGGATCTTTAAAATAAGAAATCTAAAACACCAAATTTTTGTTGACATATTAGTTGACTATATCTTTGTTTTTCACTCTTGCACTAATTGTAAATACTCATTATTTTCTCAGTATTTTCAGACATTTCGTGTGACGGTTCTCATTTTGTACAAAGTTGATTCTGTAAATTTATCAGTTTGGTCTCTGAGTCACTTTTTACATACAGTTTCATTACAGGTTACAAACCCCCTCTATGTAATTTATTATTTATCACAACTAATATTGTTTTAAGTAGCTTTTGTAAGAAACTCTGCTCGATAAATTTCACCGCTAAATCATTTCAATATTGTTTTTTCGTCTATTCATTTTTCATTGTGTTTTCAGTTGCAATACCTCAAGTGTCCACTGTGCAACGCCATCCACGCCAAATATCATTTCTCAAAGTTTTAAAGGAGATGTATTGTGTAAAATCAACTTTGTAGAGCTTTTACTCATACAGGGGGTCCTCGGGTTACGACGGTCTCGGGTTACGACGTTTCGTGGTTACGAACGCGCCCCCATTTAAAAAAATATGTATATATTACGCGTCATTCCGTCTTACACGGTTTAGCGTGGTAAGATATGTAAACAAACGCACGCGGCGCGCGGCGCACGGCGCAAGAATACGCTCTGTTGTGGTTGTAGGGAGAAGAAGACAGCCTCATGTGCGTGCCCAATGTGGGCGGAAGTACCTGATGTGGGCTCTGATCTGCTCCTATGAAAGCGGCAGTGATAACCAAGCAGCGTAGTGGTCTAATTATTGAGATGGAAAGGTTATTGGTGCTTTGGTTGGAAGATCAAAGGCAAAATCCGGTTTACGACGAAATTCGGGTTACGACGCGTCTTAAGAACGGATCAACGTCGTAACTCGAGGACTCCCTGTATTGTAGTTGCTTCTCATTTACCCTCTTGGAGTTGTATTGTGTGATTCATGTTTGAGTAATCTTTTTGTCTCTTGTATTCAAGACGTCATTGCTCCAGACTACCCTGTTTTCTGTGCCGCTGGTACACGCCCACTGCCCTTTACTTACTTTCTTCAATTATTATTTTTTTAATTGGTGATACGTGTAGACGCCAACTGAGAAAAAGAAAAACCTACTCCTTAGCCTGATGTGCAGCTCTTTGTTGTGGTGGTGTTTAGAGCGATTTACTATAAAGAGGAATTGTTGGAAAAGAGGAATTTTCCAACCCAGAAGTGTAAAATTAATATTGTGATTGAACAAAGATCCACAGGTGTCATAGGCGTAAGCACAATATGTGTTCTTTAAAGGAAAAGTCACGTTTTTTTTACAATCTGAGCCTTATTTCGGTAATAAAACAAGTTGTTTTACTCACCCATAGCACTTTGGTGTCATATGGAGCACTTCCAGAGATGTTTTAGATTAGCGGTTAGCCTAGCGCGACTTCTAGCCATAGCTCGAGGCATATAATATATTCCCTGAGCGTGTAATATGCCCCGTGCGGGCTCCAAATAACACAAACTTTAGCACTTTTCAAATCATAGAAGCCCAATGTCTTAGTCTGCGATTTCGTTTGAGTCAAAAGTGGCCTGTAATCCGAGATTTATCCATAGTTTACAGTTTTGCGTTTCATGTTTGGGTCCCGGGAGTTGAGAGCGAAATAAGCTGTGACTCCGCACATGCGCACTGGCGTCCTCATCTACTCGAAACTATGGCTAAATTTCGGATTACAGGCCACTTTTGACTCAAACGAAATCGTAGACTAAAGACATCGAGCTTCTATGATTTGAAAAGTGCTAAAGTTTGTGTTATTTGGAGACCGCAAACATGTGCCCCGAGAACTCACATGATGGAGATCGCAAATCTAAAACATCTCTGGAAGTGCTCCATATGACACCAAATTACTATGGGTGAGTAAAACAACTTGTTTTATTACCAAAATAAGGCTCTGATTGTAAAAAAAACGTTACTTTTCCTTTAATGCTAATATCTTATCTCTCACTAATGCCATTTACAACAGCATTCATGTTTTTGTATGTTCTGTAGTGTTTTTCTCTCCTTGTGACTCAAAGACCATGGTATATTTTTTATATTTGTCCATCTGGTCATTAACAATACTTGTAATACCTGTAATAACTGCATGTCGTCAACTCTGTGAATCTCCCTTCTTTCTAACTTGTAAAAACAGAAAATGCTAAATGACAATGATTTTTTTTTTCACCCCAAATAAAAAATGCGCTTTTACAGAAATTTGACAAAGAATTGTATGAGGAAAAAATCCCACAGATCTGAACTCTTTGGTCACTTTTTGTTCTGTCCATATGTAAAGGTTTATTGTGGCTTAACGTTTTCTACGCTCCTCACATTTTTGATGCTTTAGCAGGCAATATGTATATAATATATTATATGTGCTAACATGGAGGAAATAAATGTACCCATGATCAGAAATACTGGTTTTTGGTTTAGTTTTTTGCATATCGTTTTTTCTATTACATGAAACAACTTGGTGCAATTGCACTTTAGATAACTGGGAACCAGGTTTTCACATTAAAGGGACAGTGTGTAAGATTTTTACCCGTTAATTACTGAAATTGAAGATGCCATTCAAAAATACATTGTTTTCCAAGCCTTTTCACTTCCATCATGAAATCAAAGTATTCTTTTGGACTTAGATACAGTCACATAAAACGGGGATCTTCCCCCATGCAGAGGCAGCCATTTTGAATACGAGAGCCGCAGAAGGACATTTGGGCTCCGCCTTCGGCAAGGCTCGTGGTTTTGGGTAAACAACACAAGCATGCTGCCGGATCAGACTCGTAATGGATCTAACACGTGTTTTGGACTAAATTATTTTACTGGATTTTATTCGCTGGATCCTTACGGACAAATTGAGAGCAAGTTTATGGTGGAATACAGAGTTTGACCTGTTAACCTCGTTTTGTGCTTTTCCGTATAAAAGCCCCATGTGCTTGGGGAGTGATTGTTTTGCAGGGAAATGAATTGCATAGTCAAAAAGAGGAGACTGTAAGGTTTCATTTGATGTGTAGAGTGTCATGGTACATGATCGGGAATATGTGTTTTCATGAGAAAAGAAAAACGGGAACGCGTTTTATTTATACAGTAGCGGCGCGCGGCTCGTGCGCGGGTCCCTCGAGGTCTGCCGTAGCTAAAATAGAAAGTGCAATAGCACCATCCACCTATGTGCCACGAATCCTACACACTGGGGCTTTAAATGAATGTTTTTTTGGTTGTTTTTTTAAAGGGCTCATATTTCACTGTTTTCTGATCTATGTCGTAATGATAAAAGGAGAAATTCAATTTGTCAACTGGACAAAGTTTATTTGGTCAAAAACGTTTCGCAGCTCATCCGAGTTGCTTCGTCAGTTCTGGTTAGAGTGCTGATGGACACTACTTATATCTAGCTGCAGGGAGGAGCCAACTACACTGAAATTATTCTGAAACTCCCACCTCTTTGTTTTGAGTTTCTGTCTTTTGTATTTCCAGTTTCTCTCTGGCGTCTAGTTTAGCATACCCATTCAAACCTTAATGACTGTTTTCACACCTCTGGACCTGACCTGGTTAGCCCTATTGTTTCCTTTGTTTGTTTTGATTTCGGTTTGAGAATGGAATTATAAATGGGAGACAAATTATGTCTGACTCCCCCATTCCTGTTTAAAGAAGGATTCTCTTTTTTGACAAAAATAGCCTCTTTAACTCCCCTCTCAAACCAGTTCTTTTCCCTGGCTAAGATCTGAACCTCACTGTCCTCAAAGGAGTGGCCCGTGGCTTCTAGGTGAAGATGTACGGCAGATGACGGTCCACTCTGGCACGCCCGTCTGTGTTGGTACATCCTCTCTGGAAGTGACTGTTTTGTTTCTCCAATGTAGCGCTCACTGCAGTCTTCACTACACTGAATGGAGTAGACCACATTGCTTTGTTTGTGGCTCGGTGTTCTGTCCTTTGGGTGGACTAGTTTCTGTCTTAAAGTGTTTGTGGGTTTGAAATAAACTGGGATTTCATACTGTCTGAAAATCCTCTGTAGTTTTTCAGAAACGCCGGCCAGGTACGGAATCGCTACCCCTTTCCTCCTGGGTTCGGATTCTCTGTTGTCTTGTTTCTTGTCCTTGTCTCTCTTGGTTTTGTTGACAGCCCATTTAGGATATCCACAAACAGAGAGGGCTTCCTGCACATGTTGTTCTTCTTTCTCCTTACCCTCTGTGCTTGTGGGAACCACTTGGGCCCTGTGTTGTAATGTCCGAATAACACCCAGTTTGTGTTGGTCTGTGTGTGTGGGCTTCCTGAAGACTTCTACTTGGAGTCGCTGGTCTTCTATCGTTACTGCACAATCTAAGAACGCCAATGTGTTATCCTTGGCATCTTCACGGGTGAATTTGATGTTCGGATCTACAGAATTGATATGTGCAGTAAAAGGTTCCAAATCTTCAATTTAGATTTTTTTTTAAATTATCATCAACATAACGATACCAATGTGTGTTGTAATGTTTTCTCATCAAAAACATACCTAGAGTTATGTTTGAGTATCCCTGGAGGTCTGTTTTTGAGAAGGTAACATGGCTTAAAGCTCACAACAGTCAGTTTTGTGTAATATAGGACCTGTAATTACAAAAACACTGGACTTGATGGCCATGTTTGTGTTATAATTTGGTGATTGGATAATCAGAAATCAGACTGAGCCTCACACAAATGTTTAGTTGCCAGTCTCTGCAGAAATCCAGTTGGTTTAAAGCTAAAAAGACAGTCATGAATCAGTGCTAGTGCAGCCTCTGCTGCTCAGAGAGGGAATTCTGGAGGTTCTGCGCTTTCACGTGAAGTGTGGGGAGTCCTCTATATGCAGGTTTGGGCACTGGCAGCACAGGTTCACTTCAGGCATTAAAATCTCTCACTTTGCTACAAGAACCACCTACCTCCGATGCAGATGTATGATGTATGGATATGCCATTAATAGCCCTTTCAGATTCATTGATTTTTAAAAATTCTCCATGCTAACAACTTACCAGCCTTTTCCCCCTGGTCATAAAAGGTCTGGTTGAGCCACAGTAAACTTTGTGCTGCTTTATCAGCCGCTAATTTATTGTATTCCGTTTTTAAAATGACTAAGCGTTTTTGTTTTTCAAGGTCGTCTCTCTTATTTATACCCATTTCTATTTGACCGCGTGCTCACTTCTCTGGGTGGTCAATGCGCATCAGGACGTAGAGGCAATGTTTCCGCAAAACGAACTGGTGGAACCTGGAGTCCAGGCGGCGGAACCAGTCCTGAGAGCGCACGGATGTGTTCTCACTACAGTTCTGTGTTTGGTGCAGAGCTGTAGAACCCCCCCCCCTGCCAGGGCCGATGATCCCAGTCCTCACTGCTCTGAAGTGCTGTATGTTTACAAGTTTTCTCCCCAACAAAACCCGCAACAGCGCAGCGGCGCCAGGCACCTCGGTCAGAGGAACTGTGAAATACATATTTATACACACAATATAAAGCTGACTACTTCACAGATTTTACCTATCGTGGGTTATTTCTACAACGTAACCCCCACGATAAACGAGGGACCGCTGTACTGAGCCGCATCAGAGGGATCAAAGAGCCACATGCGGCTCCGGAGCCGCGGGTTGCCGACCCCTGGTCTAGGCTTTCGTTTGAGTCAAAAGTGACTTGTAGTCCGAGATTTAGCCATAGTTTCGAGTTGATGAGGACGCCGTCGCTCTCAGCTCCCGGGACCCAAACATGAAACGCAAAGCTGTAAATAATGGATAAATCTCGGATTACAGGCCACTTTTGACTCAAACGAAAGTGTAGACTAAGACATCGAGCTTCTATGATTTGAAAAGTGCTAAAGTTTGTGTTAGTTGGAGACCGCTCGGGGCATATATTATGTGCCCCGAGAACTCGCGCTACGGCTATTGCTAATCTCAAACATCTTTGGAAGTGCTCCATATGACACCAAAGTGCTATGGGTGAGTAAAACAACTTGTTTTATTACCGAAATGAGGCTCAGATTGTAAAAAACATGAATTCTCCTTTAAAACCCTCTTAAAACACATTTTTTGAAGATGGCGTTTAACAGCCCATGAGCTCTACTCTGAAACTTTAGATTTTTATCTTTGTGTATTAAGCCACTCTTTCATGTAATATTTCAAATATTTTTTTATTTGTTTTGTTGTTTCACTGTGTTGTGTTTCATGCTGTAAAGCGCTTTGGTGCAACTTGTTATGGTTGTTTTAAATGTGTTATATAAATAAAATGACTTGAGTAGCTCAACCACTGAGCCACACGACGGCCCAAAATACACAAAGTACAACTTCACACTTTTGTTTCAAAACTGTTGAAATATTTATTCATCAAATCAAATAAGACATTTTATAAAACGGGCGACATCTGCTGACAAGATAAAGAGAAAACTATGAGAAAAGTGCTTTTTTCTTTCAAAATAAAATCCACAAAACGTTCCACTTCTAAAAGGCCCTCGTCACCTTTGAGCTCTCCTAAGTTTCCTTAAAGGATGTCCACTTCCTCTTCCTGTTATGAAATCATCATGTTAGCCCTGAAGTGGAGATAAACAGTTTCTGGGTTTTTGACAATTATTCATTTTGCATTTGTCATAAGTGGAGTTTAAAATAAAAGTATGACAGCCCTAGGGTCAAGATTCAGATAATTAATGTGCCAAAAAACACAATTCAAAAACTATTTCAAAGGCAAATTAAAGGACAATTATTTTTTTCCACAACATCTTATTTAGATGACATATAATACATTACTATGCTTTAAAACATCTATGGAGTAGCTTAAAGGAACTGTATGTAAGGTTTAGATTTGAATGGCCCATATTACACTAGTTTCTGATCGGTTATATTGTTTCCTCCAGTTGTGTTTTGTTTCATTCGCACTTGTTTAACACTCAAACCCTGCATATTTAGGCTGAGTTCTTCTCTTAAATGGAAACACTGTTCCACCTTGTGATGTCATGTGGCAATACAGGAAGTGCTCCACTGTGTTTTTAAACTCCATGCACCTTCACTAGAATCATTTGGACTATTTCATCCCCAGGCTTGCTAGTCTTAACTGAACAAAGGCAAAAGGTAGCTGCTGTTAATGTTAAAAACGACCACTTCACGACATTGTAAGCTTTGAAGATGCAGACAGACTCATAACAAAGGCTTACTAAAACATGTGTGACTGAAACAAAGCAACTCCAAGTATGTTTTGCCGTTTTGTAACAACATTATAACATGCCTAAAAGCTCACAAGAGTCGATATTGTGTGATATAGGAGCTTTAAAGGAAAAGTAACTCTTTTTTTTTTTTTAACAATCTGAGCCTTCTTTTGGCAATAAAACAAGTAGTTTTACTCACCCATAGCAGTTTGGTGTCATTTGGAGCAGTTTCGTAGAAGTTATGTTGTAGTGTATCCGTTGGGAATTACTTTGCGGTCTCCAAATAACACAAACTTTAGCACTTTTCAAATCATAGAAGCCCGATATCTTAGTCTACGCTTTCGTTTGAGTCAAAAGTGGCCTGTAATCCGAGATTTAGCCATAGTTTCGAGTAGATGAGGACGCCAGTGCGCATGCGCGGAGTGTGCTCTCAGCTCCCGGGACCCAAACATGAAACGCAAACTACAAAGCAACTAATGAGAGTTATATAAATGAAGTTATTACCTGATGGTTCTCAGTTTGTTTTATCATCTGCTCCTGTTCAGTCGCTGTCCTTATCACTGAGCGCACACTGCACTGTCAACAGTCTGCCCAACAACAGAACAATCTATTTTCTGATTGGCTGAAAAGGGCGCGGCGCCTGATATCTGAGATTTTTTTCCGGGGAGCAGGGCGGGGGAGTTTTTTTTTCGCGGTGCCTGCATAAACTGAGCCACACAGACCGATTTTCTGGGCACAAAAAAAAAAAATCAGCGTGAGAAATACCATGTGTGGCGAATTGCGTGTGTCACACTCTCAATGCGTGAGACTTGAGAGCCCTGTATTATAAGCCCCGAGCTATGGCTAGAAGTTGCGCTAGGCTAACCGCAAATCTAAAACATCTCTGGAAGTATTCCATATGACACGGGTGAGTAAAACAACTAGTTTTATTACCGAAATAAGGCTCAAATTGTAAAAAAAACGTTACTTTTCCTTTAAATTTCATAAACATGACCTATTTGAGTCCCAAAATATGAGACCTGTTCAAATCAAACATAACTTTTACTGATAACTACTGCAATGCTGATTCATTCTTAATTCCAGTAAGGGCACTGGCTACATACGGTTCCTTTAATCCAAATGAAAACACTGTAATTTCCCTTATCCACCACTAGAGGTCATAGCATAATCACAAACTTCATATTATTTGTACTGTTGAGAACACAAGTCCTGCTGTCTGTTGAGTTCCACACATATTTATTTGTATACAGGTATGAAAATGTATAGTGTACCACTGTATAATTATCTGCAATTTTGTCCCCACAGGGCTTCTACAACAGACAAAACTAAAGTCCTGGGTCTGATTGACAGTTGACGCTTCCATATAAAATTATTTATGATACCTTTTTGTTATTAATAAACTCTTTAAGTCCATAACAGACTTCATGTAATTGCTCCACTCAAGTTAAAACGAAGCATTTCCTTATATTAGTGAGCCACATTCTTAAACATGTCCTCATACATTTTTACAGAGAAGCAAAATAAATAAAATCGTTTCATTTTTCATTTTTGTACATACTTACATGAGTTAAAGGCCGTGGCAGTCTGCGACATAGGTGCGCCGTGATACCAGGTTATTCCAATGTAAAAAGTTGAAAACAAAAGCGCCGTACCTTTCCACATTGTATCAAAAGATATTTAAAAAACATACAATCTGTATGCGTATTTTTGACTGTAAAATTGTAAAAATACATGAACTTGAAACAGAACAAGCATGTGAGAATATGACACACGTTTCAAAGCACAATATTTGCCGTGATTGTCCGTCAAAATGTTCCTGTAAACGACCAGTCTGAATCCTGGGCCGAGATTTGCTGTTACTCCATATTACTGCAGTTAGGGGTCTTTTATGGAGCCTGACAGACAAAACTCTGGGCATATATTTTGATAGGCAAAGTGGCAGGGGAGTTGGCAGCGGACTTGACAGGAGGGCAAAGGGGTCTGTTGTCCCAGGCCCTAGGGTCTTAGGGGTCCAGAATTGGAACCTCCACATTTTAATGAATATTAGAGGGGGCGACGTGTGAGTTTTCTTGCCCCGGGCCTGCGAATTTCTGTCAACGGGCCTGCGCTAAAGTCCTTCATTCGTGCTACTTTTGAGATTCATAGTACATTAAGGGATGTCCCACCACTTTTACTTTGTCCTTAAAAGTGATCTTTGCAAAAACTAAAAGCCACGCTCTTTCATAATATTTAAAAACAATATTGTTTTTGAAATTCTTCTTCTCCCATCCGAGATTGTCTATAACTTCACAGCTCCAATTATAACATCTCAGCTTCCAGTAAATCCACAATGCAGAAAAGGTTTGTATGGAAAACCTTCTCCTTGTAGTTATTTCCCAAAAGTAGATCCTCTTGGACCAATCAGAAACCAGTAATCCAAAAGGGGGTGGGTCTTATGTGGTAGTACTGGTTAAATACATTTGCATCCAGGGGCAGTGTTTGCATTCATTGGTGCTTCCTGTAATGTCAGACCTGTAGTATCCTTGTACAGTGAAGTGTGGTCCTGTAGTCTCTTCTTGTAATTTGGTCCTGCAGTCTGTTCTTGTAGTCAGGTCCTTTAAATCTGGTTCTGTAAATCTGTGTTTGTAGTCTGCTGTAGTCTGCTGTAGTCTGCTGTAGTCTGTTGTAGTCTGTTGTAGTCTGCTGTAGTCTGCTGTAGTCTGCTGTAGTCTGCTGTAGTCTGTTGTAGTCTGTTGTAGTCTGCTGTAGTCTGCTGTAGTCTGCTGTAGTCTGCTGTAGTCTGCTGTAGTCTGTTGTAGTCTGTTGTAGTCTGCTGTAGTCTGCTGTAGTCTGCTGTAGTCTGTTGTAGTCTGTTGTAGTCTGTTGTAGTTCGCTGATGTCTGCTGTAGTCCGTTGTAGTCTGTTGTAGTCTGCTGTAGTCTGCTGTAGTCTGTTGTAGTCTGTTGTAGTCTGCTGTAGTCTGCTGTAGTCTGCTGTAGTCTGCTGTAGTCTGCTGTAGTCTGTTGTAGTCTGTTGTAGTCTGCTGTAGTCTGCTGTAGTCTGCTGTAGTCTGCTGTAGTCTGTGTAGTCTGTTGTAGTCTGTAGTCTGCTGTAGTCTGTTGTAGTCTGCTGTAGTCTGTTGTAGTCTGTAGTCTGTTGTAGTTCGCTGATGTCTGCTGTAGTTCGCAGATGTCTACTGATGTCTGCTGTAGTCTGTTGTAGTCTGTTGTAGTCTGTTGTAGTTCGCTGATGTCTGCTGTAGTTCGCAGATGTCTACTGATGTCTGCTGTAGTCTGTTGTAGTCTGTGTAGTCTGCTGTAGTCTGCTGTAGTCTGCTGTAGTCTGTTGTAGTCTGCTGTAGTCTGTTGTAGTCTGTAGTCTGTTGTAGTCTGCTGTAGTCTGTTGTAGTCTGTAGTCTGCTGTAGTCTGCTGTAGTCTGTGTAGTCTGCTGTAGTCTGCTGTAGTCTGCTGATGTCTGTTGTAGTCTGCTGTAGTCTGCTGTAGTCTGCTGTAGTCCGCTGTAGTCCGTTGTAGTCCGCTGTAGTCCGCTGTAGTCCGCTGTAGTCCGTTGTAGTCCGCTGTAGTCCGCTGTAGTCCGCTGTAGTCCGTTGTAGTCTGCTGTAGTCTGCTGTAGTCTGCTGTAGTCCGTTGTAGTCTGCTGTAGTCTGTTGTAGTCTGCTGTAGTCTGCTGTAGTCTGCTGTAGTTCGCAGATGTCTACTGATGTCTGCTGTAGTCTGTTGTAGTCTGTTGTAGTCTGCTGTAGTTCGCAGATGTCTACTGATGTCTGCTGTAGTCTGCTGTAGTCTGTTGTAGTCTGCTGTAGTCTGTTGTAGTCTGCTGTAGTCTGTTGTAGTCTGCTGTAGTCCGTTGTAGTCTGCTGTAGTCTGTTGTAGTCTGCTGTAGTCTGTTGTAGTCTGCTGTAGTCCGTTGTAGTCTGCTGTAGTCTGTTGTAGTCTGCTGTAGTCTGCTGTAGTCTGCTGTAGTTCGCAGATGTCTACTGATGTCTGCTGTAGTCTGTTGTAGTCTGTTGTAGTCTGCTGTAGTCTGCTGTAGTCTGTTGTAGTCTGTTGTAGTCTGCTGTAGTCTGCTGTAGTCTGCTGTAGTCTGCTGTAGTCTGTTGTAGTCTGCTGTAGTCTGCTGTAGTCTGCTGTAGTCTGCTGTAGTCTGCTGTAGTTCGCAGATGTCTACTGATGTCTGCTGTAGTCTGTTGTAGTCTGCTGTAGTCTGCTGTAGTCTGCTGTAGTCTGCTGTAGTTCGCAGATGTCTACTGATGTCTGCTGTAGTCTGTTGTAGTCTGCTGTAGTCTGCTGTAGTCTGCTGTAGTTCGCAGATGTCTACTGATGTCTGCTGTAGTCTGTTGTAGTCTGCTGTAGTCTGCTGTAGTCTGCTGTAGTCTGCTGTAGTTCGCAGATGTCTGCTGTAGTTCGCTGATGTCTGCTGTAGTCTGCTGTAGTCTGCTGTAGTTCGCAGATGTCTACTGATGTCTGCTGTAGTCTGTGTAGTCTGCTGTAGTCTGTTGTAGTCTGCTGTAGTCTGCTGTAGTCTGCTGTAGTCTGCTGTAGTTCGCAGATGTCTACTGATGTCTGCTGTAGTCTGTTGTAGTCTGCTGTAGTCTGCTGTAGTCTGCTGTAGTCTGCTGTAGTTCGCAGATGTCTGCTGTAGTTCGCTGATGTCTGCTGATGTCTGCTGTAGTCTGCTGATGTCTGCTGTAGTCTTTCACTCCAGCGTACAGGTCCTATACAGGTCCTACATGTTGTAGGCCACATAGATGGGGTCCAGCTGGTCGGCCAGGAAGCCGTCTCTCAGGTGCATCCTCTGCTTCTCTCCTCTGGAGTTGATGGGGATGACGCCGATGTCCACCACTACCACCACACCCACGATCAGGTAGTGCTCCTCCAGAACCACGTTGGTTACCATGGGAACCAGGTCCAGGGCCTCGTGCTCCGAGCCGTCCAGCTCCACCACCACCACCAGCAGGTTGGTCCATGTGAACACGGCACTGACAGAGACAGAGGAACACTCTTAATATAATATCTGATCTGGATTTAACCACACTGTTTGACAGATGTCTGATCTGGATAGCACCAGGTGGTGTCCTGGGGGGCTTCCAGAGTCATGAGTCTCAGCGTCCGGTTATAAAAACATTTTGAGGATCTTTCCCCATTCAAAAGAATATTTTGTTCTGAAATGTTAATTGCAATAGCAACGGTCCTTATTTTTCATCATTCTCAAGCACAAGGATTCACTAACTAACCAATCTATGGATTGTAGAGTGGTGTTAATATTAATATTATTAATATTATTGTTGCCATATTCCAAAGAATATTTTTTTTAATCTTTTGAATGGTGAAAAGTCCTCAAATTGATCAGATCTGGTATATATAATGTATATATACTGTATTATAGTGTGCGATGTGGGTACTGTACCACTCTGTGATGCTCTTGTGAGTCCTGATGACAGAGGTCTCGATGTCGATGGGGTGGTACCTCATGCCCCTCAGCTCCATTGCCTCCTCCAGAGCACCCACCACGTACAGGGCATCATGTCGCTCTGGCAACAGCACAAACAGTTCAAAATATACTCTGGCTTAGTCCTGATCTTTGCATTAGTCCAAGGTTTTGTCCTTAGTGAAGTTCTGAAAGGACCCATATTTTGCTAGCTCTACCTCCGTTAGCGTCAGTTAGCTCGGTCCTCCTGAGGAAGCCCAGGTAGCCGGTGCGGGCCCAGATGGTCTGAGTGTCTCCGAAGCTGAGCCTGGAGCAGAAGTGGTCTGACTGCAGCGCCTCATCCCCATACACAGTGAAGTACCCACTGGCATTGTGCCCGCTGTGCACCCAGATCTGCACACAAGCATGGAGTATTTTAACATGGTGGAAAATGCAGATGTTGTAATAAGTTTTTACTTAAAGGGGTTGTATTTGGCTAAATTGGTCTTTGGAGCATAGACTGTACAGGTATATGTAAATGGACATAGCTAACCTGCTAGCCGCGTTCCACATAGGAAATGAGCATGGGGGCGCTTCCAGCTCCATCAACTGTTTCCAGTTGACTTGCACTGAAAAATGGTCGCCCATCTCTGTAACTGATGCTGTAACTGAGCTTCAATTATTTGGCCTTGAAATGTTCGTATTAACCGGTTGTACATGATCATAGTGTTTTTATTCGACTTTGTCCGTAAATCAATTTCTTTTCTTAACAGGGCTCTCAAGTCTCACGCATTGAGAGTGTGACACACGCAATTCGACGTGTTCACACGCTCACACGCCACACATGGCATTTCTCACGCTGATTTTTTTTCTTGTTTTGTTTTGTTTTGGTGCCCAGAAAATCGGTCTGTGTGGCTCAGTTTATGCAGGCACCGTGTGTTTTCAGCGAACCCCCCCCTCCTCACCGCCCCGCTCCCCGGAAAAAAATCTCAGTTAGCGGGTGTCCCTGTGTCTCCTCCTCTGTCTCCCCCGCTGTCTCCTCCTCTCCCCCGGTCTGTCAGCGGACCCTCAGCCCGCGGTGAGCCGGGAAAGGCGCTCGGAGCCCGGTGTACTGTACCGGCTGTGCTGCGGACACACGGAGCGACCTGCAGCTCCGAACAGGTGAGTCACTCCCCGGACCGGTCCTGGTTTGGTCCTGATCTAGTCCTGGTTTAGTCCTGGTTTAGTCTTGGTTTGGTTTAGTCCTGGTTTAGTCTTTGTTTAGTCCTGGTTTAGTCTTGGTTTAGTCCTGGTTTAGTCTTGGTTTAATCCTGGTTTAGTCTTGGTTTGGTTTAGTCCTGGTTTAGTCTTGGTCTAGTCCTGGTTTAGTCTTGGTTTGGTTTAGTCCTGGTTTAGTCTTTGTTTAGTCCTGGTTTAGTCTTGGTTTAGTCCTGGTTTAGTCTTGGTTTAGTCTTTGTTTAGTCCTGGTTTAGTCTTGGTTTGGTTTAGTCCTGGTTTAGTCTTTGTTTAGTCCTGGTTTAGTCTTGGTTTAGTCCTGGTTTAGTCTTGGTTTAGTCTTTGTTTAGTCCTGGTTTAGTCTTGGTTTAGTCCTGGTTTAGTCTTGGTTTAGTCCTGGTTTAATCTTTGTTTAGTCCTGGTTTAGTCTTGGTCTAGTCCTGGTTTAGTCTTGGTCTAGTCCTGGTTTAGTCTTGGTTTGGTTTAGTCCTGGTTTAGTCTTTGTTTAGTCCTGGTTTAGTCTTTGTTTAGTCCTGGTTTAGTCTTGGTTTGGTTTAGTCCTGGTTTAGTCTTTGTTTAGTCCTGGTTTAGTCTTGGTTTAGTCCTGGTTTAGTCTTGGTTTAGTCCTGGTTTAGTCTTGGTCTAGTCCTGGTTTAGTCTTGGTTTAGTCCTGGTTTAGTCCTGGTTTAGTCTTGGTCTAGTCCTGGTTTAGTCTTGGTTTGGTTTAGTCCTGGTTTAGTCCTGGTTTAGTCTTGGTTTAGTCCTGGTTTAGTCTTGGTATTCTATGTAGATGAATTTTTCTAATCAATAGGTATCCGATATTTGGCCTCCAGCTGTAGCCAATAACGGATATTTCCTGTTTAAATTGACACATTTATTTAAGTTCCTCATGGACTTTTCACGCATGTAAAAATAATAGAATGTTTTATTTGTTTAAAGGCACTCAGCACGACGGGAAACATGAATCTCTGTTCCAATTTTGCCCCTATAATTGCTAACCTCGTGAGCTTCATTTGACTGGAGCAGATTGTTTTGGGTGACGTCACATTCCCTTAGTCCACTTCTTTATACAGTCTGTAGCTTGCAGCCTGCTTTTATTTAAATCAAAAGTCTGAAAGAAACATCCAAATGGCTCCACAAACTTGCCAAATTAATCTAATGTCTTAAAGTAATTTCAACTGTCAACAATCCCGTTTTAATGCCCTAGTACGACACATTACCCCTCGTGAATAATTATTTAAGTTTGACCTCTCCCAGATGTGACTCTCCCATTGGTCCCTTTGTTTCGGGATTTGCAATGATGATGCGGACCCCAGGAAGGATCTGTGGAGACAGGAACAATTACATTACAATTAAAAACAATTCTCATATTTTGTCATTTAATACATTTAAACTATTACAAAAACATGTACCTTCCCCGACTCCATGAGGGGTAAACTGTGTGGCGACCCTCGTTCCACCAATCGGACCCTGGGAGAAGAGAAAGAGGTTATTTTAATTTTTTTTCCTGGTTTGACAGTTTTTAGGTTTTGAATTTCATTTCTTAGTTGGAAATCATGACATCACACTAGGAAATTCCATAACTGTTACCTAGCAACCATATTGTACACAGAGATTATATTTTGACAAATAAAAATATATGAAGCACCTTTATTTACAATGTTTAAAAGTATCAGAAAAATGTGTTTTGTAAATTTTGATTTTTTTTAAACCTTTCTTTGCAAATTGCTTCTTGATTCGTGTAAAAACTGAGTAAAACTTATATTAAAAACTATTATTATCCCATCAGATTAAGTAAAAAATAAAGAATCATAAAAGCCTGTCACATGCACATTTTAATTTAAATTTCTTAGGTAATAAACTCCGGAAACTGCCATTGGTTTGAGAGGAAGGTTGAGAAATGAACTTGATTTTTGGTCTGTTTTACGGTGTACACGGTAAGATGTTTCAGTGTTAAAGGAAAAGTAACTTTTTTTTTACAATCTGAGCCTTCTTTCGGCAATAAAACAAGTAGTTTTACTCACCCATAGCAGTTTGGTGTCAATTGGAGCAGTATCGCAGAAGTTATGTTGTAGCCGTTCTGTTCTACTAATGATCCCGTATCCGTTAGCGTGAGTGCTCGGGGCACTGATTTGCGGTGTCCAAATAACACAAACTTTAGCACTTTTCAAATCACAGAAGATCGCTGTGTCAGGGTAGACTTTTAGTAGATTCCAAAACGGCCTGAAACCCGATATCGCAACAGAAAAGTAAAGTTCAGAGCGGTGTTAGCTTCTTTTGGACTAGCGGTGTTTACAAAACAGCTGAGTTCACACATGCGCACTGTCCTCTCTGATGACGTCATCAAATGAAACTATAGCTGCATATCGGGTTTCAGGCCGTTTTGGAATCCACTAAAAGTCTACCCTGACACAGCGATCTTCTGTGATTTGAAAAGTGCTAAAGTTTGTGTTATTTGGACACCGCAAAGTAATGCCCCGAGCACCATGTTAACGGATACGGGATCATTAGTAGAACAGAACGGCTCCAACATAAGTTCTGCGATACTGCTCCAATTGACACCAAACTGCTATGGGTGAGTAAAACTACTTGTTTTATTGCCGAAAGAAGATTAGTAAAAAAAACGTTACTTTTCCTTTAAGTTTGAGTGACATTTTGATGAACTCTGGAGTTTTGCACACGGCACATGAGTCACCAGTGTGTTTGAAGCACCGGAGTTTGCACACTGTCAGCTTAATTAAAAAAAGACAAACATTTCATTCACATCTCACTTCCTCCTATCATAAACCCTCTACATTATTGCAGCTGTGATTGACACCTCCACCTGTGGAAATTTGGCTGATAAATCAGAACAAAATTCTTGACATTTCTGGCAACATTTTCAGATGTTGGATCTTGGAATTGTCTTCTTAATTACTCATAACTATATAACTTATTTGTAGTTCGTTTGTGTATACTATAATGTTTGGACACACCTTCTCACTCAATGTTTTATTTTTATTTTTATTTATTTTTTCTACTTTTTATATACATACAGAAAACATCAAAGCACATATGAAGCAAGATATATGAAATTAAGTAGTAAAGCAATAAAGGTTAAAGGTGCACTGCAACCTTTCTGTCTTCACTAAGATCAGGTCTGGACTGGGACAAAAAAATGGCCCTGGCATTTTTGGCTTAGACCGGCCCCTCATAATTAGTCCTGATTTAGACCTGATTAGTCCTGGTTTAGTCCTAGTTCAGTCCTGATTTAGTCCTGGTTTAGTCCTGGTTCAGACCTGTTTTAGTCCTGATTTAGACTTGATTAGTCCTGGTTCAATCCTGATTTAGTCCTGATTTAGACCTGATTAGTCCTGGTTTAGTCCTGGTTCAATCCTGATTTAGTCCTGGTTAAGTCCTGGTTCAGACCTGTTTTAGTCCTGATTTAGACCTGATTAGTCCTGGTTTAGTCCTGGTTCAATCCTGATTTAGTCCTGGTTAAGTCCTGGTTCAGACCTGTTTTAGTCCTGATTTAGACTTGATTAGTCCTGGTTCAATCCTGATTTAGTCCTGATTTAGACCTGATTTAGTCCTGGTTTAGTCCTGGTTCAATCCTGATTTAGTCCTGGTTTAGTCCTGGTTCAGACCTGTTTTAGTCCTGATTTAGACTTGATTAGTCCTGGTTCAATCCTGATTTAGTCCTGGTTTAGTCCTGGTTCAGACCTGATTTAGTCCTGGTTTAGTCCTGGTTCAGACCTGTTTTAGTCCTGATTTAGACTTGATTAGTCCTGGTTCAATCCTGATTTAGTCCTGGTTTAGTCCTGGTTCAGACCTGATTTAGTCCTGGTTTAGGCCTGGTTCAGACCTGTTTTAGTCCTGATTTAGACCTGATTAGTCCTGGTTCAAACATGATTTAGTCCTGGTTTAGTCCTGGTTCAAATCTGATTTAGTCCTGGTTAAGTCCTGGTTCAGACCTGTTTTAGTCCTGATTTAGACCTGATTAGTCCTGGTTTAGTCCTGGTTCAATCCTGATTTAGTCCTGGTTAAGTCCTGGTTCAGACCTGTTTTAGTCCTGATTTAGACTTGATTAGTCCTGGTTCAATCCTGATTTAGTCCTGATTTAGACCTGATTTAGTCCTGGTTCAATCCTGATTTAGTCCTGGTTTAGTCCTGGTTCAGACCTGTTTTAGTCCTGATTTAGACTTGATTAGTCCTGGTTCAATCCTGATTTAGTCCTGGTTTAGTCCTGGTTCAGACCTGATTTAGTCCTGGTTTAGTCCTGGTTCAGACCTGTTTTAGTCCTGATTTAGACCTGATTAGTCCTGGTTCAAACATGATTTAGTCCTGGTTTAGTCCTGGTTCAGTCCTAAATTGTGGGCCGGTCTCTAAGTAAAAAAAAAAAAAAAAGAAGAAGGGCATCAGCCCATAGGACTGTCGGCCCACCGGGAAAATGCCCGGTATGCCCGATTACCAGTCCAGGCCTGACTAAGATGATATCGCTTTGTCTAGAATATTCTATGGAAGAGATTAAACCTATTAAATCTATTTCAAGGGAGACAACTATAGTCTACATTACAGGTCAGATCTGTGGAGAGGCAAACATATTCACAAAGATGATTATGCAACAGAAACACCCATAAAGAATAAATGCGAGATAGATGTGTGTTTAATGTTATACCCTGGAACATTCCAAACAAAGCATTAACATCTCAATGGAGACAAGCAGGTGACAGACCCACCAGAAAAGTTGCGCAATGCTCCTTTAATTTTTTGTTGAAATATTTTTCAACAAAGGCTGCCTTCTTTGAGGATTTGAATATAAAGTGTATGAAAGAATTTATTTTATTTATTTAAGATTTGTTTTATTTGTTTACCTTTTTGTCTTTGCTACATAATTCTATATTTATTATCTGCTGATACCCGATATTAACCAATACCAGCGTAGAGACAGAAAATGGCACTTATTTACTTAAAACATTCATTCATTCATCTTCTTCTGCTTTTTTTCCCCATTTTTCTGGGTCGCGGGGGCAGCAGTCCAAGCAGATCTGCTGTCCCGAACACAATGCACCAGCCCCCATGAATCCTCCCGCAGGTGGTGGGTCCACAGGAGGACGGCTCATGTCACAACAGCCTTGATGTACACTGCCTGACAAAAGTATTAGGACGATTGTGTATTTCTGAACTTTCATAATGATAACAAGACGTATTGGTAATGACAACAAATCAATTTATTGATATATTAAAGCAAATTTTATCATGTGTAAAGGCATATTATTGCAAAAATGTAACAGTATCGAGTTAAATAGCTTTTTCATCAAAATAACCACCTTTGGCTTTAAAGGGATATGCCCCCCCCAGGTCAAACTTGGGCATCTCCCCACAGTCCAGAGACTAAAATAAGTGGTGGAAAGCGTTTTTCTGGTGACGCAGCCATTGTCCAGGTCTGTCAGCACTGACCGCCGCAGTATCTGCAGCTACTCCGCGTTAGACTGGAGTCTAACGTCGCCAGAGAAAGGTTTCGGCCAAAAGGAATTAATTTGCTCGATGCGTTTCCCAATTACTTTCTGTGTAGTGCGCATTCATATCGAGTGCAAATAAATGTGCAAATCAACACGGAGAGCTTGACTTGGTCATTTTGGGTGGGAACTTACCGCGGCGGTCAGTGGCGACAGACTCGGACAATGGCTGGGTGACCAGGAAAACGCTTTCCACCACTTATTTTAGTCTCTGGACTGTGGGGAGATGCCCAAGTTTGACCTGGGGGGGGCATATCCCTTTAATCACAGCTTTACAAATTCGAGGAATTCTGTCCAACAATTTTTCAAGATCTCCATCCTCTATAGTTTTCCACTCATCCTGAAGACATTTCCACAAGTGTTTAACGTTAGTCGGATTCCTGGAGCGCACTTTAATATCCAAATAATCCCACACTTTTTGGATGGGTGACAGGTCAGGAGACTGGGGCGGCCATGTCATAACCTGCAGTTGATGACGCTGTTCACACGTCTCCAAATGACCCTTACACAGTTTGGACGAGTGCTTTGGGTCATTATCTTGTTGGAACCAGAAGTTTCGTCCAGAGTTCAGAAATACACAATCGTCCTAATACTTTTGTCAGGCAGTGTATCTTCTGCCATGGGGGCTAGCAGTCTCCGCAGACACTGGGGATGAGGTGGGGTTAAAGGAAAAGTAACGTTTTTTTTACAATCTGAGCCTTCTTTCGGCAATAAAACAAGTAGTTTTACTCACCCATAGCAGTTTGGTGTCATTTTGAGCAGTTTCGTAGAAGTTATGTTGTAGCGTATCCGTTAACTTGAGTTCTCGGGGCATTACTTTGCAGTCTCCAAATAACACAAACTTTAGCACTTTTCAAATCATAGAAGCCCGATATCTTAGTCTACGATTTCGTTTGGTCAAAAGTGGCCTGTAATCCGAGATTTAGCCATAGTTTCGAGTAGATGAAGAGGCCAGTGCACATGTGCAAAGTCACAGTTTATTTCGCTCTCAGCTCCCGGGACCCAAACATGAAACGCAAAGCTGTAAACTATGGATAAATCTCGGATTACAGGCCACTTTTGCTTCAAACGAAATCATAGACTAAGATATCGGGCTTCTATGATTTGAAAAGTGCTAAAGTTTGTGCTATTTGGAGCCCGCACGGGGCATATTACATGCTTGGGGAATATACATATTATATGCCCCGAGCTATGGCTAGAAGTTGCGCTAGGCTAACCGCAAATCTAAAACATCTCTGGAAGTGCTCCATATGACACCAAAGTGCTATGGGTGAGTAAAACAACTTGTTTTATTACCAAAATAAGGCTCAAATTGTAAAAAAACGTTACTTTTCCTTTAAGTGTCTTGCCCAAGGACACAACAGCAGCGCTCATCTGTGGGAGCTGGGATCACACGCGGTCAACCCGTCAACAGCGGGATTCGAACCGCCAACCCCTGAATCACTAGACGAACGTTTGTTTGTTACTTAAAACACAGTTAACTTATTACACAAGAGATCCAACTGTGTCGCGTAACTTATTTATCCTTCAAGTGAAAAACTTTGTATGAATAAAAGTTAAGACATTATGAGACATTTTAGGCCCAAATCAGCCGGTGAACAGTCTTATTACATCCAAACACAATATCATCTTAACTGATATGGAACCGATACCCGCTCCAGCTAATTTTTCAGTATTGGTGCTCATATTCAATACCACTATTGGTAACAGTGCATCTCTGATCTTACTTCATATATCTGATGTCTTTTGTATGTGTATAAAATGTATAAAATAGTAAAAAATAAAGAAAAAAAACATTGAATGAGAAGGTGTGTCCAAACTTTTGACTGTTAGGCTACGTTTATACGGCGACGATCAAAACAGAAGACGCAAAAGTGGCGTCTCGTCTTCAATTTTTATCCGTGTTTATATGAAGACGCAAAAGTGGACGCAAAAGCCAGCGAAGGGAGGCGCTGGACTGAAAAAACAAAACAAAAAAAACCCCATCACAACAGCGCGAAGTTACATTTCTAACCACGACTGTACCGGAAAAGAGAAAGGTAAAACTTCAAAATAAAATGTTCTAGTTGCGTTTTAAATGAGTTGTTAAGTTCCGCTCCAAACATTTCAGTGACTTGTACTTTTGTTGACATGTTTTTGAATATTGTACTGAAAATAGTGACATTACAGGAGGATTACAGTGAATTAGAAAATATAAAATCACATGGGGTTTTACATTTGAAGTGCCTCATGCGGAAGTCGCTTGTCTTGGCGTCTGTGTGGCTGTGAGAGTGTGAGAAAGACTTGTACGGGAAGAAGAGAAAAGACCGTAGACGTGTGTGGGTGCGATTTATACAATTGTTGAAATGACTCTTGTATGTTGACTAGAACATCTGTGGTATCAAGGTATGCCGCATCTATGTGACGTAAACGTGTACCGACGTGAGCAGATCTGACCAGTTTTGCGTCTTGGGCAGTTTACACGGAGACGCTACAGTGGAGCGTATTTAACTTTTCCACTCTGGAGGGTGGTTTCAGATTTTTGCGTTTTTAGGCCCCAAAAACGCCGTCACCGTGTAAAGGAAAGGCAGTTCCGATAAAATATTTTGTCGTTTTTACCCGTAAGCGTTCTCGTGTAAACGGGCCCTTAGTGTAGGTCCAAGCAGAACTAACCAAGTGTAAATACCACACTACATAATGTTACTTACAGACTAAATGAATACATAGTCTTGGGTACCTGTCGTGCCGTAGAGCTCTCATGTCCACAAACACTGTAGTGGGGTCTGGTCCTGAAGTGCCCTGGACAAAACAAAATCATGAATTATTCACAATTATTCACATTCACAGACTATATTCCAGAGAAAAACCGCAGTACATCTACAGCACGTGCACTACCCCCACACACCAGAGGAAGCGCTACAGAGGAGCCTACAGGACAGACCAGGGCTTTACATGCACCAGAGAGAGGAGAGAATGGAGGAGAGTCAAGTCTGAATTATTATGTTTAAAAACCTAGTGGAGCACTCCCTGTATTACAACATGACAGTATAAAGTGGAGTGTTTTCTGTTTGAGAGAACTCTAAATATGCAGGGTTTGTGTGTTAAACATGTGTAAAGTAAAGCAAAACACAACTCTAGGTCTGTTTTTGATGAGGAAACAACATTATAACATAAATCACAAAACAGCTTCATATGAGCCCTTTAAGCACCTATTGCAAATACAGGCGGATGATTCTCTGTCATCTTTTTGTTGTTCTTGAGTAACACAGCACTCACACTTTTTTATGTCGGAGGTGGGAAACGTCCCAGTTAAAGGAAAAGTAACTTTTTTTTTTTACAATCTGAGCCTTCTTTCGACAATAAAACAAGTAGTTTTACTCACCCATAGCAGTTTGGTGTCAATTGGAGCAGTATCGCAGAACTTATGTTGAGCCGTTCTGTTCTACTAATGATCCCGTATCCGTTAGCGTGAGTGCTCGGGGCACTGATTTGCGGTGTCCAAATAACACAAACTTTAGCACTTTTCAAATCACAGAAGATCGCTGTGTCAGGGTAGACTTTTAGTAGATTCCAAAACGGCCTGAAACCCGATATCGCAACAGAAAAGTAAAGTTCAGAGCGGTGTTAGCTTCTTTCGGACTAGTGGTGTTTACAAAACAGCTGAGTTCACACATGCGCACACATGATGACGTCATCAAATGAAACTATAGCTGGATATCGGGTTTCAGGCCGTTTTGGAATCCACTAAAAGTCTACCCTGACACAGCGATCTTCTGTGATTTGAAAAGTGCTAAAGTTTGTGTTATTTGGACACCGCAAAGTAATGCCCCGAGCACCATGTTAACGGATACGGGATCATTAGTAGAACAGAACGGCTCAACATAAGTTCTGCGATACCACTCCAATTGACACCAAACTGCTATGGGTGAGTAAAACTACTTGTTTTATTGCCGAAAGAAGGCTCAGATTGTAAAAAAAAACATTACTTTTCTTTTAAAAGTTGCATTGTCATTGGCTATGTGATCAGGGCTGGTGAATCTGAGATATACAGTACTAACTTAGAATGGTACAGTATTACAGTTTATGTGAGGCACCGTTCAAGACATTCAAGGTACAATAAAACAGAGAGAATAGAGTAAAATACATCTTGTTATAAATGTGAAAAGATAAAGTTGCATATCAGAAGGGAGGAGTTTTCTTGCTCTTATTCTTAAAACCTACAGCTGTGATGAAGAAAAATAAAATAAATCACAAATCAATTATGTTCAAGTTTTGATTATTTTTTGTTTAATCACTGACTGTACACAAATGGTTGCAAAATATAGATTATTTTCTGTGCCCGCTGTGCAATGCCAAATCCACCTTCGTTTACTTTTTAATATCAGTATAGTGTATAGTAGGAGTTTGGAGAGAAGTGTTATCGTGTGTGTCACAATAACACATTTTGAAGTTGGATATAAAGAGCTACTGCAGCTGTTTTCGCATTAACATACAACATTAATATGCGTGATTTAGCCTGCTATGTAGCTACAACATCTGCACATTTGTCAGAGCACATCATATTTTCGCTATTTTATCAATTTCACATCATTTAAACTGTTAAAGGTCCCATGGCATGAAATTTTCACTTTCTGAGGTTTTTGAACGTTAATGTGAGCTCCCCTACCCTGTTTAGCCCCCCCCCCCCCGAAATGCGAAATGTCTAAACTGAGCATTTGCGGTCCTTTTCTGCGTTAGAAAAAAACACAGCTCAAACGGGCGATTCAGAACAAGGCAACTATGTGACATCACATCGAAAAATGCAGCTCCACCCCCCGTCTGGATGTCTACCCACCGTCTCTGTAAATCACGCGCAGTGAGTTTGGACCGCGAATGCGCTAGGCAATGCGAAATGCGTTTTTTTATTTGCCTGGAGGCACAAGCAAGTGTTTCTAGGCTCGGAAGTCCTTTATCTGACCCTCTGGACCTCTGAAACAGCAGTGGTTTAATTTTATTTTCTGTGAAAATGTGTTTTTTTATTGAAATGCCTCTCCTTTCTTCCTCCGCACTTAAAACGCGGAAGTGGGAGACAGCGCACAGCACAGCGCTAAAACAAGGAACCAGCGGCGCATTTGCCCCCCCACCCGCTCCTCTAACGTATCGCTGTCCTTCTCATTTGCATTCAAGCAACAAGGCCCAGAATGAGTTGTTCAGAGAGATATTTTCTGACTCTGTACATGTGTCTTTCTCATGCACTGAGTGTTGATTTTGAAGAAGGATTCATTTACAGTATTAGGGAACCATTAAGGCGCCATATAAAAGCATCAAGAAGTACCATGTCATGGGACCTTTAATATGAGTAAACATTATATGTACAGGGCTTTACAATAAAATATTTCTCTCACACACACACACACACACACACACACACACACACACACACACACACACACACACACACACACACACACACACCAGAGACTCTGATGTTATAAGAGGGTGAAAAGTAGAGAACAGCCATCGGTATCGCATTACTTCTCAGAACCGTGCGCTGAATCCGCTGGCCTTCCTTCTTTTCCTTTGCTGCTACAAAATCGTCCGGACTAAAGTGGGTACTGCAAACACCATGGTCCAAACGACATACAGCTTTGCCTTTCATGTTTGGGTCCATTCTCAAAGCAACTAGCCACAGCTTCAATAACTCCGGATTGTGACAAGGAATCCTCTGAAAACTAAACTTCGTCCACGCTGTCATTTTGTTTTCACAACCGGGAGAAATGCGTGTTCGCACCATTTCGGATTTTCTCAAGCGGAGATGTTTTCTTCTTCTTAGCTTCTTTATGACGAACCAAAAGCTGAGAGCGTCGTCTTATCTGCAAATCAGGTGTGAATGCACACTCGTTGATGATGTCATCCAATCAGAACCATGACTGGATATCGGATTACAGGCCACATTGAACTTTTGTCATTTGAAAAGTTATTTGGTGACTGCAACATCGTGCTCCGAACACTCACGTTAAATGGATATAGCCCAACTCCGAAATCTCCGGAAATACTCCAAATGACACCAAAGTACAATGGGTGAGTAAATGACATTGTTTTATCACCGAAATAAGGTCCAGACTGTAAAAATGTGACTTGTCCTTTAAGTTGTTCTTGGTTAGTGGTTCAGGTGCATGTTTACTGCTCCAAGTACCCGTTTAAATCAGCTGAACGGACACAGCACCATCACGTGACCACTCTGAACATGGTGGAGGAGTGCAGCTGAAACTGTCAAGGACTAATGGTGAGTGTGGCTTGTTTTTGTCCAGGATTTTTACAGTGTGTTTGTGGAGTTTTAGCCAGTGACCAGATGGGTGAACAGTGTGTGATGTGGGACAAAGTGTATGAACATTGTAGCTGCTTGAATCACCCAACACTTTAAGACAAAAACTGGTCCACCCAAAGGACAAAACACCGAGCCACAAACAAAGCAATGTGGTCTACTCCATTCAGTGTAGTGAAGACTGCAGTGAGCGCTATATTGGGGAAACCAAACAGCCACTTCACAAGAGGATGTACCAACACAGACGGGCGTGCCAGAGTGGACCGTCATCTGCCGTACATCTTCACCTAGAAGCCACGGGCCATTCGTTTGAGGACAGTGAGGTTCAGATCTTAGCCAGGGAAAAGAACTGGTCTGAGAGGGGAGTGAAAGAGGCAATTTTTGTCAAAAAAGAGAATCCGTCGTTAAACAGAAATGGGGGAGTTAGACATAACTTGTCTCCCATTTATAATTCGATTCTCAAACCAAGTCAAAAACAGACAAAGAAACATTAGGACAGACAAGCCATTGCAGAGGGGTGGAGAGGGTCGTTTGTCTTGAATAGGGAGACGAAAATGGACGCCAGAGAAATTTGAAATACAAAGAGACAGATGAGTTGATAGTTTCAGAGCTATTTCAGTGTAGTGAGCGCCCCCTAGGGCTTATAGATATGCTAATACTAGACGCCAGTGGAATTCGTAAAACAAAAGAGACAGAGGAGCTGGGATAGTTTCAGAGCTTTTTTCAGTGTAGGGAGCTCCTCCCTGCAGCTAGATATAAACAGGGTCTAACCAGCATGAGAACCAGAGCTGACGAAGCCTCTCGGATGAGCGGCGAAACGTTTTCAACCAAACAAACTTTGTCCAGTTGACAAATTGAATTTCTCCTTTTATCATGGATTCTACCTGGACGACTGAGGGACTCTTCACGCATCTAGCTGCTTGAATGTACTTTTAGCAGCCTATAGTTGCCAATTCTGAATTTACTTGATGGTTTTGAATCACACTGTCAGTTACGATATTGTGCAAAATTGACTCTTGTGAGCTTTAAGCTGTTAGTTACAAAGCTGTGTGTCGTTTCATTCACACATGTTTCAGTAACCCTTTATTATTAGACTATGTAGTGACAGTGTATGGAGTTTGAGAGAACTAAATATGCAGAATTTGTGTTAAACATATGTAAAGGAAACACAACACAACTCTGAGTATATTTGTGATAAGAAAACATTATAACAGATCAGAAAATAGTAACAAGCTAGATGTAATTTTTTACTATATAAACACAGTGTAAATTTGTTCAAAAAAAGCACCAAAAATCTAAGTAAAAAGTACAGTATGAGGACAGTACATAGTTCCCATGAAAAGGACTCCCAAACAACCAGTGTGCTTCAAGCAGAACCCAAAGAAAATGTCCCTGTTTTTGTCAACACTGATAAGATTTGATTCTACGGCAGTTTTCAATAAACACGACTGAAACATGAATTTTTATTATGGATGGGTGATATTTTGGCTCCTATAGCAGCATTGCTGATAATGTTATTGTGTCACATGTGTTTTTTTTAACTGAAATAATGAAATAACATAGAAAGAGAAGAGCAATTACGCTAAACTATGGCTTTACACAATCCTGCAGCAAATTACTGTATATCCCAAATAAATGCATTTTATTATTTTTATTAAACCTTCCTCCAATATTGCAATAAATTAGTTATTACCGTTATTACAGCTTAAAAGTGCTGTACCAGATTTTTACGGTCTCAAAAATGTGAAAACAGAACTAGGGGCTGCGAGCACGGGTCTAAACCAGGATTAAACCACCGCGTTCGTTCATGAGCTCGGACCTCTCCTCCCCTCCTTGCTGCTCGCCTCAGCCGTGACTCTTGAGGTACACCGGCAGAGCTAGCACGAAACCAGGAAATAGACCCGCACGCGGTGGTTTAATCCACCTGGTCCAGTCCTGGTTTAGTCCAGGTTTAGTCCTGGTCCATTCCAGGTTTAGACCTTGGTCTAGACCTGGTTTATTCAACGTTTAGTCCTGGGTCTACAGTCTCTTAGCCAATCAGGACGCAGAACACAGTCCTACACTATAAAAAAAAAAGTTACACTATTAAAAAAAAAACTTGGAACGGGGCCTTGGAACGAATCAGGCTTTTTCCAACTCAACTTACGAAAAATTCATGTTACGAAACCACTTCTGGAAAGAATTAATTTCGTAAGGTGAGGTACCACTGTACTGTATTGTGAAATGTGGATATTATTAGACCATTATTCAACTAATTAATATACATTTGATGCTTTTAAGCATTGTGAACAAACCTTATCAGTGTAGACAATAACTCACTATTATAACGCTTTAGTGTCTGGGATAGTTTGAAGCGTCTTGGGTCTGGTGGCGTCACCTACCTGCTCAGCCAGCTTCCCCAACCTGTGAGGCTGCAGCGGTGAGGGACCGAGTGAACACAAAAACACACAGAAAAGGAAAGAGGCGGAGACAAAATCAGGTGTGAGGAGATGTGGGTGGGGTTAAACACAAACCAGGAAGAAGATAGAGAAGAATGGAAATAAAATAAACTGCTTCAAGATGGTGCTGAACACAGACGTACAATTAGTAGACGCAGCGCTCGATGCTAATGTTATCATCCACGCTAATGCTGGCGTAGGTATTTTGATAAGGAAATATGCTAAGGTATTTTTTCCTGTAGTCGTTAGCATTAGCCCCTAATTAGGCATGTAACATAAATCTAATGAATCTAAATTTGTGTGGTTCTGGTCAACATCTAGTGACACTAAACCTCTTACATGTGAATGGTGAGGAAACCAGAGAAATCACATCCATTTATCATGAAATAGACATGTTATATACTTTAATATGGGGCTTCACCATTAATTTGTATATAAAGAATGTTTGAACTGACGGAACTCCAGGAAGCATCAGCCAAGCGATCGAGTTGTAGCAACAGAGTAGAGAATTTTTCACATCTATCTGAGAATTTAAGTGAAATTACTGGGTTATGTTATGGTTTAAATATGACCATTTAGTAACTTAAATCAAAACATTTATTGGAACTTTATTGACTTAACCACAGACAAGTTGTGAGAGTGTTAGTGTGGTGTTATTTTGAAAGGTTGTAGATTCAAATCTCCCACCAAAAGCATACTATTGTTGTGTTCTTGGGCAGTACACCTGTGTGACTGTGCTTATCGGGTGGTGGTCGTGCGATTATGTGTCAAACTGGCACATAGCAGATGGGTAGTGTGTGTGTCTTGACGAAGAACACAAAAATACAGTATACTATAGGGCAAAAACTGAACTGGCTATCCCGATGTGTTAACCAATACATCACTATAGCCCCATCTTGTTGAAAACATAATCCAAATGCAATTAAGTAAAAAGTCAAAGAAAGAAGTCAAAGGTGCACTCATGGTGGTCCACCTTCCCACTCCATGGAGACAAGTGGTGGTAGACCACTTCCAAAAGTTTGGAGACACTTTATTTCCATGTTGATTTACATTGTAAATTCTATATATGGAAAGTAGCAAACAAAAAATAAACTCAAAATAACTCCAAACTCATGTCAGATTAAAACAAAAATTAAAATAGCCACACTCTGATTTGAACCCTGGTTTGCACTTCTGCTATTTCTTGACCCTGATGCAGTACAGCTGTTAAAGGAAAACCATTTCAGGAGACTTTATTATAAAGCTCACTGAGGGGTTGCAGCAATGTCATCATAGCAAAGGATGGCTACTTAGAGCATTTAAAGGAAAAGTAACGTTTTTTTTTTACAATCTGAGCCTTCTTTTGGCAATAAAACAAGTAGTTTTACTCACCCATAGCAGTTTGGTGTCAATTGGAGTGGTATCGCAGAACTTATGTTGAGCCGTTCTGTTCTACTAATGATCCCGTATCCGTTAGCGTGAGTGCTCGGGGCACTGATTTGCGGTGTCCAAATAACACAAACTTTAGCACTTTTCAAATCACAGAAGATCGCTGTGTCAGCGTAGACTTTTAGTGGATTCCAAAACGGCCTGAAACCCGATATGCAGCTATAGTTTCATTTGATGACGTCATCAGAGAGGACAGTGCGCATGTGTCGAACTCAGCTGTTTTGTAAACACCGCTGAGTTCACGAAAGAAGCTAACTGTCCGCTCTGATGACTTTATTTTGAAACTGTTGCATATCGGGTTTCAGGCCGTTTTGGAATCTACTAAAAGTCTACCCTGACACAGCGATCTTCTGTGATTTGAAAAGTGCTAAAGTTTGTGTTATTTGGACACCGCAAATCAGTGCCCCGAGCACTCACGCTAACGGATACGGGATCATTAGTAGAACAGAACGGCTACAACATAAGTTCTGCGATACTGCTCCAATTGACACCAAACTGCTATGGGTGAGTAAAACTACTTGTTTTATTGCCGAAAGAAGGCTCAGATTGTAAAAAAACGTTACTTTTCCTTTAAGTGAAAACCATTTCAGAAGACTTTATTATAAAGCTCACTGAGGGGTTGCAGCAATATCATCATAGCAAAGGATGGCTACTTAGAGCATTTAAATATAAAATATTTAGTATTAGAGTTAGCTCTATCTAACTACTAACCAACTACTAAGCTGACTCTTTTTTCTCCTGTATGTAGGTATATAAAATGTATACATAGTGCACCTTTAAAGTAGGGCATGAACTGAAAGAGGATGCTCAATGAAAATGTGACTATGATCCAGACATAGTTACTGCTTCACAGAGCAGGCAGGTTCAGGAGGTTTTCCAATTTAACATGTTAGCATCATTATTAACATCAGATTTGGCATCAGTATTAGCCGTCTCCGTACCTGCAGGCAGATAGCCAGGTTGACTCTGCAGCCAAATGACGTGCTGACAGCTCGAGGGTGCAGGCCCAGGTCTTTGAAGAGTTTGGAGAAGGACTGAGTGAGAGAGATCCTGGGGCGCTCCTCTGCCACCACCACACAGGTCCGGACACGGGACAGGTCCACCCCCCGCGACTGAAGTCCACAAACACAGAGAACACTGGTGAGAAATGACAACTATGGCCCAGGTATGATGTAATGGTCTTTGAGGGCATGCAGCTTCGGACAAGGGTGGCATCTATGGTTGTCATGCCAACTGTAATATTGGCAACTGTAATATCAGGGCTCTCAAGTCTCACGCATTGAGAGTGTGACACACGCAATTCGACGTGTTCACACGCTCACATGGCATTTCTCACGCTGATTTTGTTTGTTTGTTTGTTTTGTTTTGGTGCCCAGAAAATCGGTCTGTGTGGCTCAGTTTATGCAGGCACCGCGCGTTTTCAGCGAATCCCCCCCCTCCTCACCGCCCCGCTCCCTGGAAAAAAATCTCAGTTAGCGGGTGTCCCTGTGTCTCCTCCTCTGTCTCCCCCACTGTCTCCTCCTCTCCCCCGGTCTGTCAGCGGACCCTCAGCCCGCGGTGAGCCGGGAAAGGCGCTTGGAGCCCGGTGTACTGTACCGGCTGTGCTGCGGACACACGGAGCGACCTGCAGCTCAGTGACTCCCTGGACCGGTCCTGGTTTGGTCCTGATCTAGTCCTGGTTTAGTCCTGGTTTAGTCTTGGTCTAGTCCTGGTTTAGTCTTGGTTTAGTCCTGGTTTAGTCTTTGTTTAGTCCTGGTTTAGTCTTGGTTTAGTCCTGGTTTAGTCTTGGTTTAGTCCTGGTTTAGTCTTGGTTTGGTTTAGTCCTGGTTTAGTCTTGGTTTAGTCCTGGTTTAGTCTTGGTTTGGTTTAGTCCTGGTTTAGTCTTGGTTTAGTCCTGGTTTAGTCTTTGTTTAGTCCTGGTTTAGTCTTGGTTTAGTCCTGGTTTAGTCTTTGTTTAGTCCTGGTTTAGTCTTGGTTTAGTCCTGGTTTAGTCTTGGTCTAGTCCTGGTTTAGTCTTGGTTTGGTTTAGTCCTGGTTTAGTCTTTGTTTAGTCCTGGTTTAGTCTTGGTTTAGTCCTGGTTTAGTCTTGGTCTAGTCCTGGTTTAGTCTTGGTTTGGTTTAGTCCTGGTTTAGTCTTGGTTTAGTCCTGGTTTAGTCTTGGTCTAGTCCTGGTTTAGTCTTGGTTTGGTTTAGTCCTGGTTTAGTCTTTGTTTAGTCCTGGTTTAGTCTTGGTTTAGTCCTGGTTTAGTCTTTGTTTAGTCCTGGTTTAGTCTTGGTTTAGTCCTGGTTTAGTCTTGGTTTAGTCCTGGTTTAGTCTTGGTTTAGTCCTGGTTTAGTCTTGGTTTAGTCTTGGTTTAGTCCTGGTTTAGTCTTGGTTTAGTCCTGATTTAGTCTTGGTTTAGTCCTGGTTTAGTCTTGGTATTCTATGTAGATGAATTTTTGTCATCAATAGGTATCCGATATTTGGCCTACAGATATTTCCTGTTTAAATTGACACATTTAAGTTCCTCATGGACTTTTCACGTATGTAAAAATAATAGAATGTTTTATTTGTTTAAAGGCACTCAGAGCACGACGGGAAAAATTGTTCACTCGCACCACCCCCAACCCCCCGCTCCTCGGAAATTACGCAGTCTGACGCACGACCCCGCTCAAAACTTGAGAGCCCTGGTAATATTAATACTAGCATTTACCTATTTTAAGCACAAAATTGTGTGAAAATCTCTTTGGCATTATTAGTAAGACATGCCCCTCCAGTCCAGTTCACCTTGAGGGCGTCCGTCTGCAGGCCCAGGCCCTTGGTGCACAGCTCCATGACGCTATAGGAGCAGAAGGTGTCTCGGACTTTGTACTGACTGACCGCAGACAGCCACAGGGAGGGGTTCAGCTCTAGCTCCGAGGGGGGGATCAGGATGGACTGGTGACCGCTGTACACACTGCATACAACACATTTCACTACGAATAAAACCTATATATATATATATAACTTAGGTGTGAAGATACCCTGAGTAATTCATTTAAGTAAATGATAAGAAATTGAAGATTGCCATAGCAGCAAACCAAAAAGGCTGTTACATGTTGATAGGCACATTCATAGGAACGTTGGTAACCTATGGACTCATAAATCTCTTTGTAGTATCAGATAATGGATTAATACATTTTAAACCAATAACAAATGGCAAATGGTTCACTTTTTCACAGGGAAATCAAACCCAGAGCCTTGGTACAGGATTGTCCATGGTTTTCAGGGACAGCCAAAGTGTTTTATATGTACCACTGGACATTTTTTCCATATCTTTCAGGATCTTGCACTAGTTTGTAGTTTCTTCGATTTGCATTATGCTATATGTAAATATTTATCATTATTTCTTGGTCTTACATGATCTGACCAGTCGTGTATTTAGTTAAAGGAAAAGTAACGTTTTTTTACAATCTGAGCCTTCTTTCGGCAATAAAACAAGTAGTTTTACTCACCCATAGCAGTTTGGTGTCAATTGGAGCAGTATCGCAGAAGTTATGTTGGAGCCGTTCTGTTCTACTAATGATCCCGTATCCGTTAGCGTGAGTGCTCGGGGCACTGATTTGCGCTCTCCAAATAACACAAACTTTAGCACTTTTCAAATCACAGAAGATCGCTGTGTCAGGGTAGACTTTTAGTAGATTCCAAAACGGCCTGAAACCCGATATATCGCAACAGAAAAGTAAAGTTCAGAGCGGTGTTAGCTTCTTTCGGACTAGCGGTGTTTACAAAACAGCTGAGTTCACACATGCGCACTGTCCTCTCTGATGACGTCATCAAATGAAACTATAGCTGGATATCGGGTTTCAGGCCGTTTTGGAATCCACTAAAAGTCTACCCTGACACAGCGATCTTCTGTGATTTGAAAAGTGCTAAAGTTTGTGTTATTTGGAGAGCGCAAAGTAATGCCCCGAGCATATGATACAAGCACCATGTTAATGGATACGGGATCATTAGTAGAACAGAACGGCTCCAACATAACTTCTGCGATACTGCTCCAATTGACACCAAACTGCTATGGGTGAGTAAAACTACTTGTTTTATTGCCGAAAGAAGGCTCAGATTGTAAAAAAACGTTACTTTTCCTTTAACTTGACCAGCCAGAACCACATGCTTTCACAAAACAAAGACAAGTGAGTCCGGAATCCTGTCTCCTCAATTCCAGAGGGCGTGATTGACAAGTGGATTAATCAATCAGAGAGATGCTTATGGTGGCTTACGTTTAAAAAAGGGAAAAGGGCAAGAAAATAACACAGGACTGAGAAATTGCACAGATTTTTGCTGAATTAACAATTAAAGCACCAAACTCTTATTTATCTCAGATAAAAGAATATTGTGTCCTGAATGATACAAGAACTTTTGAGAGTAGATGTCTTCTGTATTTTAGCCTCCTCCTGAAAAGGCACCAGCAGTTGGAATCTGTGCGCCCCCTGCTAGTGCACAAGGACAGTACAAACATTTCAAACTCAATTTCGAAATGAGGAATAGAATCGATACTCATTACGATTCCGATAAGAAAATAAAAAAACGCTATTTCTTTAGAACATGTGATTTTACTATTAAATCTATACTATACTATGCGTATACTAGTCCATGTGCTCTTATTCTTGTTCTGATACAGCTCAAGATCATTCTAAAAACATTCAGGAAAGGTTCCTTCTGCCCTGTGAATGTGACTTTTGTAGTATCAATACCTGCTCAAATGAGTATCTAGTTTTGACAGACACGTAATACAAATTAGCAGCTGTAGTTGGACTGTGACAAGTTAGGATGGAGATTTTTCACGCTCTACTTTCCTTTTATGTACAGTGAATTTGCGTATGGGTCAGATCTCCTCCTGTTTAAATCTAGGTCGTGTTTTGCATGTTGTGAGTGTCTGACCTGCAGAGGCACCAGAGCACGAAGCCCAGGCCACAGTACGGGTCCAGGCAGATGGCCACCTCCCTGGACGGGTACAGCTCACACTGCAGCTTTATGGAGCGGCAGAAGGCACTGGTGGCACTGTGGGACATCTGAGGGCACATGTGACATGTTAGTATGACTCAAACAGGCTGACGCAGCAATACACAGCAGACTGTAGCTACAAAAAATACAGTTACAATCATAAACATCGCATCTAAATACAAAAGAATAAATGTACTCTTTACATTGTGGTATTCACTCTACAGGACTAATGGGCAGTGTAGATGAAGTGTCTTGCCCAAGGTCACACAATGACAACATGCTTTACAGGCAAGAATTTAAACAAATACTAAACTCAACATATGGAATATTTATTGTTTGTCTTTGTCACACTTTCTTTCTATTTGCACTTTCTTTTCTAGCTTCACTACTGTTCTCATTTTATTGTTTAAGTGTTTTATTTCTACCTTTTCCAATGAAAATACACTCAACAAAAATATATCAGATTGTCAGTTGTGGCCTGTGGAATGTTGGTCCACTCCTCTTCAATGACTGTGCGAAGTTGCTGGATATTAGTGGGAGCCGGTACACGCTGTCGTATACGCCGGTCAAGCACATCCCAAACATGCTCAATGGGTGACATGTCCGGTGAGTATGCTGGCCATGCAAGAACTGGGACATTTTCAGCTTCCAAGAATTGTGTACAGATCCTTGCAACATGGGGCCGTGCATTATCTTGCTGAAACATGAGGTGATGTTCATGGATGTATGGCACAACAATGGGCCTCAGGATCTCATCACGGTATCTCTGTGCATTCAAAATGCCATCAATAAAATGCACCTGTGTTCTTCGTCCATAACAGCCTTTGAAGAGGAGTGGACCAACATTCCACAGGCCACAACTGACAATCTGATAAACTCTATGTGAAGAAGATGTGTTGCACTGCATGAGGCAAATGGTGGTCACACCAGATACTGACTGGTTCTGAGTCCCCAGACCCCCAATAAAGCAAAAAAAAGCACATTTCGGGGTGGCCTTTTATTGTGGGCAGTCTGGGGCGCACCTGTGCACTGGTCATGATGTCGGATCGGCATCTTGATGTGGCGCACCTGTGAGGTGGGGTGGATTGTCTCGGCGGGGCAGAGGTGCTCGCTGTCACACATTTGGACAGATTTGTGAACAATGTTTGAGAGAAATGGTAGTGTTGTGTATCTGGAGTGAATTTTGGATCTTTGGGTCCATCTCAGGAAAAATGGGAGCAAAAACAAAAGTGTTGCGTTTATATTTTTGTTGAGTGTATGTGGCACCTGTTGCATTTCAACGCAGCAAAAAATCGGATTCGAATCTGATATATTTCCACATGCGAAACTGGCCTGGGACACATTCTAAAAAATCTGATTGGCCTCTGCAGTGTGAACGAAGCCTTATGATTTGTGTCTAGCTGTATTATGTTCATGGTTTCACAGTTTACATTTTTCTATGAATGCTGAAATCAAATGTGTCATGTCAAAACAGGATATCACATGTAAACCTTGACTCCAGCTAGCATCCCTGTAGTGGATACGCTAAAGTCCAGATAGGCCAGAGTGTCTGGGTTCAGCGGTTTGTGCAGCAGTGGGGGCTTCTTCTTTGGCAAATCATCTACAATGACAATACTTTTGTCAATAAGCATGTATTTTTATATCAACATCCGTATTTGTTGATGCAGTTACCCGTGTCAATGACTGGAGGCCATGTGCGGAGGTCCACTGTGGCTGTAGCTTCTCTGGACCTCAGCAGTTTGGAGATGACCTGCGTCGTCATTACACAAACTGACCGACTCACCTGCACAGGAAAAACATCGACTGTTTATTTTTTTGTATTTTTTTCCCAGAGATGTTGGTGCATGTTTTAAAGGGGCTTGTTTGAGCAATGAAGTAAAATTTGTTTTGCCATAGTACAGATATATTGTAAAAGCAGTACAGGGTCAAAATGAGACCCCTGCGAGCTGTCTGCATCTAATGATAGTGTTTTTATCCTTCACAATCCAGGAGGTGTGTCATTAGCATGCTAGTTGTTGTTAGCGCTTATAAACTAATGGTGAACAACAAGTGTGAGGAATAAGTTATGGCCACTGTTTTCAGTTTTTGTAACATAAAAATCAGCCGCAGAGCTTTTAAAGGTCCCATGGCATGAAATTTTCACTTTCTGAGGTTTTTGAACGTTAATGTGAGCTCCCCTACCCTGTTTAGGCCCCCCCCCCATGGTTAAAAGTTGCGAAATGTCTAAACTGAGCATTTGCGATCCTTTTCTGCGTTACAAAAAATCGGAGCTCAAACGGGCGATTTTGAACAAGGCACCTTGTTGACGTCAGATCAAAAAAAGAAATGCAAATGCAGTTCCACCCCCGTCTGTCTGTACTCAGCGTCTCTGTAAATCACGCCCAGAGAGTTTGGACTGCGAATGCGCTAGGCAATGCGAAATGCGTTTTTTTATTTGCCTGGAGGCACGTCCGAGTGTTTCTAGGCTCGGAAGTCCTTTATCTGAGCCTCTGGACCTTTGAACAGCAGTGGTTTAATTTTATTTTCTGTGGAAATGTGTTTATTTTTCAATGGAACGCTTCAAATCTCTCCCCCCGTGCAAAAACACGGAAATGGATCAGCTCAGAGCTCAGAGCCAAGAGCGGAGAGTTTGGCCACGCCCCCACCCTCTACTACAGGCCAGCTGTTTTCTCGTCATTTGCATTCAAGCAACAACGCCCATTATGGAGTGTTCAGAGAGAGAGAAATTACTCTTTCTCATCTTATCTCTGTTTCTCATGCACTGAGTGTTGATTTTGAAGAAGGATTCATTTACAGTATTAGGGAACCATTAAGGAGCCATATAAAAGCATCAAGAAGTACCATGTCATGGGATCTTTAAATAATACAAAAAGAACACATTTAGTAGAGTAGCTGACCTCAACAATCATCTTGACAGTGGGCAGCGTGGTGGTGATGTTTTGTGGATGAGGAGGTCTCACTGTGATTGGGACACAGCCGGCGTACAAACAGCCGTAGAACGCTACCACCAAGTCCACTCCTGACGGGGAGAAAGGAAGAGTCAAAATAAAAACTTCTACGGATCAATTTTGTACTGTTTTTGGATGTCCATTTTGTGCATTACCAGGTGGATAAACTAAAGCCACGTGGTCTCCGTCCTGCAGGTGTGCACGTTCAGACAAGATGGCGGCGATCTTCTCCGCTCTCTTGTGCAGCTGGACACAGGTCAGTGAGCTGGCAATGGTGCCCTGGAATCACACATCAACAATTATAGACAGGTTTAATCAAAGGAAGGAATAACTTGGTATGGTAATATGAAAATGTAAAAGTTATAGTGCAAGATCTTATTTTTGTAACTTTTTGATTAAACTAGCACCTTCAAAACATTTATGTTTTGTTTTTTTTTTTATCATTCCCAGATGCGTGAAGAGTCCCTCAGTCGTCCAGGTAGAATCCATGATAAAAGGAGAAATTCAATTTGTCAACTGGACAAAGTTTGTTTGGTCGAAAACGTTTCGCCGCTCATCCGAGAGGCTTCGTCAATCCGAGAGGCAGACAATCCAGGGCAGAGGGGTGGAGAGGGTCGTTAGGCTTGAATAGGGAGGCTAAACTAGTCGGCAGAGTAATTTGAAAAACAAAGAGACAGATTAGTGGAGATGGTTTCAGAGCTATTTCAGTGTAGTGAGCTCCTCCCTGCAGCTACATATAAACAGGGTCTAACCAGCACAAGAACCAGAGCTGACGAAGCCTCTCAGATGAGCGGCGAAACGTTTTCGACCAAACAAACTTTGTCCAGTTGACAAATTGAATTTCTCCTTTTATCATCATTCCCAGATGTTTAGTTTCAACTTTATGCAAAGGACTCAAACCAAAAGTGAGCCATACCTTCACCAGACTTTAACTGATCTGATTTTAACCCTTACATATATAGTAATAACTTTTACTACGAAGGTGGCGGGCTAATACTGAATATTGAACAGTGAAATGTAGCGGATCTCTTTCTGAGATGAATCTTGTTTATGTGTTATAGTAATAGAGTCTGACCCTGGAGTTGAGCAGTGTGTACAGGACGTGGTCAGGAGTGGTCTGGGCTCTCCACTGCAACACCTCAGACAGGAACAGGAACTGCACACAAAGCACAAACCACACATTACTATGAGTTATTCACATTCATGTTCATCCACAAGTATACAGTGTCTTTGTAATGCGCCACTAATGAAGGCTACTGAAGGTTTTGCCATGTTATATTGTTGTATCTTTGTCAAAAACATACCTGGAGCTGTATATTGCTTCATTCACGCTTGTTTCATTAATCCATGAATCCAAATTTCTCAAAAATGCTCCATTCGCATTTTGCCAGTTTAGTTGTGTCACAGATAAAAAAGTACCAAAGCTAGGTGACCAAAAGTGTGGTTAAAAGGGAATTAAAGCCACAAGAATGCATAATATGTGTTTAAAGAAACTACTGTAACTGTTTTAACTTGTATTTAAGATGAAGACATTAGTGTAATAACAATGCATCTCAGCTGAACTTGAGGCAGAGACAAATTATACTTAAGACCTGAAAAGCTTCTGTGATCAGCGCCCACCAGTCTCATAATAAAATGTATGTAATGTAAATATTATTTGGTTTATCAGTGACCATGACAATTTAAGGAGCAAAGACATTTCAATTTAATCTGTTCTCCAAATAAGTCAACCTAAATTATTCAATCCAAAGCTCCATGATTTTTAAAATTCTATGAATTGTCTTTTATACACTCAACAAAAATATAAACGCAACACTTTTGTTTTTGCTCCCATTTTTCCTGAGATGGACCCAAAGATCCAAAATTCACTCCAGATACACAACACTACCATTTCTCTCAAACATTGTTCACAAATCTGTCCAAATGTGTGACAGCGAGCACCTCTGCCCCGCCGAGACAATCCACCCCACCTCACAGGTGCGCCACATCAAGATGCCGATCCGACATCATGACCAGTGCACAGGTGCACCCCAGACTGCCCACAATAAAAGGCCACCCCGAAATGTGCATTTTTTTTTTTTGCTTTATTGGGGGTCTGGGGACTCAGAACCAGTCAGTATCTGGTGTGACCACCATTTGCCTCATGCAGTGCAACACATCTTCTTCACATAGAGTTTATCAGATTGTCAATTGTGGCCTGTGGAATGTTGGTCCACTCCTCTTCAAAGGCTGTTATGGATGAAGAACACAGGTGCATTTTATTGATGGCATTTTGAATGCACAGAGATACCGTGATGAGATCCTGAGGCCCATTGTTGTGCCATACATCCATGAACATCACCTCATGTTTCAGCAAGATAATGCACGGCCCCATGTTGCAAGGATGTGTACACAATTCTTGGAAGCTGAAAATGTCCCAGTTCTTGCATGGCCAGCATACTCACCGGACATGTCACCCATTGAGCATGTTTGGGATGTGCTTGACCGGCGTATACGACAGCGTGTACCAGCTCCCACTAATATCCAGCAACTTCGCACAGCCATTGAAGAGGAGTGGACCAACATTCCACAGGCCACAACTGACAATCTGATAAACTCTATGTGAAGAAGATGTGTTGCACTGCATGAGGCAAATGGTGGTCACACCAGATACTGACTGGTTCTGAGTCCCCAGACCCCCAATAAAGCAAAAAAAAAATGCACATTTCGGGGTGGCCTTTTATTGTGGGCAGTCTGGGGTGCACCTGTGCACTGGTCATGATGTCGGATCGGCATCTTGATGTGGTGCACCTGTGAGGTGGGGTGGATTGTCTCGGCGGGGCAGAGGTGCTCGCTGTCACACATTTGGACAGATTTGTGAACAATGTTTGAGAGAAATGGTAGTGTTGTGTATCTGGAGTGAATTTTGGATCTTTGGGTCCATCTCAGGAAAAATGGGAGCAAAAACAAAAGTGTTGCGTTTATATTTTTGTTGAGTATATATAAATATTAAAAAAAATACAAATTTTTCAGCTGACTCTCACTCACTTCTTTCTGCTGTTGTTCCATATAAATCATTGTAATCTACATAAAATGATTGGTCAACGAATAAAAATTTTGGTCTAATAGAGACATTGAACCAGTCTGTGTTCTGTACTGTCCACTGTGTGAAATTGTGCTATCAAATGTGAGGCAGGAAGTAGAAAGAGGGAAAACTCCAGTTCAGACGAAACTTTAATGAAATCACAGAGTTGAGCCGACAGCTGCCGAGTGATGTTTTCATCGCTCACAAATGCAGCCCCCTGGAGGTCTGTGAGGCATGACGCAGCCGCTGCTTACTTCATTGAGTTTAGGAAGTAAGACTGAGCCCCAGAACACATGAATAACAATAGATATTATTATTACTGAAGGGGGAAGACCAAGGGAACACGGTGGCAGAGTGGCTATCTTTATCTATCGTGACAATAGCTGGTGAGAGTAAATTGTAGGCCTGTCATGATAATTACTATATCAACTTATCGTTCAATATATTTTGAGGCTCAGAATTTATCACGGGCACTTTTTCTTTGCAACAGTTTTCAATAGGGACTTTAGCCATTTCTTTGCTGAGATTTGAGCTTTAGATGGTAAAATAACTTGTGGTAAATTCCCTTGTATAACTGCAGTAACTGTGTATTTATTTCAGGCATTCTTAGCCAGCAGTCCTTGAGAGCACCATGCTCTAATCAAATCTGAAGGTGAGCCTAAGATGGAGTCGTCTCAGTGGTCTGTGCTCATTGGTACATGGGGCCCAATAATACTTTTCTCTTCTGCTTTACTTCCTCAATACGGGCGAGCTCCTCCCACCCGTGTGACCTCGGTAATGTGCACGGCATGGTGCGTTTGGACCAATCAGAGTGAGAGATGCTAGAGCGCCGCGAGCTCGGGCTAAGAGTGGGGCTAGGCTACAGTGGCTTGCGAAACTATTTGGCTCCCTTGAACTTTGTGACCTTTTGCCACATTTCAGGCTTCAAACATAAAGATATAAAACTGTAATTTCTTGTGAAGAATCAACAACAAGTGGGACACAATCATGAAGTCGAACACACTTTATTGGATATTTTAAACTTTTTTAACAAATAAAAAATGAAAAATTGGGCGTGCAAAATCATTCAGCCCCTTTACTTTCAGTGCAGCAAACTCTGTCCAGAAGTTCAGTGAGGATCTCTGAATGATTCAATGTTGACCTAAATGACTAACGATGATAAATGGAATCCACCTGTGTGTAATCAAGTCTCTGTATAAATGCACCTGCACTGTGATAGTCTCAGAGGTCTGTTTAAAGCGCAGAGAGCATCATGAAGAACAAGGAACACACCAGGCAGGTCCGAGATACTGTTGTGGAGAAGTTTAAAGCTGGATTTGGATACAAAAAGATTTCCCAAGCTTTAAACATCCCAAGGAGCACTGTGCAAGCAATAATATTGAAATGGAAGGAGTATCAGACCACTGCAAATCTACCAAGATCTGGCCGTCCCCCTAAACTTTCAGCTCATACAAGGAGAAGACTGATCAGAGATGCAGCCAAGAGGCCCATGATCACTCTGGATGAACTGCAGAGGTCTACAGCTGAGGTGGGAGAATCTGTCCATAGGACAACAATCAGTCGTATACTGCACAAATCTGGCCTTTATGGAAGAGTGGCAAGAAGGAAGCCATTTCTTAAAGATATCCATAAAAAGTGTCGTTTAAAGTTTGCCACAAGCCACCTGGGAGACACACCAAACATGTGGAAGAAGGTGCTCTGGTCAGATGAGACCAAAATCGAACTTTTTGGCAACAATGCAAGACGTTATGTTTGGTGTAAAAGCAGCACAGCCAGTGTTGGGTAAGTTACTTTATAAATGTAATCCGTTACAGTTACAAGTTACCTTGATTAAAATGTAATTGTACTGTAACTTTTTGGATTACTTTTACAAAGTAATGTAACTGATTACTTTTGGATTACTTAAGTTTAAATGAGCATTAAACCCATGTTCAACATTTTATTTGTGAGAACTGACAGTGTGAACCTTAAAAGAGTACTAAACTGGGAGGGAATTGCTGACAGGCAATCACAGGAGGTCCACAAGAAGAGATGCCTGCACCAGACTTGTAAGATTTTCACACAGTTTCCCAATGTCAAGTGTTCTAGCCACTGACTGCCAGCTAACTGCATTACGGTACTTCATACATTTACAATGACACCCTTGCTTGTAAAATTACACAATCACTGTTTTAGACCAGCAATGCTGTCAGGTTTCACACATTGGATTGGACACGGGTCTCTTGATATCAGGCAAAGACTTTACCACTAGATCACATTTTAGACTCAGATGCAGAGAGAGGCAGAGGCAAAGCAGGTTCGGTCTTTTTGTCTTTACTTTGTCAAAAGGGTGTTTTTTTTACAAGACCTGGTAGTTCAAAAAAGTTCAAAATTAGAATGACTTAGAATTAGAATGCAAATCAAAACTGAAAAGTCCCATTAAATCCAGGCAAATGAAAAGATCCAGGTAATTATCAAAAGTCCAAACACAAAAGTCCAAAAATAAGAGTTCCATAGTCACAAGCAAATTAAAAGAATAAAAAACAAGCACTCAATACAACTGTGGACACTACAACTTGTGTCAAGATTAAAGTCACTTATTATCCACGAGTATTACAATCATCCAAACTTTAAACACTGAACAAAACTTCGAGATTACAGCGCTCATTGAAGTGTCATCGTAATCTGGCAAGACATCGATTTAGGGCACGGCACCGGAGTTGAAGTAGTTGCTAGTCTAGTTGTTAGCCAGTCGACGATGGCTAAATGAGCTCGAAACAGACTAGACATGTTCTCTACATCTAGTTCTATCAATTCAAATAGAAGAGACAAACGAATAAAAACAACTCTTATGACATGACTCAACAGGGACATTAAGGGCCTGACAATACCAACGTTTTGAAAAGAAAAGCCTCCCCATCCCATCATATTTTTCTCCTCCGAGAATGTATTAGCTGCAAGTGCTGAGGCATGCTGAATATTAATAGTCTTACCGTAAGGTGTTTCTTCAAATTTGAAGTCGAATCTTTCGACGATGACAACGGTTGGACTTTGGGCAGGCACAACCTGCACTGCACAATAATGTTGCTGCCCTTGTCTTCTTTGAATATAAAATGTTTTTTGAATTTCCATCCAGTCAACGCATTTTTCTCCATTTTCCACGAACGACTACTAGCTCTGGACTGGGTTACATACCGCGCTCTCTCTGCAGACTACGACTCGACTGTCGTCATTACGTAACAGCGTATCATTGGATGCCGACGAAAAGCCAAAACCATACCGCAGAAACGATGAGCAGTTTGCCCTAAATGCTTACCTGGCCAGCCAAATGATATCTCTCTGTATTTCCTATACACCGCGATACCATTTGGACACTCTCCATCCACTCTCGCTCCTCCGGTTCCAAACCGACTCCGCGATTCTGATTCGCTCAAAGATGGTGACGTCAGTGCACCCGCCTTTGCCCGCAAAGTCACGCTTAGGCAGCGGAAGTTCCGCCTCAGTTTTGAATCAAGATGGCGCAATCTCTGATTGGTTCACTTAGCTGTCTGTCTACGCGCAACCGCAGCGCATTCTGTGGATCAAACGTTACCAGACTCACTCGCTGGTACAGCGATGAGTCATGGATTCTTCCAGGCAACCTAAATGCACAAATTTACTAACTTTTGACTGCCTTAGTTCTGGGCCTCCCTCCAACCAATCAGAACTGGCCTGAAGCGTTTGGTTTCCGACTGGGTGGCATTGGGCCAAGTTACATCTTATCAGTGGTGGAGGGTAGCAGTGCTTACCTTAAGAGCTGTAGACTGCACGGTGAGGATACGGGAGCTCTACCGAGAGGAGTTTACGACACTACGGTGCGGAGGGGAAACACGGGAGCGCGGCAGGCAGGAGGGACCAGCCGACACCGCTCGCAGAAATGGCGGAACACCACGCTACAGCACGGTGAGGATACGGGAGCTCTACCGAGAGGAGTTTACGACACTACGGTGCGGAGGGGAAACACGGGAGCGCGGCAGGCAGGAGGGACCAGCCGACACCGCTCGCAGAAATGGCGGAACACCACGCTACAGCACGGTGAGGATACGGGAGCTCTACCGAGAGGAGTTTACGACACTACGGTGCGGAGGGGAAACACGGGAGCGCGGCAGGCAGGAGGGACCAGCCGACACCGCTCGCAGAAATGGCGGAACACCACGCAGCAGCACAAATTGTAATCCTGTTAAGTAATCCCCATTCTCAATGAATGTACCTGTAATCTGATTACATCGTTTTTTTCTTGTACTGTAACGGATTACAGTTACTTTTATTTTGTATCCTTTTACCGTAACGCCGTTACATGTAATCCGTTACTCCCCAACACTGAGCACAGCTCATCACCCTCAACACACCATCCCCACTGTCAAACATGGTGGTGGCAGCATCATGGTTTGGGCCTGCTTTTCTTCAGCAGGGACAGGGAAGATGGTTAAAATTGATGGGAAGATGGATGGAGCCAAATACAGGACCATTCTGGAAGAAAACCTGATGGAGTCCGCAAAAGACCTGAGACTGGGACGGAGATTTGTCTTCCAACAAGACAATGATCCAAAACATAAAGCAAAAGCTACAATGGAATGGTTCACCAAAAAACATATCAAGGTGTTAGAATGGCCAAGTCAAAGTCCAGACCTCAATCCAATTGAGAATCTGTGGAAAGAACTGAAAACTGCTGTTCACAAACGCTCTCCATCCAACCTCACTGAGCTCGAGCTGTTTTGCAAGGAGGAATGGGCAAAAATATCAGTTTCTCGATGTGCAAAACTGATAGACATACCCCAAGCGACTTGCAGCTGTAATCGCAGCAAAAGGTGGCGCTACAAAGTATTAACTCAATGGGGCTGAATGATTTTGCACACCCAATTTTTCATTTTTTATTTGTTAAAAAAGTTAAAAATATCCAATAAAGTGTGTTCGACTTCATGATTGTGTCCCACTTGTTGTTGATTCTTCACAAGAAATTACAGTTTTATATCTTTATGTTTGAAGCCTGAAATGTGGCAAAAGGTCACAAAGTTCAAGGGAGCCAAATAGTTTCGCAAGCCACTGTAAGTCTTACAAAGATTACTTTTATGCACTTTGAGGATTTAAACATGTTTATGTTGTGAAAATAGAAAAGAATCCCTATGAAATCTGACCTTTGTGAATGCTCCCGGTCCTGTCAGCTGAACACGGGCAGTTTGAATTCCCAAAATGCATTGCGCTCTATGGGAGAATCCTTTCTCTCTCGGGAGCTGCCGTACCTGGAGCTAGGGATACTCATGTCACTGATTACTTGATCAAATGTACTGTCCCGGTTTCTTGACATAATCTTACAAATGTGCAAGCGCAAACATTATATATTTATATACAATCCATCCATCCATTTTGTTCCGCTTATCCGGGGCCGGGTCGCGGGGGCAACAGTCTAAGCAGGGACGCCCAGACCTCCTTCACCCCGGACACTTCCTCCAGCTCCTCCGGGGGGACCCCAAGGCGTTCCCAGGCCAGCCGGGACACATAGTCCCGCCAGCGCGTCCTGGGTCTTCCCCGGGGCCTCCTCCCGGTGGGACATGCCCAGAACACCTCCCGAGGGAGGCGTCCAGGAGGCATCCGAAACAGATGCCCGAGCCACCTCAGCTGGCTCCTCTCGACGTGGAGAAGAAGATGTGGAGAGAAAAATGACTCTTTCTCTTTTTATCTCTGTTTCTCATGCACTGAGTGTTGATTTTGAAGAAGGATTCATTTACAGTATTAGGGAACCATTAAGGAGCCATATAAAAGCATCAAGAAGTACCATGTCATGGGATCTTTAATATATGCTATTTTAATAGTACAAGAGAAGAGGGAAAAACCTAGAATGAATTTTGCCATTGCCCAGAGTAAAAGTTATGGTTTTGGTTCTGAATAAATTCTTAAGTTTCTACTTGTTAAAATATTTCCATTCCAGAGAGCATAACAAGGCCTTTCAAAATCAGCATACATGGTGCGGCTCGAGCTGTGAAATTTCTTACATTTTCCCTTCTGTCCTCAGTTAGGGGTAGATTTTGTGAATAGAAATATTTCATACTAGCCTCTGTGTTTGAGTGCACAGTGTTGAATATAAAACAGGAGGGATCTTCTTATCGGCTCAAAGATCACAGACTCGTTTCTACGGTAACACTGAGACTGAGTAAAGAGGAACAAGTTGACAAAAAATGACACAACCAGACCCATCGGCCATTTTAATTTATGTCAGTCAACACAATTTCAAATGCACATTTTCTGACAGAGTTATGTTGATGTCAAATTATAATATTTTAAAGGTGCACCCTGTAACTTTTCTAGTTGACTTTTCTCCATGGAGAAGCTGTTAGGGTTAGAATAAGATGGAACGCGGAGTCATGACGACTATTTGAATCTGACGGGGCGAAGTGTCACAATAGCGGAAAATCAAACATCCAGATAAGAAGAAAGCGCAGACATCTTCCCTGTCCACAAAGGCACACAGTGTTTACGTTCTACACATTTTTCACAAAGAAAATAGTCTGTATGACTTACGCACATACCTCAATGCTGATGATTGGTCAGCTTGCCCAACCAACCTTACAGTGGGGGCATGCCAAGATGGATTCTCATGAGTTTGTGAACTCACAAATATCGTGAGAATCCATCTTGCTGGGTTAGGAACCGTCACCATAGCAATTAAGACTAAATTCAAAACTAAATTATATCTTCAAAATGTCACCGTTAGCCAGGAAACTGAGCCTCATGAATACTGTACTCTATTGTCTGTACCTGTCTTTCTTGGTTGAAATATTTATTGTTTTATTTAAAGGTCCCATGACATGGTACTTCTTGATGCTTTTATATGGCTCCTTAATGGTTCCCTAATACTGTAAATGAACCCTTCTTCAAAATCAACACTCAGTGCATGAGAAACAGAGATAAGATGAGAAAGAGTATTTTTTCTCTCTCTGATCAGGCCATTATGGGCGTTGTTGCTTGAATGCAAATGAGGAGAAAAGAGCTGGCCAATAGTAGAGGGTGGGGGCGTGGCCAAACTCTCTGCTCTCGCTCTCCATTTCCGTGTTTTTGCACGGGGTCATAGGTCATAGGTCATAGGTAGGTCATAAACACATTAAACACATTTCCACATAAAATAAAATTAAACCACTGCTGTTCAAAGGTCCAGAGGCTCAGATAAAGGACTTCCGAGCCTAGAAACACTCGGACGTGCCTCCAGGCAAATAAAAAAACGCATTTCGCATTGCCTAGCGCATTCGCAGTTCAAACTCTCTGGGCGTGATTTACAGAGACGCTGAGTTCAGACAGACGGGGGTGGAACTGCATTTGCATTTCTTTTTTCTATCTGACGTCAATAAGGTGCCTTGTTCAAAATCGCCCGTTTGAGCTCCGATTTTTTGTAACGCAGAAAAGGATCGCAAATGCTCAGTTTAGACATTTCGCAACTTTTAACCATGGGGGGGGGGCCTAAACAGGGTAGGGGAGCTCACATTAACGTTCAAAAACCTCAGAAAGTGACAATTTCATGCCATGGGACCTTTAAAAAAAAAGAAAAAATAGGCCAAACTATGAATTAATATAGTTAAAAATATAAAAAATATAGGAGGTTTGATAAGCAGTAGTTAAAAGTCTGCACCCTGTGGCTGAGCGCTGTTGGCTGTAAAGCTCCGCTCTGAAAAAGTACTGAAATATTCATCGGTGAGTGTGGTCCGTGATGCGCTCTGCCTCTCATTTACATCTGCCCAGTGTCTGACAGCTGGGACCACTGCTACTACATCTGCACACATCCACCAATTTGTCCAGTTTCTCAAGAATATGTCACATGGAAAATGTTGCTTTATTTTGACTGTAGAGTGTCCATATTACTCTATTTTCTGATCTGTGTTCTAATCTGTGTTTCCTCATCACAAACATACCTGGAGTTGTGTTTTGTTTCATTCACACATGTTTAACACACGAACCCTGTGCATTTAGGCTGAGTTCTTCTCTCAAACAGAAAACACCACTCAGTTTCATGTGATGTCATACGGGAAGTGCTTCACTGGGTTTTTAAACTCCATACACCTTCACGAAAATCATTTGCATAATTTCAGAGCTGCAATTGGCAATCTCTATTAAACAAAATGTAAACGGTGGTTGTTAACGTGTAAACTAACACTACATGACATCACAAGGTGGAACAGAGCATTTTGAGCTTTGGTAAAGGGGTCCGCCGCATATTCCGACATCCCATTACGACATGTGCCAGTTGTTACTTAGATGTGCTGGTTTTCTGACACTTTTTAGTATCGCTATTCCGACATGTCATACACCGGTATATATATTTTTTTTGTGACGTGTCTCTCGCTCCCTCGCAGCCTCTGTTTTAGATTAGATATTTTCCCAAAGGCTGGCCTGTGCTCTTTTTTAAAATGTATGACTGTTTATCAGTTAGGACATTTTCCCACTGTCTGATATCCTATGTGGATGAAGTATTCTCTGAGCAAGCATCTTATGACATATGGGAGCACAAAGTATAATAGGCTATCACAATAATATTTTTCATGTCGAAAAAGCAGAATGTTTGAAAAATAGTAAAATGCCACTACAGTGAACCCTCGTTTATCGCAGGGGTTAGGTTCCAGAAATAGCCCGCAATCAGTGAAATCCGCGAAGTAGGACAATTTTATATTTTACAATCATTCTACATGTTTTAAGGCTGAAAACGCTTCACCACACACATTATACACCTTTCTGAGACTGGTATTAACATTTTCTCACATTTTTCTCTTGTTTAAACACTCAAACTTTTGTAGATTTTCATTAAAATATATTAATAGTGGGGGGGGGGCACGTGACACGTCCGCGCGGACACGTGTGCGCGGACACGTGCGCGCGGACACGTGTGTTTGTTTTGGTACCACATATCCATGCCATGTGCGAAAGCCGAGTGGAAAGCGACCTGGATATCATTTTGGGCAAGACTCAAGCCAATGCTAACAGTGCCGAACCGCTAACAGACGCCTCTGAGCACCAGTCCTCACCACAAGACCAGGTAAGACGAACCTGCGCTCACAAGAGTTGGTTGCATTTCACCCCGGCTCCAAAATCAGACCGCTATCAATGCGTCGCCAATACTCCACAGCTCTCTAGGACGGGGTCGGGTTCGTCCTCTCGGCGTGACGGGGAAGAGCCACTGTCTCCTCTGTGCGCGCGAGTGTCCTCTCCCCGCTGCGGCTCCCCCGGCCCGTCCATGTTGATTCTTGGCTCTTCCATGGTCCGGCTCGCACTCTCTTCCATGGCTCGTGCAAGTAAACAAAGGCCACACCCCCTGTCACCCAGGCGCTCTCGTGAAGGAAATCAGAGACTCTGTCCCTACCATCCCTGGTCTAGACCTGGTTTAGTCCTGGTTTAGACCTGCTTTAGACCTGGTTTAGTCCTGGTCTAGTCTCTTAGCTAATCAGGGCGCAGGACAGAATGTTACACTGTAAAAAAAAGTTACACTATAAAAAAAAATAGAAAAAATAAATAAATAATAATAATTGGAAAAAAAAATCTGCGAAACAGCGAGGCCGCGAACAGTGAACCGCGATACAGCGAGGGTTCACTGTACTGCGACAATGGGGGAAAAAAAGTCAAACAATTAGACGTCAATGTCTAAATAGCAGCATGTTGGAATAGTAGCATGTAACCTTTGGTAACGTATACAGCCTAATAATAAAAGATTACTCAAACATGCGTGAATGAAACAAAACACAAGGAGGACACTACATTACAACATGTCTTGAAGCTCACAAGAATCAAATTTTGTGTGATATAGGACCTTTAAAAGCCACAGTACATATTTTACCCCAAAAATAGACTCAAATCAAACCATATTTACAATTTTGGGGGTGTTAATTGCACTGAAAAACAGAAAAACATCCATGCTTACAAAGAGACTTGGATCCCCACAAACCATTGTTGCTGCAAGATCATTTGTGTAATAAGTAACTGCTCTCAATAGACCCAGTGTTTGCAAACAGGACGGCCACATTCTAAAAGCTGGTACCCTCCCTTAAATTAGCACCCATGCATTTTCAATGGGAGAGTTAATGTTGGCAGGGCTGTTTTGGAGACTGATCGCCACTGGACCTGTCAGTGCATCATCCACAAACATTACCACATGTAGACATGTTTAGCCTAGTTCTTTTATGCAGTTTATTGACCTAGCATTTAGCTCCAGAATTAGCATACATTTTCCCAGATGTAATCACACCAAAAATACTCAACAAAGGTTTAATAGTTACATTATTGTTTTAGCTCATCAAGCCCTACAAATCCTGTGTACATTAGTGAACTTTATACAGTAAACTGCAAACTAGCCTACTGACTGTTACTACTTGTTGGCAAATGTAATTAACATATAAAGAAAAAACATTTATACGTGGTGTCTACAAACGTCATTTTGTTGTCTTATTGAAATGAATGGGAGAGAATGTTTTTATAGCTCACTCCTGGAAGGATATATACAGATGAACAGCAAAATAAAACTTGCCTAATTTGCCTGAATAACACCAGATGTCCTTCCAGTTGTAACAAGTCACATCACAACAATATGATATTATTAGGGCTGGGAATATTAACGCGTTAATCGCGATTAGATTAATGTAAGTTATGATCGCGAACAATTTTTTTAATCGCGATCAGAGTTTGCCAGCATTTTCCGCAAGTCTACCATCCATATGCAGCTCATTTGGTTGTATTAATTAAACTCATTGTTGGTTAAACGCGCTATTTTGAGTTTGCTAGTATTTTGTTCCTTCTACGCATCCGTAGGCAGCTCGAGCGGGCTTCAATCATTTATTTACAATTTCTCAAAGTAAGCACTATTACTGGTTCATTGTTACTTTTTCCTTTCTCTGAACTTTTTTTAAATTAAAAAAATGGTGAGAAATACTTTGCATTGTGAGTTTAACTTTAGATTCGAACCGTCTTACTGCAAGATATCCATTTTAAACATGCAAAATAAATCACGATTAATCGTGATGAGATAGTTGCGATCAAGAAAATTAATCGTTTGACAGCCCTAGATATTATATTATATATGATATTGATATTCTATCAAGTAGTTTTGCAACCTTTTTTTAATATCAAGTATACCTGATATTAAGTTTTGCCTTTGTTATTGTATTTTCTGATCTGTGCTATAATGTTTCCTGATCACAAACATACCTGTTGTGTTTTGTTTCATTCATTCATAGAGCAGCAGCTCTACTCCGAGTTCCTCCCGTGTGACTGAGCTCCTCACCCTATCTCTAAGGGAGCGCCCAGCCACATGAGGAAACTCATTTCCGCCGCTTGTATCCGCGATCTTGTCCTTTCGGTCATTACCCAGAGCTCATGGCCATAGGTGAGGGTAGGAACGTAGATTGACGGTAAAATTGAGAGCTTTGCCTTTTGGCTCAGCTTCCTCTTCATCACAATGGTCCGGTACAGCCACCACATCACTGCTGACCGATCCGCCTGTCAATCTCACACTCCATCCTCCCCTCACTCATGAACAAGACCCCGAGAGCTCCTCCACCTGAGGCAAGGACTCACCTATTCACCTATAAGTACCACCTATTTCCAGTCAAGAACCATGGCCTCAGATTTGGAGGAGCTGCTCCTCATCCCAGCCGCTTCACATTCGGCTGCAAACCGCCCCAGTGCACGATGGAGGTCCTGAGCTGATGAAGCCATCAGGACAACATCATCTGCAAACAGCAGAGATGAGATCCTGTGGTCCCCAAACCGGATCCCCTCCGGCCCCTGACTGTGCCTAGAAATTCTGTCCATAAATATAATGAACAGAACCGGTGACAAAGAGCAGCCCTGGCAGAGTCCAACATGCACCGGAAACAGGTCCGACTTACTGCCGGCAATGCGAACACAGCTCCTGCTCCGGTCATACAGGGGCCGTATTCCAGGGTGGAACAGACCTGAGGAGTGTGATTCCCCGGTACACACCCTCCGGTCCCCCTTCTTAAACGGAGGGATCAATTTACATAATATAAGACCTTTGAATAGAAGTATACATTCTTAGCAGTAGCATTAGCAGCACATGGAGACTAGCGGGGTTACATGTTATGAGCACTCTGTATGGACAAAGCCACAGTGTGTGTCAGATTCCTCAGATCCACATGGGCGCAGCTTACAGAGTAGATCAGATATCATCACAACAATGAAACCTAACACAGGGGCCAGCTGCTGCCACAGGCCCCTGCAGCTCCAAGCACAGATAAACTCATGTCTACTGCACAATCTCACCATCATAAACCACTGGAGATTTACATAACAAGCAAGCCCCTTTTTAAAGGTCCTATATTTCACAAAGTCATGTTATAATATTGTTACCTCATCAAAAACATACCTGGAGTTGTGTTTTGTTTTGCACACATATGTTTAAGTTGTTCTTTTCCACCTTGTGATGTCGTGAAGTGGTAGTGGTAGTTTTCATGCTAACAGCTACCTTTTACCTTTTGTTCAGTAGAGATTGGCAATTCCAGGGCTGAAATGATCCAAACACAGTGGAACACTTGTTGTATAACCACATGAGAAGAACTCATCTTATATATGCAGGGTTTGTGTGTTAAACATGTGTGAATAATAATAATAATAAAAAACACAACCCCAGGTCTGTTTTTGATGAGGAAAGAACATTATAACACATAATATGGGCCCTTTAAAGGCACTGCTTTTTCACTACTAAACTGTATATGTTTTTTTTTAGTAATCTTAGTGCAAACTTTCTGGTCAAGTGCCCTCTGTATTTCGAGTAGTTGGTGACATTACACAGCACTGTCCGGATTACAGCTGCAGGGGCGAAGTTTGAAATGTGGATACTTGCTAAACCAATCACACTGGTTCTTATATCTCCAGATGTTCTGCCCACAGTAAAGGTTGTGTTCAGTAAAAGGTTATAAATATTCATAATTATTCAGTAAAGGTTCATAATAATTTTGTAATAAATATGTCCTGATTCATCTGTTGTTTTTTATGAAACTGTCATTTTGTAAAAATAATAACTGCTATGTGCTTTAGTTTTGGTTTACTTTCATCTTATTTTGAAGAGCCCAAAAAGTGGTCACAATGCATTATGGGTAACAGAAGCAATATTCATCCATCCATCCATTTTCTTCCTCTTATCCGGGGCCGGATCGCGGGGGCAACAGTCTAAGCAGGGACGCCCAGACCTCCTTCACCCCGGACACTTCCTCCAGCTCCTCCGGGGGGACCCCAAGGCGTTCCCAGGCCAGCCGGGAGACATCGTCCCTCCAGCGGGTCCTGGGTCTTCCCCGGGGCCTCCTCCCGGTGGGACATGCCCGGAACACCTCCCGAGGGAGGCGACCAGGAGGCATCCGGAACAGATGCCCGAGCCACCTCAGCTGGCTCCTCTCGACGTGGAGAAGCAGCGGCTCTACTCCGAGCTTCTCCTGTGTGACTGAGCTCCTCACCCTATCTCTAAGGGTGCACCCAGCCACTCTGCGGAGGAAACTGATTTCGGCCGCTTGTATCCGCGATCTCGTCCTTTCGGTCATTACCCAGAGCTCATGACCATAGGTGAGGGGAGGAACGTAGATTGACCGGTAAATTGAGAGCTTCGCCTTTCGGCTCAGCTCCCTCTTCACCACAACGGTCCGGTACAGCGACCGCATCACTGCCGACGCTGCACCGATCCACCTGTCAATCTCACGCTCCATCCTCCCCTCACTCGTGAACAAGACCCCGAGATACTTGAACTCCTCCACTTGAGGCAAGGACTCCCCACCCACCCAGAGAGGGGAAGCCACCTTTTTCAGTCAGATGAAAAATGTGTTAGAGTTAACTTGCTTGCATGAAAAGTCCCTCAGTCGTCCAGGTAGAATCCATGATAACCGGAGAAGTTCAATTTGTCAACTGGACAAAGTTTGTTTGGTTGAAAACGTTTCGCCGCGCATTTTTTTGTCAAAAAAGAGAATCCTTCTCTGAACAGAAATGGTGGAGTCAGACATAATTTGCATCCCATCTACAATTCCATTATTAAGCCTAGATCAAGCAAACAGGGAAACAATAGGGCTAGCCAGGTCAGGGCCAGAGGTGTGAAAAACAGGCGTGTAGTGATGAATAGGGATCGTTAGCTAGACGCCAGAGAAACAAAAGACGGAAACCAATGAGATAGTTCCGGAAAGTAGTTAGCTAGGTAGCTCCTCCCTACAGCAAGATATAAGCAAGTGTCTTACCAGTATTCTTATTAGAGCTGACGAAGCCTCTCGGATGAGCGGCGAAACGTTTTCAACCAAACAAACTTTGTCCAGTTGACAAATTGAACTTCTCCTGTTATCACAGTTAACCTGCTTGTTCATGTCCAAACTGTTCATCCTGTGTGTTAAACTTTATCTACACCTACGAAAGCAATGGCTGTAAGTCCAATATATGTTTGGTGATTTAAAGACGTTTTATTAGCTCTGTTGTAGAGATCGTTTGTGGCACATATTATTACTAGCATATTACTAGCATATGAAAAGATCGGGAAAATGTTAAAGTAGCAGTTTATGGTGCTAGCTATTTTCTGAAGCTACCCTGTTTTTCATTGTAATGTACATTTTATTTATGTTTGTTTTTCAGTTTCACTCGAGCTTTTCACGCCACAATTGTAAAGAATTGTAAGCTGTCTTGAAGACCAAATTAAAGGAGTTAGACGCTCAGTTTCCTGGCTCGTGAAAACCGAGTTTGGCTTGCTGTTGATCTTCACATACACGGTGTATCCAACACGTAGTGAAAACAGTACACCAGACCCCACCCCTTCTCACCCCTCACTCTTTTCTTTAGTCCTCCAGGTGCTGCCCAGATGTTAATTCTGCTGAAATTCTGTTTTTTGTTTTTTTTTGTTTTGGTTTTTTTTTAAAACAACAAGCACAAATTAAAGAAATCAAATCAAATTATACTTGTCCTCATATAGCTCAAGATCATTCTAAAGCTACTCAGGAAAATTTCATTTCTGTCCGGTAAATGTAACTTTCTATAGGTTTAAAGGTCCCATGGCATGAAATTTTCACTTTCTGAGGTTTTTGAACGTTAATGTGAGCTCCCCTACCCTGTTTAGCCCCCCCCCCATGGTTAAAAGTTGCGAAATGTCTAAACTGAATATTTACAATCCTTTTCTGCGTTACAAAAAATCGGAGCTCAAACGAGCGATTTTGAACAAGGCACCTTATTGACGTCAGATCGAAAAAAGAAATGCAAATGCAGTTCCACCCCCGTCTGTCTGTACTCAGCGTCTCTGTAAATCACGCCCAGAGAGTTTGGACTGCGAATGCGCTAGGCAATGCTAAATGCGTTTTTTTATTTGCCTGGAGGCACGTCCGAGTGTTTCTAGGCTCGGAAGTCCTTTATCTGAGCCTCTGGACCTTTGAACAGCAGTGGTTTAATTTTATTTTCTGTGGAAATGTGTTTTTTACATTGAAAAGGCTCTCCTTTCCTCCTCCGCTCTTAAAACGCGGAAATGGATCAGCTGAGGGCTCAGAGCAGAGAGCGGAGAGTTTGGCCACGCCCCCACCCTCTACTATTGGCCATCTCTTTTCTCCTCATTTGCATTCAAGCAACAAGGCCCATTATGACCTGTTCTGAGAGAGAAAAATTACTCTTTCTCATCTTGTCTCTGTTTCTCATGCACTGAGTGTCGATTTTGAAGAAGGATTCATTTACAGTATTAGGGAACCATTAAGGAGCCATATAAAAGCATCAAGAAGTACCATGTCATGGGACCTTTAACAACCCATGTTTTCATACAAATTATCTGTCAACAGTGCAACGGTGGTCATGTTGTCCATCCTTGTAAGCTATTGCACACAACATGGGGGTGATTGGAAGTAAAAAGAAAGCAGAATACAGAACAGACTAAAGAGCAAAACTAGTGAGTGTGTTGATTTGTACTGTTTTTGCACATTCACACAAAGGGCCTGGCTTCAACACATGGACATGGTCAAACAAGCAGAGCAATGGATGATGAAAAATAAAGGTATAAATGAGATAAATGCTCAGGTTCTTTTATCTGTTTCTCCCTTATTTTCTTTTGAGTAATCAGTAACCTTGTCCAAGCACAATGCAGATTCACAATAGTAATGGGCCTATGCTTCAGCTCTGACCAACTTTCTCTTCTCTAATTCAAAGGAAACAAAGAGTACGACTTTGTTTGTAAATATATAAATAAACTGGTCTTTTTTTGCCAAGGGTTATTAGGAAAAATATACAAAAATCTACTCTAACTACATAATACAAATATATGTTATTTTATCTTTCTCAATAAATACAGCTTATGTCCAGGCATAAGCATGGCATCAAGTGTAAAATAAGTGTATTTGACATAGCAGATGAAATGAGGGGCTTTGAGTGTAGGTTGATACTAACAGGGCTGCACAAAAAAGGCAATATTTAATTATATATTTTTAAATATATTTTCCTTTTTCAACCAGGGATGTGATTGAATTTGTTGTGCAGCCGCATTTTTGAACTCAAGAGCTAACCAGCACTCCATACTGGAATGTAAATGGTGCTAATGCTAATGTTGAAGACCAGGGACCCTCTCACACACACCTTCCTTGCCTGGTCATTGTCCTCCATCTGGGTCAGGTCCCTGCCGCTGGCCTGGGCGATCCTCTTCCCTGACACGAGGTTCCCCACCATCACCGACGCCGGGCCGATCTCTGAAACATGAAATGAAATGTGTTTAGGCAAAAAAGTCATTCTTGTAACTAGGGATGAGACAATAAACAATAATATTGTTATGGGGGACATTTTACATAATCGTGAGAATCGCCAACAAAAGATAATGGCCATTTTACCAGAATGTGCTTAAAAAAGCTACTTAATTTTTCTTGTATGTTATTGTTTTCACTTACAACAAAGTACAATTCTATAACAGTTGTTTAAATATGGAACTTATTCATAATATTAAAATTATAATTAATGCATAACATTTTTAAACTGTCAGCAACTTTAATAATTACTGTGATATAATCCATCCATCCATTTTCATCCGCTTATCCCGGTTCGGGTTGTGAGGGCAACAGTATAAACAGATCTGCCTCCCAGATCTCCCTGCACCAGCCCCTGTGGATCCTCCTGCGGGTGGTGGGTTCGCTCCTTCGGGCTGTGCCCACGCTCGCTGTCGAGCACCCACCCCACGCCTGGCTCCAGGGAGGGGCCTCGGTAATGCCAATCAGGGGCTTCTGAACTCTTAGTCTGACCCGTCCTCCATGTACAATGTACAATGCTTGGCCTATCATCAACAAGCGCGAGAACTACGTTCTGACCGCCAACTGCACTTGCGTTGCGGGGTAAGTAACATACTACGACTTAATTCACGAGTCACAGATGTGATCTCAGTCATGTCAAATGCCATTAATGATGGTCTTGCGAAAACTTATCATGCCTTTTAACAAAGTTATTTGTGTTCGTTTACATGTGTCTGTCGTAGAGGTTACCCGGTTAATATGTCTGTGAGCTTTGCGGTGTCCTGTGCTTGCTAGTTAATCAGCATGATTAAACACCATTGAACACCTGGGCAAATTACCCTAAACAAGCAGCAGGTGTTCACTTGTGTGTATGTCAGTTGAATGATATGAACTATCATTTATTCCATCTGTTTCTCTTTATTTCACGTCGAGTTCTTCTCTTCTATATCTTCGCTGGGGGTTTTATGGCAGCAGTGGCTTTGTTTTGAGTCAGCATTGCGCGCGCATTCAGTGGTGACGTAGCTTTGAAACTGGTCTATATGATCACCACACGAAAGCTGAATTAGTATTACACATGTCCTAAAGTCCATTTGATGCAGAAATATGATAATAATTATGACTAACCCTGTGTTGCAGTGTTTTTGGCGTATCTCCACGTGTAAACGCGTATTGTGTGTTTCAGAGCTAAATCGCACTCTGTACACGAGCTCCGGCGAAACGGACGTGTCCCGAACCTGTCCCGAAGGTCTCCCGAACGTGTCATGTGTCCAAGTACAAGTTAAAAGTCCATTTTCATGTCCTTTACTGTCCTGCAGTGCCACTTACATATGCACATGAGCTCTTCACAGCTGATCGGCGAACAGGGGAATCCCCCTTCGGCGCTACTCGCAACGGGATTGGCGGGCACGTGAGCGTGGGAAAATATGTTGATTTATACACGCCCCGTTTCTTTCCGCAAAAACAAGCCAATTTGAAATTAAAAATGTATGTTTTTAACGTCACTAATTATGTTATCTGAAACATGGAGAGGCTTCTTCATGATCTCAACTAGGACATTCTGCTAAAAAATGAAAATCACACATTTTGAAAAAAAATAATACAAAAATCGCATTTTCTCAGAATCTGTAATGCCAGCATGAGGACTCAAAGTCCGTGGTGCGTCACATTTGTTTGTTTTTTTCACAATTTAACTGCATAATGGACCAGAGCATTGTGTGTTACCTGGCTGTTTCTGTCGTGGTTTGGGCAGGTTGGTGACACAGGTGTGGGGGCACATAAGCACGTTACAGGGATGTAGCGCCCCCTCCAGGAAGAGCTGCTTGGTCTCAGACAGGTGGATCCCGCCCAGAGGGGTCTTAGGCAGAGTGTTGGAGGGCACCAGAGCCAGGCAGTACACGCCCACCTGGTGAATGCCATCAATGGCCTGGAAACAAGACAAAGAATGACAATAGATTCATCTTATCAAACTATCTCATCTTTGGTTTATTATTATTAGTACTGTCAGGCGATTAAAAAAAATAATCTAATTAATTACAGGATTTGTAATTAATTAATCTAATTAATCACATTTTAAGAGTGTGAGAGAGAGAGATTGAGAGGGAGAGATAGAGAGAGAGAGATTGAGGGAGAGAGAGAGATTGTGAATGAGTGAGCGAGCGAACGAACGAGCGAACGAACGAACCCACTTTGCGATTGAGTTTGTCAGTTTCCATGTGGTTGCTTTGCTCATTGGTTTCCCAAATTCTGCGAGTGTGGTTTAGTGGTTTGGTGAAGTGCGCACTATCACCTGTAACAATGGAACTTGTCCGGACGTGTTTGTCGTTCAAATGATCCGTCAGGCTGGAGCAGCTTCGGTGATCGGAAAATTCTTTTTGACAAAAGCTACAAATCACGGTGTTCTTGTTGATAGTCCCGTCTTTATTCTTTTTATAAATAAACTTGCCGTTCAAAGGCCCTGGCAGCGATTTGCTTGCCGCACGCCAAATTTAAAATGTATGTGCACTGAATTGCCACTATTAATTAATTACATTAAATATGAATTTGTATTATTATTATTATTCAATAAGAGCTGGCCCAGTAAACAGGTTAGAAAACAATTTTGTTATTTTTTAATGCCAGATGCAGTTTGTGTCAGAACCATAGGAAAAGGCAGGGTTTGAACTAGTGACCCTCTCGTGGATGGGTGAATGCTTAACTCACTTTAACTGGAATTTTGTCTATTACTTCATATGTAACCACCAGGATTATGTACTTCTAAGTTAAAACATGACATAATAAAGCAACTATTTAATTGTGAGAAAAAAGTTGGAGGATATGCACCTGATTTTTTCCATGTCCTAAAATGACTTGCGTAGCTCGTTCGCGGTCTAAACTCTCTGGGCGTGATTTCCAGAGACGGTGGGTAGACATCCAGAGGGGGGTGGAAACCTTACCGCGAGTGTGACGTCAGAAAGTTCCCTTGTTCAGAATCGCCCGTTTGGGCTGTCTTTTTTTCAAATGCGGAAAAGGATCGCAAATGCTCAGTTTACACATTTCGCAACTTTTAGCCATGGGGGGGGGCCTAAACAGGGTAGGGGAGCTCACATTAACGTTGAAAAACCTCAGAAAGTGAAAATTTCATGCCATGGGACCTTTAAAATTAACTGCCTGTGTTTTCTCCACATTTCTAAAATGATAAAAAGGTACAGATCCTTTATTAAAGTTTTAATTTGGTTCAGTTTCATATCTATACTGCATATAGTTCATACCACTGCTTAGCTGACGTATGAACTTTCTAACCATCTCCAAATCCTATGAAACAGTTTTAATATGATCATTTGATGTTGTCTCTCTTTCATCACAGAGCACCATAGTAAAGAGCCCAGCTGGTCTGCATTGTTTCCACGGCGTTCTCTGACACAAAGTTCACAAACGCTGACGTGAATGGAAAAAACACAAGTCTCTGACTGAAGTGGTAAAAACTATAGAGTTACCGCAGTCTGATTCAAACTCACCAGGGTTTATCATCACCGCATATGCTACTGTAATGGCCACTATAAGGGCTGTATAGTGCAGACATGAGGTATACAGACAGCTTTGTTCTGTTGATAAGAAAGGCCACAAAGCACAGCGAGGCCAGACTGAAAGGATATAGGAGTTTGTAAAGCTTTAGAGTAACAGACGATATCATGTACTGGGTGATCCTTTTTATAAAGTTACAAAGAAATGACATAATTGTATCTTTTATCTAGAGACTATGCAAACTAGTTCACATGATTAAAAGTCCTATATAATGTAAAATTGATTCTTGGGAGCTTTAAGCCATGTTAGAATGTTGTTCCACCTGATTTCATGTAGTGGTACTTTAAACATGTTTTAACAGCTACCGTTTCTCTTTTGTTCAGTAAAAAATGGCAGTTCCAGGGCTGGAATTATCCAAATTATTGTAGTGAAGGTGAATGTGTGACTGGAACAAAACACAACTATTTTTATGATTATAACATAGATCCGAATATAGTGTAATATGGGCTCTCTCTCTCTCTCTCTCTCTCTCTCTCTCTCTCTCTCTCTCTCTCTCTCTCTCTCTCTCTCTCTCTCTCTCTCTCTCTCTCTCTCTCTCTCTCTCTCTCTCTCTCTCTCTCTCTCTCTCTCTCTCTCTCTCTCTCTATATATATATATATATATATATATATATATGTATATATATATATAGGCCGGCAGTAGCTCAGTTGGTAGTGTGTTTGTCCACTGATCCAAAGGTTGGCGGTTCAAATCCCGTTCTTGACATAAGAAACATCAGTGGTTGAGCGGTCAGATCCACTGACCCACAGGTTGGTTGGTACGATTCCAGCTCCCACAGATGAATGCTGCTGTTGTGTCCTTGGGCAAGACACTTAACCCTCCTCGCCCCCAGTGTCTGCGTACACTGGTGTGTGAATGCGTGTGTGAATGGGTGATTGGTTCCTTGTTGTAAAGCGCTTTGGGTGCCTTGAAGGTGGAAAAGTGCTATATAAAGATGTGACCATTTACCATATATATATACTGTATACATACATAAAATATATATTACATTGACACATCAAGATTAAGTTGTAAAAACATTCAAGACCATCTCTTATCTAAAAGCTCTGCTGTCATAGCTCTGATGAAAACACACACACAATGCTGTAGTTTTTCAAATGAACTTTGTGAGTCACATCTGTTGTGAGTTTGGATGGAGCTGTGCCGGTGCTGCTGAAATGAAGAGTGCATTAGATCCAGACAGAGGGCAGAACACAGAGGAGTCCATAAAACACACTGTACAGTACATAAAGACAGGGGATAAAGAAGGGATAATACTGCTACTGTTTATCACAACACAGTCTCTGCTGTGGCTCCAGCCTCTTCTCAGACACAAACATTTACACAGGGCTCCTAGGGCTATATTAAAGGGGCCATATTGTGCTATTTTCTGATCCATGTTATAATGTTCTTTCCTCATTAAAACCATTCCTGGACTTGTGTTTTGTTTCATTCACACTTGTTTAAAGATCCCATGACATGGTACTTCTTGATGCTTTTATATGGCTCCTTAATGGTTCCCTAATACTGTAAATGAATCCTTCTTCAAAATCAACACTCAGTGCATGAGAAACAGAGATAAGATGAGAAAGAGTCATAAATATCTCTCTCAAAAACTTTATTCTGGGTGTTGTTGCTTTAATGCAAATGAGGAGAAAAGAGCTGGCCTATAGTAGAGGGTGGGGGCATGGCCAAACGCTCCGCTCTCCGCTGTCAGCTCTCAGCTGATCCATTTCCGTGTTTTTGCACGGGGGGGAGAGATGGGAAGCGTTCCATTGAAAAATAAACACATTTCCACAGAAAATAAAATTAAACCACTGCTGTTCAAAGGTCCAGAGGCTCAGATAAAGGACTTCCGAGCCTAGAAACACTCGGACGTGCCTCCAGGCAAATAAAAAAACGCATTTCGCATTGCCTAGCGCATTCGCAGTCCAAACTCTCTGGGCGTGATTTACAGAGACGCTGAGTACAGACAGACGGGGGTGGAACTGCATTTGCATTTCTTTTTTCGATCTGACGTCAATAAGGTGCCTTGTTCAAAATCGCCCGTTTGAGCTCCGATTTTTTGTAATGCAGAAAAGGATCGCAAATGCTCAGTTTAGACATTTCGCAACTTTTAACCATGGGGTTAGTTCAAAAACCTCAAAAAGTGAAAATTTCATGCCATGGGACCTTTAATGCTCAAATCCTTTAGTCTGCATTCTTCTCTCAAACAGACAACACTCTGTTCCACCTTGTGATACAGGAAGTGCTCGGCTGTGTTTAAATTCCATACACCTTTACTAGAATCATTTGGATAATTTCAGCCCTGGAACTTCAAAAGATAAAAGATAGCTGCTGACTACCACGTAAAACAAACATGTGTGAATGAAACAAAACACACCTCCAGGTATTTTTGCTGAGGTAACAGCATTATTACATGGCTTAAAGACTGCACAATATAAGACCTTTAAAGGTAGGGTATGCAGCCTAAAAAAGGACAGACCTGTTTACCATTGCCTTAACCAACATACTGAGGACACATCTATGTTTTTCTCAGTATACGAACAGACCATGGCTCATGTGAAAGCCCAGAACCTCCAGAATTCACTCACTGAGCTGCAGAGGCTGTACTAGCACCGATTAATGATGGATTGGCTGCTAGGATTTAGGCAGTGAGGAGTCAGATCAGCCGTTTTAGGTTTTAGCCAACTGGATTTAGTTGTATGAAATAGCAACCCAAATGAGACTCAAAATTCTCATTCTGCTCTCTGATTGGATAATCTGTTTGAGCAAATGACATCATCAACAACTTGGCCATCACGTCAAATGTTTTATAGCTAAAAATACATCAGCAATACAACTGTTATGGGAAAAATAAATATTTGATTTGTGCTTTACCTGTAGTACTCGGCTCATCCACTGAAAGCTGTCTTCTTCAGTGGAGTCTGGTCTCTGCTCTGCCACCACCACGATCCTCTCATCATGAAGCACCGTGATGGAGAACACTGCAATCCTGGAACCACAGAGAAGAGATCAAACCTTTTGAATCATTTTCAACACAAAATTAGGTGGTCTTTTATCAGTTCTGATTAAAAAACAAACAAACAAACAAAACATAATACAGATAAATGTTCCATTTTGTTTAATATCTGAAATAATTATTAAAGATCCCATGACATGGTACTTCTTGATGCTTTTATATGGCTCCTTAATGGTTCCCTAATACTGTAAATGAATCCTTCTTCAAAATCAACACTCATTTTTTCTCTCTCTGAACACTCCATAATGGGCGTTGTTGCTTGAATGCAAATGAGGAGAAAAGAGCTGGCCTATAATAGAGGGTGGGGGCGTGGCCAAACTCTCCGCTCTCCGCTGTCAGCTCTCAGCTCATCCATTTCCGTGTTTTTGCACGGGGGGGGGGGATTAGAAGCGTTCCATTGAAAAATAAACACATTTCCACAGAAAATAAAATTAAACCACTGCTGTTCAAAGGTCCAGAGGCTCAGATAAAGGACTTTCGAGCCTAGAAACACTCGGACGTGCCTCCAGGCAAATAAAAAAACGCATTTCGCATTGCCTAGCGCATTTGCAGTCCAAACTCTCTGGGCGTGATTTACAGAGACGCTGAGTACAGACAGACGGGGGTGGAACTGCATTTGCATTTCTTTTTTCGATCTGACGTCAATAAGGTGCCTTGTTCAAAATCGCCCGTTTGAGCTCCGATTTTTTCTAACGCAGAAAAGGATCACAAATGCTCAGTTTAGACATTTCGCAACTTTTAACCATGGGGGGGTGGGGGGGGGGGGCCTAAACAGGGTAGGGGAGCTCACATTAACGTTCAAAAACCTCAGAAAGTAAAAATTTCATGTCATGGGATCTTTAAAGTACCCACAGTGGTCCGTGTATCCTTGATTGAGAAACACTGGTGTATAATATAACACTTCTGATAAAATGCACATAATCACACCCAGATATCATGTGACCCACCTCCCTCTGTAAACAAATTTCATTGGCTCCACCGCTAGTGCCGTGGCGACAATGTCATCAGCGTTGTGTCTCCGCCCCCCGACCACCATGAGCCCGTCCATTTTCCCCGCCACAAAGATGAGTCCAGCTGGTCCGATGAAGCCCAGCAGCCCGGTCCTGGTGAAGGGAACGTCACCGAGAGGAGAGCCTGCACTGGACAACGGGAACACCTGACACACACAAGGATAAAAAGAGTTATATTCACGGGCATAATATCACAAAAATATTCAAAAATTCAGTCCAGTTAGAAAAAAAAATAATGGTCAAGTTATTAAACATTGAAATGTAATAGATTATACTGATATATAATATATAATCTGAAATATGACAGATTATTTACAAAATGTGAAAGCACATTTTTTTCGAATTCTACTTCTCTGTTCTTTTTTCCCCCGAGGAAACCAGTAGCATTACTTTTCAACCTCTCGACATTACTCAGAAGCAGTTTTATAATCTTATTGAAGTTTGGCGAACCAGCGTGACTCACTTCAAAGGTGTTCTTGGTCATCCCTGAGAGGCCGTAGTAGGAGGTCCCAGTGGCCAGTGTACACACACACAGCTCCCCGATCTCATCCGTCTTACAGAGCAGAGGAAGTCCTTCAGGTCTCACCGCACACATGAGACCTGCGTACAGAGGAAGCATTACAACAACAGGCTGAAGGGCTATTCGACTGTGCATCAGTCTCTACAGCGCAGCAGCAGAATCATCCACCTCTCAGACACTCCATCTCCTCCCCACAATCATGTTCATGTTCAAATCTTCAGGGCCAAGGTGTGTAGAATGTACAAAGTAGTAAACATCAACAAAAAAACATTAACTAAGAAGCATAGATTGTATATACAGCTCTGGAAAAAAATAAGAGACCATTGCATTTTTTTTTTTTTCTGAAATCAGCATCTCTACATGTATTACATCCGTTCCATTCCAGCATCTGTTGAATTCAACACAAACACAAAGCTGAGCTACTTCAGTTCTTGCACCAGGAGTGGAATAAAGTCACCCAAGAACAAAAAAAAGAAAAGACTTGTGGAGAGATTAAAAATAAGGGTTATTGCACCAAATACTGATTTGTGAACTCTTCTTAAATGTAAACATTAGTATTATGTTGTTTGAAAATGAATTTGATCTTGCTTCTTTGCATCATTTGAGGTCTGAAAACATGGATCTTTTTTTTGTCATTTTGACCATTTGTCATTTTCTGCAAATAAATGCTCTAAACGATAATATTTTTATTTGGAATTTGGGGGAAATGTTGTCAGTAGTTTATAGACTCAAACAAAAATGTTCATTTTGCCCAAACACAAACCTATAAGTAGTAAAATCAGAAAAACTGATAATTTTGCAGTGGTCACTTTTTTTCCAGAGCTGTATAAATGGACATAGCTAACCTGCTAGCTGCCGCGTTCCAAACAGGAAGTGAACATGAGTGCGCTTCCGGTTCATTGTCACCCCCCTGTCTGTAACTGCTGCAGTGAATCTCTTCATTTTGGTCTTAAAATGTTCGTATTAACTCGCTCTACACGATCCTGGTGTTTTTATTTTACAATTTTGTCCATAAAATTTCCTATTCCTAATATAGAACTCGGCTCCAAATTCACCTCTATAACTCAGACATCCCAAGTCTCCCGGAAGTTCCGTGAGTCTCCCGGATAATTATATTGGCTCCCTGACGCCCGCGAGTCGGATAAAATATCCCGGATTTTAGACAATGTGAGGTTGTTGGGTTTTTTTTTGGACTGTGCAGAGCGTGTACGCGAGTGCTGGCCAGAGAACGCGCTGATTGGTTACACTCAGCAAAAGTAGCCAATCAGCTTTCAGTGTGGGTGGGCTTCAATTTACTTTGCGACGGTCACAGAAGTTATAATTTAGTGCAGCGAGATGGCAGAATCTAAAATACGAAAATATAAAACAGTGACTTCAGCATTGCCCATGGCGGTCTAAATGATTGTAAAAGGCACGTTGAGGTAGGCGAAATTTAACACCATCACCTGCATTTTATTTCTGTACTAGGTTAAAGGTTAATTTAATTTTAATATTTAATAATTTATTTTAACTTACGAGCTTCTTTTGACTGGAGTCGAATGCTATGGGTGATCTCACACTCCCTTAGTCCACTTCTTTATACAGTCGATGATAACAAGGTGTGTGGAGACTTTATACTGGTTTGTAAAGTAATTTCATTTCTTTTGCGTGTTCATTTCTTTTTCATTCATTGGCTCTTGAGGTTGTAATAGCTCTTACCTCCAGGCATAACAGAGCCCACATCCTGCAGAGTGAGCACAGACAGTTTCTCCTCTGAGTCGACCCGGATCACCCCATGACTCAGACCAGACATGGATAACACTCCTCGGCCAGGGGGGGCGCTGTCCTCCTCCACTGGCCTGGAAATACAGTACAGTATACAGTATGGGCATATCCAGGTTAAAGGTGCATTGTGTAACTTTTCTTGTGGAGGGTCCATCAAATGTTATTCCTTTGTCTGAAATGTTTCACAGTATGGTATTAAACCTTTCTATCTCCATGGAGACCAAACCAGACCAAGTTTTTTTTTTAAATCTTTTATTATTACAAGGTACATATTTTAACACCACAATAACATTCACAAAACACTCAGAAGACACATCAGGGGATGGGGAGTGCAGAGGACCAAATGGCTCGTTCCAGGTGCAGAAAGGGGGTCGGGGGGGAGCAAGGGCGATGCAGTGTCCAGGGAAGGTCTAGACAACAGGGTCGGGAGATGGAGAAAAGGGTATTGTCTGGGGTGAAGGTGTCGCAAAACTCAGTTTCTCTTGCGGAGTGGAGGTGGTGAACGTGGGCGCGAAGGAGCGCCGTGAAGAGGGGACAGTGCTCTGCTGCGCGGCCGTCCTGGAGGTGGTGGTGTCGTGCCACGAAGATAGAATATCTGGCCATGGACAGGACGAGGCGGGTGGCGTCCCAGTTGACCATTGCAGCGAGGTCTGCCGGACAGGTCCGAAGAGGTAGAACCAGAGTCCGGGGTCATTGATTCCATGGGCCGCCGGCGGCGGGAGCCTCAACGCCAGCCTCCAAGCGAGAAGGTCCAGTAGTCGGGTCCAGAACCGCCGCACGACAGGACACCGGGCGGCCAGATGGAGGAGGTCTTCAGGCGCCTCACCGCAAACTGGACAGTCACAGCCGTACCTGTCAGGGTGTATTGCGTGCAACCTGGTGCAGGTGTAAATCATCCTGTGTCTCAATTTAAAGTCAAAATTACTGACTTGGGGTGGGGTGTACCAATTATATACGTGAGCCCAGATGGAGGTAGTGTCATGTGTGGGAAATGTCTGTGACCATCTGTGTTCTGCCGAAGGGCGCCGAGCGACCCCGGCCACCAACAGCCGGTAGAAGGTGTGCGTCTTCGTCTCCGTCAGCCTCGACATCCTCTCCCCCCATTCAATATCAAAATCCAAAGAACACTCGCCTTCCTCTTCCCCATTGACCTCCCCCGGGTGGACTGGATCACACTTGCCTTCCTCAGAATTTCAGCTCCAATTTTGAGCTATAAAACTACCTGTAGTTGAATAAATGTAAAGTATAGCTGTTTAATGTCTTACTGAGGAACATTCCAAGCAGAGCAATGACATAGTAACAAGCAGGTGACGGACCCTCCACCAGAAAGGTTTTCTATTACTATTACTATCAGAGTCATGACAGTTCAAGCTTTTTTTTAAATTCTACATGTTGCAAATTAAACGTAAGAATTTTAGGAGGATAAATTAGAATTGCGCAAAAATATCTAATTTACCTGTAATGTATCCTACACAAATAACCCAAATGTAAATATTCCACAGAACAAAACAGATTTTGATTATGATACATGAATTGGAAAATGAATGGACCTTTATTTATTTTTGTATAATTGTTCAAGCTGTGCTGTGCAACTTTTCTGGTGGCACCACAAAGGAAGGTTACACGTCAGGTCTATGGAGAGGCGACTCTGTTCACAGAAAGAATGTGCTTTCCAAGGTATTTCTAAACATAAAAACACATGAAATAAATGCTAGAATGAAATAACAAATGCCTAACTATGGAACATTCTAGGCATCTCTATGGAAACACACCAGCAAAGTTACACAATACACCTATAACATTGCTTAATTTACCTTTAAAATAAGTTGTTTAAATCACTATATTATTACTATACAAATACAAATACAACTTTTCCATCCAGTTGCAACAGAATAGAAAAGTACCTGTGAGCACTCAAACCCTCAGTGTATCTATCTGAGCTCATTTTATGCAAATATGTGTTTTTTGAGAAATAGAAACAGATTTGAAATATTCCATCACTGACACTGTGGTTTGTGGCTGCAAAACTAAAACTTTTTCCTCACTTCACTTTGGAAAATATGAAAAATATAGCAACTTTTATATATGGAATTGTTTATAGTTTGTTTAGAGTTTTCAGAAAAATAAGTTGATAGGCTCACAAGGGTTTGCTAATCCTAAACATGGATAAATGGAGAACAGTTGGATCAAAAAGGGAATTTGTATAAATATATTGGTGAATGTGAATATTTAGTTTAAATTTGATTAAAGAGGCTGTGTTGTAGAATTTGATCATGTAATAAATGCATGGTTGCATAACATAATCTTAATTACTGTACAGTAATCCCTCATTTATCGCGGGGGTTAGGTTCCAGAAATAACCCGCAATAAGAGAAATCCGCGAAGTAGGACAACTTAATATTTTACAATTATTCTACATGTTTTAAGGCTGTAAATGACTCAACACACACATTATACGCTTTTCTCAGACTGGAATTAACCTTTTCTCACATTTATCTCTCGTTTAAACACTCAAACTTTCGAAGATTTTCAACAAAATGTATTAATAGTGACGTGTGGGGGGAGACACGGCCCCGGAAGCCCCGCCGGACGCGCGAGGAGGACTGCCACAACCTGGGACGCGACGCACACCAACCCCTTGGAGAAGTGCGCGACACGTGCACCCCTCATCATGGACAAATCCGTGACAGAGCAGCACGACCGGCGCGAGGCCGCACGTACACCGGGGCTGCGAACACGAGATCGAACCGCGGCGCCCGGACCATACCTCCCCCTCAGGACCGCGTCCTTGCAGCCCGAGCCACAAACCAAACACGCACAAATGAACGCAATAGCCGCACGAAACCAGCAAAGAGTCACACGGAGTGACTTAATCCTGGTTTAGACCTGGCCCAGTCCTGGCTTAGTCCAGGACCAGTCCAGGTTTAGACCTGGTCTAGACCTGGTTTAGTTCTGGTCTAGACCTGGTTTAGTCCACGTTTAGTCCTGGTCTAGTGTCTTAGCCAATCAGGACGCAGAACACAATGTTACACTATAAAAAAAATGTTACAATTAAAAAAATTAAAAAAAATCAGCGAAACAGCGAGGCCACGAACAGTGAACCGCGATAGAGCGAGGGACCACTGTATACCGGTAATTACATGTTATTACAGGTTAAAACATGCGTTACTTAAAATAGTTCTACCATTCTGTTATTTTATACTACCAGGAAATGTTGGGAGTAAATCCACCTATGCCCAAGGAGACAAGCAATTAACACCACCAGGTCAGGTTTTTGAGCAATAAACACGTCTGTGATTAAATAAATGCTTGGAAGTTTAACAACATACTGTGGACTATTTCAGGCAAAGCAACAACATCTCCATGGAGACAAACAGGTGACGGACCCCAAATCAAATAAGTTACACTTTTATTTCTAACACAGAATTTTGACCAATTTTAAACAATTGTCTCTTTAGTTAAAGGCACATTGTGTAACATTTCTGGTAGAGGGTCCGATCTATCTACAGTATATGTAGACCAAACCAGACTAAGTTACAGGTCAGATCTGTGGAGAGACAACCCTGCTCACAGTCAGAATGCCTGTTTTTGTTTTTTTTTAGGGATTTTTGAGCAATAAAACCACCTGTAATTGAATAAATGTAATGTAGAGCTGTTTAAAGTCATATTGTGGAACATTCCAGGCAGAGCAATGACATCTCTAGAGAAACAAGCAGGTGACAGACCCCCAACCAAAAAATTACACAATGCATCTTTAAGACATCACATGAATGCAACTAATTTAGTCAGTGTTTTAGTGTTTTTAGCAAACCTCAATTTTATTCACAGTTTATTACACCTTCACTTCACTTTACTACATCAGCTTGAGTTTACTGCAGCTTCCTGTGCTGAGTGAAACCTGGATTTATGGCATGTAAACAAGGGGTTGGGATGAAAAGAGCAAGGCTAGTACATCTTTACTACAAGAAAACCCACATGTTGTAGTAATAGAGGTTTTATGTGATACTTTAATATGAGCAGGATGTGAGGGCAGGGCTCTCATTGGCCACATGTACTCCTGCAGAGCCCGGTGCATTGTGGGAAATGTGAAATATACCATAGCACATGGCCTCTGCCCAGTGCATGCAAGTGACGTTTACAGTTCAAAGTGAGTTTGACTGGCCATGTGGAGCAATTTAAAGATCCCATGACATGGTACTTCTTGATGCTTTTATATGGCACCTTAATACTGTAAATGAATCCTTCTTCAAAATCAAGACTCAGTGCATGAGAAAGCCCCATGAACACAGTCAGAGTCATAAATATGTCTCTCAAACACTTTATTATGGGCGTTGTTGCTTGAATGCAAATGAGGAGGACAGAGACAGGCCAGTGCAGGGGGTGGGGGACGCCAAACTCTCCGCTCTTTCCTCGTTTAGCGGTCCACTGGTGCGCTGGCTCCGTTTAAGCGCAGAGGAAGATATGAGATGATTTCCATTGAAAAATAAACACATTTCCACAGAAAATAAAATTAAACCGCTGCTGTTTCAGAGATTCGGAGGCTCGGATAAAGGACATCCGAGCCTGGAAACACTTTCACATGCCTCCAGGCAAATTTTAAAAACGCATCTCGCATTGCGTAGCTCGTTTGCTGTCCAAACTCTATGGCCATGAGTTTCAGAGACGGAGGGTAGACATCCAGACTGGGGGTGGAACTGCATTTGCATTTTTCCCTGAGTGTGACGTCAGAAATTTCCCTTGTTCAGAACCGCCCGTTTGGGCTGTTTTTTTTTTTTCAAACGCAGAAAAGGATCGCAAATTTACACAGTTTACACATTTCAAAAACCTCAGAAAGTGAAAATTTCATGCCATGAAAGGTCCCATGGCATTTTTAATACTAAAGCTACTTTATAATGTAGTAAAATGAGAGGGTGTGATTGATTGATTTTTCTCATTTTTCCTGGATAAATGTTTGATAAGCCAGGATTCTTTTATATAATTATGTTTTGGTAATTCAAATTGCTATAATGACATCATATATTCTACAATCAAACAATAACATAGCTTAATTTGAGCAAAATCTTACCCCAGTACAGATATATTGCATACGCAGCTCTTGAGATCAAAATTTATTTTACAATATTCAGGTAGGGTTGCCAACTCCCTGAAAAATAAATAAGGGTCACCTCATTGGCAGGACCGGTGCCTTCACCCTTCGTGGTGTAGTGAATCTTTTTAGCCCTTTTTTGTATGTGTGAAGCGATTTTTTAACTATTTGACTCAAACCGGAATTTAATTAGATGCATATTTGAGTGATATGAACACATGGAAAATAAATAATTATCAGCAATTTATTTTTAATACTAAATAACAACATGAACAGAATAAAATATATATCTGTCCTGGTTAACTTAAAACTGTATAAATTAATATAAACAGGGATGAAAGTGAGCTGTAATGAAAAAAGCTGAAAGTCACCAAAAACCTAGGGGGGTCCGGAAAATGTTTGAACTCTAGATGCTCTGAGATGCTCTGGGGTCATTCCAGCCAATAAAAACTAAGATGTCAACCACCCATTTTGCGGGGAAAACTTCCCTTTCCCTCTTTATGATCCCACTTTGCACGACCTTCTCACAAAATTTGACTTGCTCTGGATGGAATCAGCTCGGGATGCGTAGTCGGGACAGTAGCTGCTGACAGCCAGAAGCACAAGCACATTTCTAATGATCATCAGTCATGGTGGAACAGTACTTAATGATCTTCATGTGGGAAAAGGCTGACTCACATAAATAAGTTTTCATAAATCTCCATTTTATCTGATAAATTTTAATTTTAATCTTCAAATTAGCCAAGCAAACTGCACTGCACTTAAACACTCTGTGCCCCGTTTTTGGACCCTCACCCACAGTTTGAGGACCTCTTCTTTGATTTTTTTTTTTAACCTGTTTTTTCAACTTCCTACGTGGAGTCACATTCTCTTACTGGTTTTGCAGTGGTATTTACCTCTGCATATTTACCAAATGCAGGTCATGACAAACAGATGCATTTGTGCACTTTTATTAGGCAAAATTCAACCATATGTCGCTGTAGACCTGCTTTGTGCTGTAGACCTGCTCTGTGCACACGCTGTAACATAAATTTAGATTAGTTTTTGCTTTGTACTTAGTCTTGCACGTCTAATCAGAGTGCATTGAGGAGGGAGCTTGTGTGCGCTATGAGCAGGGAGGAGAGAGAGACGTGAGGGACGGACAGGTAGGATGTTTTATAAAGTCTAACCTGCTCTGTGATACACGCTGGTACGCAAAGGTACACGCTGTTGTGAACAAGCTGCGCGCGCTGGCGTCGCGTGTGGGTTCCGCGTGTTCCAGACGAGCGCACGGGCTGCAGTGCGAAAAACCCGGTAAAAGTTTATTGCTAAAGGCAGCGGCCGTAATGAAATATGATCACAATCATCTCGAGACCAAGACGATCGACTGGTAGATGGCGATCGACGTAATGGGCACCCTGTTTTAGATTCACACGGTAACACGGGACACAGTGCGTCCCTTTTCAGCTCAATACGGGACATGTACTTTTGTTTCTGAATACGGGACGATTCCATTTTTCAAGGGACGGTTGGCAACCCTATATTCAGGTGTGTTCAGTATGCAGTTAGCATGCTAGTTGCTGTTAGCTTAGAAAGTTGTGAAAAGAGCTTATAAATTAATTGCTGTGAATAATATGGACTTCTGCAAATTGTTAAAAATGAGGTAGTATCCTACTTAAATGTCTCCACTATGTATGATGTAAATTGTACACGTGAACAGTGACAATAAAAGGCATTCTATTCTATTCTATTTTCAGCTTTCACCAAGATAAAAATCAGTTACAGCACCTTTAATAATCCAACAATATGAGAATGTTTTTGAATTTGTCTATGGAAAGTAGTATGCAGTAAATACTAAGTACCTTCGGATGGCGACGGTGAGAGCCTCTGGTGAGCTGGCACAGGGGCAAATGACCTCTGACTTCAGGCCTTTGGTTTGGAACACATTGAGGAAGGCATCACACGACGAGATGGACCCTGGAGTAAAAGTACAAAATACACATGGAAAATACTGCTCAGAGTTCTACTTACTTTTAATTAATACCATTTTAGAAGCATCCCAGTTTCGTCTTAAAGGAAAAGTAACGTTTTTTTTACAATCTGAGCCTTCTTTTGGTAATAAAACAAGTTGTTTTACTCACCCATAGCACTTTGGTGTCATATGGAGCACTTCCAGAGATGTTTTAGATTTGCGTTAGCCTAGCGCAACTTCTAGCCATAGCTCGGGGCATATAATATATTCCCCGAGCATGTAATATGCCCCGTGCGGGCTCCAAATAGCACAAACTTTAGCACTTTTCAAATCATAGAAGCCCGATATCTTAGTCTACGATTGCGTTTGAAGCAAAAGTGGCCTGTAATCCAAGATTTATCCATAGTTTACAGCTTTGCGTTTCATGTTTGGGTCCCGGGAGCTGAGAGCACAGTCCGCGCATGCACACTGGCCTCCTCATCTACTCGAAACTATGGCTAAATCTCAGATTACAGGCCACTTTTGCTTCAAACGAAATCGTAGATTAAGATATCGGGCTTCTATGATTTGAAAAGTGCTAAAGTTTGTGTTATTTGGAGACCGCAAAGTAATGCCCCGAGAACTCAAGTTAACGGATACGCTACAACATAACTTCTACGAAACTGCTCCAAATGACACCAAACTGCTATGGGTGAGTAAAACTACTTGTTTTATTGCCGAAAGAAGGCTCAGATTGTAAAAAAATGTTACTTTTCCTTTAATCTAGACTAGGTTTGATCCTATTCAAATACTATTCTAGTCTTGGTCTAGTCCCGATTTAATCTCACTTTTGATGTGTTGTGAATTTTCATGTCATCATCTGTGTTTCCATGACATTTTGAGCTTAGTTTATAGTTTGTTTCATTTGTTTAGTTCTGATCTAGATTGATTTGGTACGGTTCGAGTCTTGAGTTAGTCCAGGTTTAGTACACGTGTACAGTAGTTTTAAAAATCTACTCGACTACAGTATCTTCAGTATTTGTGATTAGTTACTTTCCACCCCTGTATTTAGAGTATGTGCGAGTATATTACATGGGTTGGATCCGTCGGCGACCAACAGCATCCTTAAAGAGCTCAGGTTGATGTCCCTCTGGTCCCTGTGAGCCACCAGAGCCCAGTGCATGTCCCGAGATTTCACACAGGCCACACGAGCTAAACACAACACAACAACATTTCAGTCGGTAGAATTTAATCATAAGTACTTCAAATACTTTTTTAGATTCTAACAGTGTTGCAATGCTGTATCATTGTTAAAGACAAAAAGAGTTTATGTGTTCATCAGGTCTGGTCTCCGGTCTGGTCTCCGGTCTGAGCTATGGTCCAGTCTCCGGTCCAGTCTCAGGCACGGCCTCAGGTCTGGCCTCAGGTCTCTGGTCTGGTCTCAGGTCTCTGATCTGGTCTCAGGTCAAGTCTCTGGTATCTGGCTAGTCTCAGGTCTGGTCTCGTGTCTCTAGTTTCTGGTCTAGTCTCAGGTCTGGTCTCTGCTCTGAAGTCTGGTCTTGGGTCTGATCTGATCTCAGGTCTGGTCTCTAGTTGAGTCTCTGGTCTTAAGTCTGGTACCTTTGTACTGGCAGACCTTCTGGATCCAGGACAGAGGGTTGATCTTCATGAGGGCGTAGGGGATACTAATCACGTGCATCATGTTCATCACACTCTGAAATATCACACATACAACACAATGGGCCATGGCCTTGCACTTTAATACTGTACACTGCTTACAATATAGTATAGTATATAATAGAGTACATAGCATACATCATGTGAAAACAGTGAAAGCAAGAATTAAAAAAAACAAAAAAATATCCCATCTTTTTTTTGTTTACATTCTAGTAAGGATGCGACAATCAAAATGTCATGGTACGGTACGATATTTTCACGATATTAATCTAATGGTCCATCCATCCATTTTCTTCCGCTTATCCGGGGCTGGGTCGCGGGGGCAACAGTCTAAGCAGGGACTCCCAGACTTCCTTCACCCTAGACACTTCCTCCAACTCCTCCGGGGGACCCCAAGGCATTCCCAGGCCAGCCGAGAGACATAGTCCCTCCAGCGAGTCCTGTGTCTTCCCCGGGGCCTCCTCCTGGTGGGACACGCCCGGAACACCTCCCGAGGGAGACGTCCAGGAGGCATCCGGAACAGATGCCCAAGCCACCTCAGCTGGCTCCTCTCAACGTGAAGAAGCAGTGGCTCTACTCCGAGCTCCTCCCGTGTGACTGAGCTCCTCACCCTATCTCTAAGAATGCGCCCAGCCACTCTGCGAAGGAAACTCATTTCCGCCGCTTGTATCCGCAATCTTGTCCTTTGGGTCATTACCCAGAGGTGAGGACAGGAACGTAGATTGACCGGTAAATTGAGAGCTTCGCCTTTTGGCTCAGCTCCCTCTTCACCACAACGGTCCGGTACAACGACTGCATCACTGCCGACGCTGCACCGATCCGCCTGTCAATCTCACGCTCCATCCTCCCCTCACTCGTGAACAAGACCCCGAGATACTTGAACTCCTTCACTTGAGGCAAGGACTCTCCACCCACCCGGAGAGGGCAAGCCACCTTTTTCCGGTCGAGAACCATGGCCTCGGATTTGGAAGAGCTGATCCTCATCCCAGCCGCTTCACACTCGGCTGCAAACCGCCCCAGTGCACATTGGAGGTCCTGGTTCGATGAAGCCATCAGGACAACATCATCTGCAAACAGCAGAGATGAGATCCTGTGGTTCCCAAACCGGATCCCCTCCGGCCCCTGACTGCGCCTAGAAATACTGTCAATAATATAATGAACAGAACCGGTGACAAAAGGCAGCCCTGGCGGAGTCCAACATGCACCGGGAACAGGTCCGACTTACTACCGGCAATGCGAACACAGCTCCTGCTCCGGTCATACAGGGAATGAACAGCCCTTAGCAAAGAGCACCCTCCAGAGGACCCCACGAGGGACACGGTCGAATGCCTTCTCCAGATCCACAAAGCACATGTGGACTGCTTGGGCAAACTCCCATGCACCCTCGAGCACCCGGTGCAGACTATAGAGCTGGTCCAGTGTTCCCCGGCCGGGACGAAAACCACACTGCTCCTCCTGAATCCGAGGTTCGATTATCGGTCGAATTCTCCTCTCCAGCACCCTGGAATAGTCCTTACTGGGAAGGCTGAGGAGTGTGATTCCCCGATAGTTGGAACACACCCTCCGGTCCCCCTTCTTAAACTGAGGGACCACCACCCCGGTCTGCCAGTCCAGAGGCACTGTCACCGACCCCCACGCGATGTTGCAGAGACGTGTCAGCCAAGACAGCCCTACAACATCCAGAGACTTAAGATACTCAGGGCGGATCTCATTCACCCCCGGGGCCTTGCCACCAAGGAGCTTTCCAACCACCTCAGTAACTTCAGCCAGGGTGATGAATGAGTCAGCGGACCCAACTCACAACCAGGTGGTGGTCAGTTGACAGCTCTGCCCCTCTCTTCACCCGAGTATCCAAGACACGCGGCCGGAGGTCAGATGACATGACAATAAAGTCGATCATCGACCTCTGTCCTAGGGTGTCCTGGTGCCATGGACACCCTTGTGCTCAAACATGGTGTTCGTTATGGACAAACTGTGGCTAGCACACAAGTCCAATAACAGAACACCGCTCGGGTTCAGATCAGGGAGGCCGTTCCTCCCAATCACCCCTCTCCAGGTGTCACTGTCGTTGCCCACGTGGGCGTTGAAGTCCCCCAGTAGAACGACGGAGTTCCCAGTCGGTGCACTGTCCAGCACCCCTCCCAAGCACTCCAAGAAGACCGGGTACTCTGCAACGCTGTTCAGCCCGTAGGCCGACACAACAGTGAGGGACCTGTCCCCCGACCCGAAGGCGCAGGGACGTGACCCTCTCGTTCACCGGGGTGAACTCCGACACACAGCGGCTGAGCCGTGGGGCAATGAGCAGGCCCACACCGGCCCGCCGCCGTTCTCCGCGGGCAACGCCAGAGAAATGGAGAGTCCAGCCCCCTTCAAGGAGTTGAGTTCCAGAGCCCAAGCTGTGAATGGAGGTGAGGCCGACTATATCTAATCGGTAACGCTCAACCTTCCGCACAAGCTTGGGCTCCTTCCCCCCCAGCGAGGTGACATTCCATGTCCCCAGAACTAGTCTCCATGTCCGGAGATCTGGTCGCCGAGGCCCCTGCCTTAGGTGCTGCCGCCCAGATCTCTTTGCACTGGCCCCCTATGGATCCTCCTGCGGGTGGTGGGTCCACGGGAGGTCTAACGGTAATCTAATCTAAAGGTACGATATTTATTGTAATATTTTGGAGAAGCTAACAGAATTGTAAGTATGATCCTTCTCTTTTAAAATGCCTTGAAAAGGATGTTTCTAGTCTTTAATACATGTATTGCTGATTCCTAATGCTAATACTTTACATGTATTGCTTATGCTTATTGATCTGGTCTTGAAAAAACATACATCTGTGAATAAAAAATAAATAAAACAAGTTACAATAATTATTTTAAAATAATCAGAAACATTTATGCATAATTTATTTAAAAATTCAAATAAATATTGTTGTTACTAACTACATGTGCTAAATGTGTTGTATGAAAAAAACAAAACATAAAAAATATTTAACCAGAGATAATAAAAAAGGCTGTATAAATCAGGGGTGTCAAACTCATTTTGGTTCAGAGGCCATATCCAAACTACTTTGATCCCAAAGGGGCCGCATCAGAAAACTAATGCCATATATACCCCAAAAATAGCAATAAGTCTAAATATTTGTCCAGAGAAATGCAAATCTATTTATTTGATGAACTCTTTCTTTTACAAAATATAATATTATGAACAACCTGAAATTTTAAGAAAAATGCAATTTCAACACAATGTTTTAACATTAACATGTAAGCATTTCAAATAATTTAATCATGCTTTCTTTTTGCTCCTGAAACGTGGCATCTTTTAGCCTGCACAAGTGCCTCAATATCAGGCACCATGAGTAGCTGCCAACTTCAGAATATTGTCCCATTTTTGACATTTTGCTGATCAAGGTCAAAAGTCAAAACGATAGTCCTTTAAGAGCATTTGCAAAGAGGCAAGTCTTCATTTGTGCTGCTCTGGTGGGAGGCGGCTATGCACAGGAGACGCTGCTAAGATAAGATGCGCAGAAAAGAGGCGAAGAAAATTACCAATATTTTAACAGAAAATTAGATAATTTAAATATTTTAATATAAAATCAGCCAAGGGCCAAATTAAAGGTCTTGGAGGGCTGGATCTGGCCCCTGGGCTGCATGTTTGACACCCCTGATATAAATGATCAAAAGCACATTCAAATAATATACCAAAAACTTAATCCAAAATAATCTTCCATTCCAGCTCTTTCACATGAAAAATAATTCTACTCAAGTTCAATCTTGTAAAGTTTCCATTATAAAGTGAGATTTCCTATTACTCACAGTGAGGACAGCGTGCCACAGCCCCACGTCTTTCTTGAAGTCCAACACATTCACTATGGTCTCGGCTAAAAGGCAAATCAAAAATACACTTTAAAATATGAAAAAGAAAGTCTGAATTGTGATTTAGAGTTCAGACTTTGTGTACCTTCGGTGTAGGAGCAGCACTGGGTTAAGGCTTGACTGTGAGCTAGCATTGAGGTCCTGGTCACTGTTACCCCGAGAACGCTGCCATCTTTACATGTCTTATACTACATGTACAAGGGGGACATAAACAAAATATAAAACTCACATTTCTAAAGAGCATAACATATTCTACATTAGACTTAGACAAACTTTATTGATCCACAAGGGAAATGATTTGGTCACACATATGTATGTACAAGTACAAATACAGAAATATAATAATACAAATATACCTCAGCTATATACAAGAGGTCATAAGGAGAAAAGGAGAATGAGCTCCTTTGTCTCTCTATAAAATTATGACGCACATCTGTCTTCAAAACAGTTTCCACTGAATTTTCTTAAAGCTGCACTATGTAACTTTCCTGGTAGAGGGTCCATCACCTTGTCTCCATGGAGATGTTACTGAGATCCAATCCCCACCCCATTTTTTAAGTTATTTTATGGATCTTTTAGGGATGAGCTTTTAATTATGATGAACAGCTCTCTTCAGACAGGGGTCTTTCCCACTGCCTTCAAAACGGCGGTGGTGAGGCCCCTGCTGAAGAAGAGCAATTTAGATTTGAATGATTTTAACAACTACCGACCAGTGTCTAAATTACCATTTTTAATGGTAAGTTAGTAAAATTTAGTAAAATTTGTTTTTATCCAACTAAATGATTTTTGGAAAACTTTCAATCTGGTTTTAGGGTGAACCACAGCACCGAGACTGCCTTGGCAAAGATTGTAAATTATTTTAGAATAAATTGTGATTCTCAAAACGTGACTGTGTTGGTTCTGCTGGATCTGAGTGCTGCCTTTGACACAGTAGACCACACTATTCTTTTAACTCGCCTAAAACACCTCGGTCTCTCTGGTGCTGTTCACAAATGGTTCACATCCTATCTCATAGACAGAACATTTATGGTGAGTAATGTTCCTCCAAGGACCATAAAATCACATGTGGTGTCCCCCAGGGTTCCATTTTAGGCCCTGTGCTCTTTAACTTTTACATGCTCCCTCTTGGCGGCGTCATCAGGAGACTTCCACAGCTATGCAGATGATACGCAGCTTTACATCTCCATGTCTCCTGATGACACCAGGCCAATGGATGCTCTTTTAACTGCATTCTAGATATCAAATCCTGGATGGCAAGAAACTTTCTCCAGCTTAACCAGGACAATCGGTCATCGGTCCCAGAGAGATAAACTTTTATCAAAACTACAAGCACAGTCTTTTAACCCATCTCCTGAAGTGAAAAACCTGGGCGTCAATTTTGACTCTGAGCTGACTTTTATCCCACACATTAAAAATATCACAAAAATAGGTTTCTATAACCTAAAAAACATAGCCAGAGTCCGCCCCATTCTGTCTCGGGCCAACACGGAGACTGTGCTTTTATCACCAGTTGAATAGACGACTGTAATGCCCTCCTCTCTGGGCTTCCCAAAAAGAGTATTTCAGGTTTGCAATTATTACAAAATTCAGCAGCACGTGTCCTGACTAGGACCAGAGGGGAGGACCACATTACACCAGTTTTAAAATCACTGCATTGGGTCCCTGTGAGATTCATGATCAATTTTAAAGTTCTTTTGGGCCTTCTTATCTTTCAGAATTGCTTTTACCTTACAAACCCTCGTGGACCCTGCGCTCCTCCGGCAGCAGGCTCCTGGTCATTCCCAAAGTCAGGACACACACTCACGGAGAGGCGTCTTTTCAGTACTACGGCCCTTGTCTATGGAACTGCCTGACGGTAGTCTGGTTAACACCTGACCATATCACAAGTGAGATATGGGTCTGGGAGCTTGCTTCGAAAAATCCCGTAGCGGAGGTGTGGTTAGCGATTGCCAACGGCCGTTTATTGGGCGTTATGAATGTCTATCATTGAGCGTATACGTAAGTCCATAGCCAATCATGTCAGTTGTCAGTTCAAACTACAAGCTTCCGTTTGTCATGTAGTACGCGTCACTGTCTTGCCACACCTCCCCCGCTCTCTGATTGGGGACCTAAATCTGGGACTCTCGCTTGGACGAGCTGCCAGGCCGCCTTCCAGTTCGAAACGAACGGAAGCGGCCTGGGAATTCCCAGGCTAGCCTGACGGAGGAGCTCAGGGCTGCAGAGAATGTTCATGGGTGGGTGGAAGGAAATGTGGGTTGTTTTTAATCACCGTTTTTAATCATGAAAAGTGCTTTATCAATACAGTTTGATTTTATTTGATATCTACAATATACTAAGGACAGCATTATTCGATCTTCAAGGAGACGAGCAGGTGAATGCATGTTTTTTAAGGTATTTTCTTTGCACTCAAAACACCAGTAATTGAATAAATGCAAGCAGTTTAATGCTGTACTGTGGAACATTCCAGGTAAAGCAACACAGCAGGAAAGTTACATAGTGTACCTTTAATTAACCTTTAAGTAACTTTTCATTTCTTCTAATTGAGGAAAGCACTGTATTCTAAAAGCAAATTCACTGAACGATTGATATTGACTGGAGACATTTTATTAGACAAGAACTATAAGGAAGCAACTACCACACACACAACATTCTTGGATCAGAACCACGTGAAAACAACTGTGACAATGCCAACTTGAACATTCCAGGCTATTTATCAAGGAGATTTAAACATGCCACCGTCTTATAAACTGTTAGTCAGTATAGTCCAAATAATGATTATGAGTATCAAAATACGACTATGATTATGTTTTAAAGTCAACTAGTCATGATTAGTCCTTGAATCATCGAAGTCCAACTCCAGTTTCCTACAGTGAATATAGCTCATCGAATGGTCTTGCTCTGTATAAAAATGATGTCCCCAGATCCACTGGACAGGCTTAAATACTGACCTCTATGTAGGCTGTGTCCTGGTTGGCGTCTTTGGTCAGAGGGAACCAGTCTCGAGGAGGTTTGGACAGGTGCTTGGACTCTGTGACGAACCACAAAACTTTAGGCCAACCTGGACACACAGAGGGACAAAGCAGACTGTTAGTTCAGAGTTAAAGGGGCATTGTGTAACTTTTCTGGTGGAGGGTCCGTCAAATGCTTGGAGATGGAGATAGAGATGTTATTGCTTTGTCCGGAATGTTTCACAGTATGGTATTAAATGTTTCTATCTTCACGGAGACCAAATTAGACCATGTTACAAGTCAGATCTGTGGAGAGGTGACCGTACTCACAGAATCCCTGTTTTTCTTGGTATTTTTGAGCTATAAACCACCTGTAATTGAATAAATGTAAACGTTAGAGCTGTTTAATGTCATACTGTGGAACATTCCAGGCAAAGGAGTGGCATATCCATGGAAACAAGCAGGTGACAAACCTCTGTACTTTGTACTTGTACAAAGTACACAAGTGTATTTTTAAGTGAAGGTGTTATTATACACCCAAGTAGTACTGCATGTTTTGGAGGTAAGGGGAAAAAAACTACACAGACAAAGGAAGAACATGTAAAAAAGGACATTCTTGCTGTGAGGCCATTTTGAGCACTAACCATTCAGGAACCACGTTACATCACGCCAACTGCTCATCTCTACACATGTTACTGCTTTACGTGGAATGTTCCACAGTACAGCATTAAACTAATCTCCATATTAACAAATAGGGAACAGACATTTTGAGCACTTGAGCATTTGGAGATGTAGACAGACTAATAATTAAATGGCATGAAATTTTCACTTTCTGAGGTTTTTGAATGTTAATGTGAGCTCCCCTACCCTGTTTAGGCCCCCCCAGTGGCTAAAAGTTGCGAAATGTCTAAACTGAGCATTTGCAATCCTTTTCAGCATTTGAAAAAAACACAGCTCAAACGGGCGATTCTGGACAAGCCACCTTATTGACGTCAGATCGAAAAAATAAATGCAAATGCAGTTCCACCATCGTCTGGATCTCCACCCCCTGTCTCTGGAAATCACGCCCAGAGAGTTTGGACTGCAAAGGAGCTACGCAATGCGAAATGTGTTTTTTTTATTAGCCTGGAGGCACGTGCGAGTGTTTCTAGGAAAATGTGTTTTTTTTTCACTGAAATGGCTCTCCTTTCTGTCTTCGTGCTTCAAACGCGGAAATTGGGAGACAGCCACAGCGCAGCGCTCCAGCGGCGCAGAGGAGCGCTCCTCTAAGCCTATCTGTGTCCTCCTCATTTGCATTCAAGCAAGAAGGCCCAGAATGAGTTGTTCAGAGAGTGAATTTGTGACCATGTCTGTGTAAATGGGTCTTTCTTATGCACTGAGTGTTGATTTTGAAGAAGGATTCATTTACAGTATTAGGGAACCATTAAGGAGCCATATAAAAGCATCAAGAAGTACCATGTCATGGGACCTTTAACGTGTGAGTGAAACAAAACACAACTCAGGGTATGCTTTTGATGATGAAACAGCATTATAACATGGTCTAAAACTCACAAGAGTCAAATATAGGACCTTTAAAGAAAAAATACACATGCATTCACCGCAGTGTTTAGTACAGTTACTCAAAATTAGTGTTCTGAATACATATTCCAAGTACACGTATTCAGTTAATTCCCAACACTGTTGACAATATACAAACAAGGCCAAGTACAAGATGGAGTATTGTATTAAGATGTGGAATTACAGGCTTCAGCATTTTACACTAAAGTACTGAACATGGCAGTGAGCAGTTAACATGGAGTGAGAGGTGCCAGCGCTCAAAGAGTCCACTGTGAATGAGATGACTCTGCTAATCAATAAAAGAGCACTCAACAATAATGAAAGAGGAGAGGAGAGAGAGTGGAGAGGAGAGAGGAGGGGAGAAGAAGGGATGCCAGAGGGATAGGGGAACAAGAGAGGAGAGAAAGAAGAGCAAAGGAAGAGAGATGGACAGCAGAGGAAAGTGAGCAAAGTGGACAAAAGAGCGAGAGAGACACACAGCCAGAGAGGTGCTGAGGGGGGTGTCAAGAGGAGTTATTCAATTCATTATTCATTACAATTACTAATGTCACTACAAATTTAATTGCAACAATAGCTTTTCTCTCAATTGGATTTAACAAAATTGTATTTTTTTAGCTTGCTCTGATGTTCAGGTTGGAGTATTTGTTTGAACATGCTGATGGCTCCCGATCGCTGTCACCGAGAGACCTTTCAGACTGATAATGTGAAACTCAATTCAGGCAGATGTAACTAAGCAACCAGGACATGTGTAAAGACCTGTCTGTTTGGCTATTCCCACTTGTTCTTCTCCTCATGATCATTACTCAACAGGACCATCAGCTCTTCATCTCTCTCCTCTTCATCGCTCCGCTCCTCTGTGCTTTGCTTTGGCCAGTGGCTCTTGGACATTTCTGATCTTTTCCTATTTGTTTTATCGATCCACACATTGCAGCGTGCTCACTCAGTCCCAGCCTCTGTCCATTAGTCCAGCTGTCGACCGCCATCACACGGAGCGTTCATCGGGAGGGAAAGGAAGAGGAGGAAGAGAAGAAGGAGAGGAAAAGGAAGAACAGGAGGAGAAGAAAGAGGAGGAAAAGGATGAGGCAGCGGAGGAAGGGGAGATGGAGAAAGACGAGGAACCTGGGTTTGGGAGTGATGAAGAATGTGGGTTTGCACTATTTTCTTGTTAAAATGTGTATTTAAAGATCCCATGACATGGTACTTCTTGATGCTTTTATATGGCTCCTTAATGGTTCCCTAATACTGTAAATGAATCCTTCTTCAAAATCAACACTCAGTGCATGAGAAACAGAGATAAGATGAGAAAGAGTAATTTTTCTCTCTCTGAACACTCCATAATAGGCGTTGTTGCTTGAATGCAAATGAGGAGAAAAGAGCTGGCCTATAGTAGAGGGTGGGGGCGTGGCCAAACTCTCCGCTGTCAGCTCTCAGCTGATCCATTTTCGTGTTTTTGCACAGGGGGAGAGATTTGAAGCGTTCCATTGAAAAATAAACACATTTCCACAGAAAATAAAATTAAACCACTGCTGTTCAAAGGTCCAGAGGCTCAGATAAAGGACTTCCGAGCCTAGAAACACTCGGACGTGCCTCCAGGCAAATAAAAAAACGCATTTTGCATTGCCTAGCGCATTCGCAGTCCAAACTCTCTGGGCGTGATTTACAGAGACGCTGAGTACAGACAGACGGGGGTGGAACTGCATTTGCATTTCTTTTTTCGATCTGACGTCAATAAGGTGCCTTGTTCAAAATCGCCTGTTTGAGCTCCGATATTTTCTAACGCAGAAAAGGATCGCAAATGCTCAGTTTAGACATTTCGCAACTTTTAACCATGGGGGGGCCTAAACAGGGTAGGGGAGCTCACATTAACGTTCAAAAAGCGAAAATTTCATGCCATGGGACCTTTAAAACGTCTTAAAAACGTGAAAAACAGAATGAATGAATGAAAAAATGATTACAACTGTATTTTGTAGTTTTTGTTCATTTTGTTGTTTTGCGTTACCTTTGAACTGCTGTATCTCCCCCGTGGGACTCTTGGGCAGTCCTTTATGACAGGCATCACTGGTCAGAGCCACCGTCACACCACAGCTGCCCAACAGGAAGCCGATCTGCTGACTTCCTGCGTCCTAAAAAAACGGAAAAATATATATTACTACTCACAATCCACCTTATTCCGGAAATTGCCATGGGCACCGCCATCGTCATCCATCCATCCCTGTCACAATAAATAGTATACAGTGGTCCCTCGCTCTATCGCGGTTCACTTTTTGCGAGCTCGCTGTTTCGCGGATTTTTTATTTATTTTTTATTTTTATTAAATTTTTTTTTTATAGTGTAACATTTTTTTTATAGTGTAACATTGTGTTCTGCGTCCTGATTGGCTAAGAGACTCCAGACCTTTGCCGATTGATGTTATAGATGGGGGACGCGGGGGGACCGGGACCAGACTGGAACTAGACCAGGATCAGACCGGGACTAGACCGGGACTAGACCAGGACTAAACGTGGACTAAACCAGGTCTAGACCAGAACTAAACCAGGTCTAGAGGTGTTTACAGCCTTAAAACATGTAGAATAATTGTAAAATACAAAGTTGTCCTACTTCGCGGATTTCGCTTATTGCGGATTATTTCTGGAACATAACGAGGGATTACTGTATAGAGTTATTGGTCAATACGTGACAGTACTTACTTTACGTATTTTTTCTTTGCACTAATGGGAAAATGTGTATTTTTCTGTACCACGATAAGATCTGAGCTGTAGAAGGTTAAATTACACTCAACAAAAATATAAACGCAACACTTTTGTTTTTGCTTCCATTTTTCCTGAGATGGACCCAAAGATCCAAAATTCACTCCAGATACACAACACTACCATTTCTCTCAAACACTGTTCACAAATCTGTCCAAATGTGTGACAGCGAGCACCTCTGCCCCGCCGAGACAATCCACCCCACCTCACAGGTGCGCCACATCAAGATGCCGATCCGACATCATGACCAGTGCACAGGTGCGCCCCAGACTGCCCACAATAAAAGGCCACCCCAAAATGTGCATTTTTTATTTTTTATTTTTGCTTTATTGGGGGTCTGGGGACTCAGAACCAGTCAGTATCTGGTGTCACCACCATTTGCCTCATGCAGTGCAACACATCTTCTTCACATAGAGTTTATCAGATTGTCAGTTGTGGCCTGTGGAATGTTGGTCCACTCCTCTTCAATGGCTGTTATGGACGAAGAACACAGGTGCATTTTATTGATGGCATTTTGAATGCACAGAGATACCGTGATGAGATCCTGAGGCCCATTGTTGTGCCATACATCCATGAACATCACCTCATGTTTCAGAAAGATAATGCACGGCCCCATGTTGCAAGGATCTGTACACAATTCTTGGAAGCTGAAAATGTCCCAGTTCTTGCATGGCCAGCATACTCACCGGACATGTCACCCATTGAGCATGTTTGGGATGTGCTTGACCGGCGTATACGACAGCGTGTACCAGCTCCCACTAATATCCAGCAACTTCGCACAGTCATTGAAGAGGAGTGGACCAACATTCCACAGGCCACAACTGACAATCTGATAAACTCTATGCGAAGAAGATGTGTTGCACTGCATGAGGCAAATGGTGGTCACACCAGATACTGACTGGTTCTGAGTCCCCAGACCCCCAATAAAGCAAATAAAATGCACATTTCAGGGTGGTCTTTTATTGTGGGCAGTCTGGGGTGCACTTGTGCACTGGTCATGATGTCGGATCGGCATCTTGATGTGGCGCACCTGTGAGGTGGGGTGGATTGTCTCGGCGGGGCAGAGGTGCTCGCTGTCACACATTTGGACAGATTTGTGAACAATGTTTGAGAGAAATGGTAGTGTTGTGTATCTGGAGTGAATTTTGGATCTTTGGGTCCATCTCAGGAAAAATGGGAGCAAAAACAAAAGTGTTGCGTTTATATTTTTGTTGAGTATATGAACTTCTATGACTCATCATAGAGATTAACTATGTAACTAACTATGTAACTATGTAACTTTTTGGTTGGGGGCCCCAACACCTGCTTGTTTCTATGGAGATGTCATTGCTCTGCCTGGAATGTTCCACAGTATGACATTAAACAGCTCTACCTAACATTTATTCAGTCACAGGTGATTTTCTAGCTCAAAAATACCTAGAATAAAAGGCATTCTGACTTTGAGCAGGGTCAACTTGGGGCTCCACAGATCTGACCTGTAACTTTGTCTAGTTTGGTTTCCCTGAAGAAAGGTTTAATGCCATACTGTGAAAAGGCATTTGACAGCCCACCAGATGCACCTTTAAGTCTTGCATTCTGTTATTTATTTATTGCAGCTCATATGGTTTAATAATATTGTACATTTCGAATACTTTTTGGGGATAATTCTGCTTTATGGTTTGGCTTCAGCATTATAATTTATGGTTTCTATTAACTTCAGCAATATTATATATAGCATTGCATTTCTAGTTTAGATGCAAGTCAAAACTGTGTTATTATTATTTGTCACATGCGGTGCAATACTTCAGATACATGATTTTTAAAGGAGAATTAACTTTTTTTACAATCTGAGCCTTATTTCGGTAATAAAACAAGTTGTTTTACTCACCCATAGCACTTTGGTGTCATATGGAGCACTTCCAGAGATGTTTTAGATTTACGATAGCCGTAGCATACAGCAGGTAATATATGCCCCGAGCGGTCTCCAAATAACACAAACTTTAGCACTTTTTAAATCATAGAAGCTCGATGTCTTAGTCTACACTTTCGTTTGGTCAAAAGTGGCCTGTAATCCGAGATTTATCCATAGTTTCGAGTAGATGAGGACCCCAGTGCGCATGTGCGGAGTCACAGCTTATTTCACTCTCAGCTCCCGGGACCCAAAGATGAAACGCAAAGCTGTAAATTATGGATAAATCTCGGATTACAGGCCACTTTTGACTCAAACGAAAGTGTAGACTAAGACATTGAGCTTCTATGATTTGAAAAGTGATAAAGTTTGTGTTATTTGGAGACCGCTACAGTCTCCAAATAACAGCGATAGCCGTAGCGATAGCACTACGGCTATCGCTAATCTAAAACATCTCTGGAAGTGCTCCATATGACACCAAAGTGCTATGGGTGAGTAAAACAACTTGTTTTATAACTGAAATAAGGCTCAGATTGTAAAAAACATTCATTCTCCTTTAATGCACAGAAGGCCAGCGATAAAGTACACCGGAAGTAGAGTCTCAATCGCTAATCTGCAGCTTCACCTCGATCTGTACGCTGTGTGACCCTGAACTACTCTTGCCTTTTTACTTTTAAAGAACGCTTCAAACTGGATTAACAGTGCCGTTTTTGTAGACTGGCTGTCATTATTTGCGGAGGATATTATGGATGATATGGATGAGATTCTGTAGTTTAAATGTACAGCTTTTTGAGTGGTGAGTAAAGTCTTCTCATTATTTTTGCTATTTGTGACCGACCACGGCAAAAGCCGCTACAGGTCAGTCAGGGTGAATAGGAGAAAATCACGTTTTCAAAATTTGTGATTTTAGTTTTTTTTGCAAAATGTACTAGTTGAGATCATGAAAAAGCCCGTTTATGTCGCCAGAAACGTTCTCCGGAGCTTATGTACAGAATGCAGTGGCAGGATATGCGAATAATTGGACAACGAGGCAAATAGACGTAACATTGAAGGTGACCACGTCCTGCAGAAAGCCCCCGACAAAAAAGTAAGTGTGCCCGATGATGTTTGCAGGAACACATTTCTCGGGCTGCTAAACTTTGACACTACAGACTTAGGACATGTTTAAATACTAATTCAGGTTTCATGTGGTATTATTTGAGCTCTGTTTTATTGGCTGTTACCGTAATGTTGTTACCTGGCCAGCCAAATGATATCTCTCTGTATTTCCTATACACCGCGATACCATTTGGACACTCTCCATCCACTCTCGCTCCTCCGGTTCCAAACCGACTCCGCGATTCTGATTCGTTCAAAGATGGTGACGTCAGTGCACCCGCCTTTGCCCGCAAAGTCACTCTTAGGCAGCGGAAGTTCCGCCTCAGTTTTGAATCAAGATGGCGCAATCTCTGATTGGTTCACTTAGCTGTCTGTCTACGCGCAACCGCAGCGCATTCTGTGGATCAAGCGTTAACAGACTCACTCGCTGGTACAGCGATGAGTCATGGATTCTTCCAGGCAAGTAATGTTGCTGATGTTACAATCTGACAGAGCAGCTCAGAGTCACACTGACAGACACACACATGAGGAGCGCAGTGGCTACAAAATTGCACAAAAAGACACAAAGTCAGGTCACGCCTCCACGAATTCGACGAGAAGCAAATCGCAGCCAAAATTGGGCAAATTCTCCTGTAGTGTGTGGTGGATTTTAGACAAACTTTATTGATCCATAAGGGAAATTCTTTGGAGTAGCAGTAGCACACACGTCACAAGCAAAATAGCAAGAGAGTGGTGTCAAATAAGGCATAGATATAGAAATGTATATGTACAAGATAGACATAAAAACATGCTTAATGAACACATGGTGAGTGGCTAAAGCTAGCTAACCTTCCTGGACAGTGGGACCTCGATGGGCACAGGGACCACCTCGGCGAGCAGACAGCCATAAAACGCTGTTATAAAGGCAGCAGGGTCGTTGTTGGGGTACACCAGCGCCACCTACGGACAGGACAAATACACAAAATAGTTAAAAGTAGTAAATAAAAATAGAAGAGATCACGAAACAACTCAAAGATGCATGGATGACATCTGGCAAGTTTTTGATGAGGGATCAAAAGAACAACATGGTAGAAAGCTAAAAAAAACAAAAAAAATACATTTTTCATCTGTTTTTCCATCCCTCTCTCTTTATGCTTTCCTTTTCTCTCTCCTCTCTCTCTCTTACTCTCGCCTCCCTCCCTCTCTCTGTGTTTGCTGTCTCTGTTTCTCCCTATCCCTTTCTTCTACGCCTCCTCTCTCTCCAACTCTGTCTCTCTCTTAAAGGAAAAGTAACGTTTTTTTTACAATCTGAGCCTTCTTTCGGCAATAAAACAAGTAGTTTTACTCACCCATAGCAGTTTGGTGTCAATTGGAGCAGTATCGCAGAACTTATGTTGTTCTACTAATGATCCCGTATCCGTTAGCGTGAGTGCTCGGGGCATTACTTTGCGGTGTCCAAATAACACAAACTTTAGCACTTTTCAAATCACAGAAGATCGCTGTGTCAGGGTAGACTTTTAGTGGATTCCAAAACGGCCTGAAACCCGATATCCAGCTATAGTTTCATTTGATGACGTCATCAGAGAGGACAGTGCGCATGCGTGAACTCAGCTGTTTTGTAAACACCGCTAGTCTGAAAGAATCTAACACCGCTCTGAACTTTACTTTTCTGTTGCGATATCGGGTTTCAGGCCGTTTTGGAATCTACTAAAAGTCTACCCTGACACAGCGATCTTCTGTTTGTGTTATTTAGACACCGCAAATCAGTGCCCCGAGCACTCACGCTAACGGATACGGGATCATTAGTAGAACAGAACGGCTACAACATAAGTTCTGCGATACTGCTCCAATTGACACCAAACTGCTATGGGTGAGTAAAACTACTTGTTTTATTGCCGAAAGAAGGCTCAGATTGTAAAAAAAAAACGTTAATTTTCCTTTAATTCCTCCCTCTCTCTCTCTGTTCTCTCTCCAGCTCTCTCTCCTTTCCTTCCTCTCACTCTCTGTTCTCACTCACTCCCTGTTCTCTCCCCCTCTCTGGTCTCTTTCTCTCTTCCTCTCTCCACAGCCCCAGACTGGCCATGCCTATCAGACTCCATGTTACTGTACCCGGGCTGGGCTCTGGCTGCATGTGGTGATAATGAAACACAAATGGCTGTGTAAGTGGTGTCTAATAGCTTTCATATACACAGGCCTATAGTATGATCTGAAGTATCTGAGAGCTGTAATAGGACTAGAACAGCTCTCTTGTACACAGCACGCATAAATCACTAATGCTACAGACAAGAGATAGCATTGATTTATATACTGTGTGGAGACATTGCTTACACGGAGAGATTTCAGAGGTAAAATACGTATGGAGAGATACTAAAGTTCTTTCTCAATCCTAGATTTAGCTCAATTAAAGATCCCATGACATGGTACTTCTTGATGCTTTTATATGGCTCCTTAATGGTTCCCCAATACTGTAAATGAATCCTTCTTCAAAATCAACACTCAGTGCATGAGAAACAGAGATAAGATGAGAAAGAGTATTTTTTCTCTCCCTGAACAGGCCATAATGGGCGTTGTTGCTTGAATGCAAATGAGGAGAAAAGAGATGGCCAATAGTAGAGGGTGGGGGCGTGGCCAAACTCTCCGCTCTCGCTCTCAGCTGATCCATTTCCGTGTTTTTGCAGGGGGGAGAGATTTGAAGCGTTCCATTGAAAAATAAACACATTTCCACAGAAAATAAAATTAAACCACTGCTGTTCAAAGGTCCAGAGGCTCAGATAAAGGACTTCCGAGCCTAGAAACACTCGGACGTGCCTCCAGGCAAATAAAAAAATGCATTTCGCATTGCCTAGCACATTCGCGGTCCAAACTCTCTGGGCGTGATTTACAGAGACGCCGAGTACAGACAGACGGGGGTGGAACTGCATTTGCATTTCTTTTTTCGATCTGACGTCAATAAGGTGCCTTGTTCAAAATCGCCCGTTTGAGCTCCGATTTTTTGTAACGCAGAAAAGGATCGCAAATGCTCAGTTTAGACATTTCGCAACTTTTAACCATGGGGGGGGCCTAAACAGGGTAGGGGAGCTCACATTAACGTTCAAAAACCTCAGAAAGTGAAAATTTCATGCCATGGGACCTTTAAAGGGGTCATATTACACCATTTTCTGATCTCTGTTATAATGTTTCCTCATCACAAACCTACCTGGAGTTGTGTTTCGCTTCATTCACACATGTTTAACACACAAACCTCTGCACATTTCTTCTCTCAAACAGAAAATGCTCTGGTAATAAGAAAGTGCTCCACTGGGTTTTTCGATATGTGACGCATCACGGACTTTGAGCCCTCATGTCGGCATTACAGATTCCGAGAAAATGCGATTTTTGTATTTTTTTTTCCAAAATTTGTGATTTTTGTTTTTTTGCAGAATGTGCTAGTGTTTCAGATAACAGCATTAGTGACATTAAAAACATACATTTTTAATTTCAGATTGGCTTGTTTTTGAGGAAAAAAACGGGCCTGTATAAATCAACATATTTTGCCACGCTCGCACGCCCGCCAATCCCGTTGCGAGGAGCGCAGGAGGGGGATTCCCCTGTTCGCCGATCAGCTGTGAAGAGCTTGTGCATATGTAAGCACTGCAGGACACTAAAGGACATGAAAATGGACTTTTAACTTCTACTTGGACACATGACACGCTCTGGAGACCTTCGGGACAGGTTCAGGACATGTCCATTTCTCCAGAGCTCGTGTACAGAGTGCGATTTAGCTCCGAAACACACGATACGCATTTACATGTGGAGATACGCCGAAAACACTGTAACATGGGGTTAGTCATAATTATGATCATATTTCTGCATCAAATGGACTTTATAGACTTTAGGACATGTTAAAATATTAATTCAGCTGTCGTGTGGCGATCATATTGCGCTGTGCTGCTGCTCACTTCATATTGTGGCGCCGCAGATCTTCATTCACAATGCGGCTAAGCTAATGCTAACGCTAGCATTGAAACAATGCGATCAGCGCGACCACGACCACCAGTCTCTTTAGGTTAATTTCCACTCTATTTTTGTTTATATGAAAGCCGAACGTTTTGCCATAGGCTATAGCGGTAGAGAAATACTTTATTTTGATTCAATTTGACCCGTTTCGGCACTTTTGTAACTTTTTTTGACTCAGCGCTTATTTAGCCATGAGGTTTTGAATGGAAGTTCTTATGGGACGCGCAGCATTTGAACCTTAAATGTTTTCTTTTTGTAACTTTTTTTTAATGAATTAGGCTGCAATGCCAATACTAATTGATTTATTTAATAGAACTTTGAAAGTGCACTTTACTTTGTTTTTGGAATTAAAGCTAGCTTGTTGAAATTATTGAATTGTTTTTAAGTCCATTTTGATGTGACCAAAAGTTTATTTATAGGTATACAGCTAAGATATATGGCATGTATTTATTTATTGTTATTTATTTATTTAAAGCATAGTATATTATATTGTGCTATATTATGTGCAATACAAAATTCATTCGAGCAATATTACCTCCTGTGAAATACTCCTTACTCCTTAAATATCCTATAGTCTCTTTAGGTTAATTTCCCCTCTATTTTTGGTTATATAAAAGCCGAACGTTTTGCCATAGGCTATAGCAGTAGAGTAATACTTTATTTTGATTCCATTTGACCCGTTTCGGCACTTTTGTAACATTTTTTGACTCGGCGTTTATTTAGCCATGCGGTTTTGAATGGAAGTTCTCATGGGAGATATATATATATATATATATATATATATATATACACATATATATATATATATATATATATATATATATATATATATATATATATATATACACATACAGTGGTACCTCACCTTACGAAAGCCCCAACAAATGAAAATTTCAAGTTACAAAACGCCTTCACGTTAAATTTTGGTCTCTAGATACGAAAGAAAATTCAAGTTACGAAACGCGAAATCTCAAAAATTCAATTAATGTGCGCTCAGATGCACGCCCCGAAACGTAAATAGGCCTACACTTTATCAACACACACGGGGTTAGGTTCCAGAGGTGGCCCGTGGTGGGAGAGGTCCACGAGGTAGGACAACTTTGTATTCACACACATTCTACGCTTTTCTCAGACTAGAGTTGGGCTTTTCTCGCATTTCTCTCTTGTTTAAACACTCAAACTTTCATAGATTTTCAACAAAATGTATTAGTAGTGAAGCGTGGGGGGAGACGACTCCGGAAGCAGCGCGGAGACAGGAGCACCGCCCGCGAGGAGCACCGTGCGCGACGCACGAGATGCACCGAGGAGCACCGTGCGCACCAAGGAGCACCGCGCGCGAGGAGCACGCACTCCTAGTCCTAGTCTGCACGACCGGCAGCGAGCAAGAGAGAACCGCGGCGCCCGGTATATGTGAAGTGATATGTGATATTTTTCATTCCTCTGTAATTTTTTTGTTTTTCCTCTTAAGCAGCCATGTTTGTTTGGATACAGACGGACCATGCCTGTCCCTGATTGGCTAATCCATCTGTCAATCACACCCATCTAAAAACAGGAAAATTCCCGATGATCTTTGTAAAGTAATGAAGTGTGTATTCTAGTTACTAGGCAACTCACCACGTACACAGTATTAAGACCATCAACTGCTGGCCTCTCTCTCATCTGAGTTTGTATTATTAAATATGTAACATTATAAGACCAAACGTGCTGTCAGCAGATTCTACATCGACTTTGTTTGAGAATCCATTTACATCGCAACACTGATTGCTACTGTACCAGCCACTATTTCCCCCAAGCTTTTCCTCGGTCCTCAAATGCTACGCACTGACTGCTTCTGTAATTAGTTTCCTCTGTAATCACGGACACATTCTCCATAGGCGTGTATATAGAGCTGGTGGTAAAATGTTGAAAAATGCAGGTTTGGAATTGGCAGTTGTAATTAAAAGAAACTCCCTACATGCTATGGTCCAATGAATTGCTTATTTACACTGCAGGGGGAAGACTGGGGTAAATCATAGTTAAAGGGCCTATATTACGCTATTTTCTGATTTATAATGTTGTTTCCTCATCACAAACATACCGGAAGTTGTGTTTTGTTTCATTCACAAATGTTTAACACACAAACCCTGCATATTTAGGGTGAGTTCTTCTCTCAAACTGAAAACAGGTTTATTCTAACATGGGTGAATGAAACAAAACACAACTTCAGGCATGTTTTTTAAGAGGTAACAACATTATAACATAGCGTAAAGCTCACAAGAGTCAATTTTGCGTAAGATAGGACCTGTTATGTTGAACACCTGTCTGTAATTAGGGCAGTCTTGTGTGATGTCACATAATACTTGAAAAGCAGAGGCCACTGGAGTCACTACACACAAATGGCAAATTGGCAAATTTACCAAGGAGACAGAAAGTGAGGTCTTTTGAATCTATACCAGTGTCAGCAAATGGAATTAAAATTGAATGTTAAAGGTCCCATGGCATGAAATTTTCACTTTCACTATTTTCACTACCCTGTTTAGGCCCCCCCCCCCATGGTTAAAAGTTGCGAAATGTCTAAACTGAGCATTTGCGATCCTTTTCTGCGTTAGAAAAAATCGGAGCTCACACGGGCGATTTTGAACAAGGAAACTTATTGACGTCAGCTCGAAAAAAGAAATGCAAATGCAGTTCCACCCCCGTCTGTCTGTACTCAGCGTCTCTGTAAATCACGCCCAGAGAGTTTGGACTGCGGAGGAGCTACGCAATGCGAAATGCGTTTTTTTATTTGTCTGGAGGCACGTCCGAGTGTTTCTAGGCTCGGAAGTCCTTTATCTGAGCCTCTGGACCTTTGAACAGCAGTGGTTTAATTTTATTTTCTGTGGAAATGTGTTTATTTTTCAATGGAAGGCTTCTCATCTCTCCCTCCGTGCAAAAACACGGAAGTGGGTCACAGAGCGGAGAGCTTGGCCACGCCCCCACCCCCTACTATAGGCCATCTCTGTCCTCCTCATTTGCATTCAAGCAACAACGCCCATAATGGAGTGTTCCAGAGTGACATTTATGAGTCTTTCTCATCTTATCTCTGTTTCTCATGCACTGAGTGTTGATTTTGAAGAAGGATTCATTTACAGTATTAGGGAACCATTAAGGAGCCATATAAAAGCATCAAGAAGTACCATGTCATGGGACCTTTAAAACAGGAATGAAAAGGATTTTTAACTATTGGTCTCATCGTTTGTCTTTGCTCTACTCTAAATCTACATGTCCTGTACTCACCCTGTCCCCCGGCCGCACCAGAGGCTCCTGTTTAGAGCCCAGTTTGTGGAGGAGGTTGTAGGCCACTTTTACACTCCTGGACCACAGTTTACCTGCACACACAGAAACAAGTCTGATCAGAGTTATTGTTACATCACATAAGATCTGGCGGCACAGCGGCTGAGTGGCTAGCGCTCATGCTTCACAGCAAGAATGTTCCGGGTTCGATCCCCGGGTCGCCCAGGCCTTTCTGTGTGTGTTCTGTGTGGAGTTTGCATGCATGGACCACAGGTAAAAAAACCCAAAAAATCCTCCAGCTGAGGTCCTGAACAAGCCGAAGCAAGAAGATCATGGAGATGGTCCCCGGGTGCAGTAATGTGCTGCCCACTGCTCCTAATGACAGGATGGGTCAAATGCAGAGAAGAATTTCTCCTGTGTGAGATCAATAAAGTTACTTCTTCTGATGTGGAGCAAGAAAATTGAATTTTATTTGTATAGCACTTTTCAAAACAACAGTGCTTTATAATGCCAAAAATATACAGAAATATACAGACCCCACTCCCCATGATAAAACAAAAAATACATTTAATTCAATAAAACAGTCAACCAGTTACCAAAATGCTAGAGGATCAACCAAACGCTTGATGGAATAAAAATTATATTATTATTTTTAAGTTGGTTTTAAAGGTAGAAAATAAATTATTAAATAAAATATGAACCTTCTTTAGCCATGTAGCACAACCTTCTCTGAGACATCTGTACCACAGTGGGGTGCTAAGCAATGAATATTCAGTATAAATATATATAAATACTTTGAAAATATGTATGAACTAGTGGTGACGTGTCCATTGTTCTAGTGGGTATATTCTGCTGATTTTCCAGAAGCACCCACATACATCAGACATCATCATGTTTTGTTGTTATTGTTTTTTTGTTTTTGTTTTTTCAACAAAATAACTAAGACTAAGCTTTGGGAACTGGAGGCAGTCTATGTAACTTTTCTAGTGCTCAGCAGAACACTGCAAAGCTCCAAAGTCTATTTATTGCACCTCACTTTGTCTTTCCACATGACTTTTTATGTTGGAAACCCTAGATCTTGAACATTTTAATCACATTTTTGTCAGTATGATCAATTTTTATTTAGTTTTAGTCATCAAAAATCAACATTGAAAAAACTATGATGAACAAATGTGTGAAGAATCCCTCAGTCGTCCAGGTAGAATCCACGGCAAGAGGAGAAATTCAATTTGTCAACTGGACAAAGGTTATTTGGTCAAATACGTTTCGCAGCTCATCCAAGCTACTTTTTCAGTTCTGGCTAGAGAGCTGGTGGACCCCACACAGAAACTGAAAACAAATAGTTGTGATAGTTTCATAGTAATTTCATTGCAGTTGGCTCCTCCCTGCAGTTAGTTATAAGCACCAGCACTCTAGCCAGAACTGAAGAAGCAGTTTGGATGAGCTGCGAAACATATTCGACCAAATAAACTTTGTCCAGTTGACAAATTGAATTTCTCCTTTTGCTATGATGAACAAAATTAAAACTGGTTTTGAAGGAGGTTTGTACAAATGTTATAGCAGCATAAGGTCTGGAAAATACCATTTAAAGCCCCAGTGTGTAGGATTCGTGGCGCATAGGTGGATGGTGCTATTGCACTTTCTGTTTTAGCTACGGCAGACCGCGCGCCGCTACTGTATACAGTGAACCCTCGTTTATCGCGGGGGTTAGGTTCCAGAAATAGCCCGCAATAAGTGAAATCCGCGAAGTAGGACAATTTTATATTTTACAATTATTCTACATGTTTTAAGGCTGAAAACGCTTCACCAGACACATTTTACACCTTTCTGAGACTGGTATTAACATTTTCTCACATTTTTCTCTTGTTTAAACACTCAAACTTTTGTAGATTTTCATTAAAATATATTAATAGTGGGGCGGGGGCACGTGACACGCGGGCACGTGCGCGCGGGCACGTGCGCGCGGACACGTGCGTTTGTTTTGGTACCACATATCCATGCCATGTGCGAAAGTCGAGTGGAAAGCGACCTGGATATCATTTTGGGCAAGACTCAAGCCAATGCTAACAGTGCCAAACCGCTAACAGACGCCTCTGAGCACCACAAGACCAGGTAAGACTAACCTGCGCTCACAAGAGTTGGTTGCATTTCACCCCGGCTCCAAAATCAGTCCGCTATCAATGCGTCGCCAATACTCCACAGCTCTCTAGGACAGGGTCGGGTTCGTCCTCTCGTCCTCTCACGGGGAAGAGCCACTGTCTCCACAGTGCGCGCGAGTGTCCTCTCCCCGCTGCGGCTCCCCCGGACGCCGCAGCGGGCCCGTCCATGTTGATTCTTGGAAGAGTCCATGTTGATTCTTGGCTCTTCCATGGTCCGGCTCGCACTCTCTTCCATGGCTCGTGCAAGTAAACAAAGGCCACACCCCCTGTCACCCAGGCGCTCTCGTGAAGGAAATCTGAGACTCTGTCCCTACCATCCCTGGTCTAGACCTGGTTTAGTCCTGGTTTAGACCTGGTTTAGTCCTGGTTTAGACCTGCTTTAGACCTGGTTTAGTCCTGGTCTAGTCTCTTAGCTAATCAGGGCGCAGGACAGAATGTTACACTGTAAAAAAAAAGTTACACTATAAAAAAAATTGAAAAAAAAAAAAAAAAAAATTGGAAAAAAAAATCCGCGAAACAGCGAGGCCGCGAAGAGTGAACCGCGATACAGCGAGGGTTCACTGTAAATAAAACGCGGTCCCGTTTTTTTTTTTTTTTCTCATGAAAACACACATTCCCGATCATGTACCATGACACTCTACACATCAAATGAAACCTTACAGTCTCCTCTTTTTGACTATGCAATTCATTTCCCTGCAAAACAAACACTCCCCGAGCACATGGGGCTTTTATACGGAAAAGCACAAAACAAGGTTAGCTTACCTTAGAATGCTTTGCACAGGTCAAACTCTGTATTTCACCATAAACTTCCTCTCAATTTGTCCGTAAGGATCCAGCGAATAAAATCCAGTAAAACAATTTAGTCCAAAACACGTGTTAGATCCATTACGACATGTGATCCGGCAGCATGCTTGTGTTGTTTACCCAAAACCACGAGCCTTGCCGAAGGCGAAGGCGGAGCCCAAATGTCCTTCTGCGGCTCTCATATTCAAAATGGCTGCCTCTGCATGGGGAAGATCCCCCTTTTATGTGACTATATCTAAGTCCAAAAGAATACTTTGATTTCATGATGGAAGTGAAAAGGCTTGGAAAACAATGTATTTTTGAATGGGTATCTTCAATTTCAGTAATTAACGGGTAAAAATCTTACACACTGTCCCTTTAAAGGGATATGCCACCCCCAGGTCAAATTTGGGCATCTCCCCACAGTCCAGAGACTAAAATAAGTGGTGGAAAGCGTTTTCCTGCTCACCCAGCCATTGTCCGAGTCTGTCGCCACTGACCGCTGCGGTATCTGCAGCTCCTCCGCCTTAGACTGGAGTCTAACGTCGCCAGAGAAAGATTTCGGCCAAAAGGAATTAATTTGCTCGATGCGTTTCCCAATTACTTTGTGTGTAGTGCGCATTCATATCGAGTGCAAATAAATGTGCAAATCAACACGGAGAGCTTGACTTGGTCATTTTGGGTGGGAACTATTTTCCAGTGCGGAAGAATACAGTCGAATCACGCAGCACGCTGCCAGGGGAATCCCTGTTACGCACCGGGAAGGGAGTTCCCCTGTTGCACAACGTGGTGCGTGATACGGCTGTATTCTTACGCACTGGAAAATAGTTCCCACCCAAAATGACCAAGTCAAGCTCTCCGTGTTGATTTGCACATTTATTTGCACTCGATATGAATGCGCACTACACAGAAAGTAATTGGGAAACGCATCAAGCAAATTAATTCCTTTTGGCCGAAATCTTTCTCTGACGACGTTAGACTCCAGTCTAAGGCAGAGGAGCACCAGATACCGCGGCGGTCAGTGGCGACAGACTCGGACAATGGCTGGGTGAGCAGGAAAACGCTTTCCACCACTTATTTTAGTCTCTGGACTGTGGGGAGATGCCCAAATTTGACCTGGGGGTGGCATATCCCTTTAAAGGTGCATTGTGTAACTTTTCTCCTGGAGGATCCATCAAATGCTTTTCTCTATGGAGGTGTTGTTGCTTTGGCTGGAATGTTTCATTGTATGGAATTAAACCAAACCAGCCCATGTTACAGGTCAGATCTGTGGAGAGGCAACCCCACTCATCTTTGCTTAATCTTTTCTAAGTTATTATGTAGATATCATAATATATTAGATGATTCAGTGATACAGTGTTCAGACCCATATCAAACCAACCTACCACAGTGATGCATCCACCATCACTACCAATTAGGGATGCAAATTATCGATTAATTCATTAATCTATAGTTGATTGACCTTATCGATCGACTTACGATTAACTGATAAGCGGCGTTTTTCACCTGAATTTTAGTGTTTCAATAGGGTCTTTAAGAATATAAGCTATAGTAACATAACACTGAATCAAAAATATATCATAGTATTATTATATTGTATATTCCTCAATTAATTATTCCTTAGTAAAAAGCAGACAAATGTATTGATGCTGAATAACAAAATACATTCTTTATTGAAAATAAATTGAGGACTGGCTCAGTTGTTGCACTTGCAGCATGGAAATCTTGAAATTAAAAGGAACAGAAGAAATTAAATAACAGAATGTTATTTAGTCTACATATTATGATGAAACCAGTGAATCCAGGCTATTTTTAGGACATTCTCAACATTTATTTTGAACTAAAGCATCAAAAATATTTCTCTCCCTTAATCTGTGAAGGGTTACAGTACAAAATATAAATTTCACAGGGCCCCTGGACACAGCATAAAACATTACAGGGCCTCAAACCAGAACAATCAAGAAATGATAAAAGCATGTAAGTTACATGTTTTTATAATTTCAAAAATATATGGTTCTAGGTCCAGCTCTACTGTGAGTTGTACGGCAACATCCAGAGAGGAAAGGGTTACATGATGTAACGCTATGGTCTTTCTCGCGAGTGGGTTCACATCTCGTGTTCACATTCCAGAGTAGCGCCCTCTAGCGATTAGTTACAATTAATGCATTTTGTTCGGCCAACGTCTTGATCGACAATTAATTGTAAGTTGATTAATTGTTGACATCCCTACTACGAATCTACTATTATTGAGTTCCTAGAATTTGAAATCTCGAGACATTTTAGGAAATACTTCTCATGACTCCTCATATTATTTCTATAAATATCCAGCCTGTGTTTAATATGATCTGATGTGTTTCATAGCTCTGCACTGGGATAGGTTCATTATCACAGTGAACAAAAGAATGTCTCTCTCCTAATTCAAAATGATAGGTGAGGAAGTGCTAGAGCGGGCGGAGAGGGACTCCATATTGTTTTAAATGACTTCTGCTGCTGTTTGTCACAGACATGAAGGATGAAGGGAGGAGCAGAGAAAGGGAGAGAGAGAGAGAGAGAGAGGGATGACAGGAGAAAGAAAGGAAAACAGACACAAATGATTAGATCTGGTGGAATGGTAGAGTAGTATTGAAAATCAAATACTAATAGATATTAAAATTCAGCATTTGACCAAGTACCAACTGTATAATATCATTTATTACATAAACAAGATCTATTTGGACTTTTCCAATCTATTTGGACTGAACAGTTTAAGAGTGTTCTTGAGCTTTATCAGAACTATTATAAGATATGATAAGATAAGACTTTATTGATCTCACGCAGGAGAAATTCACTTGCCACATTAGCTCCAGGCAGTTTAGTGCAAAAGAAAGTTTGAGCAGAAAGTACATGCAGACAAATAGTAATAATAATCAAAATAAGTAAATAAGAGAGTATAGAAAATATTGCACATGTGGACTATACAGTGGAGTTATACAGTCTGATAGCGGTGCGGATGAAGGATCTAAGACCACATGGTGATATAAAGAAAATACTATTATTTTATATTGAAAATTGAATTGTATCATCAAAAAGTGCTGCTTCCTATTTGTTTGTAAAGTGTCTCTGAGTGTCCATTATTAACATGCATTCTTACACTGAGCGAAATACCGTCAGAAAAGTTACATAGTAGTGCATTTTAATTATTATTGAAATATTAGAGTATCAATATTGAGTTTGGTGTTAGTAGCGTTTTATCTTTAGCTGATTACAGGGTCAGTGGGAGTGCATGGACAGCTGAGTTGGAGGAGATGAAAAACAAGCGCGCCCTTGTAAATTTCAAAAGGACCCGGACATGGACAGAATGAGAGATGGGTGTGCGCCGAGATTGAAATTCAACGCACACCAGGTCTGTGAGGGAGTGGGACACAGGTGAGAGAGGGATGAGGGGAGAGAGATGGAGAGAGAGGGGGGTGAGAGGAGAGAGAGAGCAAGAGAGAGGGATGAGGGGAGAGAGAGGGGGGGTGAGAGGAGAGAGAGAGAGAGAGAGAGGGATGAGGGGGGAGAGATGGAGAGAGAGGGGGGTGAGAGGAGAGAGAGAGAGAGGGATGAGGGGGAGAGATGGAGAGAGAGGGAGGGTGAGAGAGAGAGAGAGAGAGAGAGAGGGATGAGGGGAGAGAGATGGAGAGAGAGGGGGTGAGAGGAGAGAGAGAGAGAGAGAGGGATGAGGGGGGAGAGATGGAGAGAGAGGGGGGTGAGAGGAGAGAGAGAGAGAGAGAGGGATGAGGGGGGAGAGATGGAGAGAGAGGGGGGGTGAGAGGAGAGAGAGAGAGAGAGAGGATGAGGGGAGAGATGGAGAGAGAGGGAGGGTGAGAGGAGAGAGAGAGGGAAAGACAGGGATGAGGGTAGAGAGATGAGAGAGAGGGGGGTGAGAGGAGAGAGAGAGAGAGAGAGAGGGATGAGGGGGAGAGAGAGGGGAAAGACAGGGATGAGGGGAGAGAGATGGAGAGAGAGGGATGAGGGGAGGGAGAGAGAGAGCAAGAGAGAGGGATGAGGGAAGAGATGTAGGGGGAATGAGGTGAGGGAGAGAGAGCGAGAGAGAGAGGGATAAAGGGAGAGAGATGGAGAGAGGGAGAAAGAGGGACAAAGCGAGATTAAGCAATAAAGGGAGGACGAGAGAGAGGGATGAGGAGAGAGACAGATGAAGGGAGGGAGAGGGGGAGAGAGGGACGAGAGAAGGTAGAGGGATGAGGGGAGAGAGAAAAAGAAATGAAGGGAGGGAGAGAGGGGGAGAGAGAAGGATGAGGGGAAGAGATAGGGGAGAGAGGGATGGACAGAGAGAGAGGATGAGAGAGAGAATGAAAGAGAGGGAGAGAGGAATGAGGACAAGAAAGGGGGAGAGAGATGAGGAGAAGGGGTAAAGAGAGAGAGAGGGGGAGGAAGGGAGAATGAGAAAGAGAGGAATGAGGTAAGGGAAAGGGAGAGGGCTGAGGGGAGGGAGAGAGGGAGAAAGAAGGAGGGGATAGTTTTACGGACGACTAGGCACTATCACTACCACTGTCATCATCAGCATCAACACAATGACACAAGACTCACTGGACAGGGGAACTGAAACGAACGGAGCGTCTCCATTTACTCATGTGGGGTGGTTTCACTGCTGGAACTCAAAATATTGATACTTTGCAGCTGATGTCATCAACATTCCCTGGGGGTGTGAAGCTAACTGAAGACACTGCTCTGTCTGAAGTTCTGTTAGACTTTAACCTGAGGATTGTTTTAACACAATCCGACCATAAAGAACTGGCTTAGCAAGAACTACAGCAGGCGAGATGATCACACATAAAATTATCGTCACAATCTAGCAGCATTAGCTAACAGTGGCCATACCTGCCTGTCAAAGCCTGATCCCGTCAGATCTCAGAAGTTAAGCAAGGCAGGGCCTGGTTAGTACTTGGATGGGAGACCGCTGGGAATACCAGGTGCCACAGGGGGGCGCCAGTCGCAAAAACTGTCGTTGTGTCCTTAGGCAAGACACTTCACCCACATTGCCTAGTATGAAAGTGGAGAGTGCGTGAGTGTTGGAGGTGGTTGGAGGGGCCGATGGCACAGATTGGCAGCCTCGCTTCCGTCAGTCTGCCCCAGGGCAGCTGTGGTTACAGAAAGTAGCTTCCCACCAAGTGTGGAGTGAATGAAGTGCTTTGGGTGTCATGAAAGGCGCTATATAAATACTATGAATTATTATTATTATTATTAACAGTTTTTCAGTTAGTCACGCTTTGTTGAAAATCAAACTCCTAAACTGGACCCTGAACGCTCGCATTGATCACATGCTCCTGAAAATGTGCTGTTTAAATTCATTTTGCATTTATTTCTTGAGTTTTCAGATCTTAAAACGTATTTGGCAGTGTTTGCTTTATGTCAGCATTGTGTCTCCATGGTAACCAATGAGCATTCTGCCAATACACCTACACATAGAACACCCCAGCATGATGTGACTGCAAAGTATCGATACCAGGTGCTGCAGTGTGTCCTTAGGCCTGGTATGAAGGTGGCACGTGAGTGACTCGAGGTGGTTAGAGGGGCCGATAACGCAGAATTATAACGACATTAAGGGGCAGCAGGAATGTCCGGGTCACAGTGGTTAGACTGCTCACCCACTAACCCAATGGTCAACGGTTCGATCCCAGCTCTGACCATATGCAGGTGGTCATTCTGTCCATAGGCAAGACACTTCAACCACCGTGCCTACTATGAAGGTGGTGAGTGTTTTGTGGTGGTCAGTGGCTCTCAGATTGGCAGCCTCACTTTTACATTAAGGCAAGTAGCTATCACCACTGTATCAGGGAAGAGAATGAATAATGACTATAGTTTAGCATTTGTCAAGCTAATGGAGCTAATCAGGGCTGCTGCTGTGATCCACAAGAAGCAGAGCCAGAACAACTGCCTTATGTTTTATATTAACAAAAATACCGTGCAGTCATATTTCCCAAACACCATGAGAGGAAAGTTCAGCACTCTTACTAAGCACTGAGTTTATTGGGTAAATACTGTATATCCCACAAGACAATCCCGCAGAAGACAATGTAGGTATAATGTAGTGTCACGATACTGACATTTCAAACTCGATTTTGATACTAATGAATAGACTCAATATTTGATACCCTTTCGGATACTACAATGTATCCAAAAGGGTATCAAATATTGAGTAAATAATAAAACCACTCTTTATTTAGACAATAGAGTGTGATTTTCAATATTAAAGGAAAAGTAACGTTTTTTTACAATCTGAGCCTTCTTTCGGCAATAAAACAAGTAGTTTTACTCACCCATAGCAGTTTGGTGTCAATTGGAGCAGTATCGCAGAACTTATGTTGAGCCGTTCTGTTCTACTAATGATCCCGTATCCGTTAGCGTGAGTGCTCGGGGCACTGATTTGCGGTGTCCAAATAACACAAACTTTAGCACTTTTCAAATCACAGAAGATCGCTGTGTCAGGGTAGACTTTTAGTAGATTCCAAAACGGCCTGAAACCCGATATCGCAACAGAAAAGTAAAGTTCAGAGCGGTGTTAGCTTCTTTCGGACTAGCGGTGTTTACAAAACAGCTGAGTTCACGCATGCGCACTGTCCTCTCTGATGACGTCATCAAATGAAACTATAGCTGCATATCGGGTTTCAGGCCGTTTTGGAATCCACTAAAAGTCTACCCTGACACAGCGATCTTCTGTGATTTGAAAAGTGCTAAAGTTTGTGTTATTTGGACACCGCAAAGTAATGCCCCGAGCACTCACGCTAACGGATACGGGATCATTAGTAGAACAGAACGGCTCAACATAAGTTCTGCGATACTGCTCCAATTGACACCAAACTGCTATGGGTGAGTAAAACTACTTGTTTTATTGCCAAAAGAAGGCTCAGATTGTTAAAAAAAAAAACTTAATTTTCCTTTAAATCATTTTGTTGTTTACAATGAGAAATAAAGCTTCCATTCCATTACTTTCTTTTATATTCCCATGTGGTCTTATATCTGTGTAATCCCTCAGTGGTCCTGTAGGTTCCATAGTGGGCCATGGGCGTGTACTAGTCTATGTGCTCTTATACTTGTACTGATACAGCTCAAGATCATTCTAAAATTATTGAGGAAAGATTAATTTCTGTCCTGTGAATGTGACTTTTGTAGTATTGATACCTGCTCACATGAGCATCTAGTTTCCATACTAGTTTTAGTGTCGATTAGTATTTGATTTTCAATACTGCTTGATGTACCTAACATAATAGTCATTTCACTTCTCCTTAGTTCAGTTTGGAATCTGATCTTTAAAGTGCGTATGAAAGATTTTTATCATTTTATGATTTTTACTTAATTTGGTGTACTTTTAAGATTTTTACTTAGATTCGCTGGCTGCCTTCTCGGTTGTCCAGTGCATGGATGGGGGGTGGGTGGACGCCAGTGTGGGAAGAGAGTGGTGATGGTGATGAGGAAAGGACGCTGGTACAAACGAGGGGAAAAAATAAAAAATAAAAAAAAATAAAAAAGGGTTTGGGGAAAGGAAGGAAGGAGGGAAAGGAACAAAAATGTATGCCCTGTCTAGGCTACCCCACTATGGTGGGACACAGCCTTTGTATATAGATAGACTTAATTTGGTGCGATTATAACTGCTGATCAAGAGGCACTTTTCTTAAACATATTGATGATCACACTGGGAGAATTCTATCCAAAAGTTTGGCATAAGTTATACAAAAGAAACACATTTTTTCTGATAAACGAGCACTATGTAACCTTTTGGTTTGGGGTCCGTCACCTGCTTGTTTCTATGAATATGTAATTTAACATTAAACAGCTCATCTTACATTTATTAAATTACAGCTCAGAAATAGAAAAACAGGCATTCTGACTGTGAGCGGGGCCACCTCTTCACAGATCTGACCTGCTACTTGGTCTGATTTGGTGTCCATGATGATAGAATACCATATTGTAAAACATTCCAGACAAAACAATAACATCTCCATGGAGAAAAGATGTGACGAGCCCTCCACCAAAAAAGTTACACAGTGCACCTTTGAACATGATTTCAACATGAAAGCTGTTTTCTTATATTTGTATTTGTCAGATAATAATTTCTCTGTACATTAGATTACAATTTTGCGGTTATGGAATTTCCTAGTGTGAAATTTTAAACCTAAAAATGACCAGTGTGAATGTCGTTGCAAAACTGTGTTTTACTGAAATGAGTAGTCTAAGCTGTCATAGGCACTTTAAATTCTCCAGACTTTATGCAGTGCTTTTGTACACAAGTTAAGGCAGAGTATAAATTACAGCCTGCACAGAGACTAGGGTAATCTGGATAAGAGCCGGACCAGAGCCAAATGTTTGTATGATTAAACTGCACTCAGGCTGCCGGGGCATTTCAGATTTGTAACTATATACCATTCGACTGTGTATGGAAACTCGTCTACAATACAGCAGATAAGTTTATAGAAGTCTAAAGTTATAGCACACTGGACAGTTAACATGACGACCTGATTTCTATGAGGTAGATTTGTAATGCAAGTTCCAAAGTAGGGCCTTGTGTGAGTTAAACAGTAAGTTAGACAGAGTTTTAAGGAGCACTGTGTAACTTTTCTGGTGGAGGGCTCGTTTTTCTCCATCAAGATGTTATTGCATTGTGTGGAATGTATCACAGTGTCGTATTAAATCTTTCTATCTTCATGGAGAACAAACTAGACCAAGTTACATGTCAGATCTGTGGAGAGGCGACCCCACTCACAGTCAGAATGACTGTTTTTCTAGGTATTTTTGAGCTATAAAACCACCTGTAATTGGTACATGTAAAGTAGAGCTGTTTTTGAATCCACCAAGTGACAGACCCCCAACCAAAAAGCTACACAGTCTATCTTTAAAGGTACACTGTGTAGGATGGTGGCGCATTGGTGGATGGTGGGTATTGCAATTCCGGTTCTAGGTACGGCAGACTTCGAAGGTCATAAACAGCAGTAATAAGTAGCAGAATCTCCCAGGAACCAGTAGGTGGCGGTATGCGCAAGCAACACATAACCCGCCATTAACACGAAAGTGAAAGTGTGTGAAATCCACGGGCCAGTTCCGACAGCTATAAAGAAAACGGCGAAGGCGGAACCCAAAATACAGTATGTCCTTCTGCGACTCTCGTAATTAAAATGGATGCCGCTACATGGGGAAGATCCCCCTTTTATGCAGGTGAAATCGACTATATCCAAGTCCAACAGAATACTTTGATTTGATATCCAAGATGGCGCTGGTGAGGCCAGCTGCGTGCAGGTGTAGCTCCGTCCCTACTTTTCTTTTTTCCCTCTTTTTACTTGTATATAGTCGTTTTTCTTGCTTTTTCTTTAGAGTAGGTGAAACAGGGCGCAGTCGCGCACCTGGGAAGCCTACTCTCACTACAGCTATACTGTTAGCTGTAGTGTTTTAGGACTTTTAATGGATCTGCGCCAGGAGGTACGACGGGACTCACCTTCAGCCATGCACAGGATTACATACACGCGTGACAAGCTCCTGGATCTACGGGGCCCTTCTCTACTCCACGCGGGGAAACCGGAGGTCCCGGCGGAGATACGGAGAAAGAGGAGAGGCTGCAGGGGCGGACGCCGGAACCGGAGGCCGTATTCACCGAACGGACTACCCAAGGTGATAACGGGGAACCTGCGTTCGCTTAACAACAAGGTGGAGGAGCTTGTCGCGCTGGCCCGACATCAGAGACAATTCCGGGACTGCAGTCTGATGTGTTTTTCCGAAACATGGCTAAATGGGAATATACCGGACAATGTAATCTCGCTGGACGGATTTACTTTGAGGCGCGCGGACCGGACCGTGTCGGGGAGCGGGAAGACACGAGGAGGAGGACTTATCTTCTTCGTTAACGAACGCTGGTGCCACCCCGGGAATGTACACGTGAAACATCAGCTGTGCTCCCGGGACATTGAACTGCTCGCTGTGGGTATGCGGCCGTATTATCTGCCCAGAGAAATTGCACACATTATTGTGTTCTGTGTGTATATTCCTCCATCGGCGGATGGTGCGGCAGCATGCGAACAGCTCCACAGCGTCGTTAATGATATGATGATACGTCACCCGCGCGCCTCATTTCTGATCACTGGGGATTTTAATCATACATCTCTCTCCACTACTCTCCCCATTCACCCAATACGTCACTTTCCCCACGAGAGACAATAAGACTCTGGACTTGTTTTACGCCAATATCAAAGACGCTTACACCTCCGCCCCCTCCCCCCGCTCGGCCGCTCGGATCACTGTCTGGTTTACCTGCTCCCGCAATACACACCCAGGGTGCGGAAAGAACCTGTGCGGAAGCGGTCTGTGAAGCTTTGGACTCAGGAGGCCTGTGAGAGTCTGAGAGACTGTTTCCAGAACACTGACTGGGACATTTTCACTGACTCTCATGGAGACGACATCAACGGCCTGACCCATTGCATCACAGACTACATCAACTTCTGCGTGGAGAACACTGTGCCAACCAGGAGGGTACGGTGTTTCCCCAACAACCACCCCTGGGTCACCCCTGAGCTTAAAGCCCTCCTGAACCAGAAGAAAAGGGCTTTCAACTCAGGGGACAGAGAGGAGCAGAAAAGGGTCCAGAGAGAGCTTCAGTGGAGGATCCGACGGGCCAAGAGGGACTATGGGAGGAGGATGGAGGAGCAGCTGGCCCAAAACAACGCACGGGGCGTGTGGAGAGGACTGAGGAACATGTCTGGTTTTGGACAGAGTGGCAGAGGGACAGCTGATGGTGATCAGCGCTGGGCGGACGAATTAAACTGTTATTTCAACAGGTTTGACTTGCCCCCCCACCCCCTCTGCCCCTCTGCCGACTCCCCCCTCCTCCTCTTCACACCTCCCCGGGCCAGTAGCCATACCCCCCTTCCCCCTCACACGGACTCAACCCAGCACCAGCCCCCCTCCACCCCCCACCACCACCACCCCCGCAGTCCACCCCAGTCCCCCCCCCCCTCTCCATCACACCGGACGAGGTGAGGAGGGAGCTCAGGCGACTCAGGCAGAGGAAAGCCGCAGGACCCGATGGTATCTGCCCCAGGCTGCTGAGAACCTGTGCAGACCAGCTCTGTGAGGTTCTCTGCTACATGTTCAATCTGAGCCTCAGCCTGGAGAAGGTCCCCGTCCTGTGGAAGACCTCCTGCGTGGTCCCGGTTCCCAAAACAACAAACGCCAGGGAACCGGCCCACTACAGACCAGTCGCCTTGACCTCCCACCTCATGAAGACCATGGAGAGGGTGATCCTCAGCCAGCTCCGCTCTGTGGTGAGCCCCACCCTGGACCCGCTGCAGTTTGCCTACAAGCCAAACGTAGGAGTAGAGGACGCCGTCATCTACTTTCTGCAGCGGGCGCTCACCCACCTTGAGACCGCCGGGAGTGCTGTGAGAGTCATGTTCTTTGACTTCTCCAGCGCCTTCAACACCATCAGGCCGGCGCTGCTGCGGGGAAGCTGGAGGACGCGGGAGTGGATGGACATCTCGCTGCCTGGACCATCGACTACCTCACTGACCGTCCACAGTACGTGCGGCTGCGCGGCTGTGAGTCAGAGGTGGTAGTATGCAGCACGGGGGCCCCCCAGGGTACTGTCCTCTCACCCTTCCTCTTCACCATATACACCTCGGACTTCACATACAACACGGACAGCTGCCATCTCCAGAAGTTCTCCGACGACTCGGCCATTGTGGGCTGTGTGTCAGAGGGGAACGAGCTGGAGTACCGCTCGGTCATCAGTGACTTTGTAGACTGGTGTGGGCGCAACCACCTGTGCCTTAACACTAGTAAGACAAAGGAGCTGGTGATCGACTTCAGGAGGAGACCACTACCTCACTCACCGGTGAACATCCAGGGGCAGGACATAGAGACTGTGGACAGTTTCAAGTACCTGGGTGTTCACCTCAACAATAAACTGGACTGGTCCCACAACACTGACGCCCTGTACAAGAAGGGCCAAAGTCGCCTCCACCTCCTGAGGAGACTGAGTTCCTTTGGAGTGAGCAGGCCTCTGCTCAAGACTTTTTATGACTCTGTGGTGGCCTCTGCTCTCCTCTACGCTGTCGTCTGCTGGGCCCCGAGCAGCACAGAACGGGACAGAAAAAGACTGAATAAGCTGGTCAGGAGGGCCAGCTCTGTCCTGGGCTGTCCTCTGGACCGTGGAGAGGAGGTGGCTGAGAGGAGGGTACTGGCCAAATTCATGTCCATTAAGGACGACACCTCTCACCCTCTGCACCGGACTGTAGAGGAGCTGAGCAGCTCCTTTAGCAGCCGACTGAGGCACCCCCAGTGCAAGAAGGAGCGCTACCGCAGATCCTTCATCCCCACCGCCATCAGACTGTATAATTCTAACATATAGGCCAGACGTGCAATATCCTCCTTTTCATGTTGATGCTTGTTGTTACTATTATCATTATTACTATTTTCCATTATTATTATTACATATTACTATTTGCACTATTTATTACTTACTTTATCCCCTCCCTGCCTGCATGCACTTTTTCCCTCCTGTCCAATTGTCCTGGAGCTACTGTGGCGAGTAAATTTCTCCTGTGTGAGATCAATAAAGTCTTATCTTATCTTATCTTATTTCATGATGGAAGTGAAAAGGCTTGGCAAACACTGTATTTTTGAATGGGTATCTTCAATTTCGGTAATTAACGGGTAAAAATCTTACACAGTGTCCCTTTAAGTTTAATACTCAAATAAAATTTGTTATCATTATGCTATTTATTATGTCATCCGATTTGATTAACTTGTTTTCAGACGTATTATAATGGTAAAACATGTACCGTATGTGAGGACGTAGAGTGGTTTTCCATTGGGGTCCATGGTGCTGAGGCAGGGGGCTTTGGGGGAGATGGTACCCCACCTCTGCAGGGCTGCCTCCAGAGAGGGGGGCCAGTTGGTCACCACCCCCAGCAGCTCACCCTGGGACGGAGACATTTGGGCCCCCTCAGCTCTGGGCTGGTTCGGGTCGGGCTGTTGGACTGAAGAATAGAAAAAAATGCATTGTGTGAATTTACGTATTCAGCATTAAGCTGAAGAGAAAATTCCATATTGTGTCTTTTGCCACTGTCAGCCAGTCAAATCTCAGCAGCACTTCAGTGCAATGCTGAGGTTACCTGAGTCTAAGCTCCACTGTTTATTCATTCAGTAAACATCACCACTTTGACTTAATCTAATGCCATATTAAAAAGTGTATCACTCTGGATTGAGTTCTACACATTATCAATCTGGAACGGCTCTCATTTAAAGGGATTAGAAAACCGTGGAACGTCAAATGACAAATATTTGAATCTGATTGGTTGAAGCATCACAACAGCAAGACGAAAAATCACTTTTATTAAATACAGTTGAAAGAAAAGCACAGACATCTTCCCTGTCCATAAATGCGGAAAGGGCTTTCCTTCTGCATGTTTTTCTCAAAAAAGTCAGTCATTTTGCTAAAATAGGTTTTGTTTCACCACTTAAAGTAACTAAGTTTGAAAACATCTCTTAAGAAAACTGTCACCATTGTGTTGCCAATAGCACTGCTGCAAATGATAAATTTCAACACATTTTATTCCCTACTATGACTTGTAGAGGGCACAGAGACACCTAACTGTAGCTCTCAGTTCAGTGAGCCTAGTTTTACCTTCTAGAAGCTCCTCAAAGTCATCCACAAAAAACTCTCGGAGTGGGGGTCGTTTGGGTCTCTTCAGGGTGTTCACCAGCTGCTGGATTTTAGCTGAAACTCTGCTGCTGACAGGGACCCCTGTAACAGACCAACAAACAAAGAAGAGTCAAAGCACATTCAAAAGTACAGTACATGATTGAAGATTGGGTATTTTGCATCTATGGGGTATTCATTGCTAACACATAACACCATGTTGTCTTTTAATATTTTAAAGGTCCCATGGCATGACATTTTCACTTTCTGAGGTTTTTGAACGTTAATGTGAGCTCCCCTACCCTGTTTAGGCCCCCCCATGGTTAAAAGTTGTGAAATGTCTAAACTGAGCATTTGCGATCCTTTTCTGCGTTACAAAAAATCGGAGCTCAAACGGGCGATTTTGAACAAGGCACCTGATTGACGTCAGATCGAAAAAAGAAATGCAAATGCAGTTCCAGACCCGTCTGTCTGTACTCAGCGTCTCTGTAAATCACGCCCAGAGAGTTTGGACTGCCAATGCGCTAGGCAATGCGAAATGTGTTTTTTTATTTGCCTGGAGGCACGTCCGAGTGTTTCTAGGCTCGGAAGTCCTTTATCTGAGCCTCTGGACCTTTGAACAGCAGTGGTTTAATTTTATTTTCTGTGGAAATGTGTTTATTTTTCAATGGAACGCTTCAAATCTCTCCCCCCGTGCAAAAACACGGAAATGGATCAGCTGAGAGCTGACAGCAGAAAGCGGAGAGTTTGGCCACGCCCCCACCCTCTACTATAGGCCAGCTCTTTTCTCCTCATTTGCATTCAAGCAACAACGCCCATTATGGAGTGTTCAGAGAGAGAAAAAAATACTCTTTCTCATCTTATCTCTGTTTCTCATGCACTGAGTGTTGATTTTGAAGAAGGATTCATTTACAGTATTAGGGAACCATTAAGGAGCCATATAAAAGCATCAAGAAGTACCATGTCATGGGATCTTTAATAAGTTTCACTTTGTTGCGTCACTTCTGTACAGTTTTGTAACTTGCTTTTGTGTATTTATGGAAAATTGTCATACAGGAGCATGGGTGACGTAGGCTTGTGGGCTGAGAATTGGACAGAATCTCACAGCTAACTGCAAGTAGAATTCGAACAGGACCAGGAAGAGATCGCTAAATTAGTCAAACATGCATGGATGATATCTACAACCTATTCAAGCATGTTTTTGATGGGGTATACAACGTTATAACATGGTAGAAAGCTTCAAAAAATCAAGTTGGAATCTTACTCCCTCTTTAAAGCTAACTGCTACTGATTCATCTGTCACAGCATGGCACAGTTGGTATCACAACCGCTGACTGGTTGTATCACCAACACAACATAGAGACATCAGAGTGATACATGGAAGTGTATGAGATGGGTGTTTGTTATGTAAACACTGACACAAAACTGGATGATCAAAACAAACTTGTATGAAACAAATACGTAAATCTATAGGATCATGTTGCTCAAAGGGCAAAAACCACAAAGCGTTGAGTGATTTGTTCTTTAGCAGCAACAATAAAACCCACAGATCTCATAGTTCTTCCTACAGCCCCTGCTCCACTCACCGTCTCCCGTCTCCATGAGCTCGGCGTTCCCATACTTGGGCGTGTGTTTGTGGGTGGCGTTCCCAGGACAGGGCGCCCGGTCAGCCTGGGTCCCATCTGAGGACGAGGAGGAGTTGTTGGTGTACCCTGTGACGTCTGGAGGAGCCGAGTGGTTCTCTGTACAAGTGGGGAGAGGAACAAATATTAATACAGAGGCATAAAAATACTCAAAATTTCAATCAAAAGCAGTGACAAAAATGTCAGCCCAGTCTTAAAGGTCCGCAAAATGGACTCATACCTCATACCTGAAACATACCTGGAATTGTGTTTTGTTTCATTCACATGTTTGAGTAATCCTTTATTATTAGTCTGTCTACATTTCCAAAGCTCAAAATGCTCTGTTCCACCTTGTGATGTCATGAAGCTATAGTAGTTTTCAAGTTAACAGCTACCTTTTACCTTTAGTTCAGTACAGATTGGCAACTCTAGGACTGAAATCATCCAAATGATTCTAGTGAAGGTGTGTGGAGTTTAAAAATACAGTGGAGCAAGTTCTGTATTACCACATGCAGGGATGAAAGTGGCCAATCATGAAAAAAGCGGAAAGTCACGGCCCCCCCCGGGAAAAAAAAAATCCGGGGGGGCGGCAAAACTTTAATAAATAGCGATAAAACACATTTTTAAACAATTGTGGTGGTTTTTATTTGAAAGTTGATATCAAAACACGGCACTGACCCCGATTTTGCGACATCAAAGTCTGATAACGAGCCGAGCTGCGCGCACTCGCGGCGCAGCACGTGCGGTGTCCGCAGCACCAGAAGAGCACACAAGCTTGCGTGACCCCGCACACATGTACGAGACATGTACTTTTGTTTCTGAATACGGGACGATTACATTTTTCAACGGACGGTTGGCAACCCTAAACACAATTATACATATATAATACACACCCAAAATTTCAACGTATTTGGAAAAAATTAAAAAATTAAAAAATTACCATGCGGCTAAAAAAAAAGCGGAGATCCGCTAAAAAGCGGAACTCTTTCATCCCTGCACATGACATCACAAATTGGAAGAGTGTTTTAAGTTTTTAAGTTTGAGAGAAGAACTCAGCTTAAACATGCAGGGTCTGTGTGTTAAACATGTGTGAATGAAACAAAAACAAACTCCAGGGGGGTATTCCATCAACGTCGCTAAACATAGCGGCGCTTAAGTGGTTAAGCCTCGCCTGAAGAAGCGTCACCTTAGACTTAAAGGGATATGCCACCCCCAGGTCAAATTTGGGCATCTCCCCACAGTCCAGAGACTAAAATAAGTGGTGGAAAGCGTTTTCCTGCTCACCCAGCCATTGTCCGAGTCTGTCGCCACTGACCGCCGCGGTATCTGCAGCTCCTCCACCTTAGACTGGAGTCTAACGTCGCCAGAGAAAGATTTCGGCCAAAAGGAATTAATTTGCTCGATGCGTTTCCCAATTACTTTATGTGTAGTGCGCATTCATATCGAGTGCAAATAAATGTGCAAATCAACACGGAGAGCTTGACTTGGTCATTTTGGGTGGGAACTATTTTTCAGTGCGGAAAAAGACAGCCGAAGCACACACCACGCTGCGTAACGGGGGAACTCCCTTGGTGCGTAACAGGGATTCCCCTGTCAGCATGCCCAAGTTTGACCTGGGGGTGGCATATCCCTTTAAGCCTGAAGTCGTTCCACTAACACAGTTTAGCTGCGCCTCAGTGGCGCTAACTTTAGCCAGGCCTATCCAGTCCTGCGCTAGGCACGTGCACGGGGGACAAAAGAGGCCCAGACTAAGTGACTGTCGAAAACGTGATCATGTTGAAGATTCAAGCTGATTATTTCAGCGCATCAGAACAGTTGCTTTTGGAACTCTGCAACACACTTGCAATAACCAAGGAGAGAGACATGAGAATCATGGAACCAAACTCTCGCTAAAACTAGCAGAGCTTATCGAAGTTAGCCGGGCTTTGCCCTTAGTGGCGTTGATGGAATACCCCCCAGGTGTCCATGTTTTTGATGACAAAACAACGCTATAACATGGATCAGAAAATAGCGTAATGTGGGCCCTTTAAAGTGCACATGACAGGTTGTTACGATTCTCTATTATTTTCTGACTTGTGTGGAATAATACCTGTTGGAAATATAAATTCTAGTTCTACACCAGTTTTGCATAGGAAAGTTTAAAAATATGTTGAAAATTAAAAGTGATCCAGTGATTACAGTGACCAAAGCAAAATGTGACCATAAAAAAAAAAAACAGTTTTGCTTTAATTTGATTTTTTGTTTTGTTTTTGTGAGTCCAAACCTTTGTCTGGTAGTGTATAATCAAAAATAATAGTGAGGGATTTCATGAGGAACATATTGTAAAGGTATTTCTTTCACGATGTGTCTCTATAACTAAAGCAAAGTAGCAACCAGGTGAAGAGTGAAAAAAACATGAAAAAATATCAAACTTTTTTTTCTCCTCTGTCAACAACTTCATATCTCCTCATATAAAAGTTGCTGACAGTGTAACCTTATGAAGCAAACTAAATAACACCAGGGTTGAGATGATTTGACCTGCCTCTGAGAAAAGCCTTTCTAAAATCACTGTGAAATAGAGTCAGCAGGAGGCCAGCACATAAAGTGAAGAGGAGTAATATATTGTAGTGTGACCATGACTGAACCTTAAACTGCGTTAGAACTGCAGCGCGTTATAAAGTCACTGCTCACTGCGTATCCCTTAGGAGTAAGACATAATATAGTTCCCTTGTCAGATAATGTTGGTTATGTGTTCTAGGGATCAGAATATGCTAAGGTAAAGTCAAAGTCAAAGAAGTAAGCTGTAGGCAATTTTATCTGGCATTAAAAGTGAGACATGGACAGATTTTTCTACAGTAATATTGATACTTTGCAGCTAATGCCATCAACATTCCCTGAGGGTGTGATGCTAACTGTAGGCATGCTGTGTCTGAGGCTTTGTTAGACTTTATTCTAAGCTTTATTTTAACACAATGTAACCAGAAAGAGCTGACTTAGTTGGGACTGCAACAAGGCAGCTGATTTGTGCTGTTAAACAAGTACCTCTCAAATAACATTACAGTCACACTAACTCACATTAGCCATCAGTTTTTCAGTTAGTCACTCTTAAATTTTTGGTTGAAAATCAAACATGATCATGAACGCTCATACTGATCCCAGGCTCCTGAAAATGTGTTCCATTAAATCCATCTTGAGTTTTCAAACAATCTTAAAGATCCCATGACATGGTACTTCTTGATGCTTTTATATGGCTCCTTAATGGTTCCCTAATACTGTAAATGAATCCTTCTTCAAAATCAACACTCAGTGCATGAGAAACAGAGATAAGATGAGAAAGAGTCATAAATATCTCTCTCAAACACTTTATTCTGGGTGTTGTTGCTTGAATGCAAATGAGGAGAAAAGAGCTGGCCTATAGTAGAGGGTGGGGGCGTGGCCAAACTCTCCGCTTTCTGCTGTCAGCTCTCAGCTGATCCATTTCCGTGTTTTTGCACAGGGGGAGAGATTTGAAGCGTTCCATTGAAAAATAAACACATTTCCACAGAAAATAAAATTAAACCACTGCTGTTCAAAGGTCCAGAGGCTCAGATAAAGGACTTCCGAGCCTAGAAACACTCGGACGTGCCTCCAGGCAAATAAAAAAACGCATTTCGCATTGCCTAGCGCATTCGCTGAGTACAGACAGACGGGGGTGGAACTGCATTTGCATTTTTTTTTTCGATCTGACGTCAATAAGGTGCCTTGTTCAAAATCGCCCGTTTGAGCTCCGATTTTTTGTAACGCAGAAAAGGATCGCAAATGCTCAGTTTAGACATTTCGCAACTTTTAACCATGGGGGGGGGGGCTAAACAGGGTAGGGGAGCTCACATTAACGTTCAAAAACCTCAGAAAGTGAAAATTTCATGCCATGGGACCTTTAAAACGTTTTTTGGCAGTGTTTGCTAATGTGTGCATGTGTTTCCATGGTAACTGGTGAATATTCCAGCAATAGAGATGCATGTAGAACACCCCCAGTGTGATGTCACAACCAGTGTTGGGCAAGTTACTCAAAAACTGTAATGCACTACTTATTACTTGTTACTGTCATTTTAAAGTAATGCCTTACATTACAATATTACTCTAAATAAAACGTAAGGCATTACACTACTTTTGCATTACTTTAGTTACTCTCGCCAAAATGACTGGAAATAAGGATTTGGCAATCTACAGTGCAAATCTCTCAGGTGTCATGATTTTCACCTGCCATCCAGGAGGTTTTGGGAGCCTGCAGACTGTATCGTTCCCTGTCCCATCCCCTCCTTTCCTGACTAATTTCGTGGTGCTATGGCTCCTCTGCAAGTGCTTCGTCAAATTGAGGTTTGGGATTCACACACAGTGTGCATTTAACTAAAATGTTCTTGGAGTCTTTATTTTGAACGAAGTGAAAGTAGTGGGCGTATGCCCATCTTGAAAAGGAGCCTTCACTATCCGATTCTTCTGGTTCTGTCATCCTTTGTCAGTCTGCCAGTTCGAGACGAAGTAAAAGGAAATGGAATGGTCTGCGTGGACTTTTATATCACTAGCTGATCTCGTGGAACTTTGTATGAAATGTAATGTTCTGCGCGGACTTATCAGATTCAGTAGTTGATCTCGCGGTGATCCGCGAACTTTGTATGAAGAAAACGCAAAACCCACAAAAACAAAGTAGGTTAAAAATGCATTGTAATGTGCATTACTGGCATTGTAACGAGTAATATATTACCGATTTTCTTCCCTGTAATGCGTTACATTACTGCGTTACACCAAAAAGTAATGCATTACAGTAATTAATTACTTTTGTAATGAGTTACTCCCAACACTGGTCACAACACATGTGTCCAACCGCAGGAAAACCAATACCAAGTCGGAGGCGTTTTGAGTTATTCACAGATTCTGAAAGTACAGGTTCTAAGCTTTCCAATGATGTCTTACATGTGAAAATCTGACAATATTTTAAAAAGTTATCTCTATTTGAAAGCAGCCATAGCAGATCCCAGAAATTCCAGAAACAGCCTCTCAAAGTTTGGTCTCTTCAGCCCTCCTTGCCTAACAAGCATTTTTGAAATTAAAAATGTATGTTTTTAACGTCACTAATGCTGTTATCTGAAACATGGAGAGGCTTCATCATGATCTCAACTAGCACATTCTGCAAAAAAACGAAAATCACAAATTTTGATTAAAAAAAACAAAACACAAAAAACGCATTTCCTGAGAATCTGTAATGCCGACATGTGCCATCAGCTTCCGTGGTGGGACACATATTTAAGACCCTGTGATCAACACGAGCATTCATGGTCCTGTTTAGATGTTTCATTTTCTACAAAGAAGTGAGAGTGGCTAATTGAAAAACTGTTGGCTAATGCTACCAGCATGTGAGAGACTTGCTTAAAAGTGCAAATCATTTCACCTGTTGTATTTCCAACCAAGTCAGTTCTTTCTGGTCAGACTGTGTTAAAATGAAGATTAGATTAAGTCTAATTTACGTAACAGACAGAGTAGTGCTTTCAGTTAGCTTCAAACTTCCAGGGAACAACATCAGCTGCAAAATATCAATAGAAAAGTCTGCCCCCATCATCACATTCTAGAACCTGAGAATCCCCTTCCCCCCGTCTTTACCTGTGCGGTGCAGTCTGTGGCGGTGCAGGTGGGCGTGCTGCTGGAGGACGTCTGCCAGCCGCCCCACCGCTGCCCCACTGCCAGAGCTGCCCCGGGACGAGGAGGACGAGGAGGCGCTGGAGCCCGTGGTGGTGCTGGAGGAGGCCGGGTGCAGCCCTCGGCTCACCCAGTGCTCCGTGCCCAGGCTGTTCTCCAGGCTGGATGTTCCATCTCCCCTTCCTCCTCCCCCACCCACACGGTCCTCCTCTGGGCACTCCTCCTCTCCGTCTGCCTCCCCCTCCGAGCCGGACGACGTGTCTGTGGATAAGAGAGCACAGGAAGAACTTACTTTAAAAGGTCTTAATGAACACATACTATGAAAAAATATACTGTTGTCCGCTCATCAAAAACTATCTTGTATTTTTATTTCATTCATGCTTATTTCATTAATTCATTAAGCCAAAATCATCTTCCCTGAGACTCAAAAATGCTGTTTGCCATCAGACATTAGGTTTAGTTTTGTCACAGATAAAACTCACAATGAATGCATGGCTCTGTTAGGCTCTATTAACGTAACATTCAAAGGGAATAAGACTTCATTTATTTACTTTCTAAATGTTAATTCCCATTGCTGACAGCAGAGGTAAATCTAATGCCTAACTGGAAATGGAGGTGAAGCTTATAAAGGTTCATTTTCCAAATGTAAACATTATTTTAAGTTTGAAAATATGAAACAATTATCTCAAGGCCAAAAGCATGTTTAAAAGAGAAGAAGGCATGTTGGAATTTGGGTTGCACAATATATTGCAACTGAAATAATTTGAGTTTGCACAATTACAACTGTTCACAACTGTCCTGGGCTGTCCTCTGGGCTCTGTAGAGGAGGTGGCTGAGAGGAGGGTGTTGGCCAAACTTAGGTCCATCATGGACGACACCTTTCACCCTCTGCACCGGACTGTAGAGGAGCTGAGCAGCTCCTTCAGCAGCCGACTGAGGCACCCCCAGTGCAAGAAGGAGCAGATCCTTCATCCCCACCACCATCAGACTGTATAATTCTATATTCTATATTCTCTTATTTACTTATTTTATTATTATTACTTATCTTGTCTGTATGCACTTTCTTGTTCAAACTTTATTTTGCACTAAACTGCCTGGAGCTAATGTGGCAAGTGAATTTCTCCTATGTCAGATCAATAAAGCCTTATCTTAACTTATTAAATGTCATCTGCAAAGAACAAAAGTATTCATTCATTCATTTTTCTTCCGCTTTTTTTTCCATTTTCTGGGTTGCGGGGGCAGCAGTCCAAGCAGTGTTCTGCTGCCCAGAACACCATGCACCAGCCCCCATGACCCACCTCCCGCGGGTGGTGGGTCCACAGGAGGACGGCTCACATCACAACAGGCCTTGATGTATCTTCTGCCATGGGGGCTACCAGTGTCCACAGACACTGGGGGCGAGGTGGGGATAAGTGTCTTGCCCAAGGACACAACGGCAGCGCTCATCTGTGGGAGCTGGGGATAAGTGTCTTGCCCAAGGACACAACGGCAGCGCTCATCTGTGGGAGCTGGGATCACATGCGATCAACCCGTCAAGAGCGGGATTCGAACCGCTAACCCCTGGATCACGAGACATATGCTCTACCAACTGAGCTACTGCCGCCCCAAGAACAAAAGTAGCTTTATAAAAAAAAACTTGTTTAATCTATAGCAGACTTCCACAAACATGTTCTGAAATGCATGGGATTCTTGTATTAGTTGAATTTGTTGTTTACAATGTGCACACTCAACAGAATCCTACTTTTAAAACATATCTAAATGGAACCCCAAATGATACTGCCATTATGTTTCCTTTTTGAAATGTGTTTAATTTCATTTGAGCCTGTTTGTGAGCTTGTTTGGTATGCTGATGGTATCTCCTGTACAGTAGATGCTTGCTTACATTCCATGATGTCACCCAGAAAGGGCCCATACACCTAGTTCAAGTCTGTTTATCTTTTATTTTGTGTTGTGTTTTGTGCCACATTAGCATTTGCTACCACTGCCTTTAGAGAGTTAACTGGTACACAGTCCACATCACAGGTGTTTCTATTGCTAAAAAATAACCTGAAAAACATGCATTCTAATTGTGAGCAGGCTCTCCACAACTCTGACCTGTAACTTGGCTCTATTTATTGCTTTAGCTTGTTTTAAAAATTATCCCTTCTTGGTGCACAAGTAGAGAACAAGTTCTTGTCTGGCAACATTGGCATTTAGTTTTCCATGTTATTTTAAAGGTGCACTATGCAAGTTTTCTGATGTTTCCATGGTTGTTATTGCTTTGCCTGAAAAGTTTCACGGCATGACATTTAACTTTTCCATGATATTTTAAAATGTAATTACAGGTGTGTCCATTGTTAAAGGTCCCATGGCATGAAATGTTCACTTTCTGAGGTTTTTGAACGTTAATGTGAGCTCCCCTAACCTGTTTAGGCCCCCCCATGGCTAAATGTCTAAACTGAGCATTTGCGGTCCTTTTCTGCATTAGAAAAAAACACAGCTCAAACGGGCGATTCTGAACAAGGCAACTATGTTACGTCACATCGAAAAAAGAAATGCAAATGCAGTTCCACCACCGTCTGGATCTCCACCTCCTGTCTCTGGAAATCACGCCCAGAGAGTTTGGACCGCGAAGGAGCTACGCAATGCGAAATGCGTTTTTTTATTTGCCTGGAGGCACGTGCGAGTGTTTCTAGGCTCGGAAGTCCTTTACCCGACCCTCTGGACCTCTGAAACAGCAGTGGTTTAATTTTATTTTCTGTGAAAATGTGTTTTTTTCATTGAAAATCCTCCCCTTTCTTCCTCCGTGCTTAAAACGCGGAAGTGGGAGACAACGCACAGTAACAAGGAACCAGCGGGCGCATTTGGCCCCCCCCCCACCCGCTCCTCTAACCTATCTGTGTCCTTCTCATTTGCATTCAAGCAACAAGGCCCAGAATGAGTTGTTCAGAGAGGGATTTTCTGACTCTGACTCTGTACATGTGTCTTTCTCATGCACTGAGTGTTGATTTTGAAGAAGGATTCATTTACAGTATTAGGGAACCATTAAGGAGCCATATAAAAGCATCAAGAAGTACCATGTCATGGGACCTTTAAAGGTACACTGTGTAGGATGGTGGCGCATTGGTGGATGGTGGGTATTGCAATTCCGGTTCTAGCTACGGCAGACCTCGAGGGTCATAAACAACAGTAATAAGTAGCAGAATCTCCCAGGAACCAGTAGCTCGCGGTATGCGCAAGCAACGCGTAACCCGCCATTAACCCGAAAGTGAAAGTGTGTGAAATCCACGGGCCAGTACCGACACCTATAAAGAAAACGGCGAAGGCGGAGCCCAAAATACAGTATGTCCTTCTGCTGCTCTCATACTTAAAATGGATGCCGCTACATGGGGAAGATCCCCCTTTTATGCAGGTGAAATCGACTATATCTAAGTCCAACAGAATACTTTGATTTCATGATGGAAGTGAAAAGGCTTGGAAAACACTGTATTTTTGAATGGGTATCTTCAATTTCAGTAATTAACAGGTAAAAACCTTACACAGTGTCCCTTTAAATTATACTGTGAAAAACATGCACTTTTATTGTGGACAGGCTTTCCACTGATCTGACATGTAACTTGGCTAGTCCCTATAAATAAGCTTAATGCCATACTATGGAACATTGGAGCCAAAGCAACAACATCCACATGGAAACAAGCAACAAGCAGGCTTTAACTTCTTCCAGAAAAGTTTCATTTCGGAGTAAAGTTTCACTTACCTGGCCAGCCAAATGATATCTCTCTGTATTTCCTATACAGCGCGATACCATTTGGACACCCTCCATCCACCCTCGCACCTCCGGTTACAAACGGACTCCGCGATTCTGATTCGTTCAAAGATGGTGACGTCAGTGCACCCGCCTTTGCCCGCAAAGTCACTCTTAGGCAGCGGAAGTTCCGCCTCAGTTTTGAATCAAGATGGTGCAATCTCTGATTGGTTCACTTAGCTGTCTGTCTACGCGCAACCGCAGCGCATTTTGGACCAAGCGTTACCAGACTCACTCGCTGATACAGCGATGAGTCATGGATTCTTCCAGGCAAAAGTTTCACCTCTATATTACCTTTGTTTATATGGCATAACACTGAATACTTTATTTTATTTGGTCTCTCCCCCCTTTTACTTTTCTTCTCCACCTTCTGTCTTCTTCTCTCTCCTTCCTTCCTTCTTTCCTTCCTTCTCTCTCTTTCTCTACCTTCTCTCCTTGAATCTCTTTCTCCCTCATTCCTTCCTTTCTTCCTCTCTCTATTTCTCTACTTTCTGTCTTCCTCTCTCTCCCATTCTCCATCATGCCTTCTTTCTTTGACCCCCCCCCTCTCTCCCCCACTTCACCGTCCATCGCTCCCCCAGTCTGCAGCCATCTCTTTGTGTGAGCGAGTGGTGCTAGCTCTTCTTTAGCTCGTGTGGTTTTGGCGGCTGGAAGGAGAGGGTGAAGGTTGGCGGGGGCGGTCTGGTGTTTGCATGTCATTTCCATACAGCTCCGGGGTGGACACAGGGGGCAGATGGGGCAGGTGATGGGGTTAGAGGGGCAGGTGGTGGGGTGGTTCGGCTGCAGGAGGGGAGCGATGTGCAGATATGAGGAAGAACAGAGGCTGACCCAGTTCTCACAGGTGCTCAAGGCGTCTCAGTGGGGGGTGAGCTGAGGCCTGACCTACTGGAGCCACAATATGCTCCGGTACTTTCAAACAATAATAAATATGGGTAGAGCAGTAAATGTCATTATTTTAACGATGCAATTAAATCATTTCAGGCTGTTAATTAAAGTGGTCAGGAGTGAATGCTGGCCTATGAGCATTCCAACGAGGAATAGACTAGTCTATGTGCTCTTATACACTCAACAAAAATATAAACGCAACACTTTTGTTTTTGCTCCCATTTTTCCTGAGATGGACCCAAAGATCCAAAATTCACTCCAGATACACAACACTACCATTTCTCTCAAACATTGTTCACAAATCTGTCCAAATGTGTGACAGCGAGCACCTCTGCCCCGCCGAGACAATCCACCCCACCTCACAGGTGCGCCACATCAAGATGCCGATCCGACATCATGACCAGTGCACAGGTGCACCCCAGACTGCCCACAATAAAAGGCCACCCCGAAATGTGCATTTTTTTGCTTTATTGGGGGTCTGGGGACTCAGAACCAGTCAGTATCTGGTGTGACCACCATTTGCCTCATGCAGTGCAACACATCTTCTTCGCATAGAGTTTATCAGATTGTCAGTTGTGGCCTGTGGAATGTTGGTCCACTCCTCTTCAAAGGCTGTTATGGACGAAGAACACAGGTGCATTTTATTGATGGCATTTTGAATGCACAGAGATACCGTGATGAGATCCTGAGGCCCATTGTTGTGCCATACATCCATGAACATCACCTCATGTTTCAGCAAGATAATGCACGGCCCCATGTTGCAAGGATCTGTACACAATTCTTGGAAGCTGAAAATGTCCCAGTTCTTGCATGGCCAGCATACTCACCGGACATGTCACCCATTGAGCATGTTTGGGATGTGCTTGACCGGCGTATACGACAGCGTGTACCAGCTCCCACTAATATCCAGCAACTTCACACAGCCACTGAAGAGGAGTGGACCAACATTCCACAGGCCACAATTGACAATCTGATAAACTCTATGTGAAGAAGATGTGTTGCACTGCATGAGGCAAATGGTGGTCACACCAGATACTGACTGGTTCTGAGTCCCCAGACCCCCAATAAAGCAAAAAAAAAACTGCACATTTCGGGGTGGCCTTTTATTGTGGGCAGTCTGGGGCACACCTGTGCACTGGTCATGATGTCGGATCGGCATCTTGATGTGGCGCACCTGTGAGGTGGGGTGGATTGTCTCGGCGGGGCAGAGGTGCTCGCTGTCACACATTTGGACAGATTTGTGAACAATGTTTGAGAAAAATGGTAGTGTTGTGTATCTGGAGTGAATTTTGGATCTTTGGGTCCATCTCAGGAAAAATGGAAGCAAAAACAAAAGTGTTGCGTTTATATTTTTGTTGAGTATACTTGTTCTGATACAGCTCAAAATCATTCTAAAACTTCAGGAAAGGTTCATTTCTGTCCTGTGAATGTGACTTTTTTAGTATTGATACCTGCTTAAATTGGTATCTAGTTTTCTATACTAGTTTTAATATTGGTTAATACAATATGATACTTTTGACAACTCTCATGTCTATGGCCTCATTTGACTGTTTTATTTTCTTTGTGTCTCTTTCTCCAGACTGGGGTTGCATGGAGTTCAAACAGGGACACTGCGGTAGTCTCCTCTCTCACCCAGACACCCACCCACCCTCTCTTTTGTACCATCTCCTCCCTCTCTCTCCCCTACCTCCTACCTCTTTAGACAAAATTCTGCTCCATTTTCATAAACTCCTGTGCTTCTCTTCTGTTTCTCCTTGGACAGTTTGGGTGACGACCATATTGTCTGGCTGTGTTTTGTTTTGGCGTTTTAGGTCCCGCTGGTGTCACAGACCTGATTTGTCATTCAAACAGACGGCAAAGCATCATGGGAGTTTACGAGTGGAGATGCCTGGTGTCTGGATTGTCATATCAGAGTGGGGGGGGTGGACTATAGTGACCGGACAATAGTGAAAGAAAACTTTTTAAAGATCCCATGACATGGTACTTCTTGATGCTTTTATATGGCTCCTTAATGGTTCCCTAATACTGTAAATGAATCCTTCTTCAAAATCAACACTCAGTACATGAGAAACAGAGATAAGATGAGAAAGAGTCATAAATATCTCTCTCAAACACTTTATTCTGGGCGTTGTTGCTTGAATGCAAATGAGGAGAAAAGAGCTGGCCTATAGTAGAAGGTGGGGGCGTGGCCAAACTCTCCTCTGTCAGCTCTCAGCTGATCCATTTCCGTGTTTTTGCACGGGGGGAGAGATTTGAAGCGTTCCATTGAAAAATAAACACATTTCCACAGAAAATAAAATTAAACCACTGCTGTTCAAAGGTCCAGAGGCTCAGATAAAGGACTTCCGAGCCTAGAAACACTCGGACGTGCCTCCAGGCAAATAAAAAAACGCATTTCGCATTGCCTAGCGCATTCGCAGTCCAAACTCTCTGGGCGTGATTTACAGAGACGCTGAGTACAGACAGACGGGGGTGGAACTGCATTTGCATTTCTTTTTTCGATCTGATGTCAATAAGGTGCCTTGTTCAAACTCGCCCGTTTGAGCTCCGATTTTTTGTAACGCAGAAAAGGATCGCAAATGCTCAGTTTAGACATTTCGCAACTTTTAACCATGGGATGGGGGGGCCTAAACAGGGTAGGGGAGCTCACATTAACGTTCAAAAACCTCAGAAAGTGAAGATTTCATGCCATGGGACCTTTAAATCTCACTTGAGTAATGTCTTGGAACATTATTTTGTATATTATACTCAGTTAATGTTATTTTGAAGTACCTCTTATTTGAGTTAAATTTTTGACTACTACACCCACCTCTGTTTGAAAGCCTACACTCTCAGTCATATTTATGGAGGAATGTCTCGGGTGTATTTAAATGCATTATGAGCTGCATTCTGTGGTCACAGTGGGACCACATATACTTCATAACACAAGTGTATAAAAGTGTATATGCCAAGATTAGAGGGTGCCGGGATTTGGGGGTAAGAGCTTTATAAGAATGGTGAGCTGTGTAACTTTTCCGATAGAGGGTGCGCAACCTGTTTGTCACCATGGAGATGTTATTGCTTTGCCTGGAATATCCCAATGAGATAGTTCCGGAAAGTAGTTAGCTAGGTAGCTCCTCCCTACAGCAAGATATAAGCAAGTGTCTTACCAGTATTCTTATTAGAGCTGACGAAGCCTCTCGGATGAGCGGCGAAACGTTTTCAACCAAACAAACTTTGTCCAGTTGACAAATTGAACTTCTCCTGTTATCATGGATTCTACCTGGACGACTGAGGGACTTTTCACGCATCCCACAGTATGGCATATTACTTGTATCTATCTCTATGTAGATAAGAAGGTGGTACAGAAAGTAACAGGTTAGATCTGTGGAGTGGTGACCCTGCAGATAGTAAAAAAAAAAAAAAAAAAAAGCATGATAGATAAGTTTAATGCCATACTGTGTGACATCCCAGGCAACAACACCATATACCACCATATTGCCTAAACATATTCCTAGTCTGTGATTGTTGTTCACTGACAATGGCAATAAGAGCTAGACTGATCTCCATGGAGACAAGCAGGTTGTGGATCCTGCAACAGAAATGTTACATAGCGCATGAGTCCACAACTTGAGTTATTTACCAAGTTACATTAGAGAGTTTACAGCTTTTATTGTAGAAAAAACTGTCAGACGATATATCAGGCCTTTATGTAACAGTCTAGTGTTTACTGACCTAAGCACTTTTAAAGCACTTAAAGGCCCGGTACCAGATTTTTTCCCCACATCTATTTCAGCAAAATTTGTCTTGACCCAGCAGTTCTTGAGGTTAAAGGTGCGCTGTGTAACTTTTTGGTAGTGGGTCCGTCCGGTTAGAAGAATGTCACTGATATTAATTAGATCAACCTCACATTTTTAACATTTTCAATTACAAATGGTTTTATAGCTCAAACATACATAGCAAAACAAGACATTCTGACTGTGAGCGCCTCTCCACAGATCTGACCTGTAACTTGGTCTGGTTTGGTCTCCATGATGCACAGGTTTAATGCCATAATGTGCAACATTAAAGACAAAGTAATAACATCTCTGTGGAGAAAAGCATTTGACAGACCCTCCACCAGAAAGGTTACGCAATGCACCTTTAAAATAGGTTTGCTGTGTATTGTCTGCATCTGAGTGCAATGTCAGCATGCTAGTTGTTGTTAGCTTTTTATCACAGCAAACATTCTGGTCTCTGAAAATTGTGCTTATAAACTGAATAATTAAGATGCTCAGAATGCATAAGGTAAGTGAGGAATGACTTTGGACCACTGTGAACTGTTTTAAATGAGCTAGTTCTGTTTTTTTATGTTTTAAAAGCAGTACAAATTAGATACAGCTTTTTAAATACTGATTCTTAAGACCAGAAATATAAAAAACAATATGAGCCGTCCCAGAAGAGAACAGCCAGGACAAACTGTTACATGTTTACAATTACAGTGTCCAGAACAAGTCCTTCTATAGAGATACGTGGTGATTATAGGCTCATTGTGGTAGTGACAAGGCTGTGTCCGAAGCTTACACCCTCAATCAGTTTACAAGGCTGAAATACAGTTAATTATACAAACCATTCAAAATGCAGACACTTGGGGGACAGTTATTTTGTTATAGCCTATGGGAATACGGCAATGCTAAAATGAGAAAAACTACTATGCTTCAACTGATTTAGCTATTTTCTTAAAGTAAACTTATAAAATAGACTTTTTTGACTGTTTAAGATAAGATAAGATAAGACTTTATTGATCTCACACAGGAGAAATTCACTTGACACATTAGCTCCAGGCAGTTTAGTGCAAAGAAAGTTAGAACAAAATGCTTGTGCATACAGACAAGATAAGTAATAATAATAATAAAATAAGTAAATAGGAGAATATAGAAAAAAATTGCATGTTTAGACTATATATATTGGAGTTATACAGTCTGGTTGCCTGGAAGAATCCATGACTCATCGCTGTACCAGCGGCGAGTCTGGTAATGCTTGGTCCAGAATGCGCTGCCGTTGCGCGTAGACAGACAGCTAAGTGAACCAATCAGAGAACAGTTAACGGACAGCGACGTGAACCAATCAAACAAAAGAAAAGAAAGAAAAGAATGGCCTCTAGAGCTGTCAGCTGCTGTGGTTTTAAGGAATCGATGTGTTTTAGGTCATTTAAGACCAATTTTACAGCTGAATGGAAGGGACGTGCAGTTCTCCGATGTGCCATCTTGATTCAAAACTGAGGAGGAACTTCCGCTGCCTAAGAGTGACGTTGCGGGCAAAGGCGGGTGCACTGACGTCACCATCTTTGAAAGAATCAGAATCGCGGAGTCCGTTGTTAACCGGGGGAGCGAGGGTGGAGCGAGGGTGTCCAAATGGTATCTCGCTGTATAGCAAATACAGAGAGATATCATTTGGCTGGCCAGGTAAACAGTCTGATAGCGGTGGGGATGAATTGTTTAACCATGCTATATTGTTGTTCACTGGTCAAAAACATACTTAAGTTGTATTTAGTTTCATTCACACTTGTTTCATTAGTCCATTAATCCAACATTGTCTTCTCTGACCCTCAAAAAAGATCAGCTTGCATTTTGGTTGTTTAGTTGCATCATAGATAAAACTTCTGACTTCTCCTACACTGTTTTTAACCTCTTACGCTGCGGACGGCCCGTGCACGGTCCCGCTCACTCTTTTTTTTTTCTTTTCGCATGAAAACACACATTCCCGATCGTGTAACATGACAATCTACACATCAAATGAAACCTTACAGTCTCCTCTTTTTGACTATGCAATTCATTTCCCGGCAAACAATCACTCCCCGAGCACATGGGGCTTTTATACGGAAAAGCACAAAACGAGGTTTGTTACTTTGCTTACCTTTGAAGTTTCTGGACAGGTCAGACATCAGCATTTCACCATAAACTTGGTCTCAATCTGTCCGTAAGGATCCAGCGAATAAAATCCAATAAAACAATTTTGTCCAAAACACGTGTTAGATCCATTACGACAGCGAAAGTCTTCCCAACTTACATAAGCGCCGGTGTTTTTTTTCCACTTCTTTAGCCTAAATCAAGCTAAATATATCTTTCCTCACTAAATCCGCGCTACAGCTGCTAAACACAAGGGTAAACTTCAGATTGACAGTTGGATTGGCCATAAATGAGAGGTCTGGGCTGCTCTAGAGCTGTAAAAGTCCAATCAAGTGTGGCGCACTACTAAATTTGCTGATTTTGATCTTTGATCTTTGAAAATACAATTTTAGAAAGCATATTTTGAGCTTATTTCCTGTTATATTTTTGTGTTTTTCTTACTAGTGTCATCACTGTGTACCAATAAAGCCCAACTGATCAGAAAATAATTATGTATAGTGAAAAATAAAGCATGTACTGCATTTCTTCTGCAGATAAGGAGCCCTACCACGACCGGAGCAACAAAGAACGGATGGGCAGCAGTGGTGACCGCCCACATGGCAGGCTGAAGTGTAGAAGATGTCAGATGACAGCTGTAAAACGTTCTACCTGTGACACTGCACTCTGCTTTAGTCAAACAAGGGACTGCTACAATCAGTGGCACACACCAGACTCTTAGTGTGTAAATACCTGTAAATATGTGTGTAACGTTTAGTGTCCATGGTTTTTTGAAAATGTATACAGTGTTATAGAATTTTTCAATACATATTTTCATTTTCAACACTTGTTTGGTCTATTTTTGATTGAAAAAAAACACTTTTTTATAGAATGTAATTCTCAGGGACATAATATAGTGACCTTGTGTGCAGAAATGGATTCCTCTAGTTGTAAGCTTTCAGTAGAGCCCTCAATGATGTCTGTAGGTTGAATGAGTCAAAAGTTATTAAACGTTTTCTAAATGTTTCCAATTTGGATAGGTTTGGATAGGTTTGGATAAAGGCATGATCCCTGTATAAAACGCCTGCACAAAGTATAACAAAAAGTGGAGTAAAAAGTTTATTTTTACAGCTATTGATTCCCAATTTGAAATTTGTGAAATTTGTGAAATTTTGGTGTATTTTAGGCCTCAGCTATGAACAGCAGCTATAGACACCTTTTATATTTACAAAAAAATTAGGCGAGGATAAAAAAAACACTTTTTATTTGGTGTTCCAAGGTGTGTAACTTTTTTCCAATCACATTTGGAGTGAATGTAAATGCTGAGGGTAAAACTAGAGAACGTTGCCTTTACACAGAGACCAAACATTTGTATATAATCCATATACTTCAATAACAGGTATGATTTTAATTTGGAGAGGTCCTTTTAGGGACAATTGCTCAAAAAAGGCCCTCCACCCCCATAAACCATCACTAGATTCATTCTACAGACAAATTGTATTTACAACAAACACATGGCTCTATTAGCATGTTAAGTCCTGTTGCTGACAGCAGGGGGAGCTCCAATGCCTAAATTCCTCATTGGAAACAGAATAGTAGTTTATAAAGTGTGTTTCCCAAATGCAGACATTATTTTAAGCTAGAAATAGTTCTTATTCCAATAAATAAATAAATAAATTGTACTTATTCTAAACCAAAATGCATAGGTACGTCATAGGTTATAATCTTTTTGACCTATTTATATTTTTATTTGCTTAATTTTGGGAAACCTTGGGCACACATTGTAGAGCTATTTGTCAAACATTTATTAAATTGCAAGTGTTTTTATTTCTTTAAAGATCCCATGACATGGTACTTCTTGATGCTTTTATATGGCTCCTTAATGGTTCCCTAATACTGTAAATGAATCCTTCTTCAAAATCAACACTCAGTGCATGAGAAAGAGAGATAAGATGAGAAAGAGTAATTTTTCTCTCTCTGAACAGGCCATTATGGGCGTTGTTGCTTGAATGCAAATGAGGAGAAAAGAGATGGCCTATAGTAGAGGGTGGGGGCGTGGCCAAACTCTCCGCTCTCCACTATCAGCTCATCCATTTCCGTGTTTTTGCACGGGGGGAGAGATTTGAAGCGTTCCATTGAAAAATAAACACATTTCCACAGAAAATAAAATTAAACCACTGCTGTTCAAAGGTCCAGAGGCTCAGATAAAGGACTTCCGAGCCTAGAAACACTCGGACGTGCCTCCAGGCAAATAAAAAAACGCATTTCGCATTGCCTAGCGCATTCGCAGTCCAAACTCTCTGGGCGTGATTTACAGAGACGCTGAGTTCAGACAGACGGGGGTGGAACTGCATTTGCATTTCTTTTTTCGATCTGACGTCAACAAGGTGCCTTGTTCAAACTCGCCCGTTTGAGCTCTGATTTTTTGTAATGCAGAAAAGGATCGCAAATGCTCAGTTTAGACATTTCGCAACTTTTAACCATGGGGGGGGGCTAAACAGGGTAGGGGAGCTCACATTAACGTTCAGAAACCTCAGAAAGTGAAAATTTCATGCCATGGGACCTAAACACCTTAAAAAAAGTGATTGAACACACCTTTCACTAGAAATTGTCCAGTAAGTTTAATGTCTTACTGTTGAACATTCATCTCTATGGAGACAAGCAAGGGGCAGAAAAGTTACATAGTGCATCTTTAAATTTGCATAGTATTTAAATGATAAACTAACTCCATGTCCATACATTATCTAAACTAGATATTCAAACAGTATATTTCACATTTTCTTTTAAAATTATATTTAGAGCCAGGTTGACATCTATCGTTTGATGAGCTAAATGTAATTTATAATTTTGAAGCAAATTTTATAGATGATCAGTGAAAGTGACTTGATGTGCTGGTTGTGATATTACAGAGCAGAGGCACAGACTGTTACCTGGGGGAGTGTATGCATCCATAGAAGTCTGCACCACCAGAGACCTTCTTTTAGAGGGCATGGGCACGGCCATTTTCCTCTCTTTGTGTTTGGCCAGAGCCGCCTGCACCGCCTCTGTGTGCACATCTGCAAACAACACCACCAAAAGATCAATAACACATCACTGAACTGAAACTAAGGAGAGTGCATCAGTTATCTGAAATATCAGCATATTGGAGGACTTCCCCAGATATCAGTATTGGTTCAATACCGAAAATTTGCTCTTTGGAACTGATATTTTTTCTGCATTTCTGCAAGGGCTGAAAATTATCCAAATGATTCAAGAGAAGGTGTGAGGAGTTTAAAAACACAGTGGAACACTATACCACATGACATAAAGTGGAACAGAGTGTTTTCTGTTTGAGAGAAAAACACAGCCTAAATATGCAGGATTTGTGTAAATGAAACAAAACATAACCTCAGGTATGTTTTTGATGGGGAAACAACATCATAATAATATTATAGATCAGGGAATAATTTAATATGGGCCCTTTAAATCCTGAACATAAGTCTGAGTAACTTTAACTTATTCTTCCCCACCTTATTTTGAAAGTACATTAATTTAATTTGAAGGTCATTTAATGAATATTTAGCAACTGAAAATACTATAAAAAATTCAAATAGATTATCTGTAAACTTTCCGCTCTAAAAACACAACAGATATAATGAATAATAAATGCTACAATTATCAAAACGGTTATGAAAGTCTCATTGATATGCTAATGCTAGCCTCCAAGTTCTTCAGTCTCCTTATCTCATTATCTAGTTTGAGGAAGGAGCTATCTGCGAAAATTAAAAACTGTTATCACATTTTTTCCATAGCCCGTAAAAAAGTGATCTGATTAATGAAGCTAATTATAACATAATTAAATTTGATTTTATGGGATAAGACAGAGGTAGATACAACAGCAAAAGATTACCCGTGTGTTAATTCTCCTTAAAGGAAAAGTAACATTTTTTACAATTTGAGCCTTATTTCGGTAATAAAACAAGTTGTTTTACTCACCCATATCACTTTGGTGTCATATGGAGCATTTCCGGAGATGTTTTAGATTAGCGTTAGGCTAACACCGTTAGCCTAGCGCGACTTATAGCCATAGCTCGGGGCATTCCCCGAGCATGTAATATGCCCCGTGCGGGCTCCAAATAACACAAACTTTAGCACTTTTCAAATCATAGAAGCTCGATGTCTTTAGTCTACGATTTCGTTTGAATCAAAAGTGGCCTGTAATCCGACATTTATCCATAGTTTACAGCTATGCGTTCCATGTTTGGGTCCCGGCAGCTGCGAGCACACTCCGCGCATGCGCACTGGCGTCCTCATCTACTCGAAACTATGGCTAAATCTCGGATTACAGGCCACTTTTGACCAAACGAAATCGTAGACTAAAGACATCGAGCTTCTATGATTTGAAAAGTGCTAAAGTTTGTGTTATTTGGAGCCCGCACGGGGCATATTACATGCTCAGGGATTGCCCCGAGCTATGGCTATAAGTTGCGTGTTAGCCTAACGCTAATCTAAAACATCTCCGGAAATGCTCCATATGACACCAAAGTGATATGGGTGAGTAAAACAACTTGTTTTATTACCGAAATAAGGCTCAAATTGTAAAAAAAAGTTACTTTTCCTTTAAGCTTTTCCTGAGTTTTTGTTTAGTATCCATCCTAGTATTTGTTCAAACTGAAAATAACTATAGTCCTCTCTGCCCCAGATGCCCTCTCACTCATGATTAAACCCAGACAGACAGACAGAGCTGCAGTAATGGAGCTCGTACCTGATCTGTAGCGCTCATCTCTGGAGCCTGATAACCGTCGGCGGTTGTAGCGGGACGATGAAGATGGAGTGACCGGAGTCTTCCTCTCCTGGCCCATAGGCGCTTCAGAGCCAGATACTGGACACACAGAACAGGGAGGTTAGTGGAGACGGTTTTTGGTATAAAGCAGGATCTGCTGATGTATCTGCTCTTGGTAAAAGTATGTTAAATGGATGTAATGTGAATGCAAAAACTTAAACATAAAATTAACATTCTCCGGTCCCCCCGCCCCCCCACGCTTCACTATTAATACATTTTGTTGAAAATCTACGAAAGTTTGAGTGTTAAAACAAGAGAGAAATGTGAGAAAATGTTAATACCAGACTGAGAAAAGTGTAGAATGTGTGTGGTGAGGCGTTTACAGCCTTAAAACGTATAATAATTGTAAAATATAAAATGGTCCTACTTCGCAGATTTCACTTATTGCGGGTTATTTCTGGAACCTAACCCCCGCGATAAATGAGGGACCACTGTATAAGGGCCATTTTATACATAAATACAAGATACATGTACGTTTCTTTCTGGTGGTTGCATGTTGCCTGGATGATTCCATAAAAACAGAAAGTTAAAACTAGGGATGGGCATTCGGTGAAGTTTTCTTCGTCGATCGTCGGGAGAATTAATGAGCAATAATCGGTTAATCGTTAACATATTTTGTATTAAAAAGACAACAACCATACACTCATGTGTGTCCGCTTTTACTATGTCTGTCGAGGCTGTGGGGACAGGCGCTTCTCCACGGGAAAGTAAATCTGCAAATCAACATGCGTAGAGGTGGATTAAAGCAAGGCGACACGCATCCTGCAGCCTCTGCTAGCGCGCTCGGAGTTAGCCGCTTTGGAATCCGAGCTAACCGCTGCTAGCCCGCTGTCTCTGTCCTACCTCCTCCACACAACCCAGCCGTATCTGCAGCAATATTTTATTAAGTCGTGAAAACCTTTGCCCTCCACGGCATGTCTGTTTCGATCATCTTTCGTCTTCGCTATCAGTTCGGTGACCTTCTCTGCTCGTTGAGCACTGCAGCTCCTCCTGGTCCGTGCTAGCACCGAGTCCAGGCTAGCCTGTGATAGAGATGATGAACCGCTGCCACCTTCTTTTACCAGACTTGGATGCGCGGTGTTCAAATGATAAATAATTTGTGTTGTCGATGAGGTATATTTGTATGCTGCATTGCAGTGCGCTTGGTCATTTTCTAAATTAAAGTGGTCCCACACAACACTTCGCCACGACCTCTTCATGTTTTGGCGATTGACCTACGGAAGCTCGCATATATCAACTGAGGCGCGCCAACTGAGGCGATTGTTTTTTTGTTTTTGTTTTTTGTCGACGAAAATGAACTTGCTCGGTGAAATTCTTAATGATCAATTATCGGTTAATCGATTAATTATGCCCATCCCTAGTTAAAACCATAGTTCGGAATATTCTCCTTGGAGCTAGAGATGTTTTATGCCATACTGTTGAATATTATAGAAAAGGTAACATTTCCCTGGCATGAAACAAGAGTCAGGTTTGTGGAGATGCAAGTCCACTCAGAGTAAGGACACGTGTTTTTCTTTTAGCGCAATATAAACATCCAAAATGAAAACAAATGCATAAAAAGTTACACACTGTGGCTTTAAAACCATTAAATTTAGTAACAATTCAACCCTTATTCAACCCAGATAACATCATTTACACTGAATTTATCCACAACTGACAATTCTACGCAGACTTTAAACTACACATCGCCTTCCCCAAAGTGCACCTCCATCAGACCGATCGAGCGTTTGATAGCGATAGCATCTGTTAGCGATAGCCCTGTGTTATGGACATCTACCAGAGCAGGATCCTCGCAATCCTCACGTTATACATCTTCATCATCGTCGCATCCCCTCATCCCAAACCGGAGCAGATCGGAAAAGTCCTGAAGAAAACTCCAAAGTGTATTACGTGATCATAAACAAACCCACCAGCAAAGAACACACAAGGCTGCTGGGAAAAGACAAGGCTGTAAAGATTCCCATAGGAGGTAAGATGGACTGGTGTACGGTCTTTTATTGTGTATTTTCAGGACAAGTTTAATAGTCGTCCCTAATAACAGAAAAAGCTAAGGTGTAAATCTAACCAGGAAGACAATATTTCTTTCTTCATTTCTGTAGCTTGTCTATTGTCGAAATATTATACATTGTAAACGACCCCAGGAGCTTTAAAATTTGAGAGAAGGCTGGTGATATAATATTTTGTTCTTTGCAGAGGACATTCTGTTATCTAAATTGCAGGAGGAGTTCAATTGCTGAAAATTACTTCTGCTGTAAATATGTTGAAATCTGATTAACCACTGGCATTTAGACATTCTCAAGTACTTTTGCTTTGCAGTAATGAGCGTGATTTGATGGCACAAGTGCTTTTTAACAAGTCTGAAGATTTAAGGACTGAATAATTGCAGGGTTTCTACCTACGACGCACCAATCCTGGGAAAATGTAAAACTGGAGAATTATTGAAACCAGCCTGAATGATGCAAAATTCAACTCCAGGTACATGTTTGAAGTAGGGCTGTCAGTTTAACACGTTAATTAGATTAATTAATTACAATGCAAATTAACACGCTATAAAAATTAAGGCAATTAATTATGAACGGCAATTCAATGCGCTCGCATTTTAAATTTGGCACGCGGCGAGCAAATCGCTGCCAGTGCCTTTGCACGGCAAGTTTATTTATAAAAAGAACGAAGACGGGACGATCAGCAAGAACGCCCTAATTTTAGGGCTGAACGATCTATCGTTTTAGATCGAAAATCGCGATCTCAGACAACGTGATTTTGGGATCGTTAAAGTTGCTTAAAATCGTTAAAGATCGTTAAAGTTTTTGCAGCGCTCCTAACTGACCCAGGTTTTGTTTCATCAACTATTTCACACATGTATTCCGCCTGGCCCGCCTCCCTGCTAAACCCACCAATCAGAAGCTGCGTGCTGCGTGTGGACAGGTTGGTGAGGCCGGTGTTAGCCGCTCTGCTCCGAGCGAACTCTCAACCCAAATACGCCGTGTAGCCCCGTGCGGTCTGGGGAGTCGCGAGCTGGTGAAGCTGGTGTTAGCCCCAGTTTAATCAATGTCCGTAATCTGTCACTTGAGTGCATGGTGAGAAAGTCCGGAGAAATGTCTAGTAAAAGTGATACTCGGGCCAAACAGACAGATACAACTTCTTTTGCCAGTGTAACTCCGTATGACAGAAGCAGCCAACGACACCAGGAGATAACGACTGCCGTAACACACGACATCGCCAAGGAAATGGTGCCTGTAAACACGGTGACCAAAGAGTGGTTTAAAAGTCTCCTCCGCACGATGGATAAGAGGTATTCCCCTCTGTTGTTAGCTGACAAACTGTTAGCATAAGGCTAGTTTACATTACAAACGCTATAGAAAGGCTACCACGATTAGCATCGCTATATTTAGCATCGCTATATTTAGCATCACTATATTTAAGTTAACTTTAAGTTGCGTTGTATTTTATACGTTTGTTATAAAATACAACAATGATGCTCAATTGAGTAATAAAAGACTGACCTTGCACCACTTTAAAATACTTTTTTTGCTCTACGTAAGACATAGATGCTCTTGTTTGAATGGTATGATGTAGGTTTCTGTGATGTTTACAAATGTTCATGTGCACTGAAGATTCCGAGATTTATCTATAGTTTTGAGTAGATGAGGAGGACAGTGCACATGTGCGGAGTCACAGCTTATTTCGCTCTCAGCTCCCGGGACCCAAACATGAAACGCAAAGCTGTAAATTATGGATAAATCTCCGATTACAGGCCACTTTTGACTCAAACGAAAGAGTAGACTAAGACATCGAGCTTCTATGATTTGAAAAGTGCTAAAGTTTTTGTTATTTGGAGACCACACAGGGCATATATTACAGGCTCGGGGCATATATTAGCGCTACGGCTATTGCTAATCTAAAACATCTCTGGAAGTGCTCCATATGACACCAAAGTGCTATGGGTGAGTAAAACAACTTGTTTTATTACCGAAATAAGGCTCAGATTGTAAAAAACTTTAACTCTCCTTTAACATTTCACCATATTTCTTTTATAAGATTTCCCAGCATGCATTTCATAACTTCTATCATTCTATCAGTTATTATGTGTATTTCAGTGACGAGCAAAGCTGTGTTTGTGCGAGGTATTTAACTTAACAAGGCATTTACACTGCGTTTGTGCTGAATAAGAAAATATCGGAGAGGCCTTGAACACACCTCAAGGATTTGATTTGTCTGGGGTTATATTTACGTGCCCTCTGCTCTCTGGAAATGTCAGGTCTCTGGTAAGAAAGTACTCATTCATCACTCATAACAGGATTGGGACCAAGGTCTTCTGCAATGAATCGATGAAAATATGAATTTACTTAGCAACAAAGTAAAATCAATTACAGTTGTACTGCGGAGATGCAGACAGGAGCTACCATGTTATAATGTTGTTCCCTCATCAAAAACATGCCTGAAGAGGTTTAAGATGTCATTCATATATGTTTCAGTAATTTAGTGATCTCTCCCCGTCCTATTTGAGCCTTCCTTATAGTTGGCTGTAAGAGCCTACACAAGCCACAAACATGAATGAATGACAATGAATGAAACAAAATACAACTCCAGGTCTGTTTTCAAGGAGGTAACGACATTATAACATGGCTAAAAGCTCACGAGAGTCAATAATAAAGCTCCACATTGGAGAGTAACACAAGTAAGCCTGGATCAGTAGAGTAGAGTTTCATTAGCTTGAGTAGAACTGGATCAGTGCTCTATCATTATCCACCAATGGTTAACGGCTTGATGAGTTAGCATGTTTGGACCAATTAAAAACACTGGCTTCACAAGTTATACCTCATTCCCAGAGGAGGAGAAGCCCAAACTGTACTTCTGATGACACACTGTTCAGGTTAAAGGAAAATTAACGTTTTTTTTTAACAATCTGAGCCTTCTTTCAGCAATAAAACAAGTAGTTTTACTCACCCATAGCAGTTTGGTGTCAATTGGAGCAGTATCGCAGAACTTATGTTGTAGCCGTTCTGTTCTACTAATGATCCCGTATCCGTTAGCGTGAGTGCTCGGGGCATTACTTTGCGGTGTCCAAATAACACAAACTTTAGCACTTTTCAAATCACAGAAGATCGCTGTGTCAGGGTAGACTTTTAGTACATTCCAAAACGGCCTGAAACCCGATATCGCAACAGAAAAGTAAAGTTCAGAGCGGTGTTAGCTTCTTTCGGACTAGCGGTGTTTACAAAACAGCTGAGTTCACGGATGCGCACTGTCCTCTCTGATGACGTCATCAAATGAAACTAGCTGGATATCGGGTTTCAGGCCGTTTTGGAATCCACTAAAAGTCTACCCTGACACAGCGATCTTCTGTGATTTGAAAAGTGCTAAAGTTTGTGTTATTTGGACACCACAAAGTAATGCCCCGAGCACTCACGCTAACGGATACGGGATCATTAGTAGAACAGAACGGCTCAACATAAGTTCTGCGATACTGCTCCAATTGACACCAAACTGCTATGGGTGAGTAAAACTACTTGTTTTATTGCCGAAAGAAGGCTCAGATTGTAAAAAAACGTTAATTTTCCTTTAAGGCTCATAAAAATAATGGTCAAACTGAATTTATATTACCAATTCATATTACCGAGTATTACCAACAATCATAATATTAAGATGAATTTTGTGAGTTTAGTGTTGTCAAAACCATCGAAAATCACTAGAAACTAGATACTTATTTGAACAAGTATTGATATAAAAAAGTCACATTCATGGGGAGAAATGAACCTTTTTTGAACAGCTTTAGAATGATCTTGAGCTGTATCAGAACAAGTATAAGAGCACACAGACTAATACACGCCCATGGACCACTATGGAACCTACAGGACCACTGATATAAGGCCACATGGTAATATAAAAGAAAGTAATGATTTAAAGCTGAAAATGTCATTCTATCGTCTAAAAAGAGTGTTTTTACTATCATCGGGGTATCGAAATTGGAGACTATTCTTTATCGAAATCAAGTTTGAAATTACAGTACAGTGGTCCCTCGCTCTATTGTGGTTCGCTGTTCGCGGCCTCGCTGTTTCGCGGATTTTTTTTTTTTTTTTTCAATTTTTTTTTTATAGAGTAACATTTTTTTTATAGTGTAACATTGTGTTCTGCGTCCTGATTGGCTAAGAGACTGTAGACCTTTGCCAATTGATAGATGGGGGACGCGGAGGGACCAGGACCAGACTGGACCTAGACCAGGACCAGACCGGGACTAGACCGGTACTAGACCAGGACTAGACCAGGACTAGGCCAGAACTAAACCAGGTCTAAACCTGGACTGGTCCTGGACTAAACCAGGACTGGACCAGGTCTAGACCTGGACTAAATCGGGACTAGACCAGGTCTAAACCAGCCTAAACCACCACGTGCCGCTCTTTGCTGGTTTCGTGCGGCTGGTTTGTGGCTCGGGCTGAGAGGACGCGGTCCGAGCGCGATCTCGTGCTCGCAGCCCCGGTGTACGCGCGGCCTCGCGCCGGTCGTGCTGCTCTGTCATGGATTTGACCACGATGAGGGGTGCACGTGTCGCGCACTTCTCCAAGGGGTTGGTGCGCGTGCGTCCCGGGACGTGGCAGTGCCGGACGCGAGTCACTGGATTCCTGCGGATCCAGTGACTCATGTCTCTGCTCCCCTCGCGCGTCCGGTGGGGCCCCCACGCTTCACTATTAATACATTTTGTTGAAAATCTATGAAAGTTTGAGTGTTTAAACAAGAGAGAAATGTGAGAAAAGGTTCATTCCAGTCTGAGAAAAGCGTATAATGTGTGTGGTGAGGAATTTACAGCCTTAAAACATGTAGAATAATTGTAAAATATAAAGTTGTCCTACTTCGCGGATTTCCCTTATTATTATTATTTCTGGAACCTAACCCCCGCGATAAACGAGGGATTACTGTATCGCGATAACACTAGTGCTGTTACAAAGAGATGATGAATAATAATATAATGAAGTTAGCGCACAGATCTTTTGAGAGTGTTTTAACGCAATGAGGCCAAAAATAAAATGCAATCTTTTTTATATAAATTGCATTGTATCAACAAGAGTCTCTCAAAATTGCCAATGAGAGATCACGAAATCAGTCAAAATCAGTATCATCATTTGTAGCTAGATATAAGTAAATATAGATAAAACGATAATACTAAAACTACTTTATGCCACTGAGACAAAAACCCAAGAACAGATTTAAAGCACAAAAAATATTCAAAATCTACAATCTACAATAATAAAAAAAACAAAAACAACAACTGCCAAGTTACATGACAGATCTGTGCAGTGGCTCAGAGGATCAGATCTGCTCAAAGTAAGAATGTCTGTTTTCAAGGTATTATCAAGGTATTTTAAACAACTGTGATTGAATAAATGCAAAATAGTTCAGTTTAAGGCCATACGTTGGGACATTACAGGCAAAGCAATAACCTTGCCATGAAGACAAGCTCATGATGAACCCCCAGCCTGAAAAGTAGTGCACGTTTAAATGGTCTTTTGCTTTGGTTCCATATTAGAGTTTCAAGACAGCAGACTTAGACCTTATAACCAGTTTTGAAGTCAATATAGTAATTATTGTGACTGGACAAAGCAGACTTTACACATTTTAAATAGAACGACAGTAGTGGCATGCAGATTTGGCCCTGAATTATCAAACCACACTACTTTAACATAACACAGAGCTGGTGCGAGGGGCATTATCCCAGCTCCACGTCAGGCAGAAAGAATGGAGGGACTGCTGTGTTTCCTCAGGACAGAGCCAGGGCCGTGTAATTATTTTTATTACATGAAGACTGACAGATTGATGTGCCAGTGTCATGCCAGTGTCATAACATCAGAATGGAATGAGTAAAATGTGTATGAAAGATATTAATAGTGCAGCCGTTTTAAGTAAAAGGTTTTGCTCTTATAAGTGATTTATTGTTTGTGAAATCCTATATCACACTGTTTTCTGATCTATGTTATAATGTGGTTTCCTCATAATAAGCATACCTGGAGTTGTGTTTTGTTTCTTTCACACATATTTAACAAAGAAACACTGCATATTTACATAGGCTGAGTTCTTCTCTCAAACGGAAAACACTCCTTGTGGTAATACAGGAAGTGCTCCACTATGTTCTTAAACTCCATGCACCTTCACTAGAACTATGCATAATTTCAGACCAATCTCTACTGAACTAAATGTAGAAGGTTCACTTGAAAACTACTTCTACATGACATCACAAGGTGGAACGGAGCATTCTGAGCTTTTCAAATGTAGACAGACTAATATATTGCAGGGTTACTCAAACTGAAATGTGAATGAAACAAAAGACAACTCCAGGTATGTTTTTGAGGGGACAACAACATTCGAATATGACTAGAAGCTCACATGAGTCAATTTTGCATAATATAGGACCTTTAAGTCTGATGGTACATGATTTAAAGGAAAAGTAACGTTTTTTACAATTTGAGCCTTATTTCGGTAATAAAACAAGTTGTTTTACTCACCCATAGCACTTTGGTGTCATATGGAGCATTTCCGGAGATGTTTTGGATTGGCGTTAGGCTAACGCTGTTAGCCTAGCGCGACTTATAGCCATAGCTCGGGGCATTCCCCGAGCATGTAATATGCCCCGTGCAGGCTCCAAATAACACAAACTTTAGCACTTTTCAAATCATAGAAGCTCGATGTCTTTAGTCTACGATTTCGTCTGAATCAAAAGTGGCCTGTAATCCGAGATTTATCCATAGTTTACAGCTATGCGTTCCATGTTTGGGTCCCGGGAGCTGAGAGCACACTCCGCGCATGCGCACTGGCGTCCTCATCTACTCGAAACTATGGCTAAATCTCGGATTTGATTCAAACGAAATCGTAGACTAAAGACATCCGAGCTTCTATGATTTGAAAAGTGCTAAAGCTTGTGTTATTTGCAGCCCGCACGGGGCATATTACATGCTCGGGGAATGCCCCGAGCTATGGCTATAAGTCGCGCTAGGCTAACGGCATTAGCCTAACGCTAATCTAAAACATCTCCGGAAATGCTCCGTATGACACCAAAGTGCTATGGGTGAGTAAAACAACTTGTTTTATTACCGAAATAAGGCTCAAATTGTAGAAAACGTTACTTTTCCTTTAACTTGGCATCACTTTTGAATAATGTTATACAAAAACTGCAAGTATTCCCATTATGAACATTTTACTATGAGCACAGATTAAAATGATTAATGATTTGCATGTAACATTACAATTTTAGGGTATTTCTTGCTATATGTATACAGAAGTTCATATTGGGCGGTGCAATTACTCAAAATATAATGATTTCTATTAACTCCATGAGCACACAGTATTATAGCTGCCTTTTTATTTCATTAGTTTGTGAAGATCAAAATAATAATAATTTAAAAAAAAAACTGTATTAGAATTTTTCTTTATAGTAAAGCAGCCCTAATACTAAATGTACAAAATAGACTGTAGTAAGAAAATGTTCACAATGCAGTAAATCTAGACCACATTACAGTTAAAGAAGCTCCTGGCATCATATTTTATTGTCTTAGTGAAATTTAATCACATTTTTAATACGCCGTATTTAAAGGTCCCATGGCATGAAATTTTCACTTTCTGAGGTTGTTGAACATTAATGTGAGCTCCCCTACCCTGTTTAGCCCCCTTCCCCCATGGCTAAAAGTTGCGAAATGTCTAAACTGAGCATTTGCGATCCTTTTCTGCGTTTGAAAAAAAGGCAGCCCAAACGGGCGATTCTGAACAAGGGGACTTTCTGACGTCACACTCGGGGAAAAATGCAAATGTAGTTCCACCCCCCGTCTGGATGTCTACCCACCGTCTCTGGAAATCATGCCCAGAGAGTTTGGACCGCGAACGAGCTACGCAATGCGAGATGCGTTTTTTTATTTGCCTGGAGACACGTGAGAGTGTTTCCAGGCTCGGATGTCCTTTATCCGAGCCTTCGAACCTCTGAAACAGCAGTGGTTTAATTTTATTTTCTGTGGAAATGTGTTTATTTTTCAATGGAGAGCGTCTCATATCTTCCTCCGTGCTTAAACGCGGAAGTTGGGCCGGCGCACATCGCACCGCTAAACGAGGAAAGAGCGGAGAGTTTGGCCACGCCCCCACCCGCTGCACTGGCCTGTCTCTGTCCTCCTCATTTGCATTCAAGCAACAACACCCATAATAAAGTGTTTCAGAGACATATTTTAGATATTTTTGACTGTGTTCATGGGGCTATCTCATGCACTGAGTCTTGATTTTGAAGAAGGATTCATTTACAGTATTAGGGAACCATTAAGGCGCCATATAAAAGCATCAAAAAGTACCATGTGATGGGATCTTTAATCATGCACTATGTAACTTTTCTGGTGCTCTTTCCTTGTCTCCGTGGAGATGTTATTGCTTTGCTGCGACAAACCAGTGACCAGGCCATGTTAAAGGGCAGATCTGTGGAGAGGTGACCACAGATACATGCAACAAAATATGCGTAATGAAATAAATTAAACATTTAATCCATACTGTGGTACTTTCCAGGCGAAGCAAAAACATCTTCATAGTGACAAGCAGCAGGTAATGAACCCACCACTAAAAAAAGTTACATTTAAAAGGGCCTGGACGACTGAGGGACTTTTCACGCATTTAAAAGGGCCCATATTATGCCATCTTCTGATCTATGTTAAAATGTTGTTTCCTCATCATAAATATACCCGGAGTTGTATTTTGTTTCATTCACACACATTTTTAAACTCCATACACCTTCAATAGAATCATCTGGACAATAATCAGCCTTGGAAGTGCCAATCTCTACTAAAGAAAAGGTAAAAGGTAGCTGTTGAAAACTTGAGCTTGAAAACTACAGCTTCATGACATCACAAGGTAGAAAAGAGCATTTTGAGCTTTGGAGATGTGGACAGACTAATAATAAATCTTACTCAAACAGTGTGAATGAAACAAAACACAACTCTTGGTATGTTATTGATGAGATGACAACATTATAACATGAAGCTTACAGGAGTCAGTTTTGCATGATATAGGACCTTTAAAGGGACAGTGTGTAAGATTTTTACCCGTTAATTACTGAAATTGAAGATACCCATTCAAAAATACATTGTTTTCCAAGCCTTTTCACTTCCATCATGAAATCAAAGTATTCTTTTGGACTTAGATATAGTCACATAAAAGGGGGATCTTCCCCATGCAGAGGCAGCCATTTTGAATACGAGAGCCGCAGAAGGACATTTGGGCTCCGCCTTCGCCTTCGGCAAGGCTCGTGATTTTGGGTAAACAACACAAGCATGCTGCCGGATCAGACGTCGTAATGGATCTAACACGTGTTTTGGACTAAATTGTTTTACTGGATTTTATTCGCTGGATCCTTACGGACAAATTGAGAGCAAGTTTATGGTGAAATACAGAGTTTGACCTGTGCAAAGCATTCTAAGGTAAGCTAACCTCGTTTTGTGCTTTTCCGTATAAAAGCCCCATGTGCTCGGGGAGTGATTGTTGTGCAGGGAAATGAATTGCATAGTCAAAAAGAGGAGACTGTAAGGTTTCATTTGATGTGTAGAGTGTCATGGTACATGATCGGGAATGTGTGTTTTCATGAGAAAAACAAAAAACAAAAACGGGACCGCGTTTTATTTATACAGTAGCGGCGCGCGGCTCGTGCGCGCGCCCGGGTGACCCTCGAGGTCTGCCGTAGCTAAAACAGAAAGTGCAATAGCACCATCCACCTATGAGCCACGAATCCTACACACTGGGTCTGGTAAACACACTTTAAGTCTGGTAAATGACAAAAGCCACAAGAACACAGCCATAGAAAGTCACTGGAGGCACAGCACAATAGTGGGCACATCATGTTGTTATATTTAGTGGCCCCAAACTGATTCGATTACACTAGTCAGCTGGTTTAAAACAGAGCAACAGAACAAGAAATCCTTTATTTCTTGTGTAAGCGAGACATGAATGCATCTTTTCACCCAGAAACTAAGCATCCTAATGAAAATAAAGTGTAGTGGGGTTGTACCTGGAGACTGGGGTAGATAGGCACCGATCAGCTTGGAGCGTTTCTTCTCATAGCCCTTCTGTGTGATGTCACCTGCAACAGATGAACAAAAACAACAGATATTTAGATCAGGAACACAAAAGATATGGGATTTGCTAAAATGGTCATATCTTTATACAGCACATTTAGACCTTCAAGGCACTCAAAGCTCTTTATATCAAGGAACCACACCTATTCACACACACACACACACACACACCAGTTTAGGCACTGGGGGCGAGGTGGGTTAAGTGTTTTGCCCAAGGACACAACACCAGCATTCAGGGAGCCGGTGGTTTTGACCGCTCAACCAATTATGTTTATGTTGAGAGCTGGATATGAACTGTCAACCTTCAGATTGGTGGACATTAGGGATGTCAACAATTAATCGACTTACAATTAATTGTCAAGACGACTGTGGCCGAACAAAATGCATTAATTGTAACTAATCACTAGAGGGCGCTACTCTGGAATGTGAACACGAGATGCAACCATCTTGATGGTTTTATAATAATTTATAATTTATAATAATTTCTTGATTGTTCTGGTTTGAGGCCCTGTAATGTTTTATGCTGTGTCCAGGGGCCCTGTGAAATTTATATTTTGTACTGTAACTCTTCACAGATTAAGGGAGAGAAATATTGTTGATGCCTTAGTTCAAAATAAATGTTGAAAATGTCCTAAAAATAGCCTGGATTCACTGGTTTCATCATAATATGTAGACTAAATAACATTGTTATTTAATTTCTTCTGTTCCTTTTAATTTCAAGATTTCCATGCTGCAAGTGCAACAACTGAGCCAGTCCTCAATTTATTTTCAATAAAGAATGTATTTTGTTATTCAGCATCAATACATTCGTCTGCTTTTTACTAAGGAATAATTAATTGAGGAATATACAATATAATAATACTATGATATATTTATGACTCAGTGTTATGTTACTATAGCTTATATTCTTAAAGACCCTATTGAAACACTAAAATTCAGGTGAAAAACGCCGCTTATCAGTTAATCGTAAGTCGATCGATAAGGTCAATCAAATATAGATTAATGAATTAATCGATAATTTGCATCCCTAGTGGACACACACTGTTACACTGTTGGAACTGTGTTGTTACTGTTGTTGTTTTTTTGGCTTAAAAATGTGGAAAAACAGGACTAGTTCATTTTAAACAGTTTGCAGTTGTCCCAAGTTATTTCTCATTTACCTTATGCATTCTGAACATCCTAATTATTCACCATGATGAGTTTATAAGAGCTTTTCACAGCTTTCAAAGACTAATGCAGAGTTTTGCTGTCACATTAAAGCAAAGAACACTGCGCATGTCCTGATTATTGGACAATAAAAAAAATTGATGCAGAGTACACAGAAGACTTATTTTGACCATGAAAGCTGCTTGAACAATAATTTGTACTGGGGACAAAGACATTTTTCTCAAATGCATCAGATACAAAGCCTTGAAGAAAAACGCCAATTCTGCAAAGCCAGTATGTTTATATGACAGTGTAATATGGATATGATTAAGAGAGAAGTGAATGAGAAATTAACATGTCAATCAAATAACTGTATACAAAACTGGACCAATCAGATTGACCGTCACTCACAGAGACAGTCCCTCCATCAGCCAATCAGGACTGTCAGAGAGGGGGTAGACAAGAGTGTTTGAGAAAATGGACAAGCTGAATTGTTGTGTTTTCGCACAAGAAGAGCAAATGGGAAAGGTATAACATTTTGAAACATATTGATTTTTAACTGACATTTTAGTGATTTAATACCGCCAATGTTTAAATGTCAAGGTAAACACACCAATCAGAATTACAGATGGATAGCAAAAATAACAGAAGTAAATACTTGCCAGTAATATAAAACCATAGACTGTATAAAGAAGTGGACTAAAGGAATTTAATGTCACCAGTCAAATGAAGTTCATCAGGGCTAGGAATTATATGGGTGAATTTGGAGCCGAGTGCCTTATTTGAATTTCAAACTGCAAGTATCATAGCAACCAAAGAGCCAATCCAGAGAGAGGCTGTTGTAGGTAATGCACCTTCTGTATTCGCAACCCTGTCAATCAAACCTGTCGCTAACGCTAACAGGAGGAACCTTGGGAAAAGAAGGTACATGATTTTTCTGTTATTAATGAAAAAGAAAAAGAAAAAGAAAAAGAAGAAGAAGAAGAAGAAGAAGAAGAAGAAGAAGAAGAAGAAGAAGAAGAAGAAGAAGAAGAAGAAGAAGAAGAAGAAGAAGAAGAAGAAGAAGAAGAAGAAGAAGACAGTTTCATTCACTGAAAAGAGATCATTTTAAAAAGTTGAAAAAGTTTTGTTTTTATACATTGAAAAAGCACCTGGGTATTCTAACAAGTCTGACTCAGTCCCTTCCCTTTCATTATTTTAGTACAGTGGTCCCTCGCTCTATCGCGGTTCACTTTTCGTGGCCTCGCTGTTTTGCAGATTTATTTATTTATTTTATTTTATTTTTTTTTTATATAGTGTATCAACATTGTGTTGTGCGTCCTGATTGTCTTCTCCTCCGTGTCTCCTGTACAGTACAGAATGTGTTCAGTTTGACACATTTATATAGATGTTATAGAGGGGGGACCCGGGGGGGCTCCGGGAGTCCCCGCTGGATGCACGAGGAGCCGACTTCCTACGGAGCCAGTCACTGGATCCGTAAGAAGTCCAGACAGGACTAAGACATGAGGACCAGACTGGGACTAGACCGGGACTAGACCGGGACCAGACCGGGACCAGACCGGGACTAGACCGGGACTAGACTGGAACTAGACCAGGACTAAACGTGGTCTAAACCAGGACTAAACTAGGACTAAACCAGGTCTAAACCAGGTCTAGACCTGGACTAAACCAGGACTAGACCAGGTCTAAACCTGGTCCCGAGGGGGAGGCACGGTCTGGGCGCTGCTGGCCTTGGTCTCGTGCTCGCAGCCCCGGGTGGGATGCACGGCCTCGTGCCGGTCATGCTGCTCACGGATTTGACCACGATGAGCGGGTGCACGTGTCCGCGCGCACACTTCTCCGGTCCCAGGACTACACCAGGTCTAAACCTGGAGTAAACTAGGACTAAACCAGGTCTAAACCAGGATTAAACCACCGCATGCGGCTCTTTGCCTTGAGTGTTTAAACAAGAGAGAAATATGAGAAAATGTTAACACCAGTCTGAGAAAAGTATATAATGTGTGTGGTGAGGCGTTTACAGCCTTAAAACATGTATAATAATTGTAAAATATAAAGTTGTCCTACTTTGCGGATTTCACTTATCACAGGTTATTTCTGGAACCTAACCCCCGTAATAAATGAGGGACCACTGTATACTGTCCTCCTGTACCGCACAAGGTAAACAAAGTATAAGAATCTATACGTTGTCTATATAGGCCATCTCTATTCTCCCAGTGGGTAAAATATTCATCGACCTCGCACCACAGGATACACACTATTCTTATAAATTATGGACAGAAGAATACATATTTCACAATGCCCTCTGTGTGACTGCAAGACATTCAGCTGAGTGACAAATCTGCCCAGCAACTAGTGATGTAATTCATCTACTATGAACTACACAATCAAACTATACACTTTTTAAATTATTTTAGCTTATGCATTATCTGTAATCCTGGAAGTTAAAGGTATAAAGGAATAAAACTGTATATGATTTTATTAAAAACTCCATAAAAATGACCTATTGGTGTCCACCAGATACAAGGTAGACATGTTCAAATCTGAATGGTCACTACCTAAACCCCAACACTTGATCTTTTTACTACAAACTGAAGTAAATTTGAGTAATTCTACTACTATAACCTCAATGACATCACATTATATTATGACACAGGCCTAAAATAAATGTCCCAAGCCTTATTAAAGTGAAAAAAAGGACATCCCTGCGTTAAGATTAGCAAATTTTGCAATTAAGGTAAAGGTTAAAGTATACTTGTCCAGGGCCTTAGCAAGAGAATTTGATCTATTGATGAAGGTGCCCAGAGGAACCTACACAAACACAGGGATAATATGCAAACTCTACACAGAAAGGCCCTAACACTCAGCATTGTTCTAATGCATTATCCAGTTAACTGAAAAGTATCCACAGAATAAAACCATCTATAATCTGATATTGACAGCACAGCAGAAGAGAAGTTTGCTTGAAAACCCTGAGAGATTATCTTGACTCCACTTTCCTCACTAACTTCCTAATACCTAGTTTCAAGGTTACAAAATAAATACTGATATTGCCTTTTTTAAATTTCATGTGTGTCTCTGCTCTCTATCTCTGGTTGAGTGGAGCTTGTGTAACAGAGGAGAGAGATGGATGCCTGCTTTGGCTAAATAGTTTACATTTTACACTCCCAGCTGCAGCACGAGACAGCAGAGGCCCCCATTACCTTATACAGGCACAAAACACAGCACACGAAGCAAGAGGACTGACTCAGACCTGCTTCCAGTGTGTTTAAACTCAACTCATTATCGTTACCTGCGTCAGTTGGTAATATACGAGAAGTTTTTTGTAGTAGAATTTCAATATATTGTGGCTTGTAGATACACCCACTATTGATACTTTGCAGTGACTTCATGTTGCGGGTGTCTATATGTATCTGTGGAGGATTGTTCAGTAGATACTATGGAGACACAATGCACACATTAGCAAACATTCCTGAAAATGTTTTAATATAGTCTTAAAACTCAAGAAAGTACACAAAATGGATTTAAACAATACATTTTCAGGAGCCTGTGATCAATACAAGAAAGAAAAATACCAGCCCTACTTGGAGCCATAGACTATATAAAGATGTGGACTAAGGGAGTGTCAAATTATATCAAATGAAGCCAGCAAAGGGCGAATTTGGAGCCAAGTCCAAATCAGCAATAGGACTTTATTTATGTACAAAATAAATAATAAAAAATAAAAACACCAGGATCAAGTAGAGCCAGTTAATATGAACTTTTTACGACCAAAATAACAAGGCTCACTGTAGCAGTTAGACAGAGAGGGGTGGCAATTTTCCAATGTTAAGTCAATCGTGTTGATGGAGCTTGGAAGCTCCCCCATGAACATTTCCTATTTGGAACACAGTGGTTAGCGGGTTAGCTGTCTATTTATACAGTGTGTTTTTGCATCTCCAGTTAAAACATAAAAAACAACTACATCACTGTTGCTGAAACCTAACCTTGTGCAATGTTTTGTAGATTTCAGTTCACCATCTCCTGGTCTAGTCCTGGTCTAGTCCTGGTCTAGTCCTCGTTTAGTCCTGGTCTAGTCCTGGTCTAGTCCTCGTTTAGTGCTGGTCTAGTCCTGTTCTTGTCCTGTTCTTGTCCTGTTCTTCTCCTGTTCTTGTCCTGTTCTTGTCCTGATGTAGCCCCAGTTTAGTCCTGGTCTAGTCCTGTTCTAGTCCTATTGTTGTCCTGGTTTAGTCCTGGTTTAGTCCCGTTCTAGTCCTGTTCTAGTCCTGTTCTATTCCTGGTCTAGTCCTGGTTTAGTCCTGTTCTTGTCCTGGTTTAGTCCTGTTCTAGTCCTGTTCTCGTTCTGATCTAGTCCTGGTTTAGTCCTGGTTTAGTCCTGTTCTTTTCCTGATCTAGTCCTGGTCCAGTCCTGGTTTAGTCCTGGTTTAGTCCTGTTCTAGTCCTGTTCTTGTCCTGGTCTAGTCCTGGTTTTGTTATGCTCTAGTCTAGGTCTAGTGCTGGTTTAGTCCTGTTCTAGTTTTGTTCTTGTCCTGGTTTAGGCCTGGTTTATTCCTGGTCTAGTCGTGATCTAGTCCTAATCTAGCCCTGGTTTAGTCCTGTTCTAGTCCTGGTTTAGTCCTGGTTTAGTCCTGCTCAAGTTCTGATCCAGCCCTGTTGTAGTCCTGGTCTAGTCCTGGTTTAGTCCTGTTGCACATATCAGTCTTGTGTCAGCCAGGTTATCTGAAACCCAAACGCAATATTCAGTCAGTACATATAGAAGGAAGTGCACCTGCAGGGCCCTGTAAGACTGTGAGCTCACTGTTTACACTGGAGCTGAGTCACCTGCTGCATATACACATGTACACACACATACACACACACACATACACACACACACATACACACACACACACATCCACAACAGGACCGCTACAGGGAGGCTCAGGTCTGCTTTCACCGGCTGTAAAAGTGCTGAGTAAACACTGTCTGCTCTCATTCACAAACGCTAGAAAAACTGATACAGACTTGAAGAAATGAGACAGCATCAACCACCAAGTTACAGCTCTGGAAAAAATTAAGAGACCACTGCAAAATTATCAGTTTTTCTGATTTTACTACTTGTAGATATGTGTTTGGGCAAAAGAAACATTTTTTGTTTGAGTCTATAAACTACTGACATTTCCCCCAAATTCCAAATAAAATATTATCGTTTAGAGCATTTATTTGCAGAAAATGACAAATGGTCAAAATAACAAAAAAAAGATACAATGTTTTCAGACATCAAAAAATGCAAAGAAACAAGATCAAATTCATTTTAAAACAACATAATACTAATGTTTACGCTTAAGAAGAGTTCAGAAATCAATATTGCAATAACCCTTACTTTTAATCACAGCTTTCATGCGTCTTCGCACGCTGTCCACAAGTCTTTCACATTGTTCTTGGGTGACTTTATTCCACTCCTGGTGCAAAAACTGAAGTAGCTCAGCTTTGTGTTTGTGCTGGAATTCAACAGAGGCTGGAATGGAATGGCTGTAATACATGTAGAGATGCTGATTTCAGAAAAAAATCCAGTGGTCTCTATTTTTTCCAGAGCTGTATAGCAGATCTCTCCTAGGTACTATTCGACCCTTCCTAATGGTTAGCTGATTCTGTCCAAAGCTCAACTCACAAGCCATGTTCACAGACAGGCACGTCAACAGAAAGGGGGCCCGGGGCAAAAAGCCTCATATGGGCCCCCATCTAATATAAATTACACGGGCCCCCCCCCCAATCTACTGTCCTGCTCACAAATGACAATGGATAGCATGACCCAAAACAATACACTACAACTTCACAAACCTGCAATGCTTTTCTTACTCAGAGCACCAAAAAAAATGAAAGTGAACCTTATAAAACACATAACTACATTGTTTTTTTGTATTGTTTTGTAGAAGTGTAATACCCCCCTCTTTAAATTTCTCGAGCAATATAACTAAGCAAACATACGACATAAAATAGAAAGAAAAAAGAAAAATTTTAATCAATATTAATTTTAAAAAATGTTATCAAAATGGTATTCTGTCATGTCTCTTTTTAGCAGTGTGGGCTCATCTGGCACTGAATCTCATCTTTTCAAATAAAAACTGAAAATTGTCAGAGTGAGCAGTGTTTACAGGATTTCATGATTTGGTCTTTTATTGAACCACACGTGATAAGAGGAAATGAACGCATCTGCCATGTGAGTTTAATGGAACAGGGGATCCCCCCCTTCCCCGGCAATGAGCAAACCAGTGTGGGTCCATGGGCAAGACCCTTCAGGGTACTGCCCCCCGGGCGCCGAATGATGGCTGCTCACTGCTCCTGAAAAGGATGGGTCAAATGCAGAAGTCAAATTTCTCCCGTGTGTTACTGTGTGCAAATAAAGGCTTAATCTTAAAGGAAAATTAACATTTTTTTACAATCTGAGCCTTCTTTTGGCAATAAAACAAGTAGTTTTACTCACCCATAGCAGTTTGGTGTCAATGGGAGCAGTATCGCAGAAGTTATGTTGAGCCGTTCTGTTCTACCAATGATCCCGTATTTAGCGTGAGTGCTCGGGGCATTACTTTGCGGTGTCAAATAACACAAACTTTAGCACTTTTGAATCACAGAAGCATCGCTGTGTCAGGGTAGACGTCAGATCGAAAAAAGAAATTCCAAATGCGGCCTGAAACCCGATATCCAGTCTGAACTCAGTTTCATTTGATGACGTCATCAGAGAGTTTGGACAGTGCGCATGCGCTAGAATGCGAAATGCTGTTTTGTAAACACCGCTAGTCCGAAAGAAGCTAACACCGCTCTGAACTTTACTTTTCTGTTGCGATATCGGGTTTCAAGTCCGTTTTGGAATCTACTAAAAGCCTCTACCTTTGACACAGCGATCTTCTGTGGAAATGTGTTTAAGTTTGTGTTATTTGGACACCGCAAATCAGTGCCCCCGTGCAAAAACACGGAAATGGATCAGCTGAGGGCTCAGAGCCGAGAGCGGAGAGTTTGGCCACGCCCCCACCCTCTACTATAGGCCAGCTCTTTTCTCCTCATTTGCATTCAAGCAACAACGCCCAGAATAAAGTGTTTGAGAGAGATATTTATGACTCTTTCTCATCTTATCTCTGTTTCTCATGCACTGAGTGTTGATTTTGAAGAAGGATTCATTTACAGTATTAGGGAACCATTAAGGAGCCATATAAAAGCATCAAGAAGTACCATGTCATGGGATCTTTAATCTTAATCTAACATCCCTGTTTTAAATGAATCTGGAGACGTCACAGTCACTCAATATGGAGTCCAATAAAACAGACCCACAACAGGCTACATTAGATTTATAAAGTATTGACAGGACTGGATAAAACAATTTACAAATACCCAAGTAACTGTAATTGAGTAATTCAAGCAATCGTAATTCAAGCATATAAAAAAAAGAATAAGAAAAAAAAATCTATCTAACATTCTTCTAAACTTGTGTTAAAAAGTTACAATAGGGTTAGTTAACATGTCCTGGTTTGAGCTCAGTTCAGTCCTGATGTAGACTTGCTATAGCCCTGTTCTAGTCATGTCTAATCCTGATTTAGTTCTGTGTTTAGTCCCTGTAAAGTCTCAGTTTTGAAGTTGTGTGTGTGTGTGTGTGCAAGTGTGAATTTACCCTAACATCCTAAAGTCTCATAAACATATTCCCACTCCTCCCATTATAACTAGTTACCATGACAACCGATCAACAGGAAGTAGACAAAATACACATAGCAGAAATAAATTCAGTCATTTCATTACCAAAAACAAGAAGGCCATGGGACAGCAACAACGCACACACACTGTCAAATTCAATCAAATCATGTTTCTCCAGAGATTTCCGCTACACAAATTTATATTTACATGACCAAAATTGGGATGTCTGATGTAATGTAGCCGATAAACCACAGGCATTCTAATGGGGATTTCCAAACAGTTTCACATTAATGCTGCATTGTGTAACTTTTATTTATTCCTACTTATTTATTCTTATTATTTAGACTTACATTTACTCAATTACAGGTGGTTTTCTAGCTCAAAAAGACCTAGAAAAAAAACAGGCCGTTCTGACTGTCATAGTGTGAAACATTCCAGACAAAGCAATAACATCTCCATAGAGAAAATGTTTGACAGGCCCTCTATCAGAAAAGTTACACACTGCACCTTTAACATGACTAAAATTGGGAAGTCTAATGTAATGTAGCCTATAAACTACAGGAATTCTAATGGGGATTTTCATATTAAAGGTTGTTTTGAACCTTCCGTCATAAATGCCACACTTTTGTTAGTTTTGAAGCTAAAAATAGTTGTAGAGAATGGTATAAATTTGCATGTTTTCCATTAGCAAGCAGAAGGCTAGCATTTGACTTGCATGAGACAGGCTACAGAAAGATGCCAGCAGCCATGACATGTTTCAGACAACTTGAAGTGTTTTTCCCAAGAGAGAATCCAGCTAATTCTTTGTTATTTTATTGTTTGCAATGGTTTAAAGTTGTCTACATCTCCAAAGCTCAAAATGCTCTGTTCCACCTTCCTCATCAAGCAGTAGTTTTCATGTTAAAGATCTCATGACATGGTATTTCTTGTTGCTTTTATATGGTGCCTTAATGGTTCCCTAATACTGTAAATGAATCCTGCTCCAAAATCAAGACTCAGTGCATGAGAAAGACACATGTACAGAGTCAGAGTCAGAAAATCTCTCTCTGAACAACTCATTCTGGGCGTTGTTGCTTGAATGCAAATGAGGAGGACAGAGATAGGTTAGAGGAGTGGGTGGGGGGGACCAAATGCGCAGCCGGTTCCTTGTTTTAGCGGTGCGCTGTGCACTGTCTTCCACTTCCGCGTTTTAAGCGCGGAGGAAGAAAGGAGAGGCGTTTCAATGAAAAAAACACATTTTCACAGAAAATAAAATTAAACCACTGCTGTTTCAGAGGTCCAGAGGCTCAGATAAAGGAGTTCCGAGCCTAGAAACACTCGCACGTGCCTCCAGGCAAATAAAAAAAACGCATTTCGCATTACGTAGCTCATTCGCGGTCCAAACTCTCTGGGAGTGATTTACAGAGACGGTGGGTAGACATCCAGACGGGGGGTGGAGCTGCATTTTTCGATGTGACGTCAGAAAGTTTCCTTGTCCAGAATCGCCCGTTTGAGCTGTGGGGGGGGGGGGGGGGGGGTCATGCCATGGGACCTTTAACAGCTACCTTTTACTTTTAGTTCAGGAGAGATTGGCAATTCTAGGGCTAAAATCCTCCTAATGATTTTAGTCAAGGTGAATGGAGTTTAAAAGCACAGTGGAGCACATCACAAGGTAGAACGGAGTGTTTTCAGTTTGAGAGAAGATATGGCCTAAATATGCAGGGTTTGTGTGTGAATGAAACAAAACACAACTTCAGGTATGTTTGTGATGAGGAAACAACATCAACACAGATCATAAAGGTGCATAATAGGGGCCCTTTAAATATAGTGTCCTTAAAGTGTACTACACAAACTTATAACTGACAGAAAAGTTAATGCATAGGATTCAAGTTTCAGTTTGCTACAACATTGGATCATGTTAATATGGTTAGCTCTGTATCAACTCCTTGACAAAAACATGACAAAAATGCCACGGGCCACCATATTGTATCTAATGCTAATGTAAACCAAAGTAAAGTCCAGAGTAAATCTGGATTTTTTACTGTTTTTATTGTGTTGTGATATAGGCTAGGGTTGTCAAAAGAATTGAAAACTAGATACTTGTACCAAACAAAGGTGTTGCTACATCTGTTATATGGAACTGGTTCGGTTTTCTTGCGTCGGACTTAGAACAAACGAGTGCTCGCTGTAAGGTCTGTTCAAAAGCTGTTGCACGCAACGGAGTGGGAGAAGTGCAGGTCCCCACAGCGCGAGCACATATCGTAAAAGACATGGTGCTCATATATACTGTGGAAAAGCCCGGATTCATTAACATGGTGAAAGATTTAGACCCGAAGTATGTGCTACAAAGCCGCAAATACTTTTCTGAAGTTGCCTTGCCACAACTGTATACAGACTGCACAATGCTGCAGGTAAGGGTCTTCAAGTGATATATATTTTTTAAACAATAACAGCTTAATTGATGCAAGGTGTAATGTATTTGTTTTATGAAAGAATGTTGCATTATTTTGAGCCATTTGTCTGCCATCTGTTATTTGTTTTTGAGTAGGGCAGAGAAAAATCGATTAAGATCGGAAATCGGATTTAAAAAAAAAAAAATCTGAGATTTTATTTTTAGGCCATATCGCCCAACTCTACCGGAAGTTTTCTTGTCATCCCAGTTTGATTAGTGTAAATGCAGATAAAATAAGCATTTTGTCCATGAATGTGTTGCTGTAGGTCCTGTGTCTGTTTACGATTAGGCACAAATCTGTAATGGTTAAGTTTAGGAAAAGAGTTAGGGTGTATTTTTTGTGTAAAACAATATTAACTTTTGTGATAAAAGGAGAAGTTCAATTTGTCAACTGGACAAAGTATGTTTGGTTGAAAACGTTTCACCGCTCATCCGAGAGGCTTCGTCAGCTCACGACGAGCTGACGAAGCCTCTCGGATGAGCGGCGAAACGTTTTCAACCAAACATACTTTGTCCAGTTGACAAATTGAACTTCTCCTTTTATCATGGATTCTACCTGGACGACTGAGGGACTTTTCACGCAATATTAACTTTTTAAACAGTCCGTTGAAAATGATATCTAGTAAACAGTGGACTTTGGCAGTCTTTTGGCACGGCCACTGTTTGCTTTCAGGGACCTGCGGATGGAGGTCACATGAGGTTGATCCTGGTGGAAGTCTGCGGGTTGGGTCCTCTGGATGAAGGTCTGCAGCCAGATCCCTCTCAAAGTCATAGAGGCACACTCATTCATGGTACACTCATGGATCTATAATAAGAACTGGATAAGACACCTTCCCCTCTGTCCTGAGGCGAACTCGATTAGTGACCGCTCCATAAAGGTACTGCAGCTCCAACTGACAAAAGCTGCCCATATTCAACTGACAGGCCATCGATAGCGTTCACAAAAGGTCAGATTTTGCTCTATTTTTACAGCATGAACTTAAAAACTCATACCTGCAAAGCCTCTAAAAGTTAGTTATTACTCAGTGCACGTTTCTGTCGTAATACTGACAAGGTAAAGCCAAAGAAAAGATAATTTTTGGCCATGTGTCAATAACCCTGGACCAATACAGCACCTTCTTTGGTTCACCTTCCAGATCTTATTATACTTCCCTGGACACACTACACATGCACAGGATTATTATGGGATGGGTAAATGATAGCTCTACAGTAACACATCTTTAAATAACTCGTGTTAACCTTTGATACTGAACGCTGTCCTTGGCTCTGGACTCAGCACAGTGCAGAGGTTAAAATGTTAATGGGACCTGGCTTATCTCACAAAAAATAAATAAGAATAAAAGCACTGTGAGATCATTAATTGTGACTATTTACAACTGCATTTCCCGTCATAGGTTTGGGCTTTGTAGTCCATAAAGGTGGGTGAAGACAGGTTACTTTTTTCACCTTCACTGCCTTGCTTATCTGAAACATACAGTACATGATGATACTTTGCAGTGACGTCACTCTGGGGATATTCTACATGTACCTTCAGTGGTGGAATGTTTAGGAGTTACTGTGGTGACACAATACATACATTAGTAAACGCTGTCAAAAAAGGTTTTAAAGCCCCAGTGTGTAGGATTCGTGGCGCATAGGTGGATGGTGCTATTGCACTTTCTGTTTTAGCTACGGCAGACCTCGAGGGTCACCCGGGCACGAGCCGTGCGCCGCTACTGTATAAATAAAATGTGGTCCCGTTTTGTTTTTGTTTTTTTCTTTTCTCATGAAAACACACATTCCTGATCATGAACCATGACACTCTACACATCAAATGAAACCTTACAGTCTCCTCTTTTTGACTATGCAATTCATTTCCCTGTACAACAAACACTCCCCGAGCACATGGGGCTTTTATACGGAAAAGCACAAAACGAGGTTAGCTTAGCTTAGAATGCTTTGCACAGGTCAAACTCTGTATTTCACCATAAACTTGCTCTCAATTTGTCCGTAAGGATCCAGCGAATAAAATCCAGTAAAACAATTTAGTCCAAAACACGTGTTAGATCCATTACGACGTCTGATCCGGCAGCATGCTTGTGTTGTTTACCCAAAACCACGAGCCTTGCCGAAGGCGGAGCCCAAATGTCCTTCTGCGGCTCTCGTATTCAAAATGGCTGCCTCTGCATGGGAAAGATCCCCCTTTTATGTGACTATATCTAAGTCCAAAAGAATACTTTGATTTCATGATGGAAGTGAAAAGGCTTGGAAAACAATGTATTTTTGAATGGGTATCTTCAATTTCAGTAATTAACGGGTAAAAATCTTACACACTGTCCCTTTAAGTCTGAAAACTCAATACACAAAACACAATAAAACCCTCAGACAAATCAGTGCCTACAGTTAGCATCGCACCCCCAGGGAATGTTGATTACACCAACCGCGAAGTATCAGTTGAGCGGTAAATTACCTGCAGAGGACATGTCGATCCATCACATTCTGTTTGTCTTCAGGGCATAGGCGCTAAGATAAACAATGACAATGTGTTTTTTTACAAGCGCCCCTCTGTCATCTTCTGACAGCTACAATCAGACTGGTTTAGCTGCTGACGCTAAAATGAACAAACAGCAGCATCTGAGGCGACCTTTGACCTGATTCACAACAAAGACACCACTGTGATGGGAATAGAACCAACAATCCAAGCAGGCGATCTAAAATGATATGCAACTGTCGCAAACCATTTATCAAAGCTCTATTCGAAGACATGGCGATGCCAAGTGGAAAATACCACCAGGGAATTTGTTGTTGCGGTGAATACAAAGCACCAGCAGAGGGCGCAGCCAGAGGTACTGAGAAAAAAATGACCCAGTGTGTGTCGGGCTAAAATAATGGTAGTTATCTATGGGGTTCAGAATGATGATGAGATTATGTTGCCATAGCGATTAAAGGTCCCATGGCATGACATTTTCACTTACTGAGGTTTTTGAACGTTAATGTGAGCTCCCCTACCCTCTTTAGCCCCCCCCCCCCATGGTTAAAAGTTGCGAAATGTCTAAACTGAGCATTTGCGATCCTTTTCTGCGTTACAAAAAATCGGAGCTCAAACGGGCGATTTTGAACAAGGCACCTTATTGACGTCAGATCGCAAAAAGAAATGCAAATGCAGTTCCACCCCTGTCTGTCTGTACTCAGCGTCTCTGTAAATCACGCCCAGAGAGTTTGGACTGCGAATGCGCTAGGCAATGCGAAATGTGTTCTTTTATTTGCCTGGAGGCACGTCCGAGTGTTTCTAGGCTCGGAAGTCCTTTATCTGAGCCTCTGGACCTTTGAACAGCAGTGGTTTAATTTTATTTTCTGTGGAAATGTGTTTATTTTTCAATGGAACGCTTCAAATCTCTCCCCCTGTGCAAAAACACGGAAATGGATCAGCTGAGAGCTGAGAGCCGTGAGCGGAGAGTTTGGCCACGCCCCCACCCTCTACTATAGGCCAGCTCTTTTCTCCTCATTTGCATTCAAGCAACAACGCCCAGAATAAAGTGTTTGAGAGAGATATTTATGACTCTTTCTCATCTTATCTCTGTTTCTCATGCACTGAGTCTTGATTTTGAAGAAGGATTCATTTACAGTATTAGGGAACCATTAAGGAGCCATATAAAAGCATCAAGAAGTACCATGTCATGGGATCTTTAACAATTTAAAACAAAATACTCTATGGTTTGAATAGGGAAAAAGTCCTCAAAATGAATAGGAAGCTGAAACTCATTAACTGGGTCAAATACATACTAAACAAATAACCTACCCATCCACTAAAGATTGCTATTGTGACATGCCTATCTATGGGCTCCAGAGTGGTGGAAATCTACCTCCGTTGCCATGACAATTAACGATTCAAAACGTATCATTTTATCCGTTTGGATGGTCAAAAGTACTCAAAATGTCGCCTTTAAACAGGAGGCTGAGAGGGCAGGGCTTAGTCGTAGGTCAGTTGTAGAATATGTTAAATAAACAAATAGGATGACATATTTTTCTCAAAATCCAAACGCAGTTGTCCTCTCCAAACATGTCCAGCCCTATATTTTCTTTTGTTTTCTTTTTAAACATGCTGTTGAAATGAGTGCACTAACTATATGCCTGTTAAAAGTATAGGTTTGGCAGATCCAATGTCCGTTTTACAGTAAATTATGATAATTACTGCAACATGGAACACAAAAGCTATGCATATGCACAAAATGCAAAGTATTTTAAGCAATAAAAAAACATAACTGGCTAAACTTTAAATCGAGAAGTTAAATGTGCTACTGTGGAACATTTAAAAGTCCATATTATGCTATATTCTGATCTATGATATAATGTTGTTTCCTCATTAAAACATACTCAGAGCAGCTGTTAAAGGGACAGTGTGTAAGATTTTTACCCGTTAATTACTGAAATTGAAGATACCCATTCAAAAATACATTGTTTTCCAAGCCTTTTCACTTCCATCATGAAATCAAAGTATTCTTTTGGACTTAGATATAGTCACATAAAAGGGGGATCTTCCCCATGCAGAGGCAGCCATTTTGAATACGAGAGCCGCAGAAGGACATTTGGGCTCCGCCTTCGCCTTCGGCAAGGCTCGTGGTTTTGGGTAAACAACACAAGCATGCTGCCGGATCAGATGTCGTAATGGATCTAACATGTGTTTTGGACTAAATTGTTTTACTGGATTTTATTCGCTGGATCCTTACGGACAAATTGAGAGCAAGTTTATGGTGAAATACAGAGTTTGACCTGTGCAAAGCATTCTAAGGTAAGCTAACCTCGTTTTGTGCTTTTCCGTATAAAAGCCCCATGTGCTCGGGGAGTGTTTGTTGTGCAGGGAAATGAATTGCATAGTCAAAAAGAGGAGACTGTAAGGTTTCATTTGATGTGTAGAGTGTCATGGTACATGATCAGGAATGTGTGTTTTCATGAGAAAATTTAAAAAAATAAAAAAATAAACGGGACCGCGTTTTATTTATACAGTAGCGGCGCGCGGCTCGTGCGCGCGCCCGGGTGACCCTCGAGGTCTGCCGTAGCTAAAACAGAAAGTGCAATAGCACCATCCACCTATGCGCCACGAATCCTACACACTGGGGCTTTAAGGTAACTTAACAGCATTTTCAGCTTTGGAGATGTAGACACCCTAATAATAAGTAGTTACTCAAACATGTATGAATGAAAAAAACACAACTCCAGATATGTTTTGAGGATGGAATAACATTATAACATGGCTTACAGCTCACAGGAGTCTATTTTGCGTAGTATAGGACCTTTAAGGCAAAACAATAGGATCTCATGAACACAAAGAGATTGAGAACGACAAGAAAGGTTACGTAGTCTACTTTTAAATGTCTTGCCACAGGACACAACAAACACTAAAATATTACAGAACAAGCTTAGCCTAAGAACATCAAAAACAGATAGGGGGAAGTAAACTCGATTGCGATCTGATGACTCCGGCAGATCCACAGCTGTTGGATAAATGTTTCTATAAATAAAAGAGTAAAAATGCAGAGCTGGAATAAATTTTCTCTCAAATATGAAACACACACACACACTTGCGTGCTTTATTGATCTCCAGCTTAACTTCTGATCCAAGATAAACACCAGGCACAACAGGTCACACTTCTTCCTTCCTCCGCTCCCCCATTCACAAAACACGGGCGGGCGGCCATGTTTGATTGTGCTCCAGATCAGGCAGGAAACAGGAAGTCAGCGCTCTGTGATCTCTGGGGAAGAGACTGGGCATGGACAGCTGCCGAGGCGGAAAGTCAATATGTTTTTAAGATGATTGTAATAATAGATACAACTTTTAACAGATGTTTTGGGCAGTGGTTAAGTCTTCCCTCACACCAAAAGGTCTCAAGTTCAAATTCTGCATGTGTCTTAGTTTGGTCCTAGTTTGACCCTTGTTTAATCCTGATGAGATGAGTCAAGAAATAATTTTCAGATTGATGTTGTTTCCTCATCAAAAACATACCTGGAGTTGTGTTTTGTTTCATTCACATAATTTAACACAAAAACCCTGCATATTTAGGCTGAGTTCTTCTCTCAAACTGAAAACACTGTTCCACCTTGTGATGTCATGTGGTGAGGAAGTGCTCCACTCTGTTTTTAAATTCACACCTTCACTAGAATCATTTGGATAGTTTCAGCTATGAAATTGCTAATCTCAACATTAAAACTACCACTTCGTGACATCACAAGGTGGAACATAGCATTTTGAGCTTAAGAGATGTAGACAATAGTAATGATAATAATGCAGGATTACTCAAACATATGAATGGAACAAAACATCTCCAGGTATATTTCTGAGGCGGTAATAACGTTCTAACATGGCTTAAAGATATAAAGTAATTATAAAGTGCAATATTTTAAGTGTATGACTACTCATTTCACTAAAACACAGTGCACAGTGATACAACTCGACAGAAAATAGCACCAAGCGATTATGACTTCTGACTTTTTCGTGGGCAACTGTTTTGTGACGCAGATATATCACTTTTGGACAAATATTGTTTTGAGAAGAAAAAACAAGCTTTGTTAAATGTCCCAACTAACTTGCCGGACCTACTTTCGTCAGCTCCAGAACCGGGGCAGAACTTGGCTCAGAGGACACTGTCAGGGATAAGCCAGTGTTAAAGGAGAAGTAACGTTTTTTACAATTTGAGCCTTATTTCGGTAATAAAACAAGTTGTTTTACTCACCCATAGCACTTTGGTGTCATATGGAGCATTTCCAGAGATGTTTTAGATTTGCGTTAGCCTAGCGCGACTTCTAGCCATAGCTCGGGGCATAAAATATATTCCCAGAGCATGTAATATGCCCCGTGCGGTCTCCAAATAACACAAACTTTAGCACTTTTCAAATCATAGAAGCCCGATGTCTTAGTCTATGATTTCGTTTGAGTCAAAAGTGGCCTGTAATCCGAGATTTAGCCATAGTTTACAGCTTTGCGTTTCATGTTTGGGTCCCGGGAGCTGAGAGCACACTCCGCACATGCGCACTGGCGTCCTCATCTACTCGAAACTATGGCTAAATCTCAGATTACAGGCCACTTTTGACCAAACGAAATCGTAGACTAAAGACATCGAGCTTCTATGATTTGAAAAGTGCTAAAGTTTGTGTTATTTGGAGACCGTAAACATGTGCCCCGAGAACTCACATTATGGAGATCGCAAATCTAAAACATCTCTGGAAGTGCTCCATATGACACCAAAGTGCTATGGGTGAGTAAAACAACTTGTTTTATTACCGAAATAAGGCTCAGATTGTAAAAAATGTTACTTCTCCTTTAATGCACGACACTGCTGAAGGGGATGCGGTTCATGTTTCAGATAACAGCATTGGCTGCTTAAAAAGTATACATTTTGTCTGTGAAATTGGCTTGTTTTTCAGAAAGAATCGAGGTGTGCATAAATTACCATCCTGCCGCTGCAGACCAATCACATGATATTAGTATGCTTTTGTTTTCTTTTTACGCCTATCAGCCGTGAGCAAACCTCCTGAATATGTACCTGCATTTCAACAGGATCCGTAACTTAAAAAATCTGTAACTTTGAGAGTAAATGCTACATAAGAAGGAAGGAGTCTCTCCTCGGGACACAGGACGAGAATAATCGGACAACGAGGCAAACAACAAGGCAAGTAAGCATACCCAATGATGTTTGCAGGAATACATTTACTTTATAGAGTTTAGGACATGTTTAAATACTAATTCAGCTTTTGTGTGGCGATCATATTTCATGACGGCCGCTACAGTCAGCAATTAACTTTAACCTGTGTGCGGGACTGCGCGGTGTGGGACCGCGCAGGGCTTCTCATTGCAGCCTATTTCTGCTAGGACTAAACCGGGACTAAACTGGGACTAAACCAGGATTAAACAGGACTAAAGCAGGACTAAAACAGGACTAAGGTGTGTGGATGTGTCCAGTGTGTGTGTGTACGTGTGTGTGTGTGTGTGTTTGTGTGCGCAGTGTCCTATACTATTTTCTATTGTATTAAATTGACAATACAGGTGATTTTTAACTTAACATATCCTGTGTATTATTGAATTATTATATGGACTTTTTGTTTTAAAAGCATTTCCATTTTAACAATGTACCTTCTAATTCTGAATTGCCCTGAATGTAAACACCACACCACAGTGATGTCAGTGATGGGGGAGGGTTTAACTCAGTGCTTCTCAAATAGTGGAGCGGGCTCCCCTGGGGGGAAGGGCGCGTGTGACCCTGGGAAACATGCTTTTTTGCTGTACTGTACTAGAACTAAGTGTAATTGAACTTCAACAACAGTAGTTGGCAGTGGCGCTCTCATTGTTGCTCTGGGGCAGGGGTCGGCAACCTTAAATACGCGATATACAGAACAGACTCACCATCAGCAGAATATCCTCTGTCACAGAAAAAACATGTATATTCCACTGAGTCGTGTCCTGTAGTCCGACAGAAGCTGACGCATCAGCGGCACAAGGAGAGCGTTTTTCTTTTTTTTCAGCGCGTTTAGTTTATGCAATGTGGTTTCAAGTTAAATTTCTGTACAACGTAAACAAATGTGTGCAAAGCTGCATTAAAAACACATTAATATTTGAGTCCTCAGTGCAAAAAGACAGTGCAGTCTTTGTTGTTTCTTTCTTTCTCTTTTTGTTTTTAATGTTAATAAAAGGATACAATGTTATGCACAGGTGTACTAATAACAATTTTCTAGACAAATAATACTATTTATAGTCGCGCGCAGGGAGGGGTGTGTGAAATTATTTCTTCTTCCTGGGGTGGGGGGTGGGGGGGTGGGGGGGCGTCACAGAAAATAATTGAGAAGCACTGGTTTAGCTTAATGTCATGCAAATGAGTTCTGAATACCTGGACTACAGGATCTTTAACCCGGCATTTCTCAGCTCGTCGATTTGAGAATGTGCTGCTTTCAAATGGCCACAAATTCTTCAAATGTTCTCAGATTTTCATGTGTAAAGTATCGTTGGAAAGCTTAGAATTTACACTTTCAGAATCTGTGAATAACTCAAAATGCCTCCGTGACGACTTGTGTGTGCTTTTCCTGTGGCCAATCACATATATGTTTTACTTTATTGCATGAAAATAATCAGGTACAGCCCATTTAAACTCATTACTAGCATAATTAAATCAATAACATTTCAAATTGTGACACCTTAATCCCACTTAAAGCTACAATCTGCTAGTTTATTTGATTTGTGTATTTTTTTTTTTTACCAGTAGATGGCAGATGTGACTCTTGTTCCCACTCCCCCTTTCCCTCAGCTGTGCTCTCTGATCTTCTTCTGACAAATCAAAGCTGGTACAGTATCAGACAGCCATAACGTTGATAGCATCTAGTGGTTGTATGTGAGAATACAATAGGGGTGGGTCAGCCAGTCTAAATACACACGGTAGCTTTAAAGGTCCCATGGCATGAAATTTTCACTTTCTGAGGTTTTTGAACGTTAATGTGAGCTCCCCTACCCTGTTTAGCCCCCCCCCCCCATGGTTAAAAGTTGTGAAATGTCTAAACTGAGCATTTGCGATCCTTTTCTGCGTTACAAAAAATCAGAGCTCAAACGGGCGATTTTGAACAAGGCACCTTATTGACGTCAGATCGAAAAAAGAAATGCAAATGCAGTTCCACCCCGTCTGTCTGAACTCAGCGTCTCTGTAAATCACGCCCAGAGAGTTTGGACTGCGAATGCGCTAGGCAATGCAAAATGCGTTTTTTTATTTGCCTGGAGGCACGTCCGAGTGTTTCTAGGCTCGGAAGTCCTTTATCTGAGCCTCTGGACCTTTGAACAGCAGTGGTTTAATTTTATTTTCTGTGGAAATGTGTTTATTTTTCAATGGAACGCTTCAAATCTCTCCCCCCGTGCAAAAACACGGAAATGGATCAGCTGAGGGCTGACAGCGGAGAGTTTGGCCACGCCCCCACCCTCTACTATTGGCCAGCTCTTTTCTCCTCATTTGCATTCAAGCAACAACGCCCATTATGGAGTGTTCAGAGAGAGAAAAATTACTCTTTCTCATCTTATCTCTGTTTCTCATGCACTGAGTGTTGATTTTGAAGAAGGATTCATTTACAGTATTAGGGAACCATTAAGGAGCCATATAAAAGCATCAAAAAGTACCATGTCATGGGATCTTTAAGGTCCATATAGTTGCTGGATCCTGAGTTATGTGGTGTGTCTTGTTATTTAAATACTTCAGCATTAGAACTCAAATGAAATTCCCCCATGTAAAAATACTACATTGCTCTCATTCTTTTACTAGAAGCCTATATTTTACATCACAGCACCGGTTTCAAATGAAAACCACCCTGAAGTGAACAGTTTCTCTCCCTCTCTCTCCTGCTCCACCCTGAATTGAGCGCAAAGGAAATACCAACGTGTGCTGCTAAAACAATGTGGCTTCAATCTCTGAACCTTCAAAACCTCCTCTCTTTCTCCCTCCCTCCTCTCTCCTCTCTTCTTCTCCAGTGTTTAGACGTTATTCTTCTGTGGATTCCAGGAGTCGGTTTGGTTTTACAGTGGTCACGTGATGAGATTTAATGGAGTTAGGAGGTGCTTCGAAAAACACAGAAATTCCCCCAAAGTAAAGGCCTGACCCACTTAAGGCAGAGGACCAAAACAAACATGGCTGACAGTGGAGACAAGTTATAAGTGTAAAGAGAAGAGAGAAGAATGATCCAGGAGTCACATGTGGAGCAGATGTTTACAGAGCTGTACCTGCAGTTCAGAGACAATTTAGCGACATTTCCAACTCAGTATTTGTAAATATAGAAAAACAGATACTAGACTCTAATTTGAACAGGTATTGATACGAAAAAAAGTTACAATCACAGGACAGAAATGAACATTTCTTGAATATCTTTAGAATGATCTTGAGCTGTATCAGAACAAGTAGACGCCGGAAGATTTCATGTTGAAAGTCACATTCTATTGTCGAAATAAAGAGGGTTTTTTATTATCGTTGTGGTATCCAAAATCAGTATTGAGTATTCCTTAGTCCTAAAATTGAATTTGAATTTGTAGTATTGTCACAACACTACTGTCTATGAAAACACAAAACTGTAAAATTGTAAAAAGAAAAATGACAGACTTGTTTAACAGTGGTCCAAAAATTCAAGAGGAAATGTGCAATTAAAAGCTTTTATTTCAAAGTTGCAAGGGTTGTAAAAATGAGTATGTTTTCGCAGCAGTTAAGCTGCTCTCTGCAGTTGCACAGTGAAATACTCTGTGGTGTTTTCCAGCCAAAATGTTAAAAGGAGCAAAGTGTAACTTTTTTGGGTCTACCACCAGCTGGTTTCTATGGCGATGTTACTGCCTTGCCTGTAAAATTCCACAGTATGACTCCACCAGGCCATTTTACAGGCTTGATCTGTGGAGAGGCAAGCCTGCTCACAGTAAGAATGTGTATTTTTCAAAATTTTTCCCAGCAAATAAAAGCACTTGCAATTGGAAAAAAATACAAGACAGATGGTTAATGCCATACAGTGAAACATTCAAGGCATTTCCATGGAAACAAGCAGAAGATGGACTCCCCACTACAAAAGTTACTTATTGCACTTTTACTGAAAAATTATGTTCAAATTAGGGATGTCAACAATTAATCGATTAACGGTTAATTGTCGATTAAGACGTTGGTCGATCAAAATGCATTAATTGTAATTAACCGCTAACCGCGGACACGCGGACATGCGCACCCGCGTGGTCACGAAACAAGGCAACCGCGCTGCGCCAAGCTCGACTCACAGCCGACCGCAGGGGCCAATGGCACTGCTCAGCAGCCCCGGTGTAAGCGCGAGGCGAGATCGAACCCGGAATGCGTGCCGTTTCGCCACGGCCCGCGCCCCGAGCCCCGCGCGGCTGGCCTGCAGCTCGGGGCGCGGGCCAGCCGCGCGGGGCTCGCGGCGAAACCAGCAGCGATACGTGGTGGTTTAATCCTGGTCTAGTCCAGGTCTAGACCCGGTCGAGTCCCGGTCGAGTCCCGGTCCAGTCCAGGTCCAGTCCAGGTCCAGACCTGGTTCAGACCTGGTCCAGTCCACGTTCAGTCCTGGTGTAGTCTCTTAGCCAATCAGGACAGAACACATGTTACACTATAAAAAAATGTTACACTATAAAAAAAAACAAAATTGGATAGAGCGAGGGATTACTGTATTTTGTTATTCAGCATCAATACATTTGTCTGCTTTTTACTAAGGAATAATTAATTAAGGAATATACAATATAATAATACTATGATATATTTTTGACTCAGTGTTATGTTACTATAGCTTATATTCTTAAAGACCCTATTGAAACACTAAAATTCAGGCGAAAAACGCCGCTTATCAGTTAATCGTTAATCGACCGATAAGATCAATCAACTATCAGTTAATGAATTAACCGATAATTTGCATCCCTAGTTCAAATCAATAGTGATTTTACAACTAGCAATCTTCACAACTGAATGTACTTTTTCTGTGTATCTTAAAGGCTTTGTACGTGATTTTTACTGTGCTAAAAATCAGAAAAACACGACTAGTTCATTTTAAACCATTTATAATGGTCCAAGGTTATTCCTCACTTACCTTATGCATTCTGAACATCCTAATTATTCACCCTGATGAGTTTACAAGTGCTTTTCACACCTCCCAGATACCAGTGTGGTGACTGTAATGCTAACAACACTTCCTGATTACTGGACAACAAAACAGATGACAGCACTCAACATATTGAACTGTTTATACAATATGGGACTAATTTTGGTCAAATACATGGATGAACTGGGTACAGGCCCTTTAATTTAGGCTTTGCTAAAAATATTTTTGTGATTTAAAATTAGAAAAGACAATACAAAAGAAAAACTCTAGAGCAAACCTGCATAATCCAGATCTGCAGACTAGACGACACTAAGCCCGACCCCAGCAAACCTTCTGCTACTTTCAGTCCCAGCTGGACACTCTAGCTTTTGGTCTACCATTAATACAAGTACAATAAGTGTCTCATTTCCACCTCAACTGCTGCACAAAGCTCCTCTGGGTCCTACCAACTCCCCATCCCTCCTCCCATTGTTCTACACTCCAGACCTGTGCCCGAATCAAAGATGGCTGCCAACACTCACAGAGGAAATATGGATGTTCTGATTTAACTCCAGCTGAGCGTGGATCATCATCGCGAACCACAAAAGGAGGTCACTGAGTCTGCTCTACTGTCTTTGGCTTTAAAAATGTCTGCGTTGAATAATTGGCCAGTGGAGATGTGGCAGTGTCCTTGTCCGAAAGAAACATGGGAACTATTCAGAGTTTACATAAAAAAGTTGATTTTTCCACTCGCCAGTCAGCCGTAATGAGTGGAGAGAGGGCGTGTCTTTGTCACATCAAATAAAAGGCAGGCTTTCAGCTTGTCATTCTTTTATAAGAGCAGGGGTGCTCGCACTTTTTCAGCATGTGAGCTACTTATAAAATGACCAAGTCAAAATGATCTACCTACAACAAAAATGCAAATCATTTATTAATTTATAAATATATTGACAATTGTTTACATGTACAATGCCTATTGATGTACCTTGCATAACTTCATGTACATTCTGTACATTTTTTGTCATTACCATACTCTTACTCTTACACATTTACCAAACGCATGATCTCAAATGGTGCAGAGAATATATGCAGGTATGACTTAAAGATCCCATGACATGGTAATTTTTGATGCTTTTATATGGCGCCTTAATGGTTCCCTAATATTGTAAATGAATCCTTCTTCAAAATCAAGCCTCAGTGCATGAGATATGACTGACTGTCTTCATGAGGCTAAATATGTCTCTAAAACACTTTATTCTGGGCGTTGTTGCTTGAATGCAAATGAGGAGGACAGAGACAGGCCAGTGCAGCGGGTGGGGGTGTGGCCAAATGCGCCGCTGGTTCCTCGTTTAGCGGTGCGCTGTGCACTGGCCCCACTTCCGTGTGTGTAAGCGCGGAGGAAGATATGAGACGAGTTGCATTAAAAAAACAAATTTCCACAGAAAATAAAATTAAACCACTGCTGTTTCAGAGGTTCGGATAAAGGACATCCGAGCCTGAAAACACTCTCACGTGTCTCCAGGCAAATAAAAAAACGCATCTCGCATTGCGTAGCTCATTTGCGGTCCAAGTTCTCTGGGTGTGATATCCAGAGATGGTGGGTAGACATTAGGGGTGGCACGGTATATGTAATTGTATTGAACCGTCGCGGTACGGGGGTCACGGTTCGGTGCACGCATTTTGACGGACAGTATACAGTACAAAAGTTTAATATTGAACTGACCACGGGACTTTCATTTTGCAAGGGTTTCCTTGAGGACTCTTTAACCATTGCCATTTGCGAGCCCTGATGAACATGTATACACAGGGATGAAAGTCATCAGTCATGAAAAAAGCGGAAAGTCACGGACCCCACCCGTACTTTGTCTTGCTCTTCTAATCAGAGCGCATTGAGGAGGAGCTTATGCGCGCTATGAACAGGAGGAGAGAGAGCGTGAAAAGGTGAGCAGCGGCACGGGCAGGTAGGAAGTTTTATAAAGTTTAACCTGCCCTGTGATACATGTTACACGTGCGAAAGAGCTGCACTCGCTCGCTCGCTGACGTGCGGTATCCGCAGCTCCAGACGGGCTTGCGCGGCCCGCACACCGGTAGAAGTTTAATACGAGACACGTACTTCTGAATACAGGACAATTCCATCCCATATATACACCCAAAATCTTTCTCAACGAATTTGCAAAGATATATATATATATAAAAATTACCCCGCGGTTGAAAAACTGAGTGTACACAGCTGTACACAGTTTGTTATTGCAAAATGCACATGTTTAAAACAGCGTTATGTTGTCATCTGTGATATACAGTAGGCCAGGCCTATAGCTCATGTTCACTGAGCTATGTGAATGTAAAAAAGTGTTTAGGTACTTTTGTGTATTGTATGTGAAGGTCCCCATGTGTTAAAACTTCACTGATGTACCGAGCTCACTAACCAATCAGTATATCAATATTCATCCATCCATCCATTTTCTTCCGCTTATCCGGGGCCGGGTCGCGGGGGCAACAGTCTAAGCAGGGACCTCCAGACTTCCTTCACCCCGGACACTTCCTCCAGCTCCTCCGGGGGGACCCCAAGGCGTTCCCAGGCCAGCCGGGACACATAGTCCCTCCAGCGTGTCCTGGGTCTTCCCCGGGGGCCTCCTCCCGGTGGGACATGCCCGGAACACCTCCCGAGGGAGGCGTCCAGGAGGCATCCGGAACAGATGCCCGAGCCACCTCAGCTGGCTCCTCTCCACGTGGAGAAGCAGCGGCTCTACTCCGAGCTCCTCCCGTGTGACCAAGCTCCTCACCCTATCTCTAAGGGTGCGCCCAGCCACTCTGCGGAGGAAACTCATTTCGGCCGCTTGTATCCGCGATCTCGTCCTTTCGGTCATTACCCAAAGCTCATGGCCATAGGTGAGGGTAGGAACGTAGATTGACCGGTAAATTGAGAGCTTCGCCTTTTGGCTCAGCTCCCTCTTCACCACAACGGTCCGGTACAACGACCGCATCACTGCCGACGCTGCACCAATCCGCCTGTCAATCTCACGCTCCATCCTCCCCTCACTCGTGAACAAGACCCCGAGATACTTGAACTCCTCCACTTGAGGCAAGGACTCTCCACCCAACCAGAGAGGGCAAACCACCTTTTTCCGGTCGAGAACCATGGCCTCGGATTTGGAGGAGCTGATCTTCATCCCAGCCGCTTCACACTCGGCTGCGAACCGCCCCAGTGCACATTGGAGGTCCCGGTTTGATGAAGCCATCAGGACAACATCATCCGCAAACAGCAGAGATGAGATCCTGTGGTTCCCAAACCGGATCCCCTCCGGCCCCTGACTATATATCAATATATGACAACTCAATGTGGTGCTTGCGTGTTCACTTGTTTTACTTACAGGTTTTAAGTTGCAGCTATCTCAGATGGAGATTTAAACAATAAAAAGCTGCCTTTGAGGACAGCCTTTCTGGTTATGTTTTTTTTTTCCCTGCACTGTAACGAAAATGTACCGAAACGTGGGGTCTGACCCGAGGTACGTACCGTACCGTGAGTTTTGTGTACCGTGCCACCCCTAGTAGACATACAGACGGGGTTGGAAACCTTTCCACAAATGTGACGTCAGAAAGTTCCCTTGTTCAGAATCGCCTGTTTGGGCTGTCATTTTTTCAAATGCGGAAAAGGATCACAAATGCTCAGTTTACACATTTCGCAACTTTTAGCCATGGGGGGTAGGGGAGATCACATTAACATTCAAAAAAAAACTCAGAAAGTGAAAATTTCATGCCATGGAACCTTTAAGTAAAAATAAGATGACAAACTGTTGAATCATTGTCACGTTTCAGTGTTTTGTACTATTTATGTGATGCCATTCTTGTCGATCACTGTTACAATTACAGTAGGTCTCAGCTTTAAGCCATAAATGCACTCTCTCTCCCCTCTTCAACTTAATAATCATTGTACGAGCTATTTTACATTGCAGTATGTATTTGTTCCGTAATATATGGTGCTACAGCCAGCAGCTTCTCTAAACAATCCCTTGCATCCTACGGTCATATTTACAGTACGTAAGGTGGTAAAGTATCTTGCCTAGAGACACAACAACAGCATGCAATGAAGATGGAATTCAATTACAACCTTCCAGTTACAGGACTTCTCTACCACATGAGACAAGGCACCAGCAACATATTTTCTCCGATACACCTATCAGACATTTAAACTGGATGTTAAGATTATTTAGCTCAACTGGTAAAGTCACTTGACATTCACCCGGGGGACCTGGGTTCGAATCCCCCCCGGCAATGAGCCAGTGTGGGTCCTCGGGCAAGACCCTTCACGGTACTGCCCCCCGGGCGCCTGAAAGACGAGCTGCCCTCTGCTCCTTCCCTGAAGGATGGGTCCAATGCAGAGAAATAATTTCTCTACGGGGATGAATAAAGGATATCAAAATAAAATTTAAAAAAATCAAAACAGTCAAATGTCCTCAAAATGTCGCCTATAAACATAAAGCTGATATCCATGAATACTATTGCCAAAATACATATTCCAAACTACCTATATTAATCATAACACTAAGAGTTGCTATTATGACATCCCTACTTATGGGTTTAAAAGTGATGAAAATCCAGCACTGTTGCCATGACAATTAACAATTCAAAATCATATTCCAAACTGTCTACATATTATTCGTAACACTAAAACTAGCTGTGACCATGTAGAGTGATGAAAATCTAGCACATTTGCCCTGACCATTCACAATTCAAAACGGTCAAAAGTCCTTAAGATGTCGCCTATAAACAGGAAGCTGATCTCCATGGATACGGTTGCCAACATACTTCATCATATCCCTGCACTGCTCTGGGAGTTGTTGTAGCATTTCACTCCAATTTATTTTCCCACTGAGTAAGACAACAGCAGCTTTACAGGGACGTCCCATTGGAGCTGTGAACTCCTGACCCCTCTCCGAGCCTTTACCCACAATGCAACGGTTTACATAGGCACTGTACTGCTTATATATAAGATAAGACTTTATTGATCTCACACTGGAGAAATTTACTTGCCACAGTAGCTCAAGGACAGTTTGAACAAGAAAGAAAAGTGCATGCAGGCAATGATGAAAAAAAGTAATTAATAATAATAACAATAATAATAATAATAATAATAATAATAATAATAATAATAATACAAGCATGAAGAGGGAGAGCATGGAAAAGAGGATACTGCACATCTGGCCTATATAGTAGAACAGGGGTCACCAACCCTATGCCCGCGGGCACCCGGTCGCCCGTGAGCCCCATTTCAGTCGCCCGCAGAGCAGGTTCTAAAAATAGAACAGGTCGCCCTCGTACTTAGGCCTATATAAATAATAATGTTTTACAAAAATGCTGTGCCTTTATATGCACATATTTTTAAAGTAGGCTAATAATAAAAACACTTACAGATTTTAAAATTTAAAATATATTGTTCGAGTTCAAAGTTCACTTCTCTGCGCATGACAATTAACCTGTTTGATGCAGCTGGACTCATCAAAAAAAAAAAAAAAAAGACGAGAAAGCATGGCGGAGAAGAGAAAGAAATGGTATGTTTTTAACACCGACTGGGAAGAAGAGTTCTTTTTTACATGGACAAGAGAGAAGTGTGTATGTCTCATTTGTGGAGCTACAGTGGCGATTTCGAAACGGCACAATGTGGAAAGTCGCTACGAATCACGGCAGCTTCAACACAAACTTTCCCCTTAAGAGTGCACTTCGAGCTGAGAAAGCACGAGAGTTAAAGGCTGCTTTAGCCAAGCAGCAGTCTTTCTTCACTAGACCACTGAAAAAGGCTAAAAAGGCAACCGAGGCTTCTTTCAGGGCAACGAATTATTTGATTAAAAAAAAAGACGTTTTCAGATGGAGAAACTGTAAAAGGAGCGATGATGATAATTGCTGAGACAATTTTTAAAGACGAGAAAAATGGATCAGATGTCATCTCAACTCTGGCCGATGTACAACTTGGTGCGAGTACAGTGACAAGACGGGTGTCTGCTATTTCCGAAAACTTGAATGAGCAGCTGGACAAGGACTTGCGTGAATGCAGGTGGTTCAGCATCCAGTGCAACGAGTCCGTGGACAACAGCAGTACAGCTCAGCTAATGGTGTTTATTATTATTATTTGAAATCATTCAGCCTGCTTCAATGTTGAAATCATAAGAGTTTGATTTGTTTAAAACAAAAGGAGTTGAAATAATGTTAAATTTATTACCACATTACTAGTATATTTTTGCACAAAATAAATGTTGCTTTGACAATGAAACACAAATGTGGTCATTTACACATAACTAATGCATGTATGCATACATTGTGATCAAATAAATAATAATACAGCGTAAAAGTGGATTACTTGGACTTTTGAATTATCTTAATTGAGCTGGTAGCCCTCATATTATTTGATGACCTTATGGTAGCCCTCGGCTTTGAAAAGGTTGGTGACCCCTGTAGTAGAATATGTAGTGCTAGGACACCTCCGTTGACCTCAGCTTTGGCCCCACAGATTGAGTTTCACAGCATCTGCTATACAGCAACATGTGCACGTCGGAGCCAACACGCTAACAGGGCTGATCCAAGGGCGGGACCGGAGCAGCTGCCCAAATGAGATAGCTGTTTAAAAACGACTCTGTGGGAATCTCTGTGTTATAAATGACAATTACAATTTGGCTGACAACAGAAACAAGCTGGTTGTGCGCACTGGCAGCTCACTTAAAACGTTTTTGACCAAACAAACTTTGTCCAGTTGACAAATTGAATTTCTCCTTTTGCCATGGATTCTACCTGGACGACTGAGAGATTCTTCACACGTCATGCAAATTAGGCAAGGAGGGCTGAAGAGAGCAAACTTCACGAGCTTTGTTCAGAGCTTTCGAAAATCTGCTGTGCCTGCTTTCAAATAGCGACAATGTCTTCAAATATGGCCAGATTTTCATGTGTAAGACATCATTGGATTGTGTACTTTCAGAATCTGTGAATAACTCAAAACGCGTCAGGGAGCATATGTGTCCTATTTGGCTGCGGTGGGTCACAAATGTAAAGTAGATCTGTATCTAAACATTAAACTCAGCGCAATGACAGATCCATAGAAACAAGCAAGTGATACACCCCCAAAGCAGAAAAGTTACGCAATGCACCTTTAAGTATTTGGAGATCTCACCAATGGCTATAGGTCAATTTAATAATCAATAATTTAGTAATTATGAATAAGAATGTAACAAAAATATATTCATACAAATTTTCTACTATAAATATAATCTTGTATTTCATGTTATATCGAAGAGTAAAGAAACCGAAAGTCTGATTTAATACAAAAATTTACGTTCTATAGTTATGGATGTGAATGGTGGCAAAATAATTACATTTCAGCCATTCTTCATTTAATGCAATTAAGTCATATTTTGTTTCAGGAAAAAAAAATAGTAAGCAGTACGAATAAGAGTTGCTGTTAAGGTCACATTGTAAATTAAAAATCTTATGTCCGATTTATGTAACTTAGAAAATCTCGATTCTGAAATGTGAATGTATCAAAAGAACAACAAATCTTTTCACATTTTTTTTCCTAATTGAACTCTGCAGTTTCGATTTTGCAGTCAACAGTAGGCCAGCACAATTTATCACAAAAATTTCAATATTACGATATTGGCTGAAAGTTCACAAGAAAGTTCTCAGTTTTACAGAAATGTGTTGTATTTTAAAGGTGCACTGTGTAACTTATCTGGTATGGCATTAAACCTTTCTATCATCACGGAGACCAAACCAGACCAAGTTAGCTCAGATATGTGGAAAGGCAACCCCTCTCACAGTCAGAATTTTTTTTTCTAGGTATTTTTGAGCTTTAAAACTGTGACGGACCCTCTACTGGAAAAGTTACACAATGCACCTTTAAAGTAAAATGGACAGTCCTTCCTTAAAGCCCCAGTGTGTAGGATTCGTGGCGCATAGGTGGATAGTCGCTATTGCACTTTCTGTTTTAGCTACGGCAGACCTCGAGGGACCCGCGCACTGCGCGGTCCCGTTTTTTTTTTTTTCCCTTTTATCATGAAAACACACATTCCCGATCATGTACCATGACACTCTACACATCAAATGAAACCTTACAGTCTCCTCTTTTTGACTATGCAATTCATTTCCCTGCACAACAATCACTCCCCGAGCACATGGGGCTTTTATACAGAAAAGCACAAAACGAGGTTAGCTTACCTTAGAATGCTTTGCACAGGTCAAACTCTGTATTTCACCATAAACTTGCTCTCAATTTGTCCGTAAGGATCCAGCGAATAAAATCCAGTAAAACAATTTAGTCCAAAACACGTGTTAGATCCATTACGACGTCTGATCCGGCAGCATGCTTGTGTTGTTTACCCAAAACCACGAGCCTTGCCGAAGGCGAAGGCGGAGCCCAAATGTCCTTCTGCGGCTCTCGTATTCAAAATGGCTGCCTCTGCATGGGGAAGATCCCCCTTTTATGTGACTATATCTAAGTCCAAAAGAATACTTTGATTTCATGATGGAAGTGAAAAGGCTTGGAAAACAATGTATTTTTTAATGGGTATCTTCAATTTCAGTAATTAACGGGTAAAAATCTTACACACTGTCCCTTTAAGTACTTCGGTCTTGGTTTAGAAGAAGAAGCAACTTTATTGATCTCACACTGGAGAAATTCTTCTCTGCATTTAACCCATCCTGTTATTAGGAGCAGTGGGCAGCACATTACTGCGCCCGGGGACCATCTCCATGATCTTCTTGCTTCGGTTTGGTCAGGACCTAAGCTGGAGGATTTTACCTATGGTGCATGTTTTGGGTTGATGGGGGAAACCGGAGTGCCCGGAGGAAACCCACCCAGACACGGGGAGAACAAGCAAACTCCACAGAGAAAGGCCCAGTCGACCCGGGGATCAAACCCGGAAGCATGAGCGCTAGCCACTCAGTCACTGTGCCGCCACAGTCTCGGTTAAGTTTTACTTTTGTTCTCAGTTAAGAGATAATTTTGTTTTTATTTATCTTAACTTATTTATCTCGACTTGCCAAAAAGTATATTAAAATATCACAATAATATCATAATATCACAATACCAAACATAACATTGTAGTTAGCTCCTCCCTTTGGGCAGATACTATAAGGCAGTGTCCACCAGCGTCCAGAACTGAAGAAGCAGCTTGTGCAGCAGCTATTCGACCAAATAAACTTTTGTCGAGTTAATAACAAACTGAATTTCTCTTTTTGCCAATACAAAACATAGTTATCGAATACATCATAACATGCAGCCCTAGTCAGTAGTAATTTTTCCCCACAAATCCCCATTATACAAAGCACTATGTTATCTCTACAGAAAAATGTAATTTTCCAAACACAGTCTGTCAAAACATAAAAAGAGAAATTTCCTCTGGACCCTCATCTTTAATACCCATAATTGTATGCATAGTTCCACTAGACCTGCGCGATTTATCAATTAAATCGATTAATTCGAATTTACAGTTCAGGACGATGTTTTTATGAAAATCGATTTTTTTATTATTTTTTAAATGTGAGCGGAACTAATGCGCGGCGCCACGTTCTACACGGGTAAGTTAGTGGGGCGCACCCAAACAACCTAGCATGCGAGTGAGGGAAAGCCGGAGCTTGTACCAAACAAAAGTGTCGCTACATCTGTTATATGGAACTGGTTCGGTTTTCTTGCGTCGGACTTAGAACAAACGAGTGCTCGCTGTAAGGTCTGTTTAAAAGCTGTTGCAGCACGACAAATGTATCCTAGCGCCTAAAACAGAGGCACGCAGCAGAGAAGGAAAAGTGCAAGTCCCCACAGCGCGAGCACATATTGTAAAAGACATGGTGCCCATATATACTGTGGAAAAGCCCGGGTTCATTAACATGGTTTTGGACCCGAAGTATGTGCGACCAAGCCGCAAATATTTTTCTTGTGTTGCCACAGCTGTATACAGACTGCACAAGCTAACATACATGAACAGACAGTGGCTCCCTCTTTTCTACATCACTTGAGGAAAAACTAAAACTAAAACACAACACTACCCACTCCAGTCCATCTTTCCCACAATCAGGGAATAATTTAGCTCCATAAAATGCTTCTTTATAAAAAAGATATTTATATAACTGTGATATATATATTTTAAAAACAATAACAGCTTAATTGATGCAAGGTGTAATGTATTTGTTTTATAAAAGAACGTTGCATTATTTTGAGCCATTTGTCTGTCATCTGTTATTTGTTTTTGAGTAGGGCAGAGAAAAATCGATTAAAATCGGAAATTGGATTTTATTTTTAGGCCATATCGCCCAGCTCTGCATCCCACCACCAGCTCTGTCATCAACATTTCAATTTCTTCTATTTAGTCTAAGTGCCTTTAAAAGTGGACTTGGGGCAGTGGTGTGAACTCAACTGAACTGAGACTCTAAGGAACGTGATTTTTCTAAACATGGTGTCCCCGGCGTAGACAGGAGACAGCCAGCGAGCTGCTCATTTACATTTAGATGAGCCCATTAACTCCCATAAAACCGGAAAAAGCCATAGCGTGCACACATCGGATTGGTTTCAGTTAAAATCGCTAATACAGGTCCAGCTGCAGACGTCTGGAGAGGATCTGCGCGACGGGAAATACCACACAGGAGAAAATAACCTGGAAATAAGGTTCCACTTCCAAGTCGTCACTGTCATGTAGAAAGATTGAGATGATATGGGTAGACTGTTCAAACAGATGTAAACGAAAACATAAGACACACTATTGAGGCAAATGTATTTCAAATAGGTAGTCAGATATTTTCCTGGTCAATGTTGATTTTCTAGTGTATTCAACCTACTGCTTGTCTCCATGGAGATGTTATTGCTTTGCCTGGAATGTTCCATGGTATGTAATGTATTCATCTTCCAAATGGCACTGAATGTATCTAACTTCCAAATATTCAGTTGCAGACGTTAGCTTAAAGGTCCCATGGCATGAAATTTTCACTTTCTGAGGTTTTTGAACGTTAATGTGAGCTCCCCTACCCTGTTTAGCCCCCCCCCCCCATGGTTAAAAGTTGTGAAATGTCTAAACTGAGCATTTGCGATCCTTTTCTGCGTTACAAAAAATCGGAGCTCAAACGGGCGATTTTGAACAAGGCACCTTATTGACGTCAGATCGAAAAAAGAAATGCAAATGCAGTTTCACCCCCGTCTGTCTGAACTCAGCGTCTCTGTAAATCACGCCCAGAGAGTTTGGACTGCGAATGCGCTAGGCAATGCGAAATGCGTTTTTTTATTTGCCTGGAGGCACGTCCGAGTGTTTCTAGGCTCGGAAGTCCTTTATCTGAGCCTCTGGACCTTTGAACAGCAGTGGTTTAATTTTATTTTCTGTGGAAATGTGTTTATTTTTCAATGGAACGCTTCAAATCTCTCCCCCCGTGCAAAAACACGGAAATGGATCAGCTGTGAGCTACAGCGGAGACCGGAGCGTTTGGCCACGCCCCCACCCTCTACTATTGGCCAGCATTTTTCTCCTCATTTGCATTCAAGCAACAACACCCATTATGACCTGTTCTGAGGGAGAAAAAATACTCTTTCTCATCTTATCTCTGTTTCTCATGCACTGAGTGTTGATTTTGAAGGATTCATTTACAGTATTAGGGAACCATTAAGGAGCCATATAAAAGCATCAAGAAGTACCATGTCATGGGATCTTTAAAAGGTGCTTTAAAAAACATACATTCTTACTGTGAGCTTCTCTACAGATCTGACCTGTAAACTTGTCTCCATGGAGATAAGCTTCTTGTCATACTGTGGAAAATTCCAGGCAAAGTAATAGCATCTCCATGGATACAGGAAGGTAACGGAGCTGCACCACGTTATGAAACAATAAGAAGTTATGATTAAAATTATGTGATACATTTCATTTAAAAATAATGTCTATTTCACACACTAAAGTTGAAGGAGTGTCTTGCCCAAGAACAAAACTAGAGAGAATGAGATTCAAAATTCTAAACAGGAGAAAGGATCTTCTCATTTAAAAGTAATAAAACTGTAAACTTGGGCACATATTAATCTTGGTCCAGTATTGTCACAATGCAAAATTTCGAACTCAATTTCGATACTAAGAGATTAACATAAAACTCGATAGAGATTATGATGCCACATTGAAAATAAAAATGCTCCTTTTTTAGTAATAAAATGTAATTTTCATACACAAAATAATAGCACTTTCTATATGTTACCATGAGATCTTATACTAGTTCCGATAAAACTCAAAATTACACAAAATTCCTATGTCTAAGTCCTAAGTATCAATTAAATTAGTATCCAGTTTCAATATTAGTTTAAAGGTGCACTGCCTATCTTTTCTTGTGGAGGGTTTGCTACTTACTTGTTTCCATGGAGATGTTAAAGGAAAAGTAACGTTTTTTACAATCTGAGCCTTATTTCGGTAATAAAACAAGTTGTTTTACTCACCCATAGCACTTTGGTGTCATATGGAGCATTTCCAGAGATGTTTTAGATTTGCGTTAGCCTAGCGCGACTTCTAGCCATAACTCGGGGCATATTCCCCAAGCATGTGATACGCCCTGTGCGGGCTCCAAATAACACAAACTTTAGCACTTTTCAAATCATAGAAGCTCGATGTCTTTAGTCTACGATTTCGTTTGAATCAAAAGTGGCCTGTAATCCGAGATTTATCCATAGTTTACAGCTTTGCGTTTCATGTTTGGGTCCTGGAAGCTGAGAGCACACTCCGCGCATGCGCACTGGCCTCCTCATCTACTCGAAACCATGGCTAAATCTCGGATTACAGGCCACTTTTGACCACACAAAATCGTAGGCTAAGACATCGGGCTTCTATGATTTGAAAAGTGCTAAAGTTTGTGTTATTTGGAGACTGCAAACAAGTGCCCCGAGAACTCACATTACGGAGATCGCAAATCTAAAACATCTCTGGAAGTGCTCCATATGACACCAAATTACTATGGGTGAGTAAAACAACTTGTTTTATTACCGAAATAGGGCTCAGATTGTAAAAAACGATGGTATGTCATTAAACGTATCCATCTCCCTTGTAATATGTTTCATCTAAACTGCGGATGAAACATGTCACAAGACAACGAGATAACATTTCCATGGAGACAAGCAGGTGGTGGACCCTTCGTTAGAAATGTAACACAGTACACCTTTATTATGTTGGTTTAGTCGCTGATAGCTCAAGCCAGCCAAAGTAAAAGTATCAACACAATATGTCCTCAAATGCTCTCAACTTCTAATCGACTTTTTCCATACAACACTTATCTTTCAATCTATCCCATACAAATACATTAGCCTGCCCTGATTAAATTTCTCCCATTCACTGTTTCCCCATTTACATCTCCCATCTCAGACTGGTTGATTCTATGGCCCTGACTTCTTTGTATGCAGCAGAGAGGAGCCTGGAGCCATGTTACCAGTGTGGAGAGTGTAATGAAAGCTTAACAGTGCCACTGGAATCCACTTGGAGCAGTCATTATCTCACTACTGCATGTATTTATGTCCACAGTGCCCTTGACACCTCTCCAACGCAGTCAAAGCTCACATTTAATAACTCATCATAATGGCTGGGAGGTTCTATGGGAAGTGTCCATCAGGGTTCCAGATGTTTTAATGATGTAGGTATGTGATAGTAATAAAAGGTTTGCAGATTACCACAATCATTATCATTGTTTTCCATAGATTATGTTAAAGATGCATTGGGTAACTTTCCTGGTGGAGGGTCCGTCACCTGCTTGTTTCTATCTCATTGCTCTGCAGGGAATGTTCCACAGTATGACATTAAACAGCTCTGATTTACATTTATTTAATTACAGGTGGTTTTATTGCTCAAAAATAGACAGAAAACAGTCATTCTGATTGTGAGAGGGGTCGCCTCTCCACAGATCTGACCTATAACTTAATCTGGTTTGGCTCCATGAAGATAGAGCGGTTTAATATGATACTGTTAAACATTCCAGACAAGGCAAAAACATCTCCATGGAAAAACGCATTTAATGGACCCTCCACCAGAAAAGTTACACAGTGCTCCTTTAAAGGAAAAGTAACATTTTTTACAATTTGAGCCTTATTTCGGTAATAAAACAAGTTGTTTTACTCACCCATATCACGTTGGTGTCATATGGAGGATTTCCGGAGATGTTTTAGATTAGCGTTAGGCTAACGCTGTTAGCCTAGCGCGACTTATAGCCATAGCTCGGGGCATTCCCCAAGCATGTAATATGCCCCGTGCGGGCTCCAAATAACACAAACTTTAGCACTTTTCAAATCATAGAAGCTCGATGTCTTTAGTCTACGATTTCGTTTGAATCAAAAGTGGCCTGTAATCCGAGATTTAGCCATAGATTACAGCTTTGTGTTCCATGTTTGGGTCCCGGGAGCTGAGAGCACACTCCGCGCATGCGCACTGGCGTCCTCATCTACTCGAAACTATGGCTAAATCTCGGATTACAGGCCACTTTTGACCAAACGAAATCGTAGACTAAAGACATCGAGCTTCTATGATTTGAAAAGTGCTCAAGTTTGTGTTATTTGGAGCCCGCACGGGGCATATTACATGCTCGGGGAATGCCCCGAGCTATGGCTATAAGTCGCGCTAGGCTAATGGCGTTAGCCTAACGCTAATCTAAAACATCTCCGGAAATGCTCCATATGACACCAAAGTGCTATGGGTGAGTAAAAGAACTTGTTTTATTACCGAAATAAGGCTCAAATTGTAAAAAACGTTACTTTTCCTTTAAGAGTATGGCTGCACAAATCATTTTTATTTGAATCATATAATCTTTTAATTTTTGTGACCTATATTTAATCTTGAAGCAGTAATGCTTTGACCAGTGTAGTCTCTTTTATAAGTTTATGACAATAAGGATAACTTGTACCAATTAACTAAACCACCAACTTATTACAACAAAGCTATTACTCTGGTGTTTGAGTTGCTACAGTTATTATTTCAAGGTGCACTGTGTAACTTTCCTGCTTCTTGTTGCTATACCTGGAACATTCCACAATATGGCATTTTATTCAATTACAGATGTTTTTTATATTGACCTTAATTGATATTTATTGATAGTTGGCCTAGCTGATGTTAACTGATGTTAAGAAGTTCCAGGCATAGCATTAATATCTCCATGGTGATAAAGTGATGGACCCTCTACCAGAAAAGCTATATATTGTATCAAAGAGGGCAGACGACAAATGTCCAATACCTATTTTTAGTTTAGCAATGCCGCTGAATGATGACTTAAGATTAAGCTTCCATAAAACATAGGCCTACGCTCAAATATACAAAGTACATTTAGCATCACAGGTTCATGTGTGTCCTTGAAGCTTTGGAAATACCACTTTGGTGCACCTCTGTGTATTTTAACAGCTGGAGCCAACCACATGTGGGTAGAAGACTAGAAGACATACATGAGCTAATGCTGGCATAAGCTCTTTGTTCAGTTTTGGTCTGTGGTAAATGACCGGTATTATTTTAGTTTGGGTGCTGGAAATAAAACATGGCAGAAATGACAATAATATACCACTCATCCTGTATTTTAGCTCTATTTCAGGTTCATGGCAAATGTACAGTGGAGTGTATAGAGTATTTGATATTATAGGCTACAAATGCTTAATATGCGTTAAACTACCCAAGCTAAAATTGAGGCGAGTCAAGAAATTATCCATAAAACGTGGTAGCAAACCTGTATCTGTGTTTTTTTCCCTTGCATCTGAGTGAAATTTGTCTTGCCGCAGTAGAAATTCAAGATTCAAGATTCAAGATTGTTTATGTGTCATATGCAGGATCAACACAAGGTCAATAATGCAATGAAATGCTTTGGATCAGAAGAACCGTTGACTCTCTAAGATAGTCAAGAAGTACTAATAGCAGCACTAATAGTACAAGGTAAAAAGTGTAGCAGAAAGTACAGGGGAAGAAGTAAACAATATAATAAAAAAAATGTAATAAAATAATGTAATAAAATACAAGGTACAGTTAATAAAATGTAATGTAATAGAATGTAATAAAACACAAGGTACAGGTAGGGTTAAATAAAGTGTAAGTAGAGTATTTCACAGATTGCACATAATGTAGTGTAGTATAAGTGTCGCATGTGGATTCCGTATTGCACATAGTATAGTATGAGTATTGCACGTGGGTTATGAAGCAGGTTATTGCACCGTTAACAGTAGTTTACAGTAAGGTAGTGACAAACATGATACATTCATATAGAGCAGCAGCAGTAAACATATTATGCATCATGAAAAGTAGTTTAGTACAGTATTATTGAGAGTTCAGTATTATTTACACTGCCTGACAAAAGTATTAGGACGATTGTGTATTTCTGAACTTTCATAATGATAACAAGACGTATTGGTAATGACAACAAATCAATTTATTGATATATTAAAGCAAATTTTATCATGTGTAAAGGCATATTATTGCAAAAATGTAACAATATCAAGTGAAATAGCTTTTTCATCAAAATAACCACCTTTGGCCTTAATCACAGCTTTACAAATTCGAGGAATTCTGTCCAACAATTTTTCAAGATCTCCATCCTCTATAGTTTTCCACTCATCCTGAAGACATTTCCACAGGTGTTTAACGTTAGTCGGATTCCTGGAGCGCACTTTAATATCCAAATAATCCCACACTTTTTGGATGGGTGACAGGTCAGGAGACTGGGGCGGTCATGTCATAACCTGCAGTTGATGACGCTGTTCACACGTCTCCAAATGACCCTGACACAGTTTGGACGAGTGCTTTGGGTCATTATCTTGTTGGAACCAGAAGTTTCGTCCAGAGTTCAGAAATACACAATCGTCCTAATACTTTTGTCAGGCAGTGTAGAGTCTTATCCAGTGTTCAGTAGTCTGACAGCTTGTGGGTAATACAGTGGTACCTCACCTTACGAAATTAATTTGTTCCAGAAGTGGTTTCGTAACGTGAATTTTTCGTAAGTTGAGTAGCTATTTCAATGGAAAAAGCCTGATCCGTTCCAAGGTTTTTTTTGATAGTGTAACATTTTTTTAATAGTGTAACGTTGTGTTCTGCTTCCTGACGGGCTAAGAGACTAGACCAGGACTAAAAGAACGTGGAATAAACCAGGTCTGGCCAGAACTAAACCTGGATTGGACCTGTTATTATTATAAGATGGCAGTGCCGTTGGATGAGCGTGTTGCTCGTTGCTCGTTGCTCGTGTCTCCGCGCACCTTGCGCGTTCCGTGCTAGAGCTAAGAGGCCGAGAAAGACGCTCTTTCAGCGGGAATAAGAGCGGGGCGGGGCGGGCTCTGGTCCTCCAGAGCCGGAGCGCCGACAATGTGAGCTAAGAGGCCGAGAAAGGTGCTCTATCGGCGGGCAAGACCGCGGGGTCTCGCTCGGGGCGGGCTCTGATTCCATCTGACTTCTAGGTCTAGACCAGAACTAAACCAGGTCTAGACCAGAACTAAACCAGGTCTAAGCCTGAACTGGACCTGGACTAAACCAGGACCGGACCAGGACCAGACCCGGACCAAACCGGGACCAGACCAGGAATAAATCACCCCGTGCTCGGCCCGCGCGTGCTCGGCCCCGAGGGGGAGGCACGGCCCGGGCGCCGCGGCTCCATCCCGCGCCGTGTCGATGTCGCTTTTTGATCCTTCGATTTCGGCTCTTCCTATCATTGTGAAGCAGAATTCACCAAGCGTTGGATTGTTCACTCACTAATAGGGAACATGAGCGGGGTTTAGACCGTCGTGAGACAGGTGAGTTTTACCCACTGATGATGTGTTGTTGATAGTAATCCTGTGTCTCCGCTCCCCTTGCGCGTTCGGCGCTATATTGAGCCGTCTCCTCCCACGCTTCACTAGCAACACATTCCGCTGAAAATCTATGACAGTTTGAGTGTTCAAACGAGAGAGAAATGCGAGAAAAGCCCAACTCCAGTCTGAGAAAAGCGTAGAATGTGTGTGGTGAGGCATTTACAGCCCTAAAACATGTAGAACAATTGCAAAATACAAAGTTGTCCCTCCTCGTGGACCTCTCCCACCGCGGGCCACCTCTGGAACTTCACCCCGTGTGTGTTGATAAAGTGTATTTACGTTTCGGGGCGTGCATCTGAGCGTGCATCTGAGCGCGAATCTGAGCGCGCATTAATTGAATTTTTGAGATTTCGCGTTTCGTATCTTTCGTATCTAGAGACCAAAATTTGACGTGAAGGCGTTTCATAACTTTTCGTATGTAGGGTCTTTCGTAAGGTGAGGTACCACTGTAGCGGTCTTTGAGTCTTTGAGAGACATATTGTCTAAAAAGCTCTTGAGGTCCAAATAAGTCAGCTGGGTACTGTCTGCATCTAATTATTAAGTGTTTTATTGTCTGAGAATCAGGAAGTGTGCATAGCATGGTAGTTGTTGTCAAAAATCCGCAGTGGTCTCTGAAAATTGTGAATCATGTTTATAATATTATATATTTTCTTAAGCCAGTAAAAATCTGGCTTAAGCCTTTAAGGGAAAAGGTCATTCAGAGCAATAGAAATAGTGGCAACAAACAGAACACAAAAACAGCTCCAAAGCTAGGCTAAAAGCATTTTACATCTCTTCCTCTCTCTATTCCTTTGTCCTCTCTCCTATCCCTCTCTCTTACCTTCCTCTGTCTCTCCTGTACCCTTTCTCCCTTCTCTCCTGTCTTTCCGCTCTCTCTCCCTTCTCTCCTCTCTCTTTCCGCCTTCTTCTCTTCTCTCTCCCTCTGTTCTTTCTCCCTCTCTTATGTCTCTCCCCTTCTTACCCTACCATTCTCCTCCATTCTCCCTCCCCTCCTCTCTTTTTCTTCCCTCCTCTCTCCTCGTCTGTCCCCTCTGCTAGACCATCAAACCGTCTTTAATATAGCTGTTGTTTTGAATGAATTCTCAGTGTTTTGGCAGCTCCGCTCATGTAACATTCAAATCAATGATGTCTAATGAATTGGATTTTGTTGAGAGCGTCTCGTACTGATCTAAACTCGACTCCTCGGCTGTGTCTTTATTTCACACTCAAATCACCATCGATCCACGTGGACTTCTGCACAGCAACCCGGGTGGAGAAATAAAACTAAAACAGACTGCGATACAGAGCAGCCGAAGAGGAGACAGTGTAGGAGAGAGAAGAAGAGAGGGAAGCGAAAGAGGCCGATGGTGAGGTAAGAGAGAGAAGGGAGAGGGAAAGAGAGAGGAGAGAATTGACAGAGAGAGTGAAGAGAAGGGAAAGAGAGGGACATAGAAGGGAGAAAGGAGAGAATAGAGACAGGCGAGAATGGAGTGAGAGAGACATTCCCTTACTTAATTTGACAATTTAAAAGTGCTTTGAAGGCGCACTGCGTAACATTTCTTTCTGGCCGAAGGTCTGCCACCTGCTTGTCTCCATGGAAATGTTATGGCTTTGTCTAGAATGTTCCAAAGTATAGACTAAATCTATCTATCACGAGGGAGACAAATAAGGCATAACTATATAAATGTATACAAGTGAAAATAAAATAAAATGTAGAAATAAGAGGTGGGTAAGGAGAAAACAGTGCAAAGATGATTAAAAGTTTGTCTTAAAATCTATACTTGAAATGAAAAAAATACAAATTTGAGATTGATCAATATGAGAAATAAAGTAATGATATTTTTCCCCCTTATCACCCAGACCTTTAGCATGAACGTAACTGTAAAAACCCACCACAACATCTCCTTTGTCTGCGTTGATAATTCAGGAATGCTACCGTTTCAAAAAACAGAGTAAAAACATGCCTGGGAGCCTGTCATGACTGTAAATAGTGGTAGCTGTTATCTTCGTTGTTTTGGCGGTTAGCTTCAGTGGGCTAAAGAGAGGCCACACGTTTCCCAGGTAACCACGAGGATCTCTTCGGAGCAAGTCCGAACACGCCCGGGCTCACCGTGGGATAGCATCAAGATGTGTCCATTTACGGGTGATTTAAAGTATGAAATGAAAGAATAAAACACGTCAGCGTATGAGTAACTGTCAACAAAACGAGTCAGTGTTTGAGTAACTGACAACATGGGCCCTGAAAGTATCATTAAAGGTCCCATGGCATGAAATTTTTACTTTCTGAGGTTTTTGAACGTTAATGTGAGCCCCCCCCCCCATGGTTAAAAGTTGCGAAATGTCTAAACTGAGCATTTGCGATCCTTTTCTGCTTTACAAAAAATTGGAGCTCAAACGGGCGATTTTTAACAAGGCACCTTATTGACGTCAGATCGAAAGAAGAAATGCAAATGCAGTTCCACCCCCGTCTGTCTGTACTCAGCGTCTCTGTAAATCACGCCCAGAGAGTTTGGACTGCGAATGCGCTAGGCAATGCGAAATGCGTTTTTTTATTTGCCTGGAGGCACGTCCGAGTGTTTCTAGGCTCGGAAGTCCTTTATCTGAGCCTCTGGACCTTTGAACAGCAGTGGTTTAATTTTATTTTCTGTGGAAATGTGTTTATTTTTCAATGGAACGCTTTTAATCTCTCCCCCCGTGCAAAAACACAGAAATGGATCAGCTGAGAGCTAGAGTGGAGAGTTTGGCCACGCCCCCACCCTCTACTATTGGCCATCTCTTTTCTCCTCATTTGCATTCAAGCAACAACGCCCATTATGGAGTGTTCAGAGAGAGAAAAAATACTCTTTCTCATCTTATCTCTGTTTCTCATGCACTGAGTGTTGATTTTGAAGAAGGATTCATTTACAGTGTTAGGGAACCATTAAGGAGCCATATAAAAGCATCAAGAAGTACCATGTCATGGGATCTTTAAGAAGTTCCAGGCATAGCATTAATATCTCCATGGTGATAAAGTGATGGACCCTCTACCAGAAATAGCCATATAAAAGCATCAAGAAGTACCGTGTCATGGGATCTTTAAAGGTGCATTGTGTAACTTTTCTGGTGGAGGGTCTGTCACCTGCTTGTTTTTGTGGATAAGTCATTGCTCTGCCTGGACTTTTACATTCAAAAATGCGTAGAAAAACAGGCATTCTGACTTGAGTGGGATCGCCTCTCCATAGATCTGACCTGTAACATGGTCACCATGGAGTAAGAAAGGTTTAATACCATACTGTGAAACATTCTAGACAAAGCAATAATATAATCTCCATGGAGAAAAGCATCTGACAGAACCTCCACCAGAAAAGTTACACAGTGCTCCTTTAGTCTTCAAGAGAGCTCCGCGTCTGATCCATAACACAACATATATACGGATCCAGTTATTTGAAGTCATCTAGTACAATATTTCAGTGTAGGGCTGGCGATATGGGAAAAAGTGGATAACGTTTTTTCCCCTCATACTGATCAATTTCGACTTTGGGAGTTTATTTTGTTTTTTTAAACACAAAATAAATAGGCTCGTATTGATTTTATGGACTTAAACAATACAAACTTTTAATCTGTTTGACATTTAAGACAAAAAAATCATCAAATGTCTTGTTCCGTGTTTGAAAAAAAGACAGCCCAAACGGGTGATTCTGAACAAGGGAACTTTCTGACGTCACACTCGCGGAAAGGTTTCCACCCACCGTCTGGATGTCTACCCACCGTCTCTGGAAATCACGCCCAGAGAGTTTGGACCGCAAACGAGCTACGAAATGCGAGATGTGCTTTTTTATTTGCCTGGAGACACGTGAGAGTGTTTCCAGGCCCGGATGTCCTTTATCCGAGCCTTCGTACCTCTGAAACAGCAGTGGTTTAATTTTATTTTCTGTGGAAATGTTTTTTATTTTATTTTATGGAAAGCGTCTCATATCTTCCTCCGCGCTTAAAACACAGAAGTGGGTGACAGCGCACAGCTAATCCAGGAAACAGCGGCGTATTTGGCCACACCCCCACCCGCTGCACTGGCCTGTCTCTGTCCTCCTCATTTGCATTCAAGCAACGCCCAGAATAAAGTGTTTCAGAGACATAGTTATGACTGTCTTCAGGAGGCCATCTCATGCACTGAGGTTTGATTTTGGAGAAGGAATCATTTACAGTATTAGGGAACCATTAAGGCGTCATATAAAAGCATCAAGAAGTACCATGTCATGGGATCTTTAAAAACTCGCCTTCAGACAGAGGCTTGGTGGCCTTTGCCAATTTGAATGACAACATAAAACTTGCCTTGGTACTTGACTCTTGAATGGCAGTTTGACAGTGAAAAAAGTTTTGTAGAGCCTGTAAATTAGCTGCCAACCTCTGAGCCGTAGCTTCCCGTTCTTTCGTTGACTGCTTGCTAGCATAGTTAGCATGTTTTGTGGCAAAATGACGGCTGATATTATATTCTTTAAAAACCGCTAGAGTCTCTTGACATATCAGGCATACGGCAGCTGATAAGTATTCAGTGAAAAATTATTAACTTGTCCACTCCTTATTAAACACTCGACATTCTCTGTCCACTTTTCCTTTCTTAGCTCCGCTCATCTTTACAGGTCAATGTATGTAGTGCGCCGGCTATTGGAAAACGCCAGAATTGCAGGGAAATTAAAACATTAAAACATTAACAAGGTTTATTAATATAATTTCTTCAAGTTCGGCAGGCCGGATTTAAAAGCTTAACGGGTCGCATATGGCCCCCGGGCAGTAGTTTCCCTACGCCTGCCTTAGTATCAAAAGGAAATATAAACAGAAAAGTTAATATTGTGACACCCCTCTCCAGGTGTGAGTGTGCAGAGTAAAAACAGAGGATGAGGGGGCGGGGTTGAGAGGTAAGCGGAGGGTGAGGGGGCGGGGTCAGGCCACACACTTCCTGCTTCAGAACCCAGGTGACCATCCTGACAGTTTAATAGACTAAAGGCGAAAAGGAAGACAAACAAAGACATACAAAAGGCACTGACATCATTCTTTCACTCACTGGAAACCTTAGCCAACACACGCTAACAACAGGCCTACATTTCCCACAATCCCGCAGGGAGATGGCAACATGAGCAGCCCTGTATTTTATGCCGGAGGTCCATAAAGAAAAGCATGACTAGTATTGTACATGTCTGTATTAATACATTTATATTTTGCAAATTTTTAACTAACTTTATGTCACCAAAAACCGAATGCAACTGACAAAGTTACTAGCCTGAAGAAAATTCAAACAACACATTATTAATATCCACCAAAGTTGTTTTTTCTATTTTTTATAATGATATAATTGACTATCCACTCTTTATTTAGAATTACCATAGCTAACTTTTTAGGCTAGATTAAAATAAAAGCATGTTTTTATTGCACCAAAAACATTGTTACTGTGAGTGGACTTGCATCTCCACAAACCTGACTCCTCCTGCTTGTATCCATGGAAACATTGTTCTTTTGACTCGATATGTGGGTAGAGTTTTCCACAGAATGACATAAAACATATCTATCTCCATGGAGAATTTTCCGAAACATGGTTTTAAAGGTCCCATGGCATGAAATTTTCACTTTCTGTGGTTTTTGAACGTTAATGTGAGCTCCCCTACCCTGTTTAGCCCCCCCCCCATGGTTAAAAGTTGCGAAATGTCTAAACTGAGCATTTGCGATCCTTTTCTGCGTTACAAAAAATTGGAGCTCAAACGGGCGATTTTGAACAAGGCACCTTATTGATGTCAGATCGAAAAAAGAAATGCAAATGCAGTTCCACCCCCGTCTGTCTGTACTCAGCGTCTCTGTAAATCACGCCCAGAGAGTTTGGACTGCGAATGCGCTAGGCAATGCGAAATGCGTTTTTTTATTTGCCTGGAGGCACGTCCGAGTGTTTCTAGGCTCGGAAGTCCTTTATCTGAGCCTCTGGACCTTTGAACAGCAGTGGTTTAATTTTATTTTATGTGGAAATGTGTTTATTTTTCAATGGAACGCTTCAAATCTCTCCCCCCGTGCAAAAACAAGGAAATTGATCAGCTGAGAGCTAGAGCGGAGAGCGCCCCCACCCTCTACTATAGGCCAGCTCTTTTCTCCTCATTTGCATTCAAGCTACAACGCCCATAATGGCATGTTCAGAGAGAGAAAAATTACTCTTTCTCATCTTATCTCTGTTTCTCATGCACTGAGTGTTGATTTTGAAGAAGGATTCATTTACAGTATTAGGGAACCATTAAGGAGCCATATAAAAGCATCAAGAAGTACCATGTCATGGGACCTTTAACTTGCAGCTTCCATAGAATCATGCAGGCAATGTTTCTGTTCCTTCAGAAAGTTACATACTGTGGCTTTAAAGGGCCCATATTACGCTGTTTTCTGATCTGTTAGAATGTTTCCTCATCAAAAGCATACCTGGAGCTGTATTTTGTTTCATTCACACATATTTAGCACACAAACTTAAATTTATATATAAATAAATAGCACACAAACCCTGGAGATTTAGGCTGAGTTCTCAAATGGAAAACTCTCTGTTCCACCTCGTGATGTCATGTGGTAATACAGGAAGTGCTCCACTGTGTTTTTAAACTCTATACACCTTCACTAGAATCATTTGGACGATTTCAGCCCTGGAATTAGCTGTGAACTTGAAAACTACCACTTCAGTTCATGACATCACAAGGTTGAATAGAGGATTTTGAGCTAATAAGAAAATAATAATAAAGGGTTAATCAAACACAACTCCAGGTATGCTTTTGAGGAGGTAACAGCACTTTATTATGGCTTGAAGTTTACAAGAGTCAAGTACAGTTGTTCTTTATAGAAACAAGCAATTCCAAAGTTTTCCAAGTTGTGCCGTGCTAATCTAAACTTTACTTCTTTGTCCACAGAAAACTTGTGTGCACCAGCATTTTCCTTCCCAAGTGTCTTCCTGATTTATAAATACAGTCATTGTGCAGCGTTCATATCTGTGATGACAGGGGCAGATGTAGGGGGAGGGGTCCTGACAGGGTGGTTTTCCCCCTAGCAGGTGGTCCTTCGGGGGGATGTGGTGACAGACTGACATGGAAGCCCCGGCACGCTGACAATGCAACTCTACAGCCTCCCCCCATCCCTCCCTCCAAGAACATCCAGAGAGACAGCTGCAAAACAGAGACTCCAGAACAGTGTGGAACAAGATCATAACAAGATCATAACCAGACTGACCTCCACCTCTTTTGATTGCCAACATCTTATTTTCTTTTAGTCAGATCATTTATTAGTCTGATGTATTTACTTTGACATGTTTCATCACCAGTACAAATCTCTCAGAAGTTGTCTGACTAAAAGAACATAAGAAGTTAAAAGAGCACTAACTTTTCTGGTAGATTGTCCACTACCTATGTTTGTCTCCATGGAGATGTTATTGCTTTGCTTGGTATGTTCCATAATATGACATCAAACATATCCATCTAGCATTTATTCATTATGGGTACTTCTATTGCTCAAAAATACAATAATTCCTTCTGTGAATAGGGGCGACTCTCCACAGATCTGACCTGTAATGTATCATAGTGCTGTAACCTGCTTGTCTCCCTTGTGATGATTAATCTATACTGTGGAACATTCTAGACAAAGCAATAACATCCCCGTGGAGACAAGCAGGTGGAGGACCTTCCTCTGGGAATGTTACGTAGTGCACCTTTAACTATTGTAACTTGAATGCAAGGTGAAAGATACAAAGTACTACGGCTGTTGTACTCAACTGAGTAATTTGAAATTCATTAATATATACAATTAAACAATATTTACAATTATTGACACCATAACAAAATGAGTTTCTCTACCAAAGCTGAAGGAAAATAAAGTCAAAAAAGTTACATAGTGCAACTTTAAAGGGACAGTGTGTAAGATTTTTACCCGTTAATTACTGAAATTGAAGATACCCATTCAAAAATACATTGTTTTCCAAGCCTTTTCACTTCCATCATGAAATCAAATTAGTAGATATAGTCTATCCCCCTTAGATATAGTCACATAAAAGGGGGATCTTCCCCATGCAGAGGCAGCCATTTTGAATACGAGAGCCGCAGAAGGACATTTGGGCTCCGCCTTCGCCTTCGGCAAGGCTCGTGGTTTTGGGTAAACAACACAAGCATGCTGCCGGATCAGACGTCGTAATGGATCTAACACGTGTTTTGGATTAAATTGTTTTACTGGATTTTATTCGCTGGATCCTTACGGACAAATTGAGAGCAAGTTTATGGTGAAATACAGAGTTTGACCTGTGCAAAGCATTCTAAGGTAAGCTAACCTCGTTTTGTGCTTTTCCGTATAAAAGCCCCATGTGCTCGGGGAGTGATTGTTGTGCAGGGAAATGAATTGCATAGTCAAAAAGAGGAGACTGTAAGGTTTCATTTGATGTGTAGAGTGTCATGGTACATGATCGGGAATGTGTGTTTTCATGAGGAAAAAAAAAAAAAACGGGACCGTGTTTTATTTATACAGTAGCGGCGCGCGGCTCGTGCGCGGGTGACCCTCGAGGTCTGTCGTAGCTAAAACAGAAAGTGCAATAGCACCATCCACCTATGCGCCACGAATCCTACACACTGGGGCTTTAAAGCCAAAGTATATAGACTGAATCTAATTATGAAATATAAAACAGATATTTTATGAGGTTAATGTCTCTGTATAATGTCTCTTCAAGTAAAGACTAAGCTAAACTACCAAATTTTGTACATTGTGTAGGGATGTAACAATAACCGAAATATCGTGATATCGTATCATCAAAAGTCTCACAATAATATCGTGGGCCATCACAATATATATCGAATTACAAGTTTCTTTGCTTAAATTCATTGTTATGGTGCAGGAATAGCACCATAACCATAAAAACAGAACTACATAGACCATGATCCTTTGCTCTTTTTCAGTCCAATTTGCATGATGAAATAACTGTTATTAAGCACTTTCATACCTTAATTATTTTGAATAATGAGAGAAAAGTAGCATATTCACAATTTTGTTATTGTCCATGAAATATCGCAATAAATATCATACTGTGAGATGCATATCGTGAAACTATTATATTGAGAGATTTGGATATTTGGATACTTCCTTAATATTGTGACCTGATTACCTGGCCAGCCAAATGATATCTCTCTGTATTTCCTATACAGCGCGATACCATTTGGACACCCTCCATCCACTCTCGCTCCTCCGGTTACAAACGGACTCCGCGATTCTGATTCGTTCAAAGATGGTGACGTCAGTGCACCCGCCTTTGCCCGCAAAGTCACTCTTAGGCAGCGGAAGTTCCTCCTCAGTTTTGAATCAAGATGGCGCAATCTCTGATTGGTTCACTTAGCTGTCTGTCTACGCGCAACCGCAGCGCATTCTGTGGATCAAGCGTTACCAGACTCACTCGCTGGTACAGCGATAAGTCATGGATTCTTCCAGGCAAGTGACCTGATAATACCAATTGTTGATTAACCAATAATCTTCTAAGTCATCCAAACCAACAACTCAAATTCAATACCAATTCAGAAATCAGAAAGTATATGAAAAAAACATTTTGTAGTTAACCACTGATATCAGCCTAATGTGTTTCAGTGTATAAATTAAGGACCACAGATTCTACTCATGTTGAAGTATGCACTGAAATGTTACCAATGCCAACAGACAGAAGCAAGTGGAAATCTCTGAGCTCTAAAACATCTGCTCGGAAACATCTGTCTCCGTCCTCTGAAATGCTCTCAAATTGAGATTCCATAACTGTGCATATTTAACATTCTGTATTTCCAGGGTCTGTCAGGTTTAGAGGATAAAAATATATTATGTAAAACTATTACAGTGGTACCTCACCTTACGAAATTAATTTGTCCCAGAAGTGGTTTTGTAACGTGAATTTTTCGTAAGTTGAGTAGCTATTTCAATGGAAAAAGCCTGATTCGTTCTAAGGCCCCGTTCCAAGTTTATTTTTTTTATAGTGTAACTTTTTTTTATAGTGTAACACTGTGTTCTGCGTCCTGATTGGCTAAGAGACTGTAGACCCAGGACTAAACGTGGACTAAACCAGGTCTAAACAAGGTCTATACCTGGACTGTACCAGGACTAACCCTGGACTAAACCAGGACTGGACACGAGGATTAAACCACCGCGTGTGGGTCTATTTCCTGGTTTCGTGCTAGCTCTGCTATTAGCAGCAGCACCGGTGTACCTCACGAGTCACGGCTGAGGCGAGCAGCAAGGAGGGGAGGAGATGTGCCTCCCCTCAGGACTGCACGCAGTCCGAGCGCATGAACGAACGCAGGCAAGAGCTGCGGTGGTTTAATCCTGGTTTAATCCTTAAAGGTCCCATGGCATGAAATTTTCACTTTCTGAGGTTTTTGAACGTTAATGTGAGCTCCCCTACCCTGTTTAGGGCCCCCCAATGGCTAAAAGTTGCGTAATGTCTAAACTGAGCATTTGCGATCCTTTTCTGCGTTTGAAAAAAACACAGCTCAAATGGGCGATTCTGGACAAGGCACCTTATTGACGTCAGATCGAAAAAAGAAATGCAAATTCAGTTCCACCACCGTCTGGATCTCCACCCCCTGTCTCTGGAAATCACGCCCAGAGAGTTTGGACTGCGGAGGAGCTACGCAATGCGAAATGCGTTTTTTTATTTGCCTGGAGGCACGTGCAAGTGTTTCTAGGCTCGGAAGTCCGTTACCCGACCCTCTGGACCTCTGAAACAGCAGTGGTTTAATTTTATTTTCTGTAAAAATGTGCTTTTTTTCATTGAAAAGCCTCTCCTTTCCTCCTTCGCTTACACACGCGGAAGTGGGGCCAGGCACAGCGCACAGCTAAAACAAGGAACCAGCGGCGCATTGGGGGCCCCCCCTCCCTCCTCTAAGCCTATCTGTCTCCTTCTCATTTGCATTCAAGCAACAAGGCCCAGAATGAGTTGTTCAGACAGAGAGATTATGACTCTGACTCTGTAGATGTGTCTTTCTCATGCACTAAGTGTTGATTTTGAAGAAGGATTCATTTACAGTATTAGGGAACCATTAAGGAGCCATATAAAAGCATCAAGAAGTACCATGTCATGGGATCTTTAATAATCGGGTCATGCTGCGCTATCACACACGTGTCAGAGCGCAGTCTTCTCCCCCCTCCCGCTTCCCCCCACACTTCACTATTAATACATTTTGTTGAAAATCTATGAAAGTTTGAGTGTTTAAATGTGAGACAAACGTGAGAAAAGTTTAAATCCAGTCTGAGAAAAGCGTATAATGTGTGTGGCTGAGCGCGCATTATTTGAATTTTTGAGATTTCGCGTTTTGTAACTTGAATTTTCTTTCATATTTAGAGACCAAAATTTAATGTGAAGGCGTTTCGTAACTTGAAATTTTCGTTTGTTGGGTCTTTCGTAAGGTGAGGTACCACTGTATCTGAAAACCGCCAATTCCCTATAATTTAAACTGTTTTGTACATTCTCCATTATAAATATGCTTTAAATATGCAGGTCTAGCCTCCTTCACCCCTACCTCTTTAAGTATACCCTAAATGCATTAAGATCTAGTGCTTTAGTCTACATTGGCCAGCCCTCAATAAGTCCACTTTAGTCCACTCTACAAACCAGGTAGCTTTTATAGTATGAATATTTGATGCCTTTACACATCCAGCTGTCCTGCTCAAGAGGCTAACAGGTCTGCCTCTTCACTTGGGACACCCCGTCTCCTCCCTCCATCCATCTCTCCATCCATTTTTCCCCTCACTTCCTCTCTTCTACCCCCGGGACCAGTCTGTTTGACCTACTAAAATGACAGACACACCACACAGAAGCATATGCCAGCCCGTATCTGAAGGAAGGGCTCAGTGGAGAAATCAGGTGTTAGCCCTATAGCAAGCACTTAGAGATAGAGGTTTATCAGTGAGCGTGAATGTGTGGGGGAAATAATGTAGATATATGGTATAGTAGAGAGGATATGCAAGCTTTTATTGTGAAAGGAAATTGAAAATAAAGACTTTGTATACTATTTTGGTCTTAAAACACACACTTTTAAGTAATTTTGCTTTTGTGAAAACTCCTCAAACTGGTATATAGCCTACTACTTAATTTTGTGATAATTCAGGAAGCTCCTTTGTGTTTTTAAAGTCCATACTATTACCTTCAGTACTAAAGTTAACCAGCTTTTGTATTAGAAGCTAGTCACTTTAACTATGGCCCAGGACTACTTTTCTCATCAAAAACATGCGTAAAGTTGTGTTTTTGTTTCATTCACATATGTGTTGTTCCACCTTGTGATGTCATGTGGCAATACAGGAAGTGCTCCACTGTCTTTTTAAACTCTGCACACCAAAAGGTAAAAGGTAACGGTAAACATGAAAATGACAGCTTCATGACATTACAAGGTGGAACAGAGCATTCTGACCTTTGGAGATGTAGACAGACTAATAACAGTTACTTAAACATGTGAATAAAACAAAACACAAATCCAGGTGTGTTTTTGATGAGGTAAAAACATTTTAACATGGCTTAAAGCTCAAACGAGTCAATTTTGGACCTCACTTGTAGCTGTATAGACTGCTATGTGTACTGTTATTGTTTCAATAGTACTATAGTAATAGCATGTAGTTCATAATATATTTCCATCATTATTCTGGAAGTTGAGTTGATCCCTCCAATATACTGTTGACACTTTATGCATTATTATAGATAAATTAGTAATTTACATTTACTGACACACAGTACAATATTTATTGCGATCTTTTGTGGAGGCTAACAAAATTGTAAATATGCTACTTTTCTCTCATCATAATCCAAATAATTAAGACTATTTCTTAAATGCGCTAAATGTGAAACATTTAGCGCATTTAAGAAATAGTCTTAATTAAATGTGAAACATTTAGCGCTAAGAAAAAACTTGTGGAAGCTACTTTTTTGGCTGTGATTGATTATGGTGACATATTATACATGCATGCTGCATCCTCCATCTTACGTTGCATTGATTCAGTTTACCATGCATCATTACGATTTATTACAAATGCTAAGTCCCTCACTCATCATTGCATTCTCTACAATTTAGTTGGTTGGACAGCACTGGTTTATCTTTATCTATAAAACAATACTAGGTAAACTCCCACTGTACCTCGGTAACCTCCTCTCTGTGAGCTCTGGTACTTATCAGCTCCGCTCCTCAAGGTGGTTACTTTTTAATGTACCTAGAGTTTTAACTGAGCTAGGAAAAACTGCCTTCTCATATTCAGCACCCTGGGGATGGAATAACCTACAGAAAGACCTTAAACTAGAAACTCTCATCTCCATAAATGAATTTAAAACTTCCATAAGAAAAATGGTAACAAAACATGTGCTTGTTTTTCTTGAGATGTTTTTAACATACTGTATTTATTTATTTATAATGAAAATGTAAAGTATATCATTAATGCTTGTTTTTCTTGAGATGTTTTTAACATACTGTATTTATTTATTTATTTATAATGAAAATGTAAAGTATAGCATTAATATGTATGTAAGTATATTGTAACTATTGTATGTATGTAACTATTTATGTGGATTGGCTGCTAACTTGGCCAGGTCTCTCTTGGAAATGAGATTTTGAATCTCAATGGGACTTCCTGGTTAAATAAAGGTAATAAATAAATAAATAAGACCTGAAAGTGCTTAATAACAGTTATTTTAGCATGTAGATTGGACTGAAACAGAGCAAAGGATCATGGTCTATGTAGTTCTTGGTTTTTTAGCTGTTGCTGCACCATAACAATGAATTTAAGCAAAGAAACTTGTAATACGATATATTGTGATGTCCACGATATTATTGTGAGACTTTTGACGAGATGTTATCATGATATTTTGGTTATTGTTACATCCCTAGTTGAAACCCCACGCTCTTACTCATATAGACTACTGTTTTTACTAAGATGCCCTGTATAGAAATATAATACAGCTACTACAATAAAAGAGAGAGGCTTTTATTGTGAATTTTGTTAACTATATCTGGAGTTTTGTGCCCTAATCCTCCTAATTAAAGATCCCATGACATGGTACTTCTTGATGCTTTTATATGGCGCCTTAATGGTTCCCTAATACTGTAAATGAATCCTTCTTCAAAATCAAGACTCAGTGCATGAGAAAGACACATGAACACAGTCAGTCATAAATATCTCTCTGAATCACTTTATTATGGGCGTTGTTGCTTGAATGCAAATGAGGAGGACAGAGATAGGCCAGTGCAGCGGGTGGGGGCGTGGCCAGACTCTCCGCTCTTTCCTCTTTAGCGGTGCGATGTGCGCTGGCCCCACTTCCGCGTTTTTGCGAGGAGGAAGATATGAGAAGCATTCCTTTGAAAAATAAACACATTTCCACAGAAAATAAAATTAAACCACTGCTGTTTCAGAGGTTCGGAGGCTCGGATAAAGGACATCCGAGCCTGGAAACACTCTCACGTGTCTCCAGGCAAATAAAAAAACACATCTCACATTGTGTAGCTCGTTCGCGGTCCAAACTCTCTGGGTGTTAGTTCCAGAGAGTGTGGGTAGAAACACAGACGGGCGGTGGAACTGCATTTGCATTTTTCCCTGAGTGTGACGTCAGAAAGTTCCCTCGTTCAGAATCGCCCGTTTGGGCTGCCTTTTTTTCAAACACAAATGACCGCAAATGCTCAGTTTACACATTTCGCAACTTTTAGCCATGGGGGGGGGCCCTAAACAGGGTAGGGGAGCTCACTGAACTATTTAAGTCCAATACAGCACCTTCTTATTCTTGCTTAAGACAAATGTTCCTGTAAATAATGTGAATGAGATGTGCTTATGTCTGTGTGTGAATGAGATGTGCTTATGTCTGTGTGTGAATGAGATGTGCTTATGTCTGTGTGTGAACGAGTTATTGGGAGAGAGTGAGTTTATGAACTTTTGTTTTTACTGAGATTGTTTGAGTGTTATTGTATTGTATTTTATTGGTATTTTATTGTTCTATTGTATTGTATTTTTATTCATTGCATTGTATTTTTAATCATGTAAATCAGGGACTGCAGATGGAAATTAGCTATTTAGCTATAATCTGGTGCAGAACATCTCTGTTTTTATGAACTTAATGTCTCTGTACATTGTCCCTTCAAATAAAGGCTAAACTAAACTAAACTAAACATTAACATTCAAAAACCTCAGAAAGTGAAAATTTCATGCCATGGGACCTTTAAGACTGTGTTATTTTTCCACTCTAAAATCCATACACGCAATTACTCCACATTAGTCACATTAGATTCAAAACTAAAGCCAATTTTCTATTTTATCATTTAGCATTGTCAATTGTCAGCATTGTAAAGAAATGCCAGGATTTTAATGTATTTTATATCTATTATTCAGTTCATCTACATGCACAACAACACAGCTAAGGCATAGCAGTCGCCATAGTCTGAATAATGCATAGGACCTTTAAGGCTAAAATCAAATCCAAGGCAATGATACAGGCCTTAAAGGTCCCAAATCCTATCTGAAGCAAGAAGCATTTCTGCATTAATATTTGATGACAGTGCGCTCAAACAAGTTGGAATAAATATCTTAGCTTAACCACAGCCACTTTTCCAATAATAAGGTCTACCACTGGAAAATCAACTTTTTGTTTTGAAAAAGCAGTGGACTCATTTTGCTGTTGGAAAAATATGAAGGAAATTCAATCATTCTTCTAACATAGCAAACAAGACGCCACTATGTTATTAAAACATATTTGAAAATGATGTACAGAATAAGACCAAAGACAAGGGCCCATCTTACACAATATTTTCTGATCTATGTTATAATGTTGTTTCCTCATCAAAAATATATAGGAGTTTTGTTTTGTTTCATTCACACATGTTTAAGAACCAAAAACCCTGCATATTTAGGCTCAAACAAAAACACTGTTCCACCTTGTGTTGTCATGTGGTAATACAGGAAGTGCTCGCTAGAATCATTTGGATAATTTCAGCCATGAAATTGTTTATCTCTTCTACACAAAAGGTAAACATAGCTGTTTACTTGAAAAATACCGCTTCGTGACATCACAAGGTGGACCAGATCATTTTGAGCTTTGCAGGATTACTCAAACACAACTCCAGGTATGTTTTTGAGGAGGTAACACCAATATAACACGATTTAAAGCCCACAAGAGTCAGTTTTTCATAATATAAATCCTTTAAAGGGACAGTGTGTAAGATTTTTACCCGTTAATTACCGAAATTGAAGATACAAATAAAAAATACATTGTTTTCCAAGCCTTTTTCACTTCCATCATGAAATCAAAGTATTCTTTTGGACTTAGATATAGTCACATAAAAGGGGGATCTTCCCCATGCAGAGGCAGCCATTTTGAATACGAGAGCCGCAGAAGGACATTTGGGCTCCGCCTTCGCCTTCAGCAAGGCTCGTGGTTTTGGGTAAACAACGACAAGCATGTTGCCGGAGCAGACGTCGTAATGGATCTAACACGTCTTTTGGACTAAATTGTTTTACTGGATTTTATTCGCTGGATCCTTACGGACAGATTGAGACCAAGCTTATGGTGAAATGCTGAGTTTGACCTGGGCAGAGCCTTCAAAGGTAAGCTTTGTGCTTTTCCGTTTTGTGCTTTTCCGTATAAAAGCCCCATGTGCTCGGGGAGAGATTGTTGTGCCGGGAAATGAATTGCATAGTCAAAAAGAGGAGACTGTAAGGTTTCATTTGATGTGTAGTTTGTCATGATACATGATCGGGAATGTGTGTTTTCATGAGAAAAGAAAAAAAAAAGGAACCGCGTTTTATGTATACAGTAGTGGCGCGCGGTTCTTGTGCCGCTACGCGAGCTGTCCGCGCTACGGCGCGCCCGGGTGACCCTCGAGGTCTGCCGTAGCTAAAACAGGAAGTGTAATAGCACCATCCACCTATGCGCCACGAATCCTACACACTGGGGCTTTAATGTTTCAGTGATAGTAATTAGTACATTATTATATAGGATCTTAGCCATCGTGTTTATTTATTTATTATGTATAAGACTCGCCCACTCACTCGTATACTGTCAACTGATTGGTCTAAACTGGCGGAGGCGTGTCCCCAAACTCATAAGCGAGATTAACTATCGAAAAAGGACACCCTTCACGATATGAGCCAATAAAACTTGAATTCCTTCGAGTGAAATTTTAAAAAAAAATTACTATTGAGGACAAAAAAATGACAAATTAGGTCCCCATAGAACCACCAATGTCAAGACTTTCTCTCTCCGTCCAATGAATATTTATTGGTGCCTGAAAAAAGACAAGGAGTCCAATGACAATAGCAGTGACATGTATGGAGCTAGCAACTTTTGAGTTCAAAGAATTCTAGTTTTGAATTGAAATCTCGGGGGAAATCACCATTCTGCTAATGACCTGCCACCTCCACATTATTATTTATTCTGTTCAAGCTTTGCAGATTCTGGCTATTTGACAAAGCATTTCAAAAATATCCAGCAAAATGGTTTTTCATCTGACAGTTACCTATGACGAAAATTCTACTACTGCACTGAAATATGAACTCTGTAACTTTTCTGCTCGTCTCCATGGAGATGTTATTTCTTTGCTAAGAAGGTTCCATGGCATTACATTTCTACATCCTGCTCCACCAGAAAAGTTTCATAGTGTACCTTGAAAAATAAGTGTTTAGCTTTGAGACAGTTTATTTACAGTTTCATTCTCCTTTGGGTTAGTCCCTTTTTAGAAATACCGTAGCCATGGTGATCTATTATAGACATGGTTTAGATTCTGGTGGTACACTTGATGCCAAACATTGTCTTGGTGGTTGTAGATGTCATCCATGCATGTTTGAGTAATTCAGTGATCTCTCCCGGGCCCTATTCGAACTCTCTTTGTGGTTAGCTGCTCGGCCCACAAGCCTCCGTCACCCAAGCTCCCACACGGCAATTCACCAGAAATAAACAAAAGCAAAACAAAACAAATGATACAAAACTGTACACAACTTCACAAAGCTCAAGTGATGTGCAGTAGTTTCGTTAGTGGGTGCATGCTGATTGTGTTGTGATAGCACTTTGAAGGGGGAGAGACTTAGCGTGGAGAGCAAAGGGAGGAGCTGTTGTTTTTTTCACAGAATACAGCATTTTCAAAACAATAAAAGGTAACACGGTGATGGGTTAGCGGTTAATACACCATAGATGTAAAAAATACCTCAACTTTAACATAATAATTCAGGTGTAAATGGTTAATTATTCAAATCTATACTGGGATAAAGTGTAATATTGAAACTACTATGCCATTGTCACAAAGCAAAATAGTCCCAGTAAACCATTTTAAATAGACAGTATCATTCAAAAGGCCTAAGCTGCATTACATTAGCCATAGAAGTCTCTTAGGCTACGTTTATACGGCGACGATCAAAACAGAAGACGCAAAAGGGGCCGGCTCCTGCCCCTTATCCCGGCTCCAGCGGCTCCAGGACCCGCTGGAGCCGGCCCCTTATCCCGGCTCCAGCGGGTCCTGAGCACCGGTGGAGCCGCTGGAGCCGGGATAAGGGGCCCGGCTCCAGCGGCTCCACCGGTGCTCAGGACCGGTGGAGCCACCGGTGCGCTGGAGCCGGGATAAGGGGCCGGTGGTGGTCCTCCTCATTGTATTGCCGCATCTATGTGACGTAAACGTGTACTGACGTGAGCAGATCTGACCAGTTTTGCGTCTTGGGCACTTTACACGGAGACGCTACAGCGGAGCGTATTTAACTTTTCCACTCTGGAGGGTGGTTTCAGATTTTTGCGTTTTTAGGCCCCAAAAACGCCGTCACCGTGTAAACGAAAGGCACTTCTGATAAAATATTTTGTCGTTTTTACCCGTAAGCGTTCTCGTGTAAACGGGCCCTTATTCAAACTTTTACAGCTCAAATCTCATTATATTACAACAAAAATACACATAAGTAAATAAATGAAGCCCCAAAATATATGGTTCTTGCTTTCATATATTACAGGTGCATTGTGTAACTTTTCTGGTGGAGGGTCCGGCAAATGCTTTTCTCCATGGGGATGTTATTCCTTGGCCTGGAATGTTCCATGGTATGACATTAAACATACTGTATCTATCTAGCGTTTTTGAATTACGGGTGCTTCTGTTGCTCAAAAACAATAATTCTCTCTGTGAAGGGGCGACTCTTCACAGACCTGACCAGTAAAGTAGTCTATATTTGTCTCCCTTGATATAGATAGGTTTAATCTATAGACAAGATAAGCAGGTGATGGACCCTTCACCAGAAAAGTCACGCAATGCACCTTTAAACGATAAGTTGCTATAGTAATTATCGTGACAGGCCTAAGACAAAGTAGTATACAAGCTAACTGTGAGAAAAAGTTCATAGAAAGTCCAATCAGAAAGGGGATGCTAAGATTAGACATAAACTATGTATTAAGGTCTTGGATGATATGGAAGAGACACATTTTGAGTTCCTGTAGTGTGGCCTATAAATCAGTTTTAGAAAGCACAGACAGTAGTTAAGGGCAGTCTAGCATTGCAGGGCTGAGCATAGCTGACATATTTTCAAGAGGGACACCGTCTTGTCCTTTGCCCCAACCTCCAGTGACACACATTTGGTCAACAAAAATAGTAAATGATGAATGACAAACTAACGGGGAATTAATCTACCAAAAAACTGTCAATATTTGGCAAGTATTTAAGGTGACTGATCTTTCTGTCACAAAAATAAACAAAGAATGTGTTTGAACTGCCAGCCTCGCGGTCGGTGGGCAACTGCTCAATCATAATAATTTCTAGTAGGAACTGATCACGAAATGTTAAAGATCCCATGACATGGTACTTCTTGATGCTTTTATATGGCTCCTTAATGGTTCCCTAATACTGTAAATGAATCCTTCTTCAAAATCAACACATGAGAAACAGAGATAAGATGAGAAAGAGTAATTTTTCTCCCTCAGAACAGGTCATAATGGGCGTTGTTGCTTGAGTGCAAATGAGGAGAAAAGAGCTGGCCTATAATAGAGGGTGGGGGCGTGGCCAAATGCTCCGCTCTCCGCTCTCGGCTCTCAGCTGATCCATTTCCTTGTTTTTGCACGGGGGGAGAGATTTGAAGCGTTCCATTGAAAAATAAACACATTTCCACAGAAAATAAAATTAAACCACTGCTGTTCAAAGGTGCAGAGGCTCAGATAAAGGACTTCCGAGCCTAGAAACACTCGGACGTGCCTCCAGGCAAATTTAAAAAACGCATTTCGCATTGCCTAGCGCATTCGCAGTCCAAACTCTCTGGGCGTGATTTACAGAGACGCTGAGTACAGACAGACGGGGGTGGAACTGCATTTGCATTTCTTTTTTCAATCTGACGTCAATAAGGTGCCTTGTTCAAAATCGCCCGTTTGAGCTCCGATTTTTTGTAACGCAGAAAAGGATCGCAAATGCTCAGTTTAGACATTTCACAACTTTTAACCATGGGGGGGGGGCTAAACAGGGTAGGGGAGCTCACATTAACGTTCAAAAACCTCAGAAAGTGAACATTTCATGCCATGGGACCTTTAACATGATAGGCTTAAAGGAACATGATGCAACTTTTCTAATGAGGTGTGCATCATATACTTGTCTCTATGGCAAGGGTACCCAAATCTTGCTGAGATTTGTAAGAAGCATCTATTTTACACAAAAAATAGTGTCAGGAAATTAAAGGACACCCACACCAGTCTATCCCACTAAAAAGGACAACCATTAAACACAATTAAATCATACATATCTCTATGGATTAATTATTGCTTTGTAGGGAAGGGACGAGACACAGTTTTCACAAGACGATACGAGATATGAGATAGGGTCCACGAGAACAAGACAAGACGAGATTTTAATTTAAATCCTGCTGTATACAGTTCACAGTTCAGTTTCCAATTTTGGCCTCACAATTTTTTATTTGATTTCATATTTTTGTTTCCATTCTGGTACTGCTTTTTGGAAATGTAAGAGATGTAACTCACCAACCCGTAACACTTTTTTGTCTAATCCAAATGTAAACACTTGGAAAAAAATCTCACAAAATAATTTTTCTCTTGTGTGCACAGTCTTGTGGCACATTTGTCTCACGAAAACTTGTGGCACGAGATCTTGTACCAGCCCTACTCCTTTGCCTAGAAAGTTCCACAGGGTGACATTGAATTTATCTTGCGTTTATCCTAATACAGGTACATTACAGATCTGTTTTGTAATTTGATCTGGGGGATTACCTTGAGACATCTCAATGGAAACAAGCAGAAAAGTTATAGAGTTGGATAAAGATAGACAAGTTACATAGGGCAACTTTACACACAGTAAAAGTTGCTGATTCTTGCAATATGTCCTACAATATCTATATGTATTAGGGATGCAAATTATCGATTAATTCATTAATCTATAGTTGATTGACCTTATCGATCGACTTACGATTAATTGATAAGCGGCGTTTTTCACCTGAATTTTAGTGTTTCAATAGGGTCTTTAAGAATATAAGCTATAGTAACATAACACTGAGTCATAAATATATCATAGTATTATTATATTGTATATTCCTCAATTAATTATTCCTTAGTAAAAAGCAGACAAATGTATTGATGCTGAATAACAAAATACATTCTTTATTGAAAATAAATTGAGGAGGTTTTTTGTAAAAACGAAACTCGCGCTTTTATTGTGGAGGCGATTGCGTGGTACATGCGGCTTGACGCAGAGCTCCGTGATATGAAATGATAAAAAAATGAATTGATCGGGGAAAACATTTCACTCACACACACGCACAGTCGCACACACACGCACAGTCACACACACCGGCACACGGGCCGGACAGCGGGCTGCTTCCACTGCTCTTTCACGTGGAGCCTGCTCCGCGGCCCGGAGCGGAGGAGCACGTGCAGCGCGCCGCGCACGTGTTCACGCAGACAGCGGGACGCGGAGCGAACCAAGCAGCAAAGATTGGGTGAGCAGGAGAACATTTTGCACTGCTTCTAGATCCGGCCGCGGATGTAACGCTATGGTCCTTCTCGCGAGTGGGTTCACATCTCGTGTTCACGTTCCAGAGTAGCGCCCTCTCCTCTAGCGATTAGTTACAATTAATGCATTTTCGTCTTGTATTTGTATTCTCGTCTTGATCGACAATTAATCGTAAGTCAATTAATTGTTGACATCCCTAATATGTATCATAAATGTATCATAACTGAACCACAGAAACCATGAAAAATTAATTTTAGTAGTTTCTAACAACAAAATACAAAAAGAAAGACTTAACATGCACTCACACGTTTGCACATCCATTAGCAGCTTGTCAGTTTGACCATTAGCTTCAATAGTCTTCATTAACACCAGGCTAAATGAGTGGCGCACCTGTTAGCCCGAGGTCGCTGCTGCAAGGGGAGGCTAACAACATGGCTGCCCTTTGAACCATCACCTTTGACTCTGAGTCTGACCTGCATAAACCTGCGATCTTGGCCTGTGGTTCACAAAAGGACAAGATGGAGGCTAGGTTTCTTCTCGATTCTTTTGTTTGGCTTGGCTCTGGGACAGGTTCCCTCCTTTCTCTGTCTCTCTGAATGTCTGATCTCTTGTAGCATTCCGACTGTGACTATTTTTATCTTTCTTTGGTTCTTTGCCTTCATCTTGCTGGTGCTCTCCTCTGGCTCTCGCGCCTGGGCCTCTTGTGTCCATGTATGGGCAGTTAGCAGAGGCACTGACCACAGAGACTGCTGTTAGAACAAAGTATTACTAAGTTTGTGGATGTCATTTTTAGGTGAATCGCAATGACAAAATATAGTATAACATTTTATTACATCATATAAAAAGCCAACACAACAGGACTAGCTAATTTCACTTTGAATTTATAATTAGTATATTAAAAGTGCAATGCCACATGCTTGCATCTATGGATATGTTATTGCTTTGCTTGGAAGGTCCCACAGTATGACATTACATTTTATGCAATATTTTTGACCTAATGTTTTAATAGTCTACTTTTACAATGCTTTCGGACATGACGATTCTTCACCAACCTGGAGAAAAAAAAACGTATCTATCTTGTATTCAATTACAGGTGTTTGCCTCTTGCTTCTCCACAGATTTGACCTGTAACTTATAGTGTCACATGCTTTTATGCTGTACTGTTGAACATTTAAGGCAAAGTGTCAGCTCCTGTTGTGCAGTGTTTGTATAAATTATTGTTCTATTTTGGGGTGACGGCCTATAAAAGGGACCCGCCTCCTACACCCAAGGCTACTCCTCTGGCTCGACCCCACCAGATCAGGCGATCAGCCGATTGCCACAACGCACTTTAGCAGTATTTGCACATATTGTAACTAGGGCTGGGAATATTAACGCGTTAATCGCGATTAGATTAATGTAAGTTATGATCGCGAACAATTTTTTTAATCGCGATCAGAGTTTGCCAACATTTTCCACAATCCTACCATCCATATGCAGCTCATTTGGTTGTATTAATTAAACTCATTGTCGGTTAAACGCGCTATTTTGAGTTTGCTAGTATTTTGTTCCTTCTACGCATCCGTAGGCAGCTCGAGCGGGCTTCAATCGAGTCGTCGGCATTGGCAAGGAAGGACACGCTGTTGTCTTCAGTTTAGCCAACTTTGTGTAATGGACAAGCAGCGGTTTTCTGGAACTCTGAATGGTTTGTTTGAATATAAAAAAAACATCCAGACGGACAAATCGACAAGACTAAAGTAAAATGCACCCTGTGTCAAGCAGAGTTTCAATATTAACCATACTTTACACCATATTTTAAGTTATGAAGTGCTTTGTATTGTTATTTTATCTTATTTTATTTATTGGTTATTTATGGTTATACTTATCTGAAGTATAGACAACTGGGTCTACATGGCACTTTTTCTGATTTTTTTGTGTGTTCATTTATTTACAATTTCTCAAAGTAAGCACTATTAATGGTTCATTGTTACTTTTTCCTTTCTCTGCACTTTTTTGAAATAAAAAAATGGTGAGAAATACTTTGCATTGTAAGTTTAACTTTAGATTCGAACGGTCTTACTGCAAGATATCAATTTTAAACATGCAAAATAAATCACAATTAATCGCATTTAACTATGAAATTTCTGAGATTAGTTGCGATCAAGAAAATTAATCGTTTGACAGCCCTAATTGTAACTTATTAATAAATCCTCCTGCAGAGAGCTTAACATTTGCCGTAGTCGTGTCTGCCACCTTTCTCTGTTGCGGTCATAGAGCCGGGTCATAACACAAAGCAATAACATCTCATAGAGACAAAAAGAAAAGTTACATAATTACATACCTTAAGAAAAACTCTTATATTGGTAGTATTAAACACCTAGTTCCAGATAAGTCAGTTCTTTATGGTCAGATTGTGTTCAAATAAAGTTCAGATTAAGTCTAAGAGTGCTTCATACAGAGCAGCGCCTACAGTTAACATCACACACACAGGGAATGTTGATGACATCAGATGCAAAGTGTCAATATCAAATCATATTCCTTGTAAAAAATGTAAAACAATAAAGCAATGTACACTGACATTATTTGATTACAATTATGATTTTAAAGATAATACACAGAGATTAAAACTTGTAAAATGACAAGTCTATAAAATAAAAGTCCAATATATTCCACATACCAAAATCATCACAATACTGGGTGATAATTTCCTTTAATCTATGGAAACTCTGATGCTATTCCTCTGTCCTACCACAGTTTATTTTCAGAGAAGCTCCAGTGGTCCTAGTCATAGCTCAAACTTGTGTCAGCCTGATGATTCAGTCCAACACATGGAGCTGGTGGAGTATAATATTAAAGACCTCTACTCCCAAGCGTAAGACAGAGTTATAGTTTTAAAGTTTTTATTAATACTGGTGGTGACATCTTAAATACTTCATCTCACATTTTCCTTTTGTCAAAATTAATAAACAGTCTTTCTGCTTCCTTCAATTTCTCAATTTATGCTCATATGTTTATATTGTTGCCATAAACTTAAGGTTGAAAATGCAAGATACTATATCCATGATGGTGGCTAAAAGTGGTCTCTCGCTCTATCGCGGTTCACTGTTCGTGCACTCGCTGTTTCGCGGAGGTTTTTGGTTTTTTTTAATAGTGTAACTTTTTTTTAATAGTGTAACATTGTGTCCTGATTGGCTAGGAGACTGTAGACCCAGGACTAAACGTGGACTAAACGTGGACTAAACCAGGTCTAGACCAGAACTAAACCAGGTCTAGACCAGGTCTAAACCAGGTCTAAACCAGGTCTAAACCTGGACTGGACCTGGACTGGACCGGGATTAAACCACCACGTGCCGCTCTTTGCTGGTTTCGTCCGGCTGGTTTGTGGCTCGGGCTGAGAGGACGCGGTCTGGGCGCCGCGGTTCGATTTCGTGCTCGCAGCCCCAGTGTACGCGTGGCCTCGCGCCAGTGCTGCACGTGTCGCGCACTTCTCCAAGGGGTTGGTGCGCGTCACGTCCCAGGACATGGAAGTGCCTTTGAATGAGTGCAGTGCGCCCTGCTCGTCCCTCTGTGCTCACACTGTGTTTGAATGAGAAGCAGTCCGAGCCGCACCGGGCTCCGGGGCCAGATGCACGAGGAGCGGAGACACTGGATCCGTAGGAAGTCCAGGTCTAGACCAGGTCTAAACCTGGACGAAACCAGGACTAGACCAGGTCTAAACCAGAATTGCGGCTCTTTGCCTTGTTTCGTGACCAGGGGTGCGCACGGGCCCCACGCGTCACTATTAATACATTTTGTTGAAAATCTCCGAAAGTTTGAGTGTTTAAACAAGAGAGAAATGTGAGAAAATGTTAATACCAGTCTGAGAAAAGTGTATAATGTGTGTGGTGAGGCATTTACAGCCTTAAAACATGTATAATAATTGTAAAATACAAAGTTGTCCTACTTCGCGGATTTCACGTATTGCGGGTTATTTCTGGAACCTAACCCCCGCGATAAACGAGGGATTACTGTATATCTATCCTGCTCTGGTGGGAAAACCCATGAGGCATCTTAACCTGATGTCTCTTGGACTTCACCTGGAGAAGTGCTTCAGGCATGTCCCACTTGGCGAAGGCCCTAAAGACATCCTCTGACACATTTCTGGCATGAGATTTTAATGTTCACCAAGAAGAAATTGGAAGTGTCTAGGAAGTTAGGGCTGTTTAGGTCTTTTAGTTGCTTAATTGAATGATGGCTTCTTTGCCTAACCAAAATTTTATTGACAACTTTAATGAAATGCCACTTGTGAGTTTACTACTCGCAGTTCACTAACTACATTGCCAGTATTTTTTATATAAATAGGGTTATAAATTGTTCTTTTTTTCATGGGATCCCATGAGCTTGTCATCTTGTGAGTGCGCTTTGGGACAGATATTCGGTCTGATCATTAAGATACTACAGCCCTACAAGGAGTCTAGTCTGAACTAGGGCTGGGCGATATGGAGAAAAAATTTATCTCGATATGTTTTTGCTATATCTCGATATACGATATATATCTCGATATCTATGCAGGGAAAAAAAAACAAAAACCAAACGCGCCAAATTCAGCAAGGATTTTTTTTATTTATTATTGAAGTGCAAACAGGTAATTGTAAACATAACATCTGAGGGTAGACAGTTCTTATAAAGTGCTTCTTTAACAACATTTAAGATAAAAGACAAAAAAAAAATCCCTCATTTCGTAGCCAAGTGCCTAGAGGTAGACAGGTACTAGTAACAAAGTGCTGTGCTTGTGTACAAATTTTAACATGATCAAACCAAGGAAGTAGTATATTGCCTATTTAAAACATAAAATCTGAGGGTAGACAGTTATTTACTGTAGTGCAAAGATAAAAAAACAAAAAAATTAAAGATGAAACAAAAAAATCCCTCATTTCGTAATTAATTTAAAAAAGAAATAATACATATTGCCTTCCTTTTCCTTCAAAAACAAAATTCTAACTCCAAAAAACAAAAAACTGTACCCGTAGTGTGTAACATTTTTACATTTTAAGATTTTGAGCCAGGAAGACCAATCGGTCAACTGTGTCAGGCTTAAGTGATGCCCGTTGACATGTAACTACATTTCCACTGCAGCTGAAAATCCTTTCTGAAGGACTGCTAGTGGCAGGCACGCACAGGTACTTGCGTGCGAGGCTGCTTAGTGCTGGATAGGCAACCTCATGCTCCCGCCACCATTGTAAAGGATCTGCCTTACTTTCCAAACATACAGACTGCAAATAGCTTGACAGCTCTTTCTCAATGGACTCGCGAGGTGTAATTGCAGAGGAGGGAATTGCATCTTGCTCAAAGAAGCTGGCTAGGGTTTTCCTCTTCTTAGCAATGGGAGGAGCCGGATCTGCCATGACACTCTGTTCTGCAGCAGACTGTGGCCTGGCTTTGTTCAGAGCTGCATTAGCAAGCAACTCCTCAGCTTCATAGATGACCCTCTCTTTCAATGCAGCCAGCTTCTCACTGCAGACATACGTCCCCCGAAACCGGGGGTCGACAAAGGATGCCATGTCCAGTAAATCAGAGGTAGAGGGCTCTGAGTATTTTTCATTCAGGTAAGTGAGGATGGTGTGCCTGATTGTGTTTGCCAGCTCACCGTCACCTTCCTGAGGAGCAAGGAGCTTGCTGTTGAACAGGTGCAGCACGGGCCGTACGTAAGAAAGGGTGACGTATCCCTCCCCAGACAGCGCGTCGGTGAACTCCTGGAGGGGCTTCAGTGCTCTCTGGATCGCCTCCAGGACTTCGATGTCTTGCCAGGTCAGGACTAATGGCCTTGTTTTTTTATCTGCAGAGAGGACTTTGGCGAGTGCCCTCTCTTGCTCAAGCACTCGTTCCACCATTTGGAGACGAGAACCCCACCGCGTTGGTGACTCTGTGATGAGCTGGTGGGCTGGCAAATTCAGTTGAACCTGTGCTTCGGCCAGCTCCCTCCTCCGTTTCCAGCTATAGGAAAATGCGGCTACGTTTTTCTTGCAAATGTTAATGGCCCGTGTGATCTTGGAGTTTTGCATACCATGGCCTGTAAACACCGAAAAAGCACACATTAAATTAATTGTTTTTAAATATAGATTAATAGATTCTCAATCCATGAATTCTCATGTGTTTTGTGACTGTAGTACATTTTATATTTGTGTGTGTATATTTGCTTTAACTTAGCACATTATTCTGCATCAGTTTTTTTCTAGAAATACTATATTAATTTATTACAACCATTAAAACGCAAGTGTGACTCACCGATCGCCAAATGCAGCCTGTGCCCAAAACACTGCATCCTCAGCCACTGCTTGCTCTGAACCGCACTGATAATGTTGCTTCCGTTGTCGGTGGTTATGGCCACGGGATTTGGATTCAACATCCATGTTGTCGTCACGTCACCGAGGGCCTCCGCAATGTTTTCTCCCGTGTGGTCTTGTGGGAAATAGGTTGTCTGCAGACAGGCACTTTTAATCTCCCACTCGACGATGTAATGGATTGTTACACACATGTACGGCTCACACGTCCTGCTGCTCCACATATCTGTAGTCAGGGCATAGTGCACGACTTGTGCGAGATCAGCAGCAAGGCGCGTTCTCTCTCTTGTGTACATTTTTGGAAGTTCCTGTCTCGCAAAAAAGTGGCGACTGGGGAGAGTGTATCTAGGGTCAAGCGTTTTTATCATTCGTTTGAAGCCCGGCTGCTCAACAACAGCTATGGGCGTCATGTCTTTAGCTATGTGAAAGGCAATGGACTCCGTAATGCTCACCCACCTCGCACTTGTTTTCTCATATGGCAGACACCGGGGTAAAGATGTTTGGACGGTGGTTTGTTGTGTCTTTGGAGTGGTGGTGGGTTTGCCCGCAAACCGAAGCCTGGAGCACTCTTCGTGTAAGAGTTTGTGGTGGTGCTGCAAATGGTGGAACAGATTCGTGGTGCTCGATGCTTTTGATGGCACCAGTTTCTTGCATTCTCTGCAATAGGGATGTTTCTGCTCCTCATCGGACGGTTTAAAGCCAAAATACCGCCATATAATGGAGCCGTTGGTCCTTTTCTTTGATATTAATTCACTCGCTTCTGTGGGCGCCGCCATGTTGAAAATGAATTGTCAACAAACACACGCGGTGTGCGTACGGAGAGGGGAGGGAAGGGGAAGGGAGGGGGAACCACGAGACGCAGTGAAACACAAACGCAAGAAGGAGGCGGGGCGGACAGCTCCACAAACAGATGAGGAAAATAAGCAGAGCCGCGAAATCTTTTTCATTTAGCGCATGATCTCGAGTTTTTCGATATGCCAAAATCTTTCTCGATTTCATAAAACATCTCGAGATATCGCAAATCTCGATTTATCGCCCAGCCCTAGTCTGAACATCTGGTGTAAACCTCAAGCCAGATTCTGGATAAGTACCTGAGAAGATGGATCAATTTCCACTGAATTGAATAAATAGATCATTGATTAATACCATATGTTAAAAGGTGCTCATACAGGAACACAGTGCAATATTTCAGATGATATTATGAGAAAGTGTGCCAGACTGAATGCTTGAATTTGCACTGTGTATGTGTTTGTATGGGGATTACGCCATACAAAACCCACTTGAGAATTAACAGCTTAAAACTTCAACTTCAGACCTGCTCTTACATAGATCAACTTGTATTCTGTCATTATTTGACCAATGTCTGTTGCTCAGTAAGCACACAGGAGCAGAGGAGCTGGACTGGACTCCATTAGCTCTTATTGAAGCAGGTCAATACAGCTTCATTCTGGCTTCTCCAGCTATCGGTCACCCATCCATCACAGCTCTGCCTCCTGTACATAAAAACAGCTGAAACTCAGGATTCCAGCTCACAGGGCAGGATTTACTGAAGGAGATGAGATGGAGTGAAAGATAGGAGCGATGCTGAGCTCTTAAACTGTCTGTGGAGCAGATAGGGAGGTGCTTAGCTTTATCAGGAGTCTTATGTATCGACAGGAGGAGGAAGAGGGGAAGGAAACTGCTGCAAAGTAGGAATTGGATTTTTGACAAGATTTGCATATTAAAGGTATACAAGCCTGAAGTGGAGTCTTATGGAATGCTATCAAAGGGACAGTGAAATAAATGAGAAAAACTGAAGCATGACAAGGTACAGATCATCTCAAAACCCAAATATTTCTTTTTACTCAATTATTTTATCTCTACCCTGCCAGATTGGAGAACATTTTAAGGATTTCAAAGCATTTGACACAAGGACATTAAAGGAAAAGTAACGTTTTTTACAATTTGAGCCTTATTTCGGTAATAAAACAAGTTGTTTTACTCACCCATATCACTTTGGTGTCATATGGAGCATTTCCGGAGATGTTTTAGATTAGCGTTAGGCTAACGCTGTTAGCCTAGCGCGACTTATAGCCATAGCTCGGGGCATTCCCCGAGCATGTAATATGCCCCGTGCGGGCTCCAAATAACACAAACTTTAGCACTTTTCAAATCATAGAAGCCCGATGTCTTTAGTCTACGATTTTGTGTGGTCAAAAGTGGCCTGTAATCCGAGATTTAGCCATAGATTCGAGTAGATGAGGAGGCCAGTGCGCATGCGCGGAGTGTGCTCTCAGCTCCCGGGACCCAAACATGGAACGCAAAGCTGTAAACTATGGATAAATCTTGGATTACAGGCCACTTTTGATTCAAACAAAATCGTAGAGTAAGATATTGAGCTTCTATGATTTGAAAAGTGCTAAAGTTTGTGTTATTTGGAGCCCGCACGGGGCATATTACATGCTCGGGGAATGCCCCGAGCTATGGCTATAAGTCGCGTTAGGCTAACGGCGTTAGCCTAACGCTAATCTAAAACATCTCCGGAAATGCTCCATATGACACCAAAGTGCTATGGGTGCGTAAAACAACTTGTTTTATTACCGAAATAAGGCTCAAATTGTAAAAAAACGTTACTTTTCCTTTAACAATAAAGTGTTTTGTTTTTTTCCATTGTTGTGTGTGTTTTGTTTTGTATATCAAATCAAAATCAATTCTGAATCAATGCGAGAACACCAAAATCAGAATGGCCATTTACTCCTTCATATCAAAACTATAATTTTAAAATAATATGGGCAAAAAATCAGCAAAGATTTAACTGTGACACTGAAGAAAACCAGACTTACGGTACAATAATACAATAATAAAGTTGGACCTTTTTATTTTTTGGTCAACTTGAGCTCAGGTGTTAGAGCAGACATCCTATAACATGAAAGTGTGCCGTTTGAATCCTGCTCTAGCCATTTCCCTGGGCAGCTGTGGCAACAAAAGTAGCTAACAACTTCTGAGTGAGGTGCCATAAATTCAATGCAATATTTGTTGTCTTTTTGTGTTATTTCCTTGCTTGATATACAACATATAACTTAAACTGCATCTTACCTAATGTAATGTTCTGAGAATATCCTTCCTTTCTTGCCTCCCCTCCTCTTTCCTAAAGCCTATATCCTCAGACTGAAGTGGCCACTCCCTGGACATTGTTGCACACATAATTCCTGCATTTACATTTGACCCGCTTCTTTCTCTCCTGAGTTTTTCTGAATAGATTGAGCACAAAGCTCCCAACAATACTGTGGTTTATCCCCATACAATCCAGCCTGCAGGAAACAGAAAGGCGTTCACTGCACTGGGATAGGTCAGTGCTCAAAGGGGTGAAGTCTATAGATACTATAGGTCTAATATAGGACGTTTACTAAATAGATTTTGTTTTTAAAAAATCCTTTCAGTACAGCATTTTACATTTTTTTATTTCAAATTTTATAAACATGACCTAACTGTGTCTACAAGCTAAACATGTTCAAATCAAATATAGAGAGATGCAGAAAGCAGTGAGTGTTTTTGCCAGTTTCAAAGATAAAAGCTAGTTGATTTAAATCTAAAAGGACTCTCTGATCTGAATGGTCACTCCCTAAACCCCAGCACCTGCAGCCAGTCTGTCATGAATCAGTGCTAGCGCAGCCTCTGCAGCTCAGGCAGGAAATTCTCGAGGTTCTGAGCTTTCGCATGAGGCACAACCCTGCAAATACTGAAAATGAGAAAAATATACGTTCTCTCTAGCGGTGTGCAAAATAATCGTCATGACAATGCATCGCGATACTATCTTTCACAATATACTGCATCGATTCTTGATGCCAAAAATCGATTATTAATTAATAATTTAATATTTAATAATTTTATATTTTATATTAATACATATATAAATTAATTATTAGTTGTTGTTTTTTTAAATAAATCCTATGCACTTTTTTCTTTGTGAAAGGGTATTGTTTGTTATGACGGTAGCTACCTCCAAAATGGCAAATGATTGAACATCATTTTTTGTTTTAGAAAAAAATCCTATGCACTTTTTTTGTTATTGGTTTGGTTTAGTTGTTTTTGTTATTCAATAAATTCAGTTATGAATTGAGTTGCTCAGAGTTATGTATCAACTGAAGACACTACCCAGATACACAGCCACTGATATTTAAGTTATCCTCTTTTTTTTGGTACATTTTCACTGAAGTATGTCGAATATATTGCAATGAATCGTAATAATTCAAGTATCGTGATGCATCGTGATAGTATCCCATCGTGGCATATGAATCGTGATTCGAATTGAATCGTGACTTCTTTGCCAATACCCACCCCTAGTTCTCTCTGAAGTTTAAGTCATTGGCAACACTGGTTCCATTAACTTTTTAAAAATAAGTTTAATTAACGGGTTTTTTTTTTTACAATCTGAGCCTTATTTCGGTAATAAAACAAGTTGCTTTACTCACCCATAGCACTTTGGTGTCATATGGAGCACTTCCGGAGATGTTTTAGATTAGCGATAGCCGTAACACGAGTTGTTGGGGCATATAATATATGCCCCGAGCGGTCTCCAAATAACACAAACTTTAGCACTTTTCAAATCATAGAAGCTCAATGTCTTAGTCTACACTTTTGTTCAAAAGTGGCCTGTAATCTGAGATTTATCCATAATTTACAGCTTTGCGTTTCATGTTTGGGTCCCGAGAGCTGAGAGCAAAATAAGATGTGACTCTGCACATGCGCACTGGCGTCCTCATCTACTCAAAACTATGGATAAATCTCAGATTACAGGCCACTTTTGACTCAAACGAAATTGAGCTTCTATGATTTGAAAAGTGCTAAAGTTTGTGTTATTTGGAGACCGCTCAGGGCATATAATATATGCCCCGAGAACTCACATTACGGAGATCGCTAATCTAAAACATCTCTGGAAGTGCTCCATATGACACCAAAGTGCTATGGGTGAGTAAAACAACTTGTTTTATTACTGAAATAAGGCTCAGATTGTAAAAAATGTTAATTCTCCTTTAAATGTGAAAGCACTGCATTATAACTTTATAATCAGTCTGCTGCTCCTTTTATCTCTCAACCAAGCACTTCTGAAGCCATTCATATACAAGAACTCAATCTGACAGGAACAAGTGTCACAGCATTTTAACAAACAAATGATGCAAATAAGCACATTTACAAGTATCACTATATGAACTGGAACTAGAACTGTCCCAGCTCTGAACCAGGACTAGACCAAGATTAAACCAGGACAATGCCAAGATCAAACTTAATGTGTAAACCCAACTATGCCAAAAGTAGAAGTTCATTTTGACTACTGTCTGCTTCCCTCCTTCCATAGAAAAGTCTAAATATGAAATTCCTCTTGCTGTGGGAGTTGATCCTTGAAAGTGAGTAACAGGATCTCTTTCCCCACTCACTTTCAGCTGTAATTATCTGAGCTGACAGTGAGGCCTTTCACTGAACGAGACATGAGCACATTTGACACATTTAGCCAGTAAGACAACGCTCAGGGAAAAATCACACTAAATACACTTTTATTTGCTGCTAACATCGTGTTTTAATAGCAACATCTACTGTTTGGAGTAATTTTTTGGCTACTTTAATGCAAACTAGGTAAATTTGCAGCTTTCTCATCAAAAATGTCTACACCTAAGTTTGTGCTGCCTTCAGTGGTCACGTACTTGGTGACATCACAAAAGACTGCTCTGGTGTTTCTGATTAGTCAAATTTTAAAGGTCTTGTATTTCAATATTATGACCTTCAACATAAAAAAAAAAACATGATGATGAATTACTTCTTTGAACTTCTTAATTAATTCCTGAGTGTGCTGTGATCTATATAAAATGGCTGTTTTAAGTACTATTGGTTTAGCTTAAAAACTAGGCCCTAAAGATGAGGAAATGAATTGTCAAATGGAAATTCTTAAAGAAAAAATAGCAGTGACAACATCCTTCCAATGTCTATATTTGGTACTACAGAGAACTTTAAATCACTGCAGACTTCTGCTATATTGATCTGTGGCAAAGAGAACTTGTTTTCCTAGCTATTGTAGACATTTTTTCTCGAATGGGTAAATTCATTTGAGACATGAATTCTAACATTAAAGGAACATTGTGTTATTGTGTTGAGAGAAGAACTCAAGTATGTTTTTGATGAGGAAACAACATTATAACATCATTTCTGATCAGAAAATAGCATAAGGGTCCTTTAAACCAGAAAAATTACACAGTGCATCTTTAACAGCATCACATTAAAAAACAACACTTTATTTCACAAACAAACACATTTTTTTCCATTACACAAACTTTTATCTAAACTGTATTAAAATGAAAATACACATGCACAGATCTTGTGCGCCTGTGAACTAGCTGACCCCTTCCAGTCCAAACATGGCCGCCTCCTCCTCTGACGAAAATCAACATTCTCTAAATACTCTCAAAGTACTGCGTCATGGGCCGGCAGCTCGGACCCACTTCTCTTTATTACCACTTTGTTCCACTGTGTTAGCAGCATTATGCAACAGCTGAAGCACACTACACTCTACAGTGGTACCTCACCTTACGAAATTAATTCGTTCCAGAAGTGGTTTCGTAACGTGAATTTTTCGTAAGTTGAGTAGCTATTTCAATGGAAAAAGCCTGAATCGTTCCAAGGCCCCGATCCAAGTGTTTTTTTTATACTGTAACTTTTTTTTATAGTGTAACACTGTGTTCTGCGTAGAGACTGTAGACCCAGGACTAAACGTGGACTATACCAGGTCTAGACCAAGGTCTAAGCCAGGACTAAACCTGGACTAAACCAGGACTAGACCAGGTGGATTAAAGCGCCGCATGCGGGTCTATTTCCTGGTTTCGTTTCGAGTCACGGCTGAGGCGAGCAGCGAGGAGGACCGCACGCAGTCTGAGCGCATGAACGAGACCCGTGCTCAAACCGTGCCTCCTCTAGACCGCGGTGGTCTAGACCAGGTCTAGACCACCGCGGCTCTTGCATGCGTTCGTTCATGCGCTCAGACTGCGTGCGGTCCCCCTCGCTGCTCGCCTCAGCCGTGACGAAACGAAACCAGGAAATAGACCCGCACGCGGCGCTTTAATCCACCTGGTCTAGTCCTGGTCTAGTCCTGGTTTAGTCCAGGTTTAGTCCTGGTTTAGTCCTGGTTTAGTCCTGGTCCAGTCCTGGTTTAGTCCAGGTCTAGACCTGCTGGCAGCCCCGCGCCGGGTCATGCTGCGCTATCACACGTGTCCGCGCGCAGTTTTCTCCCCCCTCCCCCTTCCCCCCACATTTCACTATTAATAATTTTGTTGAAAATCTATGAAAGTTTAAGTGTTTAAACGAGAGACAAATGTGAGAAAAGTTTAAATCCAGTCTGAGAAAAGCGTATAATGTGTGTGGCTGAGCGCGCATTATTTGAATTTTTGAGATTTCGCGTTTCGTAACTTGAATTTTCTTTCGTATCTAGAGACCAAAATTTAACGTGAAGGCGTTTCGTAACTTCAAATTTTCGTTTGTTGGGTCTTTCGTAAGGTGAGGTACCACTGTATTTACTTCAGGGAAACTGAGCAGACAGGCTAAAAAACACTTATGTTATTTTTATGTTCTTTGAGCTAAAATGTTAACTCTGATAATTCATTGAAAGATATTACAAGCATTAAAGAACTAAGTACGTTTTATTAGAAAGAAAACATTTCACAGTCCAGCATAGTGTGTGGAGTAGTGTTTACTTACACCCATCAAAAGGGTTCTGGGTTCAATTTCAGGATTAAAAGTAGGATTGGCCTGATATAACCTGAGCCAACCGAGATGTAGTTTATTTCTAATGGCTCTGTTTTTTTTTTTTTATGTTTTTTGAGAGCCAAATACATTTTAGCAATACATATAGCCCTATTTTTTGCTTGTTGTTGTTACTTGTGCACTGCACAATATTTATTGAAATATTTTGTGCAGGAAAAAAAAAATACAAAATTTTGTTACTTTTCTCTCATTATAATCCAAATTATTAAGTGCTTAATAAGAGTTATTTCAGCATGTAGATTAGATCATGGTCTATGTAGTTCTTTTTGCTGCACCATAACAATTCATTTAAACAAAGAGACTTGAGATTTTATATATTGTGATGGCCCACAATATTATTGTGAGATTTTTGATGATACAATATCACGATATTTCGGTTATTGTTACATCCCTACTAAATAAGCAACAAAATTGTAGTGAGGTCACAAAAAAAATTGCTTAAAGAACCAAAAAATCCTCTTGGCTACATATCGATACAGCAGCCCACAACAACGATATTGTATCACCAAATATAGTATCACAATATATATCGATATTTCTATATTTTTGCACACCCCTACTCCTAACCTGACTAGAATGCAAGGTCACATTTCCAACTTGTCTGGCAGCAAAGGACCATTCCACTTTCAAATTTCAAAACTATTACCTCCAGATCTCCAGACAAGGTTTCTTTTCCACCTGGTTGCCCTTGTTCTACTATCTGTCTCCCTATGTAACGTGTATACCTACTGACCACCAACATAGCCATTCAATACCCCAAAACACAATACATCTTAAGGACCTTCTATCTGAACAACAAGCGATCCAATGAACCGCCAAAGACCATCAAAAGACCACCAGACCCATGCCAATCTCAGACCGATCACTTAAATAATCCTACTCCAATTACGAAATCTTGGAAGCGAAACTCCCTCCAAGCCTTGGTTTCATTGCAGCAGTAATTAAACAAGTGATTTCAGAGCAGAGAACCCATGTTGTGTAGAGGCCACCGGAAGGATTAGCCTATTCTTAATTATGATTCGCTGATACAGGATGTCCCATGGGCCAAAAGGGAAACCAAAACCAGCCCAGGGGTAAGGAGCATGGCATGTTATCGACTAAGGCAGCAAATACACCTATTAATGGTGAATTATTAAACGTGCACTATGTACCTTTTAGTTTGGGGGTGTGCCACCTGCTTGTTTCTATGGATATGTCATTGCTCTGTCAGGAATGTTCCACAGTATGACATTAAACAGCTCTACCTTACATGTATTCAATTACAGGTGGTTTATAGCTCAAAAATACCTAGAAAAACAGACATTTTGACTGTGAGGGGGGTCGCCTCTCCACAGATCTGATCTGGCTGTAACTTGGTCTGGTTTCGTCTCCACGAAGATAGAAAGGTTTAAAGTCATACTGTGAAACATTCCAGACAAAGCAATAACATCTCCACGGAGAAAAGCATTTGACAGTCCTTTCACCAGAAAAGTTGCGCAATGCAGCTTTAAAGGGATAGTTCGGGTTTTTTGATGTGAATCTGTAGCGATTATGACTTTTTCGTGGACAACTCTTTTGTGACGCAAATATATCACTTTTTGAACAAATATTGTTTTGAGAAGAAAAACAAGCTTTATTAACTGTCCTGGCTAACTTGCCGGACCTACTTTTGTCAGCTCCAGAACCGGGGCAGAACTCGGCTCAGAGGACACTGTCAGGGATAAGTCAGTGTTGATGCACGATGGGGATGCCATACAGATTCACATCAAAAACCCCAAACTATCCCTTTAAGGATTTTACAGTGTCCCTTTTAAAGCCCCAGTGTGTAGGATTCGTGGCGCATAGGTGGATGGTGCTATTGCACTTTCTGTTTTAGCTAGGGCAGACCTCGAGGGTCACCCGGGCGCGCCGTAACGCGGACAGCTCTTGTACCTGCTTATGTATAAATAAAACGCGGTCCCGTTTTTTTTTTTTTTTTCCTCATGAAAACACACATTCCCGATCATGTACCATGACACTCTACACATCAAATGAAACCTTACAGTCTCCTCTTTTTGACTATGCAATTCATTTCCCTGCACAACAATCACTCCCCGAGCACATGGGGCTTTTATACGGAAAAGCACAAAACAAGGTTAGCTTACCTTAGAATGCTTTGCACAGGTCAAACTCTGTATTTCACCATAAACTTGCTCTCAATTTGTCCGTAAGGATCCAGCAAATAAAATCCAGTAAAACAATTTAGTCCAAAACACGTGTTAGATCCATTACGACGTCTGATCCGGCAGCATGCTTGTGTTGTTTACGCAAAACCACGAGCCTTGCCGAAGGCCAAGGCGGAGCCCAAATGTCCTTCTGCGGCTCTCGTATTCAAAATGGCTGCCTCTGCATGGGGAAGATCCCCCTTTTATGTGACTATATCTAAGTCCAAAAGAATACTTTGATTTCATGATGGAAGTGAAAAGGCTTGGAAAACGATGTATTTTTGAATGAGTATCTTCAATTTCAGTAATTAACGGGTAAAAATCTTACACACTATCCCTTTAAGCATGAATACTTATTTCAAAACAATTAACTTATTTTTAAAACGCAAAGAATCACTTCACAACCCTTTTAAACGCACATTTTTAGTCTTTAATTTTAGTCTTACACGTCACTTCCCTTTCACTTCCCGTCATATTTTATAAAATGTGAATCTGCTAGGGATGTGAAATCTTTCACTCACAAAACGGTTCGATTCGAACCTCGATTCACAGGCTACGATTCGATTCAGGGACGATTCATAAAATGAGTAAACAATCCGGTACGATTCGATTCGATCCGATCTGGTTCGGTTAATTTCGATTCAATACAATTTGACTACACAGAGAGAAACAGAAATGCTCTTAACACTGAATAACTAATACTTTCTCTCCATCTCATAACATTTCCTCAGTCTGCTTTGAGAAATCGTCAATGCTTCAGTGTGTGTGTGTGTGTGTGTGTGTGTGTGTGTGTGTGTGTGTGTGTGTGTGTGGGTTCTATTACAGCAAAGTCAAAGAAAGTATCCCGCGCTGCGCTCCAACTACATCAGCCGACGTCACAGGTAAAAGGTCAACACTGTAGTCTCGTGAGAGTTCAAACACACGCACACACACACACAGTGGCAGGGTCGCTTCTACTGTCTATGGGAGAGACCGCTCATGATCACAGGAGCTAGGAAACAGATTCGCGGCCGTAAATCCGGACCATCGGACCGTTCGTAGTGCATTTTTACCGATCCGGGCTCCGTTGATCGGTACACTCGGATCGCAGAGGTCACAGACTGATAACCGATCCAAATCGGTTCATCTTTACACCTCTAGAATCTGCTCATGGGACAGACCTTATGACTGCTCCTCCTGCCTCTCCTCGTGTTGGCGTCCACCTCTCTTAAAAACCATGTGACTAAGGCCCTCAAAGCTCCGTTCTCCCAGAATCCCCCGGGGCCACTGGTTTCACAGCGGGCCCTGACTGTGGGAGGCCCTGACACGATAAAACACAGCCCCAAACAAGGGCCCATTCACTCACTATCCACTTCTGACTCTACATGAGCTCATGGCCCAGAATACTAGTGTCTTGTGATAAAGAGGACTACACAGGGCTCCCATTGCGACAGGCTTGGAGAATTTGATGGTTTTTTAATGGGGGAGTTGTTGGATTATCATGGTATCCTCTGAGGAGCGCAAAATATATGAGGATTTATGTCATTTGTGAGGTTGTCAAAAGTATTAAAAATCAGACATATCGGACAGAATGAACCCTTCCTGAACAGCTTCAAAATGATCTTGAGCTGTATCAGAACAAGTATAAGAGCACATAGACTAGTATACGCCCATGGACCACTATGGAACCTACCTGAACAAATGATTAAAACAGATCTAAGAGCTCATGGGAATATAAAAGAAAATATTTTATTTAATGTTGAAAATCACACTCTATTGTCTTAATTGAGTTATATTTATTACCATTGTGCTATCAAAATCAGTAACAGAAGTTTCACATTTTATTATTGTGAACCATATCTTGTGCATATTGAGTTCTTTACTCTGTTGCTCTTCACAGTTAAAACTGTCCCCTCTCCTTCCTCTCCTTTCTCTTGGCTTGATTTAGCTCCTGTTGTTTTGAATCCATCCCTCCTTCTTTCCTTCTCTCCTTCTCTTCTTCTCCACATTGGCGCTGCTGTTGTGAGGCGTGGGTCCAGATTGTGCCACTGTGTCCTGCCTGCTGCCTCATCGCTGTGCCATGTGTCGCCGTGGAGACCAACAGTTGTCCGCTGGCACTGGGGCCCTTGTTTGTTTGGCTGTGTTTCCATCAGCTGATTCATAAATATACACACTCCACATACTGTACAGATTAGTGCCACAGGGTTGGGACAGAGAGGGTGGTGCAGTACAGTCTGTTTATGTAACTACTATAAATTAAGTGTTTGTGGTGATTTTATTTGGTTCAAGACTACAAAGAATTCAGTATTTGTGTGTAATTCTCTTGGCAGGCAAAATGATTTGGGCTAGTAAATATATCGGGGATTGAAGGTCGATACGCTGAAAAGTGCAAATAGCTGCCAGATATGGCAGTGTAAGATCTACGCTCAACAATTTGGAAAGAAAACATTGAAGATTTGAACCAGAATCTGATATTTTGGACAATATGTCAATCTATCTCTAATCTAAAGATTGAATAGTGATTTTCAAACAGAAACTGCATATTCTAACTGTTCTACCAGAGCTAATATTTTTTTAATGAAATATGTCCAGATTATTTTTATGTCCAGATTATTTCAATCTGTAGCATTATTTAAATATTTATTACAATCTGAAATTATCATTAGCACTGACACACAAAGACACAAAGTGCCTTGGACAAAAATAGACTATAGGTGGTTACTTGCCTGGTTTACACCTGATCATATCACAAGTGATATATGGTCTGGGAGCCACCTTCGAAATATCTCGTACCGGAGGTGTGGTTTACGATCACCAACGGCCGTTTATTGGGCGTTACGAATGTCTATCATTTGGCGTATACGTAGCCCAGAGCCAGTCATGTCAGTTGTCAGTTCAAACTACAAGCTTCCGTTTGTCACGTAGTACGCGTCACCGTCTTTCCACCCCTCCCCACTTTCTGATTGGCTCCCAGAATCAGGAGAGCTCGCTTGCCATAGTCGCCAGGCTGTCTTTCAGATTGGAACGAACGAAAGACAGCCTGGGATTTCCCAGGTTAGGTGGTTACTAGGGATGGGACAAGATTTTCCTGCCACAAGATCTCGCGAGACAAAACTGCCACAAGATTGTGCACACATGAGAAAAATGATCTCATGAGATTTTTTCCTCCTGAAGAGTTGAGAGCTGGTACAATTGAAGAAGATGTAGTTAAAAAAACAGTATACAATGACCATTAAAATTACATAAAATAAATAAAAATAGTGAAACCAAAATGGTGAAATGGATTGCACTATGTTGTTATTATTATTATTATTATTATTAATTACAAATTATGTCAAAATCTCATCTTGTCTCGTTCTTGTGGACCCAATCTTGTGGTGTCTCGTCTCGTGAAAAATGGGTCTCGTCCCATCCCTAGTGATTAATTTAAAAAAAACTAATCTAAAAAAACTACAAGACTAATCAACTGAATGACTAAAGAACTTCAGCCCTGTACAGCTAGGCCTGTCACAATAACACATTTTGATGCATGATACAGTATATATGGCTACAGAGAAATGGATACTGAAACTACTTTACCCCACTGTCACAAGGCAGGATAATCCCAGTAAACCAATTTTTAAATATACTGTATCATTAAAAGAGCTGAGCTGCAACAAATTAATAGCAGAATGAACTAACGAATTAACAATAGAAGTTATTGGGGATGGAACGAGACACATTTTTCACAAGTCGAGACACACCATGAGATTGGGTCCATGAGAACGAGATAAGACGAGGTTTTAATACATTGTGCATTTCAGTTCTCAGTTTTAGCCTCACTATTTTTGATTTACTTTATTTAAAGATCCCATGACATGGTACTTCTTGATGCTTTTATATGGCTCCTTAATGGTTCCCTAATACTGTAAATGAATCCTTCTTCAAAATCAAGACTCAGTGCATGAGAAACAGAGATAAGATGAGAAAGAGTCATAAATATCTCTCTCAAACACTTTATTCTGGGCGTTGTTGCTTGAATGCAAATGAGGAGAAAAGAGCTGGCCTATAGTAGAGGGTGGGGGCGTGGCCAAACTCTCCACTCTCCGCTGTCAGCTCTCAGCTGATCCATTTCCGTGTTTTTGCACGGGGGGAGAGATTTGAAGCGTTCCATTGAAAAATAAACACATTTCCACAGAAAATAAAATTAAACCACTGCTGTTCAAAGGTCCAGAGGCTCAGATAAAGGACTTCCGAGCCTAGAAACACTCGGACGTGCCTCCAGGCAAATAAAAAAACGCATTTCGCTTTGCCTAGCGCATTCGCAGTCCAAACTCTCTGGGCGTGATTTACAGAGACGCTGAGTTCAGACAGACGGGGGTGGAACTGCATTTGCATTTCTTTTTTCGATCTGACGTCAATAAGGTGCCTTGTTCAAAATCGCCCGTTTGAGCTGTGTTTTTTTCTAACGCAGAAAAGGACCGCAAATGCTCAGTTTAGACATTTCGCAACTTTTAGCCATGGAGAGGGGCCTAAACAGGGTAGGGGAGCTCACATTAACGTTCAAAAACCTCAGAAAGTGAACATTTCATGCCATGGGACCTTTAATATTTCTTCTGTCATTGTAGCTCTGCTTTCTGCATTGTCAGAAAATGTAACTTGCCAGTAAAATCTCAGGAGATCATTTTTGTGTGCACAATCTTTTGGCAATTTTCTCTCAAGAGCTCTTGTGGCACGAGATCTGTAGAAGTTATGTATTCTCCCCTCTACAGCTCAGATCTTACATTATTACACAAAAATGACAAAAATTTCCCCTGAAAATGTCCCCACGATAAATACTGAGCCCCAAAATATGTTGTTCCAGCTTTCGTTATACTGAACAATAAGTCGATATAGCAATGATCATGACAGGCCTAGATACAGCAAACTACCCTGGTGGGTGTGCTAACATGTCCCCATTCACTTCCCCTGTCAGTTGTCATAATGGTTGAAAAGCAGCTTCATATTTGATTCATATTTTGTAAGGAAATGTACATTAATATTCTCCCATACTGTGAAATCCACTTGGCTCATTCACCAGTTCTCAATATTTCTACAATCTATGACATTTATTACAATGTTTAACACAGCACTGGGGGGAAAAGTGGCGTGGAGTAAAAATCTCCAGACCCCCATTCATTATTCCTGGCGACACGACGAATGCTATTACTCCATCCATAATGCTTCAATTTTTAATGAGCCTCTATTGTTCGCTAGCATAGATTTATAACAATGTTTTTGGGCATGCTGCCATAGATTTTAAATGGGCCTCCGATGGGAAAGAATGGATAGTGAACTCCTGACCGTGCCCATTTCCACAAAGATTTTTTAGACAATATTTGAGTTTTCAAAGGCCCGTATCATCATAATTCACATCTCTGTTGTCAGTATAATGGGCCAAAACAATGCAATATTTGTTTGTTTTTTTTGCAGATATTTTGGAGAGGAAAAACTGTGTTGAACTGAAGATTTGGAAAATGACTCTAAATTAACAAATTCAATCAGGACTAATGAGGTCGCGTTATAAGGTTAAGTGTTTTAGTTGAGTTACGTGGCTGCATATTATAAAACAATGGGGGTTTTGTCCTGGCCACATCGGCTGGCGATGGAGTCTGTGTATAATTCAAGAGAAGGTTCAAACTTTAATTTGATAGGGCGACGGTGGTGCAGTGAGTGGTACCAGCTCAAATCCTAACTGAGCCATATTATGTCCATGATTAAAGCTGCAAATCAAAATGTGACCGTTTGCAGAGACAAGTGGGCTAACAACAATAGCTGTGCAAGCTTCAAAGTTATGATGCATTGACTAAACATGCAGGGTTTTGTGACCAGAGCATCTTGAGGATCTCATCTGATCTCGGATGGTGGAGGCCTTGGCAGGGAGAGCAGTGGCTCCATTGCATATTTTTGTTGTGTCCCTTGGCAAGACACTTTACCCACCAGTATGAATGTGGTGTGTGTGAGTGTTGGTGGTTGGAGGGGATATCTGCCAGTATTAACCAATACCATACCCATGTTTTTCTCTAAAACACTGTTAACTTATTACAAAATTGATATGTTATGTAACTGTTATTTATCCTGCAAGTAAATACGAAACAGCAACAACAAAATTACATGAAAAATACTGAAAAAGAATGAAAAATCAATTGTCCCTTGAGCCTAATCTTGACAAAATAATAAAAGAAAGGTGTCCATTATCTGCTCAAAGTCTCTCAATTCTAATGTTTTTGGTGAGGAACCAACATAACATGGTCAAAAGTTCATACCAAAAGTTCATACTCATCAACTAAAAACTTAAAGACCCCATGACATGGTACTTCTTGATGCTTTTATATGGCTCCTTAATGGTTCCCTAATACTGTAAATGAATCCTTCTTCAAAATCAACACTCAGTGCATGAGAAACAGAGATAAGATGAGAAAGAGTATTTTTTCTCTCTCTGAACAGGCCATAATGGGCGTTGTTGCTTGAATGCAAATGAGGAGAAAAGAGCTGGCCTATAGTAGAGGGTGGGGGCGTGGCCAAACTCTCCGCTGTCAGCTCTCAGTTGATCCATTTCCGTGTTTTTGCACGGGGGGAGAGATTTGAAGCGTTCCATTGAAAAATAAACACATTTCCACAGAAAATAAAATCAAACCACTGCTGTTCAAAGGTCCAGAGGCTCAGATAAAGGACTTCCGAGCCTAGAAACACTCGGACGTGTCTCCAGGCAAATAAAAAAACGCATTTCGCATTGCCTAGCGCATTCGCAGTCCAAACTCTCTGGGGGTGATTTACAGAGACGCTGAGTACAGACAGACGGGGGTGGAACTGCATTTGCATTTCTTTTTTCGATCTGACGTCAATACGGTGCCTTGTTCAAAATCGCCCGTTTGAGCTCCGATTTTTTGTAACGCAGAAAAGGATCGCAAATGCTCAGTTTAGACATTTCACAACTTTTAACCATGGGGGGGGGGCCTAAACAGGGTAGGGGAGCTCACATTAACGTTCAAAAACCTCAGAAAGTGAAAATTTCATGCCCTGGGACCTTTAAAAGGCCCTTTTATAACAGGAGGCACATTCTGAGAGACTTCCTTGGCCTGTGAATCAAACCTCTGCTATCTCCCTATTCCTCACACAGCACTATCAGCCTGCACTTGGCCGCCATACAAATCTGGAGATGCAGACTGAACAAATCTACACAGACCTGGCCCTCCTCCAGACAACTGCACAATCACTAATGCCCCAATTCAATCAGAACCTAACCAACCTTATTACAGGGTTAAAGAGATCCACACTTCGGCGAAAAACACAGGAGACATGGGCCAAACTTTCAGAGTGGAGTTATCTGGAGTAGATCTGCAGATCTACGACTTCTTATCTTATTCTTTTAAGATACATGACTTTTTTAAATGTCGGGATGTCAAAACACTTGGATTTCAACCTCAAACTGAGTAACTTGCGCCAATTACATAGCGTTCTTGTGGTGGGTTTCTTTTGGGTGCTTTGGTTACCCCATAAACCGAAAACATGCAAAGTACTAAGGGCCAATACTGGAGCTAGGGCTGCATGATTAAAGGCCCTATATTACGCAAAATTGACTCTTGGTAGCTTTGTGCCATGTTAGCATGTGGTTCCGTCCTCAAAAACATACCTGGAGTTGTTTTTTATTTCATTCATTTTTGAGAAATCCTGCATTATTACTGTGTCTAAAAGTCCAAACCAAAAATGCTCTCTTGCAACTTGTGATGTCACGAAGTGGTAGTTGTGAAGTTAACAGCTACCTTTTACCCTTTGTTTAGTAGAGATTGGCAATCAATCCAGGGCTGAAAATTAGGGATGCACCGAAAATTATTGGAAAATTTTAGCTGATACCGATACAGACTGAAAATCAATGTGTTTTATTTTCAAAATGTGTTTTGACTCCTGATTTTTTTTTTTTCAATTTCATTTTTTTTTTTTAGTGTAATTTTTTTTTAAATAATGTAACTTTTTTTTATAGTGTAACATTGTGTTCTGCTTCCTGATTGGCTAAAGGACCTTTGCCGATTGATGTTATAGATGGGGGACCCGGGGGGGCTGACACCACACCAGCACCAGACCGAGACTAGACCAGGACTAAACGTGGAATAAACCAGGTCTAGACCAGGTCTAAACCTGGACTGGACCAGGACTAAACCTGGACTAAACTAGGACTGGACCAGGTCTAGACCTGGACTAAACCAGGACTAGACGAGGTCTAAACCAGGATTAAACCACCGCGGCTCTTTGCCTGGTTTCGTGCGGCTCTTGCGTTCGTTCATGTCGAGGTGACATGGGGAGGAGGCACGGTTTGGGCACGGGTCTCGTGCTCGCAGCCCTGGGTGGGACGCGCAGTCTTGCGCCGGTCATGCTGCACTATCTCGGATTTGAGCACGATGAGCGCACGTGTCCGCGCGGACACTTCTCAGCCCCCCCACCCCACGCTTCACAATTAATACATTTTGTTGAAAATCTATGAAAGTTTGAGTGTTTAAACGAGAGAGAAATGTGAGAAAACGTTAATTCGAGGGATTACTGTACTGACAAATATCGGTTGTTAATATCGGCCCACTTTTACACATCCTACACATGCTAATATGTTAAAAATTTGGCAATATCGGCCGATACCAATATTAATGGCGATATATTATGCATCCCTGCTGAAAATGATCCAAATGATCCTAGTGAAGGTGTATGGAGTTTAAAAACACAGTGGAACACTTCCTGTACTACCACATGACATCACAAGGTGGAGAGTTTTCTGTTTGAGAGAAGAACAAAATATGCAGGGTTTGCATGTTAAACATATCTGAATGAAACAAAACACAACTCCAGGTCTGTTTGTGATGAGGAAACATTACAACTTAGATCAGAAAATTGTGTAATATGGGGCCTTTAATCTCAATCAAATCGAAATTTCAATGGACGCAATTAGCAAATCACAAAGGGTGCTCAAGTTCAAGTACCATGATTTTCTCCACAAACAACCAAATATCCTCTCTTATTCTGCATAAATCTGCTTACCCTGTAAAACATCTGTAATGTGATTCTTGTATTAGTTTGTCAGTATATATTTTAGTCGTTTTGACAATTCTTCTGGATGCACTTAAAATATAAAATTTGAACAAAACTGTATTACTGAAAGATTAAAAAATATAAATAAAATTTCAAGTTTTTTGGACTCTGCACTAAACTCAGAAAATAGAACACTCTGTTCCACCTTTTGATGTCATGTGGTAATACAGGAAGTGCTCCGCTGTGTTTTTAAACTCAATGCACCTTCATTAGCATCATCTGGATAATTTCAGCCCAGGAGTTGCCAGTCTCTATTGAACAGATTGCAAAAGGTATCTGTGAACTTGAAAACTACCACTACATGGCATCACAAGGTGGAACAGAGCATTTTAAGCTTTGGAAATATAGACATACAGGGGGTCCTCAGGTTACGACGGTCTCGACTTACGATGTTTCGTGGTTACGAACGCGCCCCCATTAAAAAAAAAAAAAAAAATTACGCGTCATTCCGTCTTACGTGGTTTAGTGTGGTAAGCGACGTAAACAAACGCGAACGGCGCGTGGCGGAAGAATACGCTCTGTTGTGGTTGTAGGGCGGAGAAGACGGCCTCGTGTGCGTGCCCAATGTGGGCGGAAGTACCTGATGTGGGCTCTGATCTGCTCCTATGAAAGCAACAGTGATAACCAAGCAGTGTAGTGGTCTAATTATTGAGATGGAAAGGTTATTGGTGCTTTGGTTGGAAGATCAAAGTCAAAATCCGACTTACGACGAAATTCGGGTTACGGCGCGTCTTAAGAACGGATCAACGTCGTAACCCGAGGACCCCCTGTACTAATAATGAAGGGATGCGTGTGTGAATGAAATGTGATGCGAGAATGATTGTTTTTGATGAGGTAACAACACTGTAACGGCTTAAAGCTCACAAGAGTCAATTTTGTGTAATATAGGACCTTTAAGAGTTCACTAATATGGGTTGTAAATTCAAAGTGTCAGAATACATTCCTGGAATATGGGTTATTGGTTTACTGGAAAATTCTCATAGGTCAAAGGTTAAATACAGGTCAAAAAGAGTTCAAATCTAAAATTGTTACTCCACCCAACAAAGTACTCAACAACTGACAATTGTAATATCATAGCAAGTTTGTTTATTTTGTTCATCTTTGCATATCAGTTACAGTTAAAACACTGGTATATTTTTACCATCGGGCGGTCGGTTGGGGGTCTATATTGAGAATGTGTGGGCCGTGAGAATCTGCCTCTCCAACAGCTGAGGCTTCAGTTACATCGTACACACCAGAGCAACTTCACCTGGAGATGAACTTTCTCCAGGGAGGAACAAGAGGAGCTGAATGGAAGTTTGTACAGAGATCACTTTGTACAAGACGTGTAGAGACCTGGTACCCAGTCTGAGGGTGTCATAATACTTGTGATATGACGGATCTGTGATATTTCAGACTTTTTGAGTACTCATAGTTAGAATTGTATATTTCCTGTCTGCTTTATTACCCCAACAACTAAAAGGCATAGCAATTTTGGGGGGGAAAAATATGTTGTGTATTTTCCAAGTAAAATTGAGACTCGTATTGCTGATGTCATCAATATTCCTTGAGAGTGTGAAGCCAGCTGAAAGTACTGCTCTGTCTGAAGCACTGCTACTCAAATTGAACTTAATCTGAGCTTTATTTTAACACAATCTGACCAGATAGAACTGATTTAGCTGGAATTACAACAGGTGAATTGATTTGTGTTGTTCAACAAGTCTCACATAAAAGTATAGTCACAAGCTAACTAGCATTAGCCAATAGTTTTTCAGTCATTCCAGACAAACGCTTTTGTCTGTGTTTGCTAATGTGTGCATGTGTGTCTCCACTAGGGATGTCAACAATTAATCGATTAACGGTTAATTGTCGATTAAGACGTTGCGAACCCGCGTGGTCACGAAACAAGGCAACTGCGCACCGCGATGCGCCAAGCCCGACTCACAGCCGGCCGCAGGCGCCAACGGCACCTGTACGCGAGGCGAGATCGAACCGCGGCGCCCGGAATGCGTGCCACTGCTGGTTTCGTGCGGCTGGTTTGTGGCTCGGGGCCCGAGCCACAAACCAGCAGTGGCACGTGGTGGTTTAATCCTGGTTTAGTCCTGGTCTAGTCTCTTAGCCAATCAGGACAGAACACAACGTTACACTATAAACAAAAATTGAAAAAATAAAATAAAATCTGCGAACCGCGATAGAGCGAGGGATTACTGTATTTTGTTATTCAGCATCAATACATTTGTCTGCTTTTTACTAAGGAATAATTAATTGAGGAATATACAATATAATAATACTATGATATATTTATGACTCAGTGTTATGTTACTATAGCTTATATTCTTAAAGACCCTATTGAAACACTAAAATTCAGGTGAAAAACGCCGCTTATCAGTTAATCATTAATCGATCGATAAGGTCAATCAACTATCAATTAATGAATTAATCGATAATTTGCATCCTTAGTCTCCACGGTAAATGCTGAACAAGGCCAATAAATATATGTAGAACAAATTATGAACTATATAGAACTAGAGAGTTAGCCATACAGTAGCCTATATATTTTGTTGTTTGTGGAGGAAATTATACTGAAATAAAAAAACACTCAAATATTTGGTTAAACTAATACAAGGATACCATGCATATCATATTTGTAGAAAGCTTGACGAGAGGCTTTGCAAGTTTATATAGAAAAAGGTCACATAGAGTGGATATTTTGCAGTTTTACAGAAGAATCTACAGTATACTGCATACTGCAAACTGCATATAGTAATTTAGCCTTTGAGGTTTGCTAACGGTGACCATTCAAATTGCATTTTTATATTAGGCTACGTTCACACTGCAGCCTGAAGTGACCCAAATCCGATTTTTTTTGCCTCTATGCGACCTGTATCTGATCTACTAATGGCAGTCTGAACGACACAGATCCGATTTTTTTCAAATGCGATCCAGGCCACTTGGATATGTGGTCCTAAATCCGATACATATCCGATCTTTTGGCATGCGAATTCAGTCTGAACGGCCAGGTCACATTCATCCGACCCTTCGTGTGTTTCCTCCAATGAGAGTGGTACAAGTAGGCGTTCACAAATGTACACAAATGTACACAAATGTTCTTATGTGAAAATAGTATATGAACTCCTTATCAGTGAAGTGGCAAAGCACATAGTAATCCCACCACTCTTGGCTGCGACTCCGCACCAACACGTTAATTTCTACGGATGTTGCTGCCAGTGCCCAACAAAACGCCGTTGCCGAAAACCTTGTCCTTCTCTTTCTCCGTCTCCTCCTTAAAACAAATAAGCTGTACATGTTTTGGCTCCGGTAGGACAGCAACTTTAGGCTACTTCCGTAAATACTGAGCGTGTTTGCTGCGTGTGAGGAGGAGTTTAGCGTTCACACTGGAGATCACATACAATTCACATTTAATTGAAAATGTGAATGGCCTCGCAAAAAAATCGGATTTCACAAAAAAATCGGCATTGAGCATTAAGCCCTGCAGTGTGAACGTAGCCTTAGTTGCGATGAACACTAACACTACAGCAGTTCAAGGCTGTTAAGTTAAGTGTTCACATTGTTGAAACGTCCGAATGATAGAGGGGAGAGAGAGTGCATCTGAAGAACTTCATGGAAAGATCTATTAATCCCGACTTCCTAACAAAGTGCGCTGTTTACTTAAAATGGAAATGATTTGTTAGGCCCTGAAAAGTCATTGTTGAATATTAGTTTACAAGGACTTTCTCAGCTCCATGGAAAGTACTTTACAAAAATAGCTACAGTCAAATAAACAAAGAATACATTACAGATCAGTGAGTGTACAGGTTGCATAGCAGATGGCCATAAACAAACACATTGCATATGAATTGATGCAAAGACTGAACCAGATATGAAATCATGAACAATAAGAAAGAGAAGTAGTAGAAGTACCTTTTTCTTAGATACAAGAAAATAATCTCTTAACTAGGGATGTCAACAATTAATCGATTAACGGTTAATTGTCGATTAAGACGTTGGTCGATCAAAATGCATTAATTGTAATTAACCGCTAACCGCGGACACGCGGACATGCGCACCCGCGTGGTCATGAAAGAAGGCAACCGCGCTGCGCCAAGATCGACTCACAGCCGACCGCAGGCGCCAACGGCACTGCTCAGCAGCCCCGGTGTAAGCGCGAGGCGAGATCTAACCCGGAATGCGTGCCGCTGCTGGTTTCGCCGCGGCCCGTGGCCCGAGCCCCGCGCCCCGAGCCCCGCGCCCCGAGCCCCGCGCCCCGAGCCCCGCGCGGCTGGCCTGCGGCTCGGAGCACGGGGCGCGGCGAAACCAGCACGCGCCCCAGTGGTTTAATCCTGGTCTAGTCCAGGTCTAGACCCGGTCGAGTCCCGGTCCAGTCCAGGTCCAATCCAGGTCCAGTCCAGGTCCAGACCTGGTTCAGACCTGGTCCAGTCCACGTTCAGTCCTGGTCTAGTCTCTTAGCCAATCAGGACAGAACACAATGTTACTCTATAAAAAAAATTTTACACTATAAAAAAAAAAAATTGGATAGAGCGAGGGATTACTGTATTTTGTTATTCAGCATCAGTACATTTGTCTGCTTTTTACTAAGGAATAATTAATTGAGGAATATACAATATAATAATACTATGATATATTTATGACTCAGTGTTATGTTACTATAGCTTATATTCTTAAAGACCCTATTGAAACACTAAAATTCAGGTGAAAAACGCCGCTTATCAGTTAATCGTTAATCGACCGATAAGGTCAATCAACTATCAGTTAATGAATTAACCGATAATTTGCATCCCTACTCTTAACCCAGATAAAAGTAGTCCAAAGGTGGTAAAGTCAAGTAATTCATAACTTGCAGGACCCACACATTTTTGCTGTTTTCAAAAAGTGAAAGATTAAGTTACATTTAAAGGTGCACTGTGCAACCTTTCTGGTGGAGTGTCTGCTACCTGCTTGTCTCCATGGAGAGGCTGTTGCTTTACCTGGAATGTTCCATGGAATGACATTAAAATTAAACGAAATTTCGATTTTCTATGTGTACTTGTACATATGTTTTTTCTACAGTAAAGCAAACTATGAACTATGAACTAAAACATCTATAGCATTTATTCATTAATGGTGTTTCTGTTTGTTAAAAAATGCAATCATTCCTTCTGTGAATAGGGGCGACATTCCATCCATCCATCCATTTTCTTCCGCTTATCCGGGGCCGGGTTGCGGGGGCAACAGTCTAAGCAGGGACGCCCAGACCTCCTTCACCCCGGACACTTCCTCCAGCTCCTCCGGGGGGACCCCAAGGCGTTCCCAGGCCAGCCGGGACACATAGTCCCGCCAGCGCGTCCTGGGTCTTCCCCGGGGCCTCCTCCTGGTGCCCGGAACACCTCCCGAGGGAGGCGTCCAGGAGGCATCCAAAACAGATGCCCGAGCCACCTCAGCTGGCTCCTCTCGACGTGGAGAAGCAGCGGCTCTACTCCGAGCCCCTCCCGTGTGACTGAGCTCCTCACCCTATCTCTAAGGGTGCGCCCAGCCACTCTACGGAGGAAACTCATTTTGGCCACTTGTATCCGCGATCTCGTCCTTTCGGTCATTACCCAGAGCTCATGACCATAGGTGAGGGTAGGAACGTAGATTGACCGGTAAATTGAGAGCTTCGCCTTTCGGCTCAGCTCCCTCTTCACCACAACGGTCCGGTACAGCGACCGCATCACTGCCAACGCTGCACCGATCCGCCTGTCAATCTCACGCTCCATCCTCCCCTCACTCGTGAACAAGACCCCGAGATACTTGAACTCCTCCACTTGAGGCAAGGACTCCCCACCCACCCGGAAAGGGCAAGCCACCTTTTTCCGGTCGAGTACCATCCCCTCCGGCCCTTGCCTGGAAGAGCCATGATCCTCATCGCTGTACCAGCGAGTGAGTCTGGTAACGCTTGATCCACAGAATACGCTGCGGTTGCGCGTAGACAGACAGCTAAGTGAACCAATCAGAGATTGCGCCATCTTGATTCAAAACTGAGGCGGAACTTCCGCTGCCTAAGAGTGACTTTGCGGGCAAAGGCGGGTGCACTGACGTCACCATCTTTGTACGAATCAGAATCGCGGAGTCGGTTTGGAACCGGAGGAGCGAGAGTGGATGGAGAGTGTCCAAATGGTATCGCGGTGTATAGGAAATAGCAGAGATGAGATCCTGTGGTTCCCAAAGCGGATCCCCTCCGGCCCCTGACTGCACCTAGAAATTCTGTCCATAAATATAATGAATATTATATTTATTTATAGGGGCGACATTCCACAGATCTGAATTGTTATGTAGTGTAGTGCTGTAAGGCCCTCTTCCAGGCCAAATAATAGTCAGGTTTGTGGAGTTGCAAGCCCGCTCACACTAAGGATGCATGTATTTAAAAAAATTTCAATGCCATACACAACCATAATGAAAAACATGCTTTTATTTTTGGCAAAAAGAGTACACACTGGGGCTTTAAAGGTCCTATATTATGCCAAACTGACTGACTTGTGAGCTTTAAGCCATATTATAATGATGCTACCTCCTCAAAAACATACCTGGATTTGTGTTTTGTTTCATTCACACACGTTTGAGTAACACTTTATTATTAGTCTGTCGACAAAGCTCAGAATGCTCTGGTTCATCTTGTGATGTCATGAAGCTGTAGTTTTCACATTTCTTTTACCTTTTGTTTAGTAGAGATTGAAAATTCCAGAGCTGAAATCATCCAAATGATTGTAGTGAAGGTGTATGGAAACAACTTAAACAACTTCAGGTCTGTTTGTGATGAGGAAACAACATTATATAACATTATAGCGTAATATGGGCTCTGTAAGTAAGGGTGATTATCGTTTTGAGAATTCTGTGTCGTGAAAAAATCCTGCAGTAAATGAAGTCTTTTGAACATAACACTGTTGATGATAGGGGGACAGTTGCAGTGTGGTTGAAGTAACACAAGAGCTCTAGTGTATCTGAATGGACAACATGACATCACTGGACTGGGCTGCGGGAAGGGGTGGGGTCTCTGGGTTATGGGGGCAAGGGGGGAGAGAGAATACATGTCTTTGTGTTCTATGGACAAAAAGACGGTCTCCATGACGACCGTCCTCCCAAACACTCCCCGAGCCCATCCTGAGTCAGAGGAACACTCACGCTTCCTGTCTTCCTGTGTATGTGTTTGCGAGGACCACACCTGATGGATGTACTCCTCAAGGTCTCAAGTCATTCTCAATTTAAATCAGGGACAACCAAATGGACTGTGAGGTTGAACCCAAAAGGAGGTGCATGTTGAACTAGGGATGTCAAAAACATCAAAAACCAGATACGAATCGATACTAAAACTAGCAATGAGATTAAATACTCATTTGAGCAGGTATCCATATTAAAACAGTCACATTCACAGGACAGAAATGAACCTTTTCTGAATAGTTTTGGAATGATATTGAGTTGTTTCAGAACAAGTATAAGTTCTGAATGGACCACTATGGAACCTACCTGGACCACTGAAGGATTACGGAGATATAAAACCACATGGAAATATAAAAGAAAGTATGGCAAAAGGATAAATTAAATTCAACTGGAGAAAAGTTTATTTTTTATTTTTGACCAAATAAACTTTTGTCCAGTTGACAAATTTAATTTCTCTTTTTGCCATGGATTCTGAGGGATTCTATACACATAAAAGAAACTACTATGATTTCATGTTGAAAATCACGTTCTATTGTCTAAATAAAGAGGGTTTTTTTTTTAATCATCATCGTGGTATTGGAATCAGTAGTATCAAGTCTATTCCTTAGTATCAAAATTGAGTTTGAAATTTTAATATTGTGACAACACTGGGTTGAATTATAAGGGTTGAATTATTAGAAGAGTGTCAACTTAGAGGAGCTTGGAGTAGATCTGCTACTCCTCCACATTGAGAAGAGCCAGCAGAGATGGATCGGCCATCTGTTCTGGAGAAATGGTCTCTTGGCTCTGAAAGGAGGAAGCGTCAAGGTGAATGGTGAATGCTGAAAGTAGATGAGACAACAATTACCCTGAAATATTTTGAATAGGCCAAAATATCAGCACTACAACTCAAAGTTAAAGTTCAAAATTATCCTATATTTTTCCCAACATGTCAAACAATAATTCATCTTCCACCTTCGCACATGTTAGAAGGGTTTAGATTTCTTTGGTATGCCTGCAAGTGGCATAACCAATAATGTGGCACACCTATGTAGTAACATAGTGGTACTACATAGCCAACTAGGGTTGTTTTGCAAGTAACAGATCTGAAATTGCACATTTTTTTAAGGTCCATTGTGTAACTTTTTTGGTTGAGGACCCATCAAATGCTTTTCTCTGTGGAGATCTTATTGCTTTGTCTGGAATCACAGTAGGGCTACAACTAACGATTATTTTAGTAGTTGATTAATCTATAGATCCAGTAACGATTAGTCACGAAAAAAAATATTACTAGGATAATGGACACGACACTAACGTTGGTATTTAGTGAGCGCAGTTACTCATGCATGCTTTAAGCATTCGGTTTCAAAGCGGAATGTTGTCAGAAAAGTTAGAAAAGTATTCTGTGAAACAGCGTTCTGTTAAGGGAATACTGCCAAAACACGACTAGACTACATTTGGAATGAAAAAGATTGTCCATGACTCGTGAGCAAATTGAGTATGGCCACCATTCCGTTTAGCACTAGTGCTAATATTGGAATATTCCTCACATGCAGTGACTGGCGCGAGCTAGCTGCCCATCACAACACTCACGCACTTTTACGTAACTTTTCTAACTTTTTGCCTTTAAACCGCCCCACTTTTGTAAATATTTTTGTCAACACTTCGTTAAGCTTGGGCTGCACTCGACGCTGCATTTTTTGTGTGTAACAAAGACATTGAACTGTTTGCTGTTCCAAATTAAAATGATACTTAAATAATACGACTGATAATTAAATAATACGACTAGTCGACAATGAAATTTCATGTCGACAAAATGTTATTGTCGACGTCGTCGATGTTGTCGACTAATCGTTGCAGCCCTAAATCACAGTATAGATCTTTCTGTCTTCATGGAGACCAAACCAGACCAAGTTACAGGTCAGATCTGTGGAGAGGAAAATCCAGTAAAAGGGTGATGACATCTCAACTGAAACAAGCAGGTGTCAGACCCCCAGCCAAAAAGTTACATAGTGCACTTTTAAGGGAGGACATAAGACCTGTATCTTCAGTCACTGGAAAATCTAACTAATTACAGAATATAGATTGGAGTTTCATCTTTAATGCGTACATTTAGCCTTTAGAGTAGACACAGAATTTTGGTAACATTAACTGTGGAGACTTCAGGATAAGAGCACTTACACAGACTGCTAATTCTGAATAATTAGCCATATGCTCTGAGGATAACAGTCTTTTTATGGTATCGGACTGGTACTGTGTCTCGGATTGGATTTAAAAATATAATGTTAGTTTGTGATGTTTGTGAACAAATGACAAACTGGCCCATAAGAAGCACCCAAGTTCTTTTTGTTTGCTAAACTAAAACTAAGCTCTTTTATGTTTCTCCATTGGCTCTTTTCACTATTAGCCCAGATGTGAAATCTGAGGCTCTGAGTGCTGTGCTTTGTCCCTTCACAATAAAACCATGTTTGACTACAGCTCAGTCTGATTCAGCAGCACTCAACAGAAGCAGATTGAGTTACATCACTTACAAGAAGGTCCCCACAGCCATAGTACCACACCAGCACTGTGATTTACAAAGGAACTAGGGCAAGAAAAGGAAAAGAATTGTGGGTATTGACAAGTATTTGGATTACATCATCTTGAATCTTGAATACATTATCTGGAGAAAGTCATGTGTAAATACAACAGTCAATACTTATTTTTTGGCCACTTTAGGGCAAACTAGGTAGATTTGCTGCTTTCTGGTTAAAAATGCCAAAATCTAAGTTTGTGCTGCCTTCAATGGCCACTGCAATTTCAAGTACTACGTGACATCACACAGGACTGCCATGATTACAGCCATGTGTTTCTGATACAAACACTTGACTGCAGGGGCAGAGTTTGAAGCGTGGATACCTGCTACACCAATCTAGCTTCCTCTTCTTTCATTCTTTTCTTTAGTCTTCCAGGTACTGCCCAGTTTAGCAGCTCTGTCTGAAATGTGGTTGTGGGTGGAGTTTAGGTGTTTAGCTCCAATTTAAAGGTCCAGTGTGTAGGATTCGTGGCGCATAGGTGGATAGTGGCTACGGCACTTCCTGTTTTAGCTACAACAAACCTCGAGGGTCACCCGGGCGCACCGTAGCGGACAGCTCGCGTACCTGCGCGCACCCGGCGCACACCCGGCGCTGCGAGCCCTCGCCGACAACAACGGTATTAATAAAACGCAGTCTCCTGTTCACTGTTTTTTTTTTTTTCTTTTCGCATGAAAACACACATTCCCGATCGTGTACCATGACAATCTACATATCAAATGAAACCTTACAGTCTCCTCTTTTAGACTATGCAATTCATTTCCCGGCAACAACAATCACTCCCTGAGCACATGGGGCTTTTATACGGAAAAGCACAAAACGAGGTTTGTTACTTAGCTTACCTTTGAAGGCCTTGCACAGGTCAAACTCTGTATTTCACCACAAGCTTGGTATCAATCTGTCCGTAAGGATCCAGCGAATAAAATCCAGTAAAACAATTTAGTCCAAAACACGTGTTAGATCCATTACGACGTGTGATACAGCAGCATGCTTGTTGTTTACCCAAAACCACGAGCCCCCCCCGACCGGCACCTCTCACTCTCTCTCCCTTTTGCGCAGCGCTCGCTGAGCGCTCCGCCTGGTTAGCCTCCGGTGCTACCACGAGCCTTGCCGAAGGCGGAGCCCAAATGTCCTTCTGCGGCTCTCGTATTCAAAATGGCTGCCTCTGTATGGGGAGGATCCCCCTTTTATGTGACTATATCTAAGTCCAAAAGAATACTTTGATTTCATGATGGAAGTGAAAAGGCTTGGAAAACAATGTATTTTTGAATGGGTATCTTCAATTTCGGTAATTAACGGGTAAAAATCTTACACACTGTCCCTTTAAGCTTTTACAACTGGCTAAGAAAAATGTACGATTCAAATAGTGTACAAACTCATGCTGCAACTCATGCTACTTCGATATAAATAATATATTGTGTACATGTTACAAATATTCACTACCTGTTCCTATAATCCATATAAACAATGAATGAGATAGATGCTAATAGTGCTAATAGCTTTTTAAAATTTTATTTTAATACCATGCTGTTGAACTTGGAAATATGGAGACAACCTCAACTAGAAAAGTTACATAGGAGTGCACTCTTAGTTTCATAAAATAAAGATTTTGATTGACAGACGGTAATATCAAAACAGTATCACCAAATTAAAGGGGCAGTACCAAATTTGTTCAAGTAGCCCCAATACTAGAAATACTGTACAAGCAACTCTTAAGATTAAATTGAGACTGCTTTTGCTGTCAGAATCAACATAGAGTATTTTTATTCTCTGCGAACCAGGAAGTAAGACTGATGCTCTATTAGCATGCTAGTTGTTGCATTACCATGACAGCAAAACGCCACTTTGGCCTCTGAAAGTTGTGTTACATACCTGAGTGTGTTAGGAAAATGAGGAATAAGTTTGGAGCCGTTTAAACTAGTTCTGACTTTTAAGATTAGATTGAAGGTGACATTTTTTAAGACTAAAAACAGACACAGCAGCACCTTTAACTATCTTGATTTGCTGAAATTTGATCATTGTCACAGTCCTGCGGTCTTCCAAGTCATTCCTGAAGTGAGCCATCTGTTGCGGGCTCTGCATTCACCCAACACATGTGATGAGTCAGACCCCACTCCCCTCCCCCTCCTCCTTCTCACAAACAAAGTGCGTTATGGGCCAGCACACACAGGAGTAAATTAAAAACACTCTCCTTCACGGGCCAAACGCTGACTTGTTTCTTGGCGTTCCTTGTAAGCTGTTGCATTTTTGTTTCTCTTATCCGAGTCAAAACCAGGTCACATTTTGTAACATTTAAAGTTCATAAGCACAGTTTTGAAGTTTATGCTATAATCAAATAAAAAATTGTGAAGTTAGTGTTGTTTTATTTGCAGTCACACAAACATTACTCTGTCATTTTAGACCAGATGTCCTTCTAGATTCTGACTGGTATAAAAGAAAACGGATTACTTTAATTATTAGGTTAAAGACTTCCTTTCAGTTGTTGCTTAGAAAGTGGAGAGTAGAGCTGGTGATCACTAGGGGTGTGCAAAATAATCGTCATGACAATGCATCGCGATACTAACTTTCACAATATACTGCATCGATTCTTGATGCCAAAAATCGATTATTATTCATTAATAATTTACTAATTATTAATAAATAAATAAATTATTATTTTTTTTTTTTTATAAATCCTATGCACTTTTTTCTTTGTGAAAGGGTATTGTTTGTTATGATGGTAGCTACCTCCAAAATGGCAAATGTTTGAACATCATTTTTTGTTTCAGAAAAAATCCTATGCACTTTTTTTGTTATTGGTTTGGTTTGTTTGTTTTTGTTATTCAATAAATTCAGTTATGAATTGAGTTGCTCAGAGTTCTGTATCAATTGAAGACACTACCCAGATACACAGCCACTGATATTTAAGTTATCCTCTTTTTTTTGGTACATTTTCACTGAAGTATGTCGAATATATTGCAATGCATCGCAATAATTCAAGTCGTGATGCATCCTGATAGTATCGCATCGTGGCATATGAATCGTGATTCGAATTGAATCGTGACTTCTTTGCCAATACCCACCGCTAGTGATCACAATATCATATTATCATAATATGGCACTACCTTTTTAAGAATCAAATACATTTTAAAGGTCCCATGGCATGAAATTTTCACTTTCTGAGGTTTTTGAAAGTTAATGTGAGCCCCCCCCCCCCCCCCATGGTTAAAAGTTGCGAAATGTCTAAACTGAGGATTTGCGATCCTTTTCTGCGTTACAAAAAATCAGAGCTCAAATGGGCGATTTTGAACAAGGCACCTTATTGACGTCAGATCGAAAAAAGAAATGCAAATGCAGTTCCACCCCCGTCTGTCTGTACTCAGCGTCTCTGTAAATCACGCCCAGAGAGTTTGGACTGCGAATGCGCTAGGCAATGCGAAATGCGTTTTTGTATTTGCCTGGAGGCACGTCCGAGTGTTTCTAGGCTCGGAAGTCCTTTATCTGAGCCTCTGGACCTTTGAACAGCAGTGGTTTAATTTTATTTTCTGTGGAAATGTGTTTATTTTTCAATGGAATGCTTCTAATCTCTTCTCCACGCAAAAACGCAGAAATGGATCAGCTGAGAGCTCAGAGCCGAGAGCGGAGAGTTTGGCCACGCCCCCACCCTCTACTATAAGCCATCTCTTTTCTCCTCATTTGCATTCAAGCAACAACGCCCATAATGGCCTGTTCTGAGGGAGAAAAAATACTCTTTCTCATCTTATCTCTGTTTCTCATGCACTGAGTGTTGATTTTGAAGAAGGATTCATTTACAGTAATAGGGAACCATTAAGGAGTCATATAAAAGCATCAAGAAGTACCATGTCATGGGACCTTTAACAACAATATTAATTTGTTTAACCACTGTTTGTGCAAAGGTAATATGAAATACATTTACTTTAATCAAAACAGTGAATATGTCAAGTATATTGCATAAACAAGTTTCCTTCAACTAAATAAGCAACAAAATTGTAGTGCAGTCACACAAAATTTGCTAAAAGACACCACAATAAACACGCTATAATATAATAATAATGACACTATAAGAACAAATTTAGTATCACGAATAATATCGATTTTTCAATATTTTTGCACACCCCTAATGGAGAGCTAGCTTTTTGGGAGAAAAAGGACAAATTCATCACTCGCCATTGACCCCTGGCCCAAACAGCTTTTGTCACCCACTACTGTGTTGTGATGTCATGTCCACAACCTCTATTGGAGCTTCAGGGACATAGTACACAAGCTTCAATTCTCACAATAGGATATAAACACTGTAAAGTCTAAATTTAGCTAAATAGCATATAACGTCGCCTGTATAATGATTTTGTGATTTGTAATTTGTTTAAACAGCAGAGGAAGTGAGCTGACCCCTCATTCACACAGCTCAGAGCTACATGTGTTTTTACTACAGAGGCTTTGAGCTGCGTGACTGGACAGGACACAGCTGCCTGTCCTCTGTCCTTCACTCTACAGGACACCCAAGGGAGGCACATCATAAAATCATGTTCTTCTTTTTCAAGTGCTGACCATCACATATCGCAAATATCTGGCTTCCATATTTTAAAGAACACATATTACGCATTTTAGTAGCTTCAGTTCCCTTTTAAACATACTTTTGGTTATCTTTCTAACTCAAAATAATGTTTACATTGGGAAAATACACTTCACAAACTACATTTCCTCTTCCAATAACTTATTAAAGGTCCCATGACATGGTACTTCTTGATGCTTTTATATGGTGCCTTAATGGTTCCCTAATACTGTAAATGAATCCTTCTTCCAAGTCAACACTCAGTGCATGAGAAAGACCCATTTACACAGACATGGTCACAAATTCACTCTCTGAACAACTCATTCTGGGCCTTCTTGCTTGAATGCAAATGAGAAGGACACAGATAGGCTTAGAGGAGCGGGTGGGCCCCACCCGCTCCTCTAAGCCGCTGGAACGCTGCTCTGCACTGTCTCCCAATTTCCGAGTTTGAAGCACGAAGACAGAAAGGAAAACCCTTTCAGTGAAAAAAACACAGAAAATAAAATTAAACCACTGCTGTTTCAGAGGTCCAGAGGGTCGGGTAAAGGACTTCCGAGCCTATAAACACTCGCATGTGCCTCCAGGCAAATAAAAAAACACATTTCGCATTGCGTAGCTCCTTCGCCGTCCAAACTCTCTGGACGTGATTTACAGAGACAGGGGGTGGACATCCAGACGATGGTGGAACTGCATTTGCATTTCTTTTTTCGATCTGACGTCAATAAGGTGCCTTGTCCAGAATCGCTTGAGTTGTGTTTTTTTCAAACGCAGAAAAGGATCGCAAATGCTCAGTTTAGACATTTCGCAACTTTTAGCCATTGGGGGGCCCTAAACAGGGTAGGGGAGCTCACATTAACATTCAAAAACCTCAAAAAGTGAAAATTTCATGCCATGGGACCTTTAAGGCGTCCAGTGATGGTTTATGGATCTAAAAACTGCACAGGATAAATCTGTATTTTTACCTGTGCCACAACAATCCCGGCAAAATATGAACTAAGCATTTTGGAGTGTTCAGAAAAGAGTGAATGACAGGTGTGAATGAAGCAAAGTACATCTCCAGCCATGTTTTTGATGAGGGGACAACAATAAAATATGGTTAAAAAAAACTCAAAAAAAGTATCCAGCATTGAGACCATGATAGAGACCAAGCTAAAAGTGTGGTTTCACAGCCGTCTCATGACAGTCACATTGCAGCTAACTGCTAGCGGCTAACCCCTCCCTCCACCAGCATTTAAAACACTAACAACTCCTCTGAGCGTCTTTAGAGCCACACCGGGACTACATTAACCATGATTACTTGGGTCAAAGGTTAGGACCTTTGAGAACAAATGGAAAGGTTCATTTACAGCAAGTAGAGTCTTAAGGGAGTTCTGAGTTATAGTACTTTGAAAAATAGTAGAATAGATAGATTATAGTTGTGACAGTGATTCAGACAGAGCAAGGTCAGTCTATGCTTTTCACTCCTCCTACTCGTCATTTTCATGATAGACAAATTTAATCAATCATGAAGTGTGAAGTCTTAATGTTGGTGAAGTACCTTACCTAAGGACACAAAGGGAGCAGATAGCTTTAAAGATCCCATGACATGGTACTTCTTGATGCTTTTATATGGCTCCTTAATGGTTCGCTAATACTGTAAATGAATCCTTCTTCAAAATCAACACTCAGTGCATGAGAAACAGAGATAAGATGAGAAAGAGTAATTTTTCTCTCTCTGAACACTCCATAATGGGCGTTGTTGCTTGAATGCAAATGAGGAGAAAAGAGCTGGCCTATATGGTAGAGGGTGGGGGCGTGGCCAAACTCTCCGCTCTCGGCTCTGAGCGCTCAGCTGATCCATTTCCTTGTTTTTGCACAGGGGGAGAGATTTGAAGCGTTCCATTGAAAAATAAACACATTTCCACAGAAAATAAAATTAAACCACTGCTGTTCAAAGGTCCAGAGGCTCAGATAAAGGACTTTCCGAGCCTAGAAACACTCGGACGTGCCTCCAGGCAAATAAAAAACCGCATTTCGCATTGCCTAGCGCATTCGCAGTCCAAACTCTCTGGGCGTGATTTACAGAGACGCTGAGTACAGACAGACGGGGGTGGAACTGCATTTGCATTTCTTTTTTCGATCTGACGTCAATAAGGTGCCTTGTTCAAAATCGCCCGTTTGAGCTCCGATTTTTTGTAACGCAGAAAAGGATCGCAAATGCTCAGTTTAGACATTTCGCAACTTTTAACCATGGGGGGGGGGCTAAACAGGGTAGGGGAGCTCACATTAACGTTCAACAACCTCAGAAAGTGAAAATTTCATGCCATGGGACCTTTAATTAGTTTACTGGAATCGTAATTAAAAAAATAAAAGTAGTTGTTTAGTTTGTGATATGAGTAGTTGGTGTTCTATACTAGGCCATTTGAAAATTACTTTATAAAGGCTCAGATACCAGTCATTCATTATTTAACATCCCTGATTGATTGTTTTCTTGTTCAATGAATCTAAAGAATCAAACAATGAAATTATAATTAGCAGCTCCAGAAAAGCCAAGGTTCTCTTCATATGAAAAAAGACAGCATTTATGAGAGAGAATTATTCAGGACTAGTGTTGGAAGCCTTGCAGTGTGTGTTATTATCGATCTTTAAGGCTTTCCTGAGAGTTGAAGTTCTTCACTAGTGTACTCTCAGATACTCACTCAATTCTTAAACTTTTTATGTTCTAACATGAAAGGAAATTGTATGAATCTACTGAAAATAAGTTGAAGAGAAAGAGCGTTAAGCCATGTTAGAATGCTGTTACCACTTCAAAAACATACCCTGTCTACATCTCCCAAGCTCAATATGCTCTGTTCCAGCTTGTGATGTCATGAAGCGATAGTTTTTAAGTTAATGGGCAGCTTTTTATCTTTTGTTTAGTAGATATTGGCAGTTCCAGGTCTAAAACTATCCAAATGATTCGACTGAACATGGAAGGAGTTTTTTTTAAAACAGTTGAGCACTTCCTGTATTACCACATGACCTCACAAGGTGTGTTTTCAGATTGAGAGAAGAACTCAGCCTAAATATGTATGTGTAATATGTGTGAATAAAACAAAACACAATGTATGTTTTTGATGAGGAAACAATATTATAACATAGATCAGAAAATGGCACAATTTGGGCCCTTTAAGCATCCTGAATCATTCTTAAACTATTTGTTCACTGTGATTTAAGTTTTTGTCCATGCTTTATGAATGCAAATTAAAGGTCCCATGGCATGAAATTTTCACTTTCTGAGGTTTTGGAACGTTAATGTGAGCTCCCCTACCCTGTTTAGGCCCCCCCCCATGGTTAAAAGTTGCGAAATGTCTAAACTGAGCATTTGCGATCCTTTTCTGCGTTAGAAAAAATCAGAGCTCAAACGGGCGATTTTGAACAAGGCACCTTATTGACGTCAGCTCGAAAAAAGAAATGCAAATGCAGTTCCAGCCCCGTCTGTCTCTACTCAGCGTCCCTGTAAATCACGCCCAGAGAGTTTGGACTGCGGAGGAGCTACGCAATGCGAAATACGTTTTTTATTTGCCTGGAGGAACTTGCGAGTGTTTCTAGGCTCGGAAGTCCTTTATCTGAGCCTGTGGACATCTGAAACAGCAGTGGTTTAATTTTATTTTCTGTGGAAATGTGTTTATTTTTCAATGGAAGGCTTCTCATCTCTCCCCCTGTGCAAAAACACGGAAGTGGGTCACGGAGCGGAGATCTTGGCCACGCCCCCACCCCCTACTATAGGCCATCTCTGTCCTCCTCATTTGCATTCAAGCAACAACACCCATAATGGAGTGTTCCAGAGTGACATTTATGACTCTTTCTCATCTTATCTCTGTTTCTCATGCACTGAGTGTTGATTTTGAAGAAGGATTCATTTACAGTATTAGGGAACCATTAAGGAGCCATATAAAAGCATCAAGAAGTACCATGTCATGGGATCTTTAAGGTCTAACTGTGGTGTTACTTTGCAGATGATATCGTCAACATTCCCTGGGAATGTGATGCTAACTGTAGGCACTTCTCTGTCTGAGGCATTATTAGACGTTAAATTAAGCTTTCTTTTAACACAATCTGACCACAAAGAACTGACTTAGCTGGAACTACAACGGGTGAGTTAATATTGTATTCTCAGACAAGTCCCTCTCAAATAACATTACAGTCACAAGCTAGGTAGCATTAGCCAACTGCTTTTCAGTCACACTCACCTTTTGTTGAGATTTGTTACTTTTTAAAAACTTTTTTGGCAGTGTTTGCTGATATGTGCTTTGTGTCACCAATGGTAACTGCTCAATATTCCACCATAGAGCTACATGTAGAGCACCCCCAGCATGATGTCAATAGTGTTAGACTACCATATTTTGTTGTTGTTGCTCTTGGTCCTTGCTGGACAATAGATCAGAGTTCACGCCATGTGTTATTTCAAAGGTATGATAAGAGAACAGAGCGCACACAGAACAGATGGCTATGCGGAGTTGGATGAGGGCAGTGTGTTCATCTGCACTTCCTGCAGCTTCCTGTTGCTGTTACACCATATGCCACCTGTACTTAAAACTGCAAACTGATTTAGATAATACAATACAGTGACTGACAGGCTAGAACTTCTAGCTCACAGCAAGAAGGTCCCAGGTTTAATTTGTGAATGAGTGCTGCTAACAGGTTTTTCTAGGTCAAACACAGAAGACATCATACCTGAAAAGCATTTCTTATTTTAATTTGTAAAAAAAAAAAAAAATTAATTGGACATACTTAGCAACACAATAGTTAGCAATAATTATTAATACAGTAGTTAGCAATATAATACTTAGTGCTACTTCTGATTTGCTCATTCTTTAATCCTGTCCATTCAAAAGAACATCGTAGAACTACAAACCTATTTAAATACAGTGACTAAGAGGCTAGCACTTCTACCTCACACCAAGAAGGTCCCAGGTTTGATTCATGGACCAAGAGGTGCCTCAAGGCCTGGTGGAGATGGGTGCGTGGTAATGCACTATATGTAGAAGATATAGAAGACATCATACCTGACTGGCATTTTTGTATTTTAATTTTTAAAATAAATCTAATTTTAAATACTTCTCAATACTGCTCATTCTTTAATCCTGTCTGTACACTTCCAAAAGGAACATGTTATTGACCTCCGCAATATTGACTCTCTTCCCATTTTCAAATCCAGACTCAAAACACACCTGTTCAGACAATCCTACACCACATAACAGTCACTTTCACCATCTTCCAGTTTTTGTATCTCTGTTTTTATCTTTGTATTTTAAGTATTTTTATGTTTTAACTTTGTTTTGTACAGTGTCCTTGGGTGTCTTGAAAGGTGCTTTTAAATAAAATGTATTATTATTATTATTATTATTATGTTCACCTATTTTACCTCCTCAATACCTCAAACCACTACAACATTACAGAATATTACGTTTATTTGCTTATAGAATGCATTAATACATTTTACAATTTTTGTTTTTAGGCCGATATTAACATCTGCCATGGGAATACAGATGAAAATGGCATATTTATAGAAATCTTAATTAATATACACTAGGGCTGGGTGATTTGCGATATCTCGAGATGTTTTATGAAATCGAGAAAGATTTTGGCATATTGAAAATCTCGAGAATAAGATTTGGCCACTCTGCTTTTTTTCCTTAACTGTGTTGTGGAGCTGTCCGCCCCGCCTCCTTCTTGCGTTTCACTGCGTCTCGTGGTTCCCCCTCCCCTCCCCCTCCCCTCGCGTGTAAGCCGCGTGTGTTTGTTGATAACTTATCCAACATGGCGGCGCCCACAGAAGCGTCCACGAGAGAATTCATACCAAAGAAAGAAACGGCTCCATTATATGGCAGTATTTCGGATTTAAACCGTCAGATGAGGAGCAGAAAGAGGCATTTTGCAGAGAATGCAAGAAACTGGTGCCATCAAAATCATCGAGGGCAAACCCACCACCACCACTTCTAAGACGACACAACAAACAACGCTCCAAACATCTTTACCCCGGTGTCTACCATATGGAAAAACAAGTGCAAGGTGGGTCAGCATTACAGAGTCCATTGCCTTTCATATCGCAAAAGACATGACGCCCATAGCGGTTGTTGAGCGACCGGGCTTCATACGAATGCTAAAAACGCTTGGCCCTAGATACAATCTACCTAGTCGCCACTTTTTTGCGAGACAGAAACCTCAGCAACATTGTCAGTGCGGTACAGAGCAAGGCTGCATTTGGCGATCGGTGAGTTTTAATCTCTGTGTGTGTGTGTATGTGTGTGAGAGTGTGTGTGTGTGTGTGTGTGTGAGAGTGTGTGTGTGTGTGTGTGTGCGCGTGTGTGTGTGTGTGTGTGTGTGTTGCCAGTGAGTGAAATATTTGAGTGGGTCGGGTATGTGGCGTTGATTCTAAAGCACACTTGCGTTTTAATGGTTGTAATAAATTAATATAGTATTTCTAGAAAAAAAATTTATGCAGAATAATGTGCTAAGTTAAAGCAAATACACACACAAATATAAATTGTACTACAGTCACAAAACACACGAGAATTCATGGATTGAGGCTCTATTAATCTATATTTAAAAACAATTAATTTAATAAGTGCTTTTTCACTTGGCTACGAAATGAGGGATTTTTTTTGTCTTTTATCTTAAATGTTAAAGAAGCACTTCATAAGAACTGTCTACCCTCAGATTTTATGTTTACAATTAAAATAAGGCAATATACTACTTCCTTGGTTTGGTAATGTTAAAAATGGTGCACAAGCACTTTGTTACTAGTACCTGTCTACCTTTAGGCACTTGGCTGCCTGTTTGCGCTTCAATTAAAAAAAAAAAAAAACTTGCTGAATTTGGCGCTTTTTTTTTTTTTTTGGTCCCCCTGCATAGATATCGAGATATATATCGGATATCGAGATATAGCAAAAACATATCGAGATTATTTTTTTTCTCCATATCGCCCAGCCCTAATATACACTCTAGCAAACAAACAAACACAAAACTGCAACTTGGACTATTAAAGGTCCCATGGCATGAAATTTTCACTTTCTGAGGTTGTTGAACGTTAATCTGAGCTCCCCTACCCTACCCCCCTACCTTATTGACGTCAGATCAAAAAAAGAAATGCAAATGCAGTTCCACCCCCGTCTGTCTGAACTCAGCGTCTCTGTAAATCACGCCCAGAGAGTTTGGACTGCGAATGCGCTAGGCAATGCGAAATGCGTTTTTTTATTTGCCTGGAGGCACGTCCGAGTGTTTCTAGGCTCGGAAGTCCTTTATCTGAGCCTCTGGACCTGTGAACAGCAGTGGTTTAATTTTATTTTCTGTGGAAATGTGTTTATTTTTCAATGGAACGCTTCCCATCTCTCCCCCCGTGCAAAAACACAGAAATGGATCAGCTGAGAGCTGAGAGCGGAGAGTTTGGCCACGCCCCCACCCTCTACTATAGGCCAGCTCTTTTCTCCTCATTTGCATTCAAGCAACAACGCCCATAATGGCCTATTCAGAGAGAGAAAAAAATACTCTTTCTCATCTTATCTCTGTTTCTCATGCACTGAGTGTTGATTTTGAAGAAGGATTCATTTACAGTATTAGGGAACCATTAAGGAGCCATATAAAAGCATCAAGAAGTACCATGTCATGGGATCTTTAAATGAGCTTACAGACCAACAAGATCAACTGGGATTCCATTGTTTGAGGTTGCTTATCACTCAGTATCAGCACTCAAGTATCACTCATGCTTGGGATCAAGAAATAACATCTCCCTTTTTACCAGCAGGTGGCAAACCCTCTGCCAGAAAAGTTACACAGTCCACTTTTAACCGTAAACAAGGTGATTCTTTTTGATGATTACAGACAAACAAAACTCCTGCAGCCTGGACAATTCAATGGGCCTGGGACTGAGATTCCATTGTTTTTGAGATATTTTTGCCTTTCCCTCCTTCTAATGAAGAGGAGAGCCTGGTGAGACCTGCTACGATTGGATTGGCTGTTTCATCTTATTATAACTTTATAATCAAAATAAAATGGCTATATGACAAAACTAGGCTGAATGTAATGTAATGTCAAATTGTACCTGAACAGATCAATGAGCCTGTAGCCTAACAAGATCAACTGAGAATCAATCGTTTGAGATTTTTTTTTACCCAGGAGCCAGGGGCAAAGGGGTCTGTTGTCCCAGGCCTGAGTTTTATGGGGCCCAGAACTGGACCCTCTACCTAATTTATATTAAAGGGGGGCCCATGTGATGCTTCTTGCCCAAGCTCCCCAAATTTCTGTTGATGGGCCTGCCAGCAGCATCCAATTCTACTCCCACACTGGAATAACTGGAGTGAGTTTGGTCACACTGGATACAGAGCGGTCTGAGGGACTCCCATTGTCTCTGGCTGGTGTGGGTTGGCTTGGGTAGACTGGCGTGGCTGTGTGCCCTCGAGGGACCAGGCCTGGCTGTGGATCTGGGTCACCGCTGAGGCACGGTTGGGCCACATGTGTCTCTGTTGCCAGGAAGCACAAGCAACACAATAACACAGACCTGGCATCTCCACTCCCTATAAGGACACACTGTGGAGAAATGGGCCATAAGAAAGGAATCAGACGCTCTATAGATACTTTGCAGTTGATGTCATCAACATTCCCTGGGAGAGTGATGCTAACTGTATGCACTGCTCTTTCTGAGGCTTTCTTAGACTTTAATCTGTGCTTTATTTTAACACAATATGACCATAAAGAACAGACTTGGATGGAACTACAACAGTTTTTTTTGGAAATCAAACACCTAAACAGGATCACAGACAGACATTTGGGGGATACACAAGACAAAAAAGGTTGGGAACCACTGCCTTATGGTACCAAAAACAATCACAAAAGAAACATAAACATAAAAGTACTGCCAATATTAGAAAATGAAAGTACTGCTAATACTGTAGAAATCATTTTATTTGGCAGTCCCAATAAATGATACTACCACTTCTGCTACAACAGTACCAGTAAAAGGTATAAAAACCTTTAGAGTCAATTACACAGTTGTTTCTTTAAAGGTCCCATGGCATGAAATTTTCACTTTCTGAGGTTTTTGAACGTTAATGTGAGCTCCTCTACCCTGTTTAGCCCCCCCCCCCCCCCCCCCCATGGTTAAAAGTTGCGAAATGTCTAAAATTAGCATTTGCGATCCTTTTCTACGTTAGAAAAAATCAGAGCTCAAACGGGCGATTTTGAACAAGGAAACGTATTGACGTCAGCTCGAAAAAAGAAATGCAAATGCAGTTCCACCCCCGTCTGTCTCTACTCAGTGTCTCTGTAAATCACGCCCAGAGAGTTTGGACTGCGGAGGAGCTACGCAATGCGAAATGCGTTTTTTTATTTGCCTGGAGGAACTTGCGAGTGTTTCTAGGCTCGGAAGTCCTTTATCTAAGCCTGTGGATATCTGAAACAGCAGTGGTTTAATTTTATTTTTCAATGGAACGCTTCTCATCTCTCCCTCCGCGCAAAAACACGGAAGTGGGTCAGAGCGCACAGGGCACAGCTGAAAAGGAAAGAGTGGAGAGTTTGGCCACGCCCCCACCCGCTACTATAGGCCATCTCTGTCCTCCTCATTTGCATTCAAGCAACAACGCCCATAATGGAGTGTTCCAGAGTGACATTTATGACTCTTTCTCATCTTATCTCTGTTTCTCATGCACTGAGTCTTGATTTTGAAGAAGGATTCATTTACAGTATTAGGGAACCATTAAGGAGCCATATAAAAGCATCAAGAAGTACCATGTCATGGGATCTTTAATCAAGATTAGACTACACTACAGCCTTCCACACCATCATTTTATAATTCTTAACTAGGAATTCTTACACTGTGCTCAGATTAGAGTTGGGCGGTATCCAAATTTTGATACCGTTAAACCGTGTCCACATTTTCCCGGGGTATACGGTATTACCGTTGCTAAGGCTAAAAAAAAAAAAAAAACACTTGGTAGCACTACAGTGGAGTGGCCTCGCCAAATGGCAGCTTGCACATATACCGTTCAGAAACAGAATAGCAAGCATTACATAGGCCTAATGATACTGAAAACAACAAAACATGTACAAAATTAGTAACTTTTATTAACAAATGTTTAAAGTGCAAATACAGCAGCCAACCGATGGAACGAAATGACATTGTCTGTGGGCTAAAGCTAACAAACCAACAGAAATCAAATAAAATACTTGATCTTATCAAATAAGAAAATCTGAACAATAAATAACAAGACATAACCGGAAATGTGCATATATAACCCTGTCCTGAGAACGCAGTGGAAAATACTGCTCGTTTGTATATTTTTAAAATCTATTAACATGAATCAAATAAATTAAACGTACAACTATACAACATCCCGAACCGTTTTCGTCCGTCAGAAAAAGCTACTCCTTATTGAAAATAAAAATATTAAGCTATTGAATGCAAAACCAGCATGTTCACTTTTTCCGGTTTGAGTAGGGCACGTTTGCTCGCGGTGCTGAAGACCCGCTCCGATGGAGAGCTTGTGGCACAAACGCACAGGTATTTTATCAGAGGAAAGCGCCTGACTTCATTGGATTTCCACCAAAGAAGGGGGTCTTCATCTGCCAAAATAACAGCCTCGTGTGGAAGTTGCGTTTGTAATAAGAAACCCGAAAACTTCTCACATTTCAGACTCAAAAACGGAGAGCTGTTTTAACACGCGAGAATAACACGCGCTGTGCTAGAACACAAAAGCCACGTGTCAAACGTCACGCCTTTCTTAAAGGGACCGCAACTATTATCAGAAGCAGAGACTTTATAACCGAACGTCATCTCTCCGATAGTAATATGAGTTTTAAACTGTAATAGTATTAAATTAACAAACACAACCACACATACATAGGTGCTGGACAAACACTCTTTATTTAGGCATTAAATTAATTATAGTTAATATTATATTAGGGCAAGATTTTTTATTTTTTTTTAATGACGGTAATGAATCTGATACCGTTGCTATTTTTAGATACCGCAGTATACCGTATTACCGTATTACCGCATTACCGCCCAACCCTAGCTCAGATAGAAAAGAGTTGGAATTATGGTTATCCTTATCATGACCACTATATTCACCACTCACCGCCAGCTTATGCGAGCGGTTTCACCTCTTCTTCACTGAAAAAGGCTACATTTTTCTTACAGTATTTGGAAGTGTACTGCCATTGCACAAACTGACAATAGAGAATGAATGAAACCCATTAGCCAAGTCCTGACTAATGCTCCCCTTTAGGGCGAGACGGAAACCACAGTCTTCAGTCTCTCGTTTAAGATCTCAAATATCTCCCTCCTACTCATTGTATAATCTACAGTGAGATATTTGTGCCATATTACGACGAGTGTCAAGTTGCATAGATCCGGTGAAAAACAGGAGGTCTCACTCTGTTCCCATCATGGTACCGCTGAGCTCATATTGTCCAGGCATAAGATGAAAGAACACAGTGAGTTGTGCTGAACGTATACCAGACGTGCCATTGGACTTATGTAATATGGCCCAGATAGTTCTAATGAGGAGCAGAGCCTGGTGAGAGCGGTGCTGTGCTGGACTGGCTGTTGTAGCTGGTTTAGAATGAAAATAAAATGGCTGTGATACAAAAGTCGCAAATGTTGGGTCAAATTGTATCTGATTGTTCCACAGTGACCTATTTGAATAGAAAGGAAAAGTTTTTGCTAAGCAGCTTATATATTTTTACTCCTTCTACTACTGCTGCTGCTGCTGCTATTACTACTGCTACTACTACTAATAAATATTTTTACTTAGTCAAATAAAATAGTGCTATGACAAACATTTGTATTATTGTATTATCAGTAGGGTGACCATTGGTACGGATTTCGGCTGGACAGTGGTTTTAGAGCCTTCTGTCCGGACCTCTGTTATGCTTTCTCATTTTTGACATTTTGTCCTCATTTTGGACCCTCGGCCGCCACCACTGCACGCTGCATCACCACAAATCCCCGCCCATATTGCACCTGCGATGCTGCGATAGCAATGTTTGAAACTGTCTGCTGTGGAGCCAAAGAAAATGCCAAAAAGGAAGACCTCCTTCAAACATGCTGGGTGCTCAGAGCATCATTTTGCCCACAAGAGCACCAAAGGAGAATACTATGCCTTCTGTTAGCTCTGCCATGTTTACACTGACGTGAGTAACTGAGGTAAAGGTGCGTTAGAGCGACACACAGACGCAGAATGCCACAAGGAGAATGTTAGCAGTGGTGCGCACTCTTTTTTAACATCTTTTTTTGCCCCACCAACAAACAACATAACAAATGACAAAATTAGTATTATAAGCATAATACTAATAATATATAATAAATAATCATATAATCATAATAATAATATTGATAATAATGACAATAGTTATAAGCAGTTTAGGGATGCACCGATCCACATTTTTCCACTTCCGATCCGATCCCGATACCTGAATTTGGATATCAGCCGATACCAATACTAACTGTTTGTTTTCAGTATTATCATCATTATTGTTGTTTAACTGCAAATAACGGTACCCATAATGATAAAACACCTGCGATTCAACATAATAAAGAAAATACTTAAAATAACCCCCCATATGGTATGAGTGGTGGTATGGTAAGAAAACAAAAATAAACCCACAAATTAACATTAATGGTTCCCCCTTTAATGTGGCCCCCTTTAGCGCTATCTTGCGCTATTTCTCGCAAGACCAGGAAGTTCCCCAGTTTGGCCCCTGAACCAGAGAGCAGCGCGGAGACAGTGGAAGGTCGGGAGAGCATGTGGATCCGCGGACCCTCGCGTGCACTAGGGAGGGGGACAGAGTTCAGATAGCGGGAAAACAGTTTGTAAGCAGTTCTGCAGTAGCTGGGAACAGTTTGCACCGGAGCCGCAAACCAGGCAGAGCGCTCCACGTGTTCTGCGCGACAGGGAGAGAGGGAGAGAGGGAGAGAGGTGCCGGTCGGGGGGAGGGGGGTCCGTAACTGTGGCTCATTGAGATCCGCCTCCGTTCAGGAAATCCATTCTACAGCAGGAGCAGAGCTTGTGACGTTATTTCAGCAGATAATGTGTATATACAGACATGGCTCATGGATCGGAATTTCCGATCCGTGAATTACGTTGATATCGGAACCCGATACTGATACTGGATCGGATCGGCCCCATCCCTAAAGCAGTTGTATAGGGCTGTTTTTAGCCATTTTGTTGTGCTTTGTGGTTGCCTTTTGAAAAAGACTACAGATTTTTATTTACTCATCTTTTTGTCACATTGCAGCTTCCATACTGCTGACATATTGTAACATGGGTGAGAGGGTGAACACACAAACACACACATGACCTATAGGCATTTGAGCTCAATCCCGGATGTCCTGAGCAGAGGATTAACCTGCCTCTGCCCTGTCTGCACCTGTCTGCACCTGCCTCAGCACATTCACTACAAAACACCTGCTACTCAAACAGGATAAAGGCTAAGGGGCCTGTATTATGCTCAAAGAACTTTATGTTATAAAGCTGTTTGTGCATCAAAAACATACCTGGAGCTTTATTATTTCATTTTGCGCATGTTTGTGTAATTCTGCTGATCGTCTTTCTTGTACGGATTCTCCTCTATTTTCACAATATGAACTTTATCATTTTTGGAAGCTCTGAGCTCTTGCTGCATTGCTCTGATTGGTCAGAAGTGATCACATGGTACTCTTTTCTGTTGTCATGGGGTGGAAGGTGCTAGCCCCGATGGAGGAAATAAATTAAAAAAACAAAACAACTCCATATTTGGTTCATTTTCCAAATCTTATTACACTTCCATGTTTGAAGGTCCATGTGTTTATTAGTCTCCTGATGGTGCCTGCCATTTTGAAAGAATAAGTCAAAGTGAAAAGATAAAGCTCCAGGTATGTTTTTGATGCACAAACAACTTTACAACATAATGCGTGAAAAGTCCCTCAGTCGTCCAGGTAGAATCCATGATAACAGGAGAAGTTCAATTTGTCAACTGGACCAAGTTTGTTTGGTTGAAAACGTTTCGCCGCTCATCCGAGAGGCTTCGTCAGCTCTAATAATACGAACTTTACAACATAACATAACAACATAACATTACAACAACATAACATTACAACATAACATAACAACATAACATTACAACATAATACGAACTTTAGTTTTAGGACCAGAGGTGGGTGGGCATTTTTGGGCTCTATTGTGAGCTTTAACTGATTTTATTGTTTGTTTTTAAAGCTTTGAATGGACTGGCCCCAAAATACATCTCTGACCTCATCCAAATCTACAGACCAGTGCACACTCTGAGGTCAGAGGGCCAGCTCCAGCTCGTGGGCCCTAAGACTAGACTTAAAACTCGGGGGCCCAGGGCTTTCTCTGTGGTTGGCCCCAAGTTATGGAATCCTCTGCCCCCTCATGTCAAAACAGCCCCCACACTGGAGAGTTTTAAGTCTCGTCTTAAGGCCCACTTTTATTCTCTGGCTTTTGATACCGCGTGAGTTGTGTGGTCCTTTGTGTGTTTTTTTTTATAAATTGCTTTTGTTTTTAGTTATTTTATTATTATCACTATATTTATTGCTTTTTTAGTAATGTTTTTATTAAGTTCTATTGATTTTTTATGTGCAGCACTTTGGAAAATGTCTCCGTTTAAAAAATGTGCTATAGAAATAAAGTTGGATTGGATTAACTGGAGTAACAATTTTGGGTACTATCACTCCTGCTTCAATAACAGTAGGAGTAACAGTTAACAGTACAGATTTGTAGTACATTAGACACCTGTTGTTCTGTCTGCTTTCACCTGGAGTGATTTTGTTACCTACAGTTTGTCTTGAAGTCTTATCCAATCAGACACAGCTGTTTGTGTCGCCGGGCGGATTAATCCATTGGGAATGAGTCCAATCCGAAAGCAGATTTGGGGTTGTGGAGCGCATTTTAGACAAACTCTCCTCCAGGCTAATCGCTCACAGTCACTTCTCCTGTCCAGACATTGTCCAGATTAGAATTATCGTCTTTCAAATGTTCACTTTATTGTGCAAAGTTACATAAGCTTTAGTATTTAGACTGAAATGATCCAAATGATTTTAGTGAACGTGTATAGAGCACAGTGAAGAACTTCCTGTATTACCATATAACATCACAAGATGGAACAGAGCCTAAATATGTGGTTTGTGTGTTAAACATGTGTGAATGAAACAAAACACAACTCTGGGTATGTTTGTGATGTGGAAATAACACTACATATAGCGTAATATGAGCCCTTTGACATGTACCAAAAGCGTTAGCACTTTAGTCAACAGTAGTTTCAAATGTAAACAAACTAAAAACACACTGTCAAATTCTCCTAAAGCGACAAAAAGTCTGCACAAACCCTCAGGACACTGAACAGTGTTTTTCCCAGGCTCATTTCCATACAGTTCATATGTAAAACAGAGCATGTGCTACACTACATAACTCTCTTCCTCTCTCGGCTCTCTCTCAATCCTTCTCTCACAGTCTCACTCACTCACTCTCTCTCTCTCTCTCTCTCTCTCTTTTTGTCAATCCCTCTCTCTTTCTCTCTCAGTCTCTGTCCCTCCCTCCTTCCCTCTCTCCCCCTCCCTCCTTCTCTTCTTCCCTCCCTCCCCCTGGATCACAGCTAAAACAGTGGAACTCACCCAAAGTCAACAGGCCAGGCCGGGTGCTTCTGGATTAGCCCTGAACAAACAGATTTTCTCTGTAGGTGATTATCTTGGATTGGTGCAATTCCTGTTATGCTGTACTTACCTTTATTTGGCCATAAGCCGTTGGAGTATTGAGTTTGTTTTGGGTAAGATCCAGACTTAAAGATACTGGTTTAACTGTCACTATAATGGTGATAGCCCTTTCATAAGGTTATGCAGTACACAGGTTAAACTAGTGCAACAAGATAGGGAGGTTAGAGAAAGTTATCACAAAAATGTCTTCATCCGATTGCAGTAATAATAATAAAACAAGTTACAATTCTGTCTGTGAAGTAAGCTCAAAATACCTACAGAGCTGGCAGATTAAAAGAGATTTTGCACCCTAAAAACATCCACTGGAGATCAACTTCAAAATCAATATTTACTCAAGGAAAATCTGAATGTGTCCAATGAAATACTGAAAATAAAAATTAAAACTTCCTCTATGCAGGTTAAAGGTTGTATATTATGCAAAATTGAGCTTTAAGCCTTGTTATAATGTTGTTACCTCTTCAAAAACATATCTGGAGTTGTGTTTGTTTCATTCACACACGTTTTGTTTAGTAGAGATTGGCAATTCCAGGGCTGAAATTATCCAAATGATTCTAGTGAAGGTGTATGGACTTTAAAGGTCCCATGACATAAAATTTTCACTTTCTGAGGTTTTTGAACGTTAATGTGAGCTCCCCTACCCTGTTTAGCCCCCCCCCCATGGTTAAAAGTTGCGAAATGTCTAAACTGAGCATTTGCGATCCTTTTCTGCGTTACAAAAAATCGGAGCTCAAACGGGCGATTTTGAACAAGGCACCTTATTGACGTCAGATCGAAAAAAGAAATGCAAATGCAGTTCCACCCCCGTCTGTCTGTACTCAGCGTCTCTGTAAATCACGCCCAGAGAGTTTGGACTGCGAATGCGCTAGGCAATCCGAAATGCGTTTTTTTATTTGCCTGGAGGCACGTCCGAGTGTTTCTAGGCTCGGAAGTCCTTTATCTGAGCCTCTGGACCTTTGAACAGCAGTGGTTTAATTTTATTTTCTGTGGAAATGTGTTTATTTTTCAATGGAACGCTTCAAATCTCTCCCCCCGTGCAAAAACAAGGAAATGGATCAGCTGAGAGCTAGAGCGGAGAGTTTGGCCACGCCCCCACCCTCTACTATAGGCCAGCTCTTTTCTCCTCATTTGCATTCAAGCAACAATGCCCATAATGGCCTGATCAGAGAGAAAAAAAATTACTCTTTCTCATCTTATCTCTGTTTCTCATGCACTGAGTGTTGATTTTGATGAAGGATTCATTTACAGTATTAGCGAACCATTAAGGAGCCATATAAAAGCATCAAGAAATACCATGTCATGGGATCTTTAAAAACACAGTCGAGTGGTTTCTGTATTACCACAAGACATCACAAGATGGAACAGTGTGTTCCATTTGTGAGACCTCAGAGTAAATATGCAGTATGTGTGTGTTAACCGTGTGTGTTAAGTGTGAATTAAACAAACCACAACTCCAGATATGTTTTTGAAGAGGTAACAACATTATAACATAACATCATTAAAACATAGATCAGAAAATAGCGTAATATAATTAAGGCACTGGCAACCCAGGTTCAGTGACTTTAATACATTTACAGTAAGAGCACAAGCTACATACTAGGGATGTCAACAATTAATCGATTAACGATTAATTGTCGATTAAGACGTTAGTCGAACAAAATGCATTAATTGTAATAAATCGCTAATCGGGGTCACGTGCACCCGCGTGGTCACAAAACAAGGCAACTGCGCCCCGCGCTGCGCTTGACTCACAGCCGGCCGCAGGCGCCAACAGCACCTGTGAGGCGAGATCGAACCACGGCGCCCAGGAATGCGCCGCAACGTGCCGCTGCTGGTCCCGTGCAGCCGGCCCGCGGCTCGGGCCCCGAGTCCCGCGCGGCTGGCCTGCGGCCCGGGCCCCGAGCCACAAACCAGCCGCACGAAACCAGCAGCGGCACGCAGCGGCCCAATCCTGGTTCAGTCCAGGTCCAGACCCGGTCGAGTCCTGGTCCAGTCCAGGTCCAGTCCAGGTCCAGACCTGGTCCAGACCTGGTTTAGTTCTGGTCTAGACCTGGTCCAGAACACGTTTAGTCCTGGTCTAGTTTCTTAGCCAATCAGGACAGAACACAATGTTGCACTATACAAAAATGTTACACTATAAAAAAGAAAAAAAAAAAAAAATCAGCAAAAAGATAGAGCGATAGAGCGAGGGATTACTGTATTTTGTTATTCAGCATCAATACATTTGTCTGCTTTTTACTAAGGAATAATTAATTGAGGAATATACAATATAATAATACTATGATATATTTATGACTCAGTGTTATGTTACTATAGCTTATATTCTTAAAGACCCTATTGAAACACTCAAATTCAGGTGAAAAACGCCGCTTATCAGTTAATCGTTAATCGATCGATAAGGTCAATCAACTATCAATTAATGAATTACCCTACTACATACACTTTCTTTAAGCCCCTCAGTGCAGCTTTATGCAGTCCTGTATCTCCAGCTGTGCAAGTCAGACAGGTGTACTGAACAAACACACACACACCCACGCGCGCAAGCACGCACACACGCACGCACGCACACACGCACGCACGCACACACGCACGCACGCACACACACACACGCACACGCACACGCACACGCACACGCACACGCACACGCACACGCACACGCACACACACACACACACACACACACACACACAGAGCCATAACTGCATGAATCTGCTTCACTGTACAAAGAGCCTGTGACAGTGTGGAACACAAGAGGAGCAGGAAGAGCAGCAGGGCTTTCCCTTCTGCACACCATGGGCACCTGCTCTCTGTGTACAAACACACACAAAACAAACTTGTAAAATCAGGATCACACTATCGTTTTGATGTGGTGCTGTTGACGATCGAACAGGTGTAGTGGCATTTGGTTTGGATAGGCAAATCTCAAAACAAGAACCACATGACCTCATTCGAGCACACAACAGACGTGTCTAAGCCAAGCCTCTAAAAGTATCTAGCCCAAGGACACAAAAACAATATGCAATGCCAGCAGCAAGGCGTAAGCTGATAGCTGTTAGGTTAGTCAGTCAGTTACTAGCTAGGAATAAATGAAGTACAATTTGAAGTAACTCAAGATGAAGACTACATGTATGCAATAAAGCAGCTAAATAACCTAGAACCACAACAAAATAGAATTAACATCAGAAACTGCTGAAAAATACTGCAAATCTAATCTCTACCTGGAGTTTAGAATGTTCCACAGTATGGCATTTACTAGGGTAGCAAGCATTTATTCAATTTTGTTTATATAGCTGAAAAAATAAATTGAAAACACGCCTTCTTACAGTGACCATGGTTACCTCTCTACAGATATGACCTGTAACTTGACCTGGTTGCGTCACCTGCTTGCCTCCAAAATTAGTAAATAGATAAGTTTAATGCCATACTGTGGAACATTCTAGGCAAATACTACTAAAACATCTCCATTGAGACAAGCATGTGGCACACTCTCCTCTAGAAAGTTACGTAGTGCGGCTTTAAAGGCAAAACAAACAGTCTATTTGTTTATTCACATGGAACAAATTAAAACAAAAATGCAATAAGCACTTACTAGAAGCAAATTCAACTCCAAAATGGGATCTAGCAAGAAAAATGCATTCAAAATAACAAATAAATCTGAAAATATAGCAGAAATTATAAAGTAAGTCACCAATGCAAGACCTGAAACCTACCACTTCATAACATTTGACTTATTACCAAACTCATTTCAATCCAACTACCACACTCCTCTCTACGATACTCTGCTTCAAACGCAGACTGCTGCTGGAGCTTTCTGATGATGCAACCTGTTCGCAAGTCAAAAAAAAAAAAAAAAACAGGAAAAAGAAGGGAAAATCACACTGGCACGTCACATAGACTCCCCCCTCCCCTACCTAAACAATGACATCACCTCTTCCAGGAGCATGCGGACAGCAGCAGCTGCTTCACACAAGAAGGACAATACAAAATATAATCTGTTGCATCGGAAGCTTGGCTCTTGAAGGTGCATCGTGTAACTTTTCTGGTGGAGGGTCTGTCAAATCCTTTTCTCCGTGGAGATGTATTGCTTTGTCTGTAATGTTTCACAGTATGACATTAAAGATCCCATGACATGGTACTTCTTGATGCTTTTATATGGCTCCTTAATGGTTCCCTAATACTGTAAATGAATCCTTCTTCAAAATCAACACTCAGTGCATGAGAAACAGAGATAAGATGAGAAAGAGTATTTTTTCTCTCTCTGAACACTCCATAATGGGCGTTGTTGCTTGAATGCAAATGAGGAGAAAAGAGCTGGCCTATAGTAGAGGGTGGGGGCGTGGCCAAACTCTCCGCTCTCAGCTCTCAGCTGATCCATTTCCGTGTTTTTGCACGGGGGGAGAGATTTGAAGCATTCCATTGAAAAATAAACACATTTCCACAGAAAATAAAATTAAACCACTGCTGTTCAAAGGTCCAGAGGCTCAGATAAAGGACTTCCGAGCCTAGAAACACTCGGACGTGCCTCCAGGCAAATAAAAAAACGCATTTCACATTGCCTAGCGCATTCGCAGTCCAAACTCTCTGGGCGTGATTTACAGAGACGCTGAGTACAGACAGACGGGGGTGGAACTGCATTTGCATTTCTTTCTTCGATCTGACGTCAACAAGGTGCCTTGTTCAAAATCGCCCGTTTGAGCTCCGATTTTTTTCTAACGCAGAAAAGGATCGCAAATGCTCAGTTTAGACATTTCACAACTTTTAACCATGGGGGGGGCCTAAACAGGGTAGGGGAGCTCACATTAACGTTCAAAAACCTCAGAAAGTGAAAATTTCATGCCATGGGACCTTTAAAACTGTTTTCATATATAGGGCAAACCGCATTATAAGGCACATAGAATAGAAGCTACAGTAGTGGCTGACTACGGTAGCCATGATTAACCAATATTGATCCATATATAAGGCACGTCGGATTATAGGGCGCACTGTCGGCTTTTGAGAAAATTGAAGGCTTTTAGGTGCGCCTTATAGTGCGAAAAATACGAGTAAATAAAATTTCACACATTATGAGAATTTCTGGACCAACTAAGACCAGGATTTATGACATAAATTCATATGTCCAACCATGATCATCTGAACCAGTATTTGGAAGCCGAGATCCGTTCTGGCAAATTTTTCAGTATAGCAGATATCTGATACCAGTCTCACATTGGTGCATACTTACAAATTTTGCTCAAATGGAAAAAAAAATGGGTACAGTGCCTTTAAGTCACATTCTCATTTGAAAAACTGCTGCTATAATGCTCAGTGTTCTCACAATATATTCCTGCTATACATCTGAAAATGATAGCAATGACTACCAATTATCCACCTGCTCATGTTTTGCATGATCTGCTCGATAAAGATTCAAAATTCAAATGAACAAATTAAAGTGACAGTGGTGGACTTCACAGCAGAGTCAAGTTCTTTTGGCCCTGCTAGAAATTGAAATGTCAGTGTGATTAGACGTTAATGACATTTTGTGGCTGTGTAGAGGTGCAGAGGGGAGCTGTCACAGAGCGCATCCATATTCATGTATACAAATAACGCGGTGTGATTGACAGGTCAAGGGGCAGGACACGTGGCACTGTTGGCCAATGAGGAGACGCAAAAGTTTACAATAGCTGTAATTCTGAAAGCTGAATTCTCCAGGTAGTAAGGAATCATAATTAGTTATTTCAGTAGCAACTTAAGACCTAGTATTCTCAGACACCATACTTTTACTCCAACTTGAATCATATCTTGAAGTAAAAGTACTCTTACTTGAGTAAAGGTTTTGGTGGGTCTACAGTCCGTGTAAGTCGCGGCCATTTGATTTCCGTTTTGATTTAAAAAAATAAAAAAACAGAAAATGGCCTGTATATATATTTTTTTATATTTAAAATCAATACAAAGAAAAGAGGAGATGACTTATATCCTTTTGTTCTTTTTAAAACCTAAAAAACAAAAATAAGAAATGGCTCTTCACTTGACTTTAGATGCTCTGGAAAAATGGTCATTTGGAATTCAGAAAAAATTCCATTCCCGGTTTTGCCTAAAGGACTTTCGTAATGACCCGGAAGCTGTGCTTTCCACGAGCCTCACACGACGGACGGTATTTGTAGGCCTTGTTCGCCCCCGTGTACAGGGTGTGTAGTTATGACAGGTGTGATGAACAGCTACGTTTTGTTCAAGGGCGCAAAGCGGCCAGCCGTAAAGGAGGAGGACATGACCATGGCAAAGAAATCGAAGGATTTTCCAGGTGCTGTGAATTTGCTGTTTAGAAAATTGTAGGTCTACTGTAACAACTGCGAGATTGCTGCTAGATTCTGTCATGCGAAAAGCAAAAGCATCTCCCAATGTACCTTAAATGTTTCATCCTTCCAATTACAGTAACCTTAAATGGATATGCCACCCCCAGGTCAAACTTGGGCATCTCCCCACAGTCCAGAGACTAAAATAAGTGGAAGCACACACCACGCTGACAGGGGAATCCCAGTTACGCACCAGGAAGGGAGTTCCCCTGTTACGCAGCGTGCTGTGTGCTTCGTCTGTCTTTTTCCACACTGAAAAATAGTTCCCACCCAAAATGACCAAGACAAGCTCTCCGTGTTGATTTGCACATTTATTTGCACTCGATATGAATGCGCACTACACAGAAAGTAATTGGGAAACGCATCGAGCAAATTAATTCATTTTGGCCGAAATCTTTCTCTGGCGACGTTAGACTCCAGTCTAACGCGGAGTAGCTGCAGATACCGCGGCGGTCAGTGCTGACAGACCTGGACAATGGCTGCGTCACCAGAAAAACGCTTTCCACCACTTATTTTAGTCTCTGGACTGTGGGGAGATGCCCAAGTTTGACCTGGGGGTGGCATATCCCTTTAAATTATAAATCAGATGTCACCGTCAGTCTGCCCCAGGGCAGCTGTGGCTACAGAAAGTAGCTTACCACCACCAAGTGTGGAGGGAATGAACAATGAACTGTAAAGCGCTTTGGGTGTCATGAAAGGCGCTATATAAATGCTATGAATTATTATTATTATTATGTCCAGACCTTTATTCTTCCAATTTTTTACTTTCACGGACCATTACTTTGTACTTCTACTTGAGTAATACCATTTTGAAGTACCTTTACTCTTACTTGAATATGATAAAAGGAGAAGTTCAATTTGTCAACTGGACAAAGTTTGTTTGGTTGAAAACGTTTCGCCGCTCATCCGAGAGGCTTCGTCAGCTCTGGCCCTCATGCTGGTTAGACCCTGTTTATATCTAGCTGCACTTTCGTAATGACCCGGAACATGAATACTATTTTTGGCTACTCTATGCACCTCTGCTCTTTGGGACCCATAGAAAACGAAAACCGCTGATTCTAAAAAGTGAAATTCTGGGTCAAATCGCAGATGTTTTGTCATGAGTCATAGTTAAAATCTGTGCAATTACTGGGCCTATTCACAATTTTCATGAAATAAACACAATTTTATTATCAAATTCTATACTGTCAACCAACAAAAAAAAGCCAACTCATAGTATAAGTTATAAGTTAATAATGTTCCTGGACTGGTCAGTTACTGTACTGTCTCGATCCAACATTAACCTGGAGGGTCCAGAGGTCAAACCACGCCTCCTGCAGTCACCTAGCAACCCGCCTTGGTTGCGGCTGATGAAAAGAAAGGCTTTGTTTCTATGGCGACTGGTCCCTATCAATAATTGCAGTCCTTATCAATAAAGACCATTGCACAGTTCGTTTAAAACTAGAGTGAAAAGCCATATATGACAAGTTTACATTTCTTTTTGGTTAAAATTCACCTGCATGATTCCATGGAAATAGGAAGTTAAAATCATACTTCGGAACCTCTCATAATAGCCAATGCAAGGCAAGTTTTTCAGTGCAATAAAAACACCCCAAATGAAAAAAAAAATCTCTTATTTGAGTCTATTTTCAGGCTAAAAAGTTACATACTGAAGCTTTAATCCAGAAATGAAATCAAAATCTTTGCAGGCAACGAAACTACCAGTTATTTTGATTCATTTTTGTGATAATATCTTATTCCTTGGCATCTAAAAATCTGCTCTAATTAATACTGCGGCTTTAAAAGTGTACAAAAATTGCAAGATAGGTCTAGTGTGCTATCACCCAATTGTCTATGTGCTCTTATACGTGTTCTGACGCAGCTCAAGATCATTCTAAAGCACTGTCCTGTGAATGTGACTTTTTCAGTATCGATACCTGCTCAAATGAGTATCTAGTTCCAATACTAGTTTTAGAATCAATTAGTATCCCATTTTAAATACTTCTGACAACCCTAGTCAGTGCAAGTGCCTCATATAAAAACAGCCCACGCATCTGTATTCAATAACATTCTATCTCATCACAGTTTAACGCGAAATCCGTACAAGACAAAGTGGTAGTAGATGTTCTGGTGTGGGTCGTTTAGGGTGATGGAGATAGAGGAGAAAGAGAGAAGGAGGGGAGGGGGAGGGGCGGAGCTTAATATTAAACCAGGTTAAGTGAGGACACTGTCAGAGGAACACTACAGCGAGAAGAAAACAGATAAATAAACCTGAAATGTTCTGAAGGCTGTCAGTTTCATAGCACTTTTTGTCTTAAAGGACTTTTAAAAAAATATTTTTACAGTGGAGAAACAACAGATAATGGCTGAGGCTGCATCTACGTGTGTGTGTGTGTGTGTGTGTGTGTGTGTAATGTTGAAATCTCTGCTTATATTTTTAGAGTGTTATATTTATCTAGTTTTTATAGCTTCAAGGAGCTGTGCCCAATTTCTTTCATGTAATAAAGTAAAGCTAAACATTTGCTTCAGTACAGATAAACAGCCAAGAGGGTCAAAATGAGGCTGCTTTGTCTAGAATGTTTCACAGTATGGCATTAAAGGAAAAGTAACGTTTTTTTACAATCTGAGCCTTCTTTCGGCAATAAAACAAGTAGTTTTACTCACCCATAGCAGTTTGGTGTCAATTGGAGCAGTATCGCAGAACTTATGTTGTAGCCGTTCTGTTCTACTAATGATCCCGTATCCGTTAGCGTGAGTGCTCGGGGCACTGATTTGCGGTGTCCAAATAACACAAACTTTAGCACTTTTCAAATCACAGAAGATCGCTGTGTCAGGGTAGACTTTTAGTAGATTCCAAAACGGCCTGAAACCCGATATCGCAACAGAAAAGTAAAGTTCAGAGCGGTGTTAGCTTCTTTCGGACTAGCGGTGTTTACAAAACAGCTGAGTTCACGCATGCGCACTGTCCTCATTCTGACGTCATCAAATGAAACTATAGCTGCATATCGGGTTTCAGGCCGTTTTGGAATCCACTAAAAGTCTACCCTGACACAGCGATCTTCTGTGATTTGAAAAGTGCTAAAGTTTGTGTTATTTGGACACCGCAAAGTAATGCCCCGAGCACTCACGCTAACGGATACGGGATCATTAGTAGAACAGAACGGCTACAACATAAGTTCTGCGATACTGCTCCAATTGACACCAAACTGCTATGGGTGAGTAAAACTACTTGTTTTATTGCCGAAAGAAGGCTCAGATTGTAAAAAACGTTAATTTTCCTTTAAACCTTTCTATCATCGTGTAAGCCACACAAGACCAAGATATAGGTCAGATCTATGGAGAGGCAACCCGGCTCACAGTCAAAATGCTTGTTATTTAAAAAAAATAAAATAAAAAAATCCCAGGTATTTTTGAGTTATATAAAACACCTGTCATTGAATAAATGTAATAAATGCCTGATGGTAGAGCTGTTTAATGTTATATTATGGAACATTCCAGGCTGAGCAATGACATATCCATAGAAACAAGCAGGTGACGGATGCCCAACCAAAAAGTTACACAGTGCACTTTAAAGACACATAAAGAATGGGATCCGTGTAAATTTGCTTATTTAATTTGTCCACAGTTGTAGTGAGAAGGTGCTTTTATCATGTAGTATGCCTTGTAAAAATTTATTTTTAAAAACAGTAACTTAATTTTTATACTTTTTAATTTTTAAAAAAATCATGTATAGTGTAGTTGTAACAAAATCATTTTTTCCAGACTCTAGCCTAAAATAGTCCCCCATAGTCTAAATGAACTGGATTGCATATTGGCATAACAAAATTGCACTTTGTTGCTCATTGTATTACCACAAACTTATAAAAGTGAATGCACTAGATTAAATATAAGACGTTAGTGACATTTAATCCACAAATTGAATGAGACTAAATGGTTCAAATAAAACCACTCAAATCACAATCTTAATAAAATCTATGGGAAACACAATGATTATAGCTAACATTTAAAAAAAATCTAATATATACACACATAATACATGAAAATGAAGAAAATACAAAAATTGCTATATTTTGTGTGTGCGTGTGCGTGTGTGATAGATAAGATAAGATAGATAAGCCTTTTATTGTCTCCTTAGAGAAATTTGTCCTCTGCATTTGACCCATCCTGTCATCAGGAGCAGTGGACTGCACCCGAGGTGCGCCCGGGGACCATCTCCACGATCTTCTTGCTTCGGCTTGGTCAGGACCTTGGCTGGAGAATCCTCCCACAGGTGGCTCACGTCACAACGGGCCTTGATGTATCTTCTGCCATGGGGGCTACCAGTGTCCGCAGACACTGGGGGCGAGGTGGGGTTAAGTGTCTTGCCCAAGGACACAACGGCAGCACTCATCTGTGGGAGCTTGGATCACATGTGGTCCACCCGTCAAGAGCGGGATTCGAACTGCCAACCCCTGGATCACCAGGCAAGCGCTCTACCACTGAGCTACTGCCGTGTGTGTGTGTGTGTGTGTGTGTGTGTGACGTCTTTATGTGATGTAAATAATGCAGCCGGGCATGTGACCCCAATTTTAGTGGGCGAGAGGAAAATAACATGTATAGAATATTCTAGAAGTCTACTGAGAAAGTAGGACTACATAAACCAGGGGTGTCAAACATGCGGCCCGGGGGCCAGATCCGGCCCTCCGAGACCTTTAATCTGGCCCTCGGCTGATTTTCTATTAAAATATTTTAATATTCTATTAAAATATCGGTAATTTTCTGCGCTGCTTTTCAGGTACAAATGAAGACTCACCTCTTTCCAAACTCTTAAAGGACCATCGTTTTGACTGTTGACCGTGACACTCTCATCAGCAAAATGTCAAAAATGAGAAAAATGGACGTCGAGTGTAAGATTTTCCAAGAAAAATGGATTCCTATTTGTTCGCGGAGGTGAATGGGAAACCTGTATGCTCAGTGTGTTTGCAACAAGCGGTGGTGCTAAAGGAAAATAATCTTAAACGCCACTACGAGACACAGCATTTTGAACAATACAATAACTTGAATGAAGAATTGAGAAGACAGAAGATAAACAAATTATTGCTGGGACTAAAGAAACAGCAGTCTGTAATAGATTTGTGTTTCTCTGCACAAATATTTGGACTTATTGTTATTTTTTGGGGTATATTTGCCATGAGTTATCTGATCCAGCCCCTTTGGGATCAAAGTAGGTTGGATACGACCCCCGGACCAAAATGAGTTTGACGCGCCTGACAAAAAAATCATAATATGAATGATCAAAACTAGAAACTGGCAAAGACTTGTCATAATTTCCTGTCTAATATGCAATTCTAGTCTCATGAATTGAACCACCAACTTTATATACAGTGTAGTTCATTGTCTGTACCCAGTCTTGTCCAAAATTATGCAATTCTAGAGTCACAAATTGAACCAGCAACGTTTCCTGCTCTTCTGTACCCAGTTTGAACTCATCTGAAGAGTAGAGCAGCATTGTGTATGTTTGCAGTCAGCTGGTAAAATCACTTCCCCTCTCCTCCTCTCTGTCTCTTCTCTCTCTCTCTTTTCCTCCCTCTCTCCTCTTCTCCCACTCTCTCTCTTTCTCCTCCTCTTTCTCTCTCTCTCTCTTTCTCCTCCTCTCTCTCTCCTCTCCCCCTCCTTCTCTCTTCCTCTACCTCTTATCTTCTCCCTCTCTCTCGCCCATTCTGTCTCTTCCTCTCTCTGTCCTCCTCCCTCTGTCCTCCTCTACCTCTTTCTCTCTTCTTCATCCTCTCTTTCTACTCCTCTCTCTCCCTCTCTCCTCCTCTACCTCTCTCTCATCTTCCCCCCTCTCTACATCTCCTATTCCCTCTCCCTTTCTCCTCTCCCTCCTCCTCTCCCACTCTCTCTCTCTCTCCCCTTCTCCTGTCTCCTCCTCTCCTCTCTCCTCCTCTCCTGCTCTCTCTCCCCTTCTCCCATTCCCCTTCCTCTCCCTCTCTTTCTCCATACAGGGAACTCTGGGAAACTCAGAGTCCAACAACCTGAAATCTGAAACCGGGCTGTGGGATCAGTAAATGCGAGCTCCTGCAATAACGATACAGACATTTCCACAACACTGCACAGACTGGCACCAGAATACAGGAGGAAATATCTTTAGAATAGTAGTAGTAGTGGTAGTAGTAGCAGTAGTAGTAGTAGTTATACTATTAGAAGTAGAATTTCCACAACACTGCCAGGAGAGTGACATCATAATACAGAGGAAGAAATACAGTGGTACCTCACCTTACGAAATTAATTCGTTCCAGAAGTGGTTTCGTAACGTGAATTTTTCGTAAGTTGAGTAGCTATTTCAATGGAAAAAGCCTGATTCGTTCCAAGGCCCCGTTCCAAGTTTTTTTTTATAGTGTAACTTTTTTTAATAGTGTAACACTGTGTTCTGGGTCCTGATTGGCTAAGAGACTAGACCAGGACTAAACGTGGACTAAACCAGGTCTAAACAAGGTCTATACCTGGACTGGACCAAGACTAAACCAGGACTAAACCAGGACTAGACCAGGTGGATTAAAGCGCCGCGTGTGGGTCTATTTCCTGGTTTCTCACGAGTCACAGCTGAGGCGAGCAGCGAGGAGGGGACCGCACGCAGTCCGAGCGCATGAACGAACGCAGGTAAGAGCCGCGGTAGTTTAATCCTGGTTTAGACCTGGATTAGACCTGGTTTAGACCTGGTTCAGACCTGGTTTAGACCTGGTTCAGACCTGGTTTAATCCTGTTTTAGAGGAGGCACGGTTTGAGCACGGGTCTCGTCCTCTCAGCCCCGCGCCGGGTCATGCTGCGCTATCACACATGTGTCCCCACCGCGCACACTTCTCCACCCTCCCCCTTCCCCCCACGCTTCACTATTAATACATTTTGTTGAAAATCTATGAAAGTTTGAGTGTTTAAACAGAGACAAATGTGAGAAAAGTTTAAATCCAGTCTGAGAAAAGCGTATAATGTGTGTGGTTGAGCGCGCATTATTTGAATTTTTGAGATTTCGCGTTTCGTAACTTGAATTTTCTTTCGTATCTAGAGACCAAAATTTACCGTGAAGGCGTTTCGTAACTTGGAATTTTCGTTTGTTGGGTCTTTCGTAAGGTGAGGTACCACTGTATCTTTAAAATAGTGTGGTAATGACCAAAAGGACAAGATCGCGGATACAAGCGGCCGAAATGAGTTTCCTCTGCAGAGTGGCTGGGCACACCCTTAGAGATGGGGTGAGGAGCTCAGTCACACGGGAGAAGCTTGGAGTAGAGCCGCTGCTTCTCCACATCGAGAGGAGCAGCTGAGGTGGCTCGGGCATCTGTTCCGGACGCCTCCTGGACGCCTCCCTCGGGAGGTGTTCCGGGCATGTCCCACCGGAAGGAGGCCCCGGGGAAGACCCAGGACACACTAGAGGGACTATGTCTCCCGGCTGGCCTGGGAACGCATTGGGGTCCCCCCGGAGGAGCTGGAGGAAGTGTCCGGGGTGAAGGAAGTCTGGGAGTCCCTGCTTAGACTGTTGCCCCCGCGACCCGGCCCCGGATAAGTAGAAGAAAATGGATTGATGGATAGTAGTAGTAGTGGTAGTAGTGGTAAAGGTAATGGTAGTAATAGTAGTACTAGTAATAGTAGTAGTAGTAGTAGTAGTAGTAGTAAAACTAGCATAAGTTGCATTCTTATAGTCTCATAAAGCTTTTTAGCAAGTAAAGCTACAGTATGTAACTTTTTAAGCCCTTTTTCTCCATTTTGGATGTTTTTATTGCACTGAAAAACACGCGCCCTTATGAACTTGCATCTCCACAAACCTGACTCTTATTTGGCTTGGAGGGAGGCTTAATCCTGCTTGTTTCCATGGTAATGTTGTTCCTTTAGCTAGAATAGTGCCGTTTTGCTTGTGGATAAAGTTGTATTAGTATTAATACTTTTTTAATAGCAGTAGTGACAAGTCATAGTAGTAGGTGCAAGACAGCAGATAGTCTCTATTCAATATTTTTTTGTACTTAAAAGTCTACTATATGCCCAGTACCCAAAAAGTTGTAGTACCATTTCTCTAGTACACATCTGTAGTAGTAATTAAATTCCAGTTTTATGGCTTAAGTTCGGAGGCGAGTGGACGGCTAATGTAGAAATCAATAGTCTTTAGATGCCATCAGTGAGTAATGTCTTAAAATGGGAGCTTTACGTGGAGTGTCATGTGACCAGTGACAGCCAATCAGCATGCAGGATACAGGATGGGGATTCCCACCAAAATATAGCAGAGTGATGAAAAGTACAAGAGGATATCGGACATTTAAGAGAGTCCAGGTTTAGTCCTGGTTCAGTGCAATATGTGGAGTTAGTGACTATTCTTGGTTCTGGGTTAGTCCTGGTTTGGTTCCAGTTTAGTCATGGTTTAGTCCTGATTTATTACTGGTTTAGTACTGGATTAGTCCCAGTTTAATGCTTGCTTAGAAGCTTACATGGCACTGGTTTAGCCTTTATTTAATCTGGGTTTAGTCCTAGTTTGGTCCGTTTTAGGCCTTGTTTAGTCCAGGTTTAGTCATGAATGAGTCCTGTTTTGGTCCAAGTTTAGTCTTGGTTTAGCCCTGGTTTAGTCATGGTCCTGGTTTTAGCTCTGCCGCAGTCCTCCAAGCTTAATGCAAGATTAGCGGTGGAATTCATCCTGGTTAAGACCTGGTTTAGTCCTGGGTTAGTCCTGGTTCAGACCTGGTTAAGTCCTGGTTAAGTCTTGGTTTGGTTCTAGTTTAGTACTAGTTTGGTCCTGGTTTAGTCCAGATCCTGATTTAGTCTGGGTTCAGACCTGGTTTAGGCCTGGTTTAATCTTCATTTAGTCCTGGGCTAGTCCTGGGTTTGTCTTGGTTTAGTCCTGGTTTGGTCCTGGTTTAGTCGTGGCTTAGTCCTGGTCGTATGATTTATTCCTTATGTGTAATTATTATTAGAGAAGCCCCTAGTGGCCTGTCTATGTAACTAAACCAGTGTAAGAGAGCACCTGTTCTTCTGTGTCAGTGGGTGTGGTCCAGGAGGTGTAATATTTTGATTGCTCTGGGCTAAGTCATGCTTTAGCGCTGAGATAATAGCTATAGTTTTGATCAAATTAGTTTTAATAGTGAATAGTATGCCCCAAGCAAAGCACAGGAAACGGACATAGTAGGTGTAAAATATCTAGTACAAAGTTGTAGTCTCAGTTACTCTCAATGTCTCACATATAAAAACACAAAAGCTGTATTTATTTAGGAATAGTTCACTGCAAACACAAAAAAAATCTAGTCTCTTCTTGTTATGTACTACTTAACCTGGCAAAGCTGTAGATTATTGCCTCCCTTGACATGCATGTTCTGAAATACAGTATATTGGCTAATCTTTTAATCTTGTAATAATATTTGGTCATATTTGTCATAGGAAACGTTAATACCTTCCCTTAATAGTTCTGCAGTACGTGTGGTTTGGAGTTCATAACAAAGTAATACATGTAAACAATGGAATAAACAGTGGAATAAGTCGCACATAACATGGTCTCACAACATTACCCTGGAGTGAAGATACAAACAGACCTCCTGATCCAAGTCTTCTAAGAACAGCCTGGTACACGCTACACACTATTAAAGTTTGGTACAGTTTTGCACTGCAGGATATGTTTTAAGTGGATGTTGTTTATATGGGAAAGAACTATGATATGACAAGACTATGGAAATATGTCACTCCTCCAAGTCTGCACACTCCGGCTGAGTCCAGTCCCATCTTCATGTTGACTTCACAAAAACATCTCGTCTAGACTGCCTTCTCCGCAGCTGTCAGTGCGACACCGCGTACACCACGCCACATCTCCCCGTGATCTCACTCCCAAACGTGAACTTCGCCGCAGCCGCCCAGCGTGCACTCACCTTCGGATAACTCCAGCTCCAGCTCGGCCAGTCGGGCCCGGACCTCCGCGGGAAGAGCCACTGAGTCCCGGTCCGCCATTCCGCCGGTAAAAGCGCCTCCTTCTCCGGGGTTTTCACTCCTCAAGGCGCAGCTTAATCCCAAATATCCACAGAGAGAAGAGCCCAGACTCAGACTGAGAGTGGAGCCGCGCTGCTCCAACTGTCAGCGCCGTCAACGTGCGGCACGAGCGCGCAGGAAGCGCAGCGAGCACGGACTTTCACAATAAGAGCGAGAATAATCGATGAGAAAAGGAGAAATTCAATTTGTCAACTGGACAAAGTTTGTTTGGTCGAAAACGCCAGAGAAATTTGAAATACAAAGAGACAGATTAGCTGATAGTTTCTGACAGGTCTGGACTGGGACAAAAAAATGGCCCTGGCATTTTTGGCTTAGACCAGCCCCTCATAATTAGTCCTGGTTCAGACCTGATTTAGACCCGATTAGTCCTGGTTTAGTCCTGGTTCAGACCTGGTTTAGTCCTGGTTTAGTCCTGGTTCAGACCTGGTTTAGTCCTGGTTCAGACCTGGTTTAGTCCTGGTTTAGTCCTGGTTCAGACCTGGTTTAGTCTTGGTTCAGACCTGATGTAGTCCTGGTTTAGTCCTGGTTCAATCCTGATTTAGTCCTGGTTTAGTCCTGGTTCAGACCTGATGTAGTCCTGGTTCAGACCTGAAGTAGTCCTGGTTTAGTCCTGGTTCAATCCTGATTTAGTCCTGGTTTAGTCCTGGTTCAGACCTGATGTAGTCCTGGTTCAGACCTGATGTAGTCCTGGTTTAGTCCTGGTTCAGACCTGATGTAGTCCTGGTTCAGACCTGATGTAGTCCTGGTTCAGACCTGATGTAGTCCTGGTTTAGTCCTGGTTCAGTCCTAAATTGTGGGCCGGTCTCTAAGTAAAAAAAAAAAAAAGGAGGGCATCGGCCCCTAGGACTGTCGGCCCACCGGGAAAATGCCCGGTATGCCCGATTACCAGTCCAGGCCTGGTTTCTGAGCTATTTCAGTGTAGTGAGCGCCTCCTAGGGCTTATAGATATGCTAATACTAGACGCCAGAGGAATTCGTAAAACAAAAGAGACAGAGGAGCTGGGATAGTTTCAGAGCCTTTTTTTTTTTTTCTTTCTTTTCTTCTCAGTGTAGGTAGCTCCTCCCTACAGCTAGATATAAACAGGGTCTAACCAGCATGAGAACCAGAGCTGACGAAGCCTCTCGGATGAGTGGCGAAACGTTTTCGACCAAACAAACTTTGTCCAGTTGACAAATTGAACTTCTCCTTTTATCATGGATTCTACCTGGACGACTGAGGGACTCTTCACGCAGCGAGAATAATCCTACATGACCACGGGGCTATTAAAACATACTCACATCTTTTGAGTCTGAAATAATCATCCACAATTTGAACTTAAACAGTAACATTTGAGCCACTGTGGTGGTACTGCTGTTGCCCCTGCAGCACTGTAACTTATTATGAAGGAAACATGGGTACTAATCTGACTGAAAGGCAAGGAGGGTGGTGTGGTGTCCTGCCCAGTGATATAACAACTACAACAATGTGAGCTGGTAAACCTTCACCTTATAAAACAATAGCGTCAAAGCCATATTCTGCTATATTTAGTCACTTACATGTAGACCAAACAACAACATGTAGAGCAAAGGACAATTCAAAATTCCCCCTATGCAATTAGAACTATCCATGTTAAAAGTGCCCTGTGCTGAAAATATATTTAAACATTTTTTAATTAATCAAATAACTAAGTCCCTTTTCCTCTTCTCTTGGATATTGCGAGTGGAATACGACTTGCCTGATGGTGTCTGGGTCCAACAGGTGCTTTTGAGTGCTTTTATTGTGAAAGGTGTGTTTCCTGCGGCTGTTTTCCATCAGGGTTTGAAAGTGATTGGTAATATTCACTGGAAACAGATGGACAACAAACGGATCTGTTTATCTCAGTGACTTCACCCACTCTGGCATGTTCAGTTTCAACTACCCTCCATCCATGATTTTATAACATTACCGCAACCAAAACAATGGCCTGTGATGCGTACAAGACACAAAAATAAACTGTAATCAAGACACATTTGAAGCTACATTTTACTAATCATAATGACATAACTGTTAATATACATTTTCCAAATCACAATGGGTTGTTTTGCTCTTCGCCGTCACTTTTGTCAGTGACTACGGTCTATGTTACACTGCCCTCTGGTGGCTAAACGCACGCACTGCATACTCTAGATTCTCAACACAGATCAGTGGCTAAGATAGATCCACACTGGAGTGCAGGAGTTACTATAGAAATGTCATGTAAACAGTTATATTTGAATTGAGTAATCTGAATTAATTCTTACTGTTACGTGCAGGTTTTCACTAAAATTATGCAAAAAGGCAAACTAAACTGGCAAAGATTGGAAAAAGTACTAATATTATTACCTATCATTCATTCATTCATTCATTTTCCGCTTTTCCATTTTTTGGGTCGCGGGGACAGCAGTCCACGGACACTGGTAGCCCCCATGACAGAAGATACATCAAAGCCTGTTGTGACGTGAGCTGTCCTCCTGTGGACCCACCACCCGCGGGAGAATTCATGGGGGCTGATGCATTACGTTCTGGGCAGCAGAACACTGCTTGGACTGCTACCTATCATGTCACCGATATTTGTTCATGCTATGAAAGCCCTGGCCTATCATACTCACGTCAAAATAAGTATATCGTAAATCATTTCTAATTGTCAGTTTACAGGCTTTGTAGGTAAAAAGTCGCTTCATTACCAAATTTGTCTGATCCCATTTCATTTGGATACTGCACAAACCACATTACTGTTTACATCACTACTGGTCAAAGAGTGTGTCTCTTAAATGTTCACTAGCCTCCTACAATTCTCATTTCCTACTGGCTCCAACACAAAGATGGCACACACCCCAAATAGGCGAGTTTGACTCTTGTTATCTTTAAAGATCCCATGACATGGTACTTCTTGATGCTTTTATATGGCTCCTTAATGGTTCCCTAATACTGTAAATGAATCCTTCTTCAAAATCAACACTCAGTGCATGAGAAACAGAGATAAGATGAGAAAGAGTAATTTTTCTCTCTCTGAACACTCCATAATGGGCGTTGTTGCTTGAATGCAAATGAGGAGAAAAGAGCTGGCCTATAGTAGAGGGTGGGGGCGTGGCCAAACTCTCAGCTCTGAGCGCTCAGCTGATCCATTTCCATGTTTTTGCACGGGGGGAGAGATTTGAAGCTTTCCATTGAAAAATAAACACATTTCCACAGAAAATAAAATTAAACCACTGCTGTTCAAAGGTCCAGAGGCTCAGATAAAGGACTTCCGAGCCTAGAAACACTCGGACGTGCCTCCAGGCAAATAAAAAAACGCATTTCGCATTGCCTAGCGCATTCGCAGTCCAAACTCTCTGGGCGTGATTTACAGAGACGCTGAGTACAGACAGACGGGGGTGGAACTGCATTTGCATTTCTTTTTCGATCTGACGTCAATAAGGTGCCTTGTTCAAACTCGCCCGTTTGAGCTCCGATTTTTTGTAACGCAGAAAAGGATCGCAAATGCTCAGTTTAGACATTTCGCAACTTTTAACCATGGGGGGGGGGCCTAAACAGGGTAGGGGAGCTCACATTAACGTTCAAAAACCTCAGAAAGTGAAAATTTCATGCCATGGGACCTTTAAAGGAACTGCCTGTGCTCATATTCAATGAACCTGTTTAGTCTATACAGAAAAAAAAATGTATATAGTCCATACTTTCTGTGAAAGTTTAGAACCTCCGATTTTCAGTCCAAGTCTGCACTAGCTCTGATTAATGATTCGCTACAGGTTCTTCAGTTTAGGTCTTGAGGATTCAGATCAGAGACTCATTTTAGGTTTTTCAGTATTTAAACTGGCAATCCAAATGAGACCCATTGTGAAGCCATTTCTGCTTTCTGATTGGATAATCTTCTGGAAACCGAAATCAGTTACAACATAAATGGGACATCATCTCCAATGTTTTTATAATTAGGAATAAATGTACATAATTGTTAACAGTAAAAGCTATATTTGATTTAAACACGTTTATCTGATATAAGGTGGCACACTGATAGGTAAGGTTTATGAAATTTCAAATCAAAATTCACAGTTCCTCTCAGATTTGGCCTGAAAGATCATTTAAAACCGAATACACTAAGCCCATCTTAAACATAAAATAAAATTACTTTTTTCTTCAACCATTTCACAAAATCACCAGGACACACGTGGTTCCTCATCAGTGCCTAAATCTTTATTTTTCAGTAAGCTACATTTTTCTCCAAATTAGACAGTTTTACATCATGACACAAGAGTAACTTAAATGATCTAAGAGCCGTCGTGAGAGCTTGATTCCAGTCTCCATGGAAGAATAGCCCCGAAAAGTAAATGAAAGAAAAGGTAACCAAAAACACAAACAGTAGTCCAAGAAGCCCTCTTTGACCTCAAACCTCCTCGTCCAAAGTTAGCAAACTCCACGCAACAAGAGTTTTCGATTGTCCAAAGCTGTTAGCGAGTGTTAGAACCACAGTGAGTTGATTAGGAGTCCTATCGGTTGCATTCGGTAGTATTGTTTAAAAAAACAAAAAAAACAAAAAAAGATCGAAGAAGCAGCTGTCCATTTTTATACAAGGAACTTCAAAATGGCACTGTCAAAACCACAAGCAGAGATCGAGGCTTTGCGAGAAGTCCGTTCAACAAAGTTAGCGTTCGTTTTGGCGGGGAAACGTGAGACCTGTGATAGTTCTGAAAGTTCCACGTTGGGACAGTTAGAAAATGGCGGGAAAAACCCACCCATGCACAGTTTTGTATATCCGTGTGGTTCATCCAATCAGGTCTCAGATAGCGCAAAACGACGCCAGCATGTCTCTTCAAAGTTTAATTTCAAGTTCCTCCATTGCAGTGAGTGTAAAAGATGACAGGAAATGGCACAGTTTTTGGTAGGTTTTAAAGTTTGTCCACGTGATGTTAGCTAGGTTAGCGCTATGTGCCACAAATCTCTGAGAGCCGCTACCATCCTGGGCTCTTTTCTCCCTTCCATTATCAGAAAAAATACAAAATAAAAGCCCCCAAAACAAACATTTGTACATCAATTTCTTATGAAAGTTAACAGACATCAAAAGGAAAACTATGAACAAAATGAGACGAGCAGCGCTAAGAATTTTTGGCTAATTTGAATAGTTTCGTTTGACAGGAATTGGTTTCACTTTTTCAAATTGAGAATGTAGCCCATTTCAAATTTGCACAAAAATCCAATTCCAATCTTTTCACAAAAATGCAGAAGATCTAATGTGTTTTCCATGTTTTTTATGTGCTTTTTATGGTTTTATTTTCATCATGTGATCAGTAGGATTCAGTCTAATGCCAACTTTGCCAACAAGTAATTTCGTGCATAGATTTTGGTACTGGGAAAATCTCTCCAAAATTAATTTTAAAGACAACATCCAGACCACAAAAAAAACTTTGCATCCAAAACATTGTTCTGTCATTTAAAGGGCATATTTCTGATCTACGTTGAGTTAAATAATGTTTCCTCTTCAAAAACATACCTGGAGTTTGCAGAATAATTTCAGCCCTAGAATTGCTCTACTGAATTAAAGATAAATGCTTCATGACATCACAAGGTGGAACACAGCATTTTAAGCTTAGACTAATAATGCAGGATTACTCAAACATGTGTGAATGACACAAAACACAACTCTAGGCCTGTTTTTGATTAGGTAACAACATTATAACATGGCATAAATCTCACAAGAATCGGTTTTGTGTAAGAAAGGACCTTCTAACCCCAAATGAAACTGCCTTGGTCCAAAGAAAGATAGAAGGCAGTGATACTTTGTCAAATTATGGAACGTATACGATATTGCATTGAGTTCATTTATATATTTAGGCCTTGTAAAATGGCTTCACTGTATTTGATCACATGATGAAACGTAGACAGAAATCACATCAGACTTTTGCAAAGCACCACAGTACTAGTGTCCCACCAGACGTCACCTCTTTACAGACCAACCCAGGATGTATGACTTCTAGGAATTAGCATTGCCAGGACACTAAAATTTCAAACTCAAATTCAATACTAAGGAATTCACTCCATACTTTATACAGATTATGATTCCACAATACTTTTTTGTAATATAATGTAAATTTCATATACAAAATAATCATACTTTCCTTAGCTTGGCATAAGGTCTTATATCTGTTATGACAAAGCTCAAATTATACTAAAACTGTTCAGGAAAGCTCCAATTCTGTTCTATAAATGAGAATCTAGTTGCAATATTAATTTTAGTATCGATTAGCATCTACTTTACGATACTTTTGAAAACCCTAATAAGAACATGAGTATCTAGTTTAGATTAGTTATGTATAGATTAGCATCTAATTTTCGATACTTCTGACAACCCAAGGAAGAATTTCCTAAATGCTTTTACACACTGTCACAACTGGAATAAACAAAGGAAAGTGCATTGTATGGTTAAGCAAATATGGCAGGGATGTTCAGTTTTACTATTAAATGGCCATGTTTCATTTTGATAAGATTCTGATAATTGTGATGGAAGTGGAGGAAAGTATTTTGATTTAGTTTAGAAAAGAGATCTCCAAATATTAAAGCTACTTCTGTTTTTGCTTAAAGGAAAAGTAACATTTTTTTTTACAATCTGAGCCTTCTTTCGGCAATAAAACAAGTAGTTTTACTCACCCATAGCAGTCTGGTGTCAATTGGAGCAGTATCGCAGAACTTATGTTGTAGCCGTTCTGTTCTACTAATGATCCCGTATCCGTTAGCGTGAGTGCTCGGGGCATTACTTTGCGCTCTCCAAATAACACAAACTTTAGCACTTTTCAAATCACAGAAGATCGCTGTGTCAGGGTAGACTTTTAGTGGATTCCAAAACGGCCTGAAACCCGATATCCAGCTATAGTTTCATTTGATGACGTCATCAGAGAGGACAGTGCGCATGCGTGAACTCAGCTGTTTTGTAAACACCGCTAGTCCGAAAGAAGCTAACACCGCTCTGAACTTTACTTTTCTGTTGCGATATCGGGTTTCAGGCCGTTTTGGAATCTACTAAAAGTCTACCCTGACACAGCGATCTTCTGTGATTTGAAAAGTGCTAAAGTTTGTGTTATTTGGACACCGCAAATCAGTGCCCCGAGCACTCACGCTAACGGATACGGGATCATTAGTAGAACAGAACGGCTCAACATAAGTTCTGCGATACTGCTCCAATTGACACCAAACTGCTATGGGTGAGTAAAACTACTTGTTTTATTGCCGAAAGAAGGCTCAGATTGTAAAAAAACGTTACTTTTCCTTTAACATAATAAAGCCATCTTTGTTATTGCAGTACCTGTTGCAATGACAAAAACACTGGCTTGAACCACATATGGCTTATTAGGTATGACAATGAACATGGTGTACTTAAAAATTCAGCCAATTTTTATTTCTATATTAATAAATTATGTAATTACTAAAGTCTTTTTTTTCCAATTAGGTAAAGGCTTAATCTTAAGTTACATATTGTGACTACTCTTACTAAGAAAATTATCATTTTTTTTCTTTGTTGTACTTTTATAGTATTTGTCATGCAGGTCAGACTCGGGTAGTTTTTTTTTTAATTTGCAGAATTGTCAACTATTTAATAAACTTTTAATAATTTGTTTCATTATAGTTTAAGATTTCCATATTTCTTATTTTCTATATAACAGTTTCTTCATAAAAATCTGGCTTATACTTATTTTTTTCCATTTTCTGCTCCATATTTCCCACATTTTTCCCTTTTATATTGTTTTTCAGCATTTTTTTGTCAGTTGTTTTTCCACCTCGTTATTCCAGTGTCATGTTTTAAAACACAGCTACATGCCCAGACATTTACTGTTCATATAGCCATGCAAGTCACTATTTAAAGCATTATTTTTTTTAAATCAGTTTCCCAAAATTCAACCATGGACATTATCACATCACTGGGTTTGCCTGAAATGGCGAGGCATCTGTGGGCACTTGGTCAGTACCACAAACGGAACTAAAGGCAGCAGGGGGCGGGGCTTAAGTCACACCTGGACAGGTACAAATCAGGGAATGAGACAGAAAAAAAACAACACAAAAACGTACAATCAGAATCCAAACATTCGCAAACAAAAAGAAAAAAAAAACGTTGAAGAAATTATCTCTGAAAGGACAATACGTTTTTTATATCCTACATCCAGCTCAACATTAATAATTCGACAAGATCAATATATTTTTATAATCATTTTAAGGTACCTCTTATATTTTCTGATTATTTACAACTGTACAGGCAAAGCACACACTTCAAAGTGCACAGATTTAATACAGTATTGACTAGGTTTGCATTTACAATATTCTTTCCCACAAACAAAAACAAAATAATTCAATTTTTTGTACAAAAATCAAGGGAAAGAAATGAAAATGCATCTAGATTTGAACTCTCGGGGTATTCTCCACACTTAAGGGGGTTTCTCAAAAGAAATAAACTCTATGCTTGTCTTGTATAAAAAGTTAAGGCAAAGTCATTTTTCAAGTTTAAATAAAATTCAAGTTTCTCAAACACTGGATGGACATTTCTTTACATTTAGCGTAAATATAAAGAGGCGCATCTCTATGCATTTTCTCAAAACAAAATATTTCTCATGGAATAAACAGCATTGGTTTATAAATATAAGCAGATATGGTGTGCCTCTTTGACCATTTCCACCAATGAGAAAAAATTAAATCACTAATCAAGCCATCCAAGTGCATTTCAGTCCTTCAAACGAAAATATGCTATGCTATGAACAGGAGTTTGTCAGACCATTCCCTTCAGCACATTGGCTTTCTGTATGGAATTACCCAGACTGCTTTGTTTTGTAGATTCAGGAAGACTTTGGCGGGACAAACGAGGTCCCACAAGGCTTTTGAAAACGAACACCGCCATGGTTTGTGATAAAAATGGAGGATTGCATCTCAGGTGGAGCTGGATTAACCCAAGCACACAAAGGCCCACAGACTAGTGTTCCCATCGATCTTGTTCAGACTATGGTTCTTTCATATTATTCGTCGAGTTTGAATGTCGCTTATTTCCTGTATTTCATATTTAAGCAGTCTTTTTGAACAGTGTAGGTGCTTTTTGTTATGGAATGGAGCAACAAAGTAAGATTCTGTTATGCCAATCTCTAGTCCATGTTCTTTTTAGACTACAAGATGAGATCAGTCAGACATTTCCCAAAATAAAGTCTTGTACTTCCAAGTTGTGTGTGACTTTTGTCCCACTGTGCCCATGTACGCACTATGGGATTCTATACACTATTCAGGTTGGGCCACACTTCTCATGGCTGGATCACTCTCTATATATATTTAAAAAATAAAATAAAAAAGACTAAATCACTCATTAGCTCCTAGTCATGTGGTGGAGCAGTGCCTCTACTCCAAGCTCCCAGTTTCTACTCTAAATCATTCTAATTTCAGATTATGAATAAAAAACGTGTAGGAAGAAAATGATAGAGAAAGAATTTTAACATGGCCTCTTAAGACCAGTGGTACAGATGTATCCAACATATTTAAGGTTTACAAACAGGTGGTCAATTTTTACATCTTATTTGCTTTATTATAATGGATTAAAAGGTTACGTACAGTATTTATAGTTTTTTTTTTTTGTTTTTTTAAAAGGAGGAATTCTTTCTCTTAGCAAAACTTCCACAATTTCTGTCTGAGTGGCTGCTCTAGACAGCTATCCAAGTTACAAACCAGTTTTATTATTAATATTTTAAGCACATGTTTTGATGCAATGGAGCCTTTATGTGCTTGGGTTAATCTTGCCCCATTTTGCTCATTAAAGGAGGACAGACATAGGGAAGCATGTGGACAGATCGCTTCATAGTGGTACAGACTCAAGGAAGAGAAGAGACTGAAGAAGTCTCAAGTTTCACTCAAGTTTTCATTTCCCCCATCAACTTTTTCAACGTCACTCAAACCTTTACACAACTAGTCTCCAACTGGTCCATTCACTTCAACTTTCAAAGAACCCACACTTTACAAAACTCCAAACCTAAAATCTCTCAGAAGACTCCTCAAAAACCGTCTTTACAGCAGATGGGACCATCAAACTTCCCTTTTTCAAATACAAATGGTGATTTTGCTTTGCAGATAGAGAACCAATACACTACAGAATCAGTTTTGAAGCACCAAACTCTGGCTTGGCTTCACCAAATTTAATCTAGTCTTGTTTAAAGAATTCACTTAATGAACATGACAGTTGTGTGTGACTGCATTTGTTCCACCATTTTGAAAGGACTAATTTGCAAATACATTATAAATTTAAAAATTAAGTGTTTTAAAGGTGCACTGTGTAACTTTTCTGGTGGTAGATTCACCATCTGCTTGTCTCCATGGGCATGTGCCTATATGGCCATAAACTTCTGAAGACTTGCAAGCCAATTAACAGGTTACATTTGTGGACAGTTACAGTAAGAGTTAATGTTTTTTAAGATATTTTTGAGCAATAAAAACACCTGCTGTTGGAAAAATGCAAGACAGATTAGTTTAATGCCATACTGTAGACAAAACCAAAGCATTAATATGTCCATGGAGACAAAACAGGCTGCGGATTCTCCAAAAAGTTACACAGCGCACCTTTAAAAGATTTTGGTTTCAGATTTGAATGCCCCTTTTCTTTACTGTCGTGCAACGTTGAAAGCAGTAGTTAGCAACCAATAAAAACCACAGCAGGATTAGGCAAGCTCAAACTTGGAGGAAACAGTTGCCAATAAAAAAATAATAAAAAATGATTCACAATCATATTGTAAACGCACAAATGGGAGGATGAGATGTTAATATTTGCTGATAATATTAGCTACATAAAGCTGCACGACAATGCCATCGCTGCCACTCCCACAAGGCCAGTAACAACCAACTGTTTCTTATTGAAACTCAACACCAAAGTAAATGAACAAAAAAGGAAATAAAATTAAAATAAATTAGACTAAAACAAATGAAATGGTGCTGTAGGTGCACAGTAAAGTGCTTTTATCTGCGAGCCCTGATCAGAAGAAGGCGCCTCCTCTGATGGATTTTTGATGCCGATTCTGGGATAGACAGCCCTGACGTGTTTGGGGTGGGAGAGTGGAGCAGGGGGTGCAGGCGGGAGGCTTTATTGGGGGGACTTGGGCGGCGTGTGGTGGGGGTCTTTGATGTTGCTTTTCCCTGGAAGTGGAGGAGGAGAGGCCCATCGTCGGCGAGGAGGGTCCCGTGGCGTTCGTCCCGGTAACGACTGGGGGCTTTCTCTGGGGGGCTTGTTGGTGGCCGTAGAGGTGGTAAGGGGGGCGTCACCTGCTGGGGAGTGGGGGGTCTCGGGGCACTTCCGGTCTTCAGCGCTGGGTTTGGGCTCCTTACAGGACGCCTGTGATGAGGAGGATGCAGAGTCTTTGATTCTCTGACAGATCTCGGCGTATGATGGCTTTCGCAACTCCTAAAGAAAGCACAAACTTCAGTGAAATCAGCTTTTAAAATAGAGCTGGGCAATATGGCCTAAAAATAAAATCTCAAGATTTTTTTAAAAAAATTCGATTTCCGATTTTAATCGATTTTTCTCTGCCCTACTCAAAAACAAATAACAGACAAATGGCTCAAAACAATGCAACGTTCTTTTATAAAACAAATGCATTACACCTTGCATCAATTAAACTGTTATTGTTTAAAAAAATAATAATTATCAGAGTTATATAAATATCTTTCTTTTATAAAGAAGCATTTTATGGAGCTAAATTATTCCCTGATTGTGGGAAAGATGGACTGGAGTGGGTAGTGTTGTGTTTTAGTTTTAGTTTTTCCTCGAGTGATGCAGAAAAGAGGGAGCCACTGTCTGTTCATGTATGTTAGCTTGTGCAGTCTGTGTACAGCTGTGGCAACTTCAGAAAAATATTTGCGGCTTGGTAGCACATACTTTGGGTCCAAAACTTTCACCATGTTAATGAATCCGGGCTTTTCCACAGTATATATGGGCACCATGTCTTTTACAATATGCGCTCACGCTGTGGGGACTTGCACTTCTCCCACTCTGCTGCGTGCCTCTGTTTTAGGCGCTAGGATACATTTGTCGTGCTGCAACAGCTTTTGAACAGACCTTACAGTGAGCACTCGTTTGTTCTAAGTCCGACGCAAGAAAACCGAACCAGTTCCATATAACAGATGTAGCGACACCTTTGTTTGGTACAAGCTCCGGCTTTCCCCCGCTAACTTACCTATGTAGAGCGTGGTGGCGCATCAGTTCCGCTCGCGTTTAAAAAAACAATTTAAAAAAATCGATTTTCATAAAAACACATCGTCCTGAACTGTAAATTCGAATTAATCGATTTAATCGATAAATCGTGCAGGTCCATTTTAAACACAGTCTTTTTGTAAGTAGAAATTACAGTTTTTATTTATTCTTTGCAGCAGATGGCAACTGCCCTGTCTGAAGCTCTGAATTTAGACCGATTTAGTTGGGACTACAACAGGTGAGCTGTTTTTGTGCAGTTAAACAAGCTGCTTTAAAATAATGTTGCAGTCACAAGCTAACATTAGCCAGTAGTTTTTCAGTTTGTCACTTATTGTATTTGAAAATCAAAAAATGTCACTTGTATTGATCATAGGCTGTGTGTGAGTCCATTTAGTAATTTTTCTTGCGTTTTCAGACTTGAATCTCTTCAGGCTGTGTTCACTTACGTGCATATTGTGTGACAAAGGTAACTGCTGAACCCTCCACTGTAGACATACATGCAGAATGTCCCCAGCACGATGTCACTGCCAAGTAGAGCTGGGTGGTATGACCAAAAATTTATATCACGGTATTTTTCAAAATTTTTACTGGTATCACGGTATTTGACTTTTTTTTTTCATGCATGACGAGATGTTAACCCCATTTCCTAATAATTTAGAGAATAACTGCTGCAGAAAATTGGACTTTGTAAAACATATCTGGGTTCAGTGCTTTAATCATCTCCTTGAAGCTCCTTTCTCAACAGGACTAAGTGGTACCATGTCTAAATGAATAGTAATAGCGTTGGTAATATCGTTCCACCTTTTGCTTTTCTTGTCGTAGGCAGTCCCCTCAGCAAACGCGTTTTTGAGTGACGTCTGAGTCGCTACAACTTTAGCCCGACATTACAGAATATGTTTGTTTGATCAGCGTCAGATTTTTTAAAGCCGAAGTACTTCCACACAACTGACACGGCTCCTCTTTTCAGTACAAGTTCACTGTATAATGTTCACCGCTGAACACGCACTCTAGCCATGTTATTGATCCGTCACGTGCCCCACGAGAGACAATAAGACTCTGGACCTTTTTTACGCAAATGTCAAAGACGCTTACACCTACGCCCCCCTCCCCCTGCTCGGACGCTCAGACCATTGTCTGGTTTACCTGCCCCCTGATACACACCCAGGGTGAGAAGAGGACCTGTGCAGAAGCGGTCTGTGAAGCTTTGGACTCAGGAGGCCTGTGAGATTCTGAGGGACTGTTTCCAGAACACCGACTGGGACATGTTCAGCGGCTCTTAAGGAGACGACATCAACGGCCTGACCCATTGCATCACGGACTACATCAAATTCTGCGTGGAGAACACTGTACGAACCAGGAGAGTACGGTGTTTCTCCAACAACCACCCCTGGGTCACCCCTGAGCTAAAAGCCCTCCTGAACCAGAAGAAAAGGGCTTTCAACTCAGGGGACAGAGAGGAGCAAAAGAGGGTCCAGAGGGAGCTCCAGTGGAGGATCCGACGAGCCAAAAAGGACTATGGGAGGAAGATGGAGGAGCAGCTGGCCCAGAACAACGTACGGGGCGTGTGAAGAGGACTGAACGCGTCTGGTTTTGGGCAGAGTGGCAGAGGGACAGTGATCAGCGCTGGGCGGACGAATTAAACTGTTACTTTAACAGGTTTGACTCGCCCCCCACCCCCTCTGCCGACTCCCCCCTCCTCCTCTTCACACCTCCCCGGGCCAGTAGCCACATCCCCCTCCCCCTTTACACGGACCCAACCCAGCACCAGTCGCCTTGACCTCCCACCTCATGAAGACCATGGAGAGGGTGATCCTCAGTCACTTCTGCTCTGTGGTGAGCCCCACCCTGGACCCGGTGCAGTTTGCCTACAAGCCAAACGTAGGAGTAGAGGACGCAGTCATCTACTTGCTGCAGCGGGCGCTCACCCACCTTGAGACCGCTGGGAGTGTTGTGAGAGTCATGTTCTTTGACTTCTCCAGTGCCTTCAACACCATCAGGCCGGCGCTGCTGCGGGGGAAGCTGGAGGATACGGGAGTTGATGGACACCTCGCTGCCTGGACCATTGACTACCTCACTGACCGTCCACAGTACGTGCGGCTGCGTGGCTGTGAGTCAGAGGTGGTAGTCTGCAGCACTGGGGTCCCCCAGGGAACTGTCCTCTCACCCTTCCTCTTCACCATTTACACCTCGGACTTCAAATATAACACAGACAGCTGCCATCTCCAGAAGTTCTCTGACGACTCGGCCATTGTGGGCTGTGTGTCTGAGGGGAATGAGCTGGAGTACCGCTCGGTCATCAGTGACTTTGTGGACTGGTGTGGGCGCAACCACCTGAGCCTGAACACCAGTAAAACAAAGGAGCTGGTGATCGACTTCAGGAGGAGACCACTACCTCACTCACCGGTGAACATCCAGGGGCAGGACATAGAGACTGTGGACAGTTTCAAGTACCTGGGTGTTCACCTCAACAATAAACTGGACTGGTCCCATAACACCGACGCCCTGTACAAGAAGGGCCAGAGCCGCCTCCACCTCCTGAGGAGACTGAGGTCCTTTGCGTTAATTTTTATAATGCGTTCATTTGCAATGTAATTAATTAATCTAATTAACACGTTAAAATGACAGCCCTATATAAAATGTAAACAAATGTGCACAAAGCAGTATTAAACAATCTCAGACGGGCTGAAGTGGCTCTATAGTAGTTATGGTTTATATGTTGTAAAGTTTAGTAATGTAAAGTTTATTTATGCAGAAGATTTTAATTAATAATCTGCTGCAATGTATAACTTGTACAATAATATTTGGAAACGTTTGGTTTGATTTGCGCAGTGGGAAACATTAGACCTCCTGACCACTGGTGAGGAACATGGATCTATTAAAAATAAGGAACTTCCTGAGCTTCCTCTGCTAAAGGAGCTCATGATTATCCTATGGTTAAGAGAGTTAATGCAAAGATGAGCTTGAGTTGAGTCGTTTTATTTTTTTAACAAAAATTAGGTAATATGTATTATTTCTTCCGTTATTTTACAGTTAAATTATTATTTTGGTATAGAGGGATTTATTTATTTATTTTAAATGTCACAGAAGCACTTTGTTCCTACATGAACTGACTACCACTTCAATAAAAAAATATCTTGTGGAATTTGGCATATTTGTTTTTGGGGGGTTATTTTTCCTGTACAGATATGATATATATCGTATATCAAGATGTAACAAAATATATCAAGATATATTTTTTGCTCCACATCGCCCAGCCCTACTAGAAATCATGCTTGATTAACGCCAGTGCACATTCAGAATTGCTGAACTAATTGCTGCTGAAGTTACCTGTCCAGAAATAATTTAGCAACCAAGGCGTCAGTCTTTAGACTCTCTGCTTCAGTGCACGCCATCACTGAAAGGAATCTCAGAGAATCACACTAGTTTGGCTTTACTCCTTTTCCCCTTTTCTTCTTTCAGTGACGTCAAAAACTGACTTTCTTTTGCGGCTAACTGGTAGAGGATTCCTGTCTGCCATCGCAACAAACTTTGTGCTAACTGCGAGGAAGCTAGAGTTGGAAGAAGCCACTAAGAACGGCTTTGTTGGTTGAGTAGACCTCGTCTTGCGCGTGTGAAATGCGTGAGAGGCGAACGTAAACCACGTAATCCCAGCACGCCAGCAAGTCAGTTACGCACGCTAGAAACCTAGGGAGTTTCATTGACAACCTAACAGCCAATAGATAACAAGGTACAGGGGGGTCCTCGGGTTACGACGTTGATCCGTTCTTAAGACGCGTCGTAACCCGAATTTCGTCGTAAGTCGGATTTTGCCTTTGATCTTCCAACCAAAGCACCAATAACCTTTCCATCTCAATAATTAGACCACTACGCTGCTTGGTTATCACTGCCGCTTTCATAGGAGCAGATCAGAGCCCACATCAGGTACTTCCGCCCACATTGGGCACTACAACCACAACAGAGCGTATTCTTCCGCCGTGCGCCGCTCGCGTTTGTTTACATCTCTTACCACGCTAAACCGCGTAAAACGGAATGACGCGCAATATATATATATATTTTTTAATGGGGGCGCGTTCGTAACCACGAAACGTCGTAACCCGGGACCGTCGTAACCCGAGGACCCCCTGTACCCTGTTTAGCTGTCCCCACCATGTCCACAGTCGATGGATTGTCATTATTTATTTAATTTTGGTCATCATAATTACAAGGCTGCTGCATCTCTAATGTTCGTTTGAACTTTCATTGACAATTTGAAACTTTAAAAAAATCCTCCATACAACCTTTAACTATTTAAAACAAAATATTATAATTCTGATGAAAACTCCTCGGAATGTCACATAAGAGAAGGCTGAAATTTATGAATAAATATTGTGATAATGGTATTGATATAATTTTCCAGTAATTATTATAAACTTCAACTAACTTTCTCATAATATAAAATCCACTTTAGAAATATGTGTTCCCACAAAACTTGCTGTTGCTGTGATAAATAATGGAAGTGTATTGAGCACTCACTGTGGCAGCTCCGTTGACCTGCACAGATTTACTGGCAGTAGACTGTGTCCCAAGAACTCGCTCCACTGACGGAGACTCCTTCACCTCAGCCACCTTCACCTCACTGAAAACACAATGGTATAAAATGTATTTTCTTAAAGGGCCCATATTATTCTATTTTCTGATCTATGTTATAATGTTTCCTCATCAAAAACATAGCTGGAGTTGTGTTTTGTTTCATTCGCACACGTTTGACACACAAACCCTGCATATTAAGGGTGAGTTCTTCTCTCAAACAGAAACACTACGCCGTTTCAGGTTGTAATGTCATGTGTTAATGAGTGTTGTCAGGTGATTAAAAAAATTCTATTAAAATCTAATTAATTACAGGATTTGTAATTAATTAATCAAATTAATCGCATTTTAAGAGTGTGTGTGAGACAGAGAGAGAGAGAGAGAATGAGATAGCGAGAGACAGAGAGATTGTGAGTGAGTGAGCGAATGAACCCACTTTACGATTGAGTTTGTTTGTCACTTTTCATGTGGTCGCTTTGCTCAATCGATTCCCAAATTCTGCGAGTGTGGTTTGGTGAAGTGCGCACTATCACCGGTAACGATGGAACTTGTCCGGACGTGTTTATCGTTCAAATGATCCGTCAGGCTGGAGCAGCTTCAGTGATTGGAAAATTCTTTTTTACAAAGCTGCAAATCACCGTGTTCTTGTTGATAGTCCCGTCTTCGTTCTTTTTATAAATAAACTTGCCGGTCAAAGGCCTGAGCAGCGATTTGCTCGCCGCACACCAAATTTAAAATACGCGCATTGAATTGCCACTCATAATTAATTGCGTTAATTTTTACAACGCGTTCATTTGCAGTGTAATTAATTAGTCTAACGTGTTAAACTGACAGCCCTAGTAGAGCTTCATGACAACAAAAGTTGGAACAGCAATTTCAGCTTTGGAGATGCAGACTGACTAAAAAAGGATTACTCAAACATGTGTGAATGAAACAAAACACAACTCCAGGTTTGTTTTGAGAAGGCAGCAACATATAATGAAACAAACATTTTAGGGCTGCAACTAACGATTATTTTAGTAGTCGATTAATCTATAGATCCAGTCACGATTAGTCACGAAAAAAAATATTACTAGGATAATGGACACGACACTAACGTTGGTATTTAGTGAGCGCAGTTACGCGTGCGTACTTTAAGCATTCCGTTTCAAAGCGGAATGTTGTCAGTATCCAGTTTTTAAAAAGTTGAAGTATTCTGTGAAACAGCGTTCTGTTAAGGGAATACTGCCAAAACACGACTAGACTACACTCGGAATGAAAAAGATTGTCCATGACTCGTGAGCAAATTGCGTATGGCCACCATTCCGTTTAGCACTAGTGCTAATATTGGAATATTCCTCACATGCAGATACAGTGACTGGCGCGAGCTGTTTCTGAACGAGAAATGGTGTAAACCTGGACACTGTACAGGAGTACAGATGTGTAATAAAGACATTGAAGTGTTCGCTGTCGGCCCTGTGGATTCTTGACACAGACGAGTATTAAGTTCCAAATTAAAATGATACTTAAATAATACGACTAGTCGACAATGAAATTTCATGTCGACAAAATTTTATTGTCGACGTCGTCGATGTTGTCGACTAATCGTTGCAGCCCTAAAACATTTTGTATACTTTAATATGGGGACTAGCTTCTCCATTCATGTGTATGTGAAGAAATGTTGTGATCGAGCTGTAGCAAGAGAGAATTTCGTGTCTAAGAATGTCTTTGCTTACGCTGTGGAGGTGACAGGGGCGGGGGAGAGCGGCGTTCCCGTGGCGATGGGAGTCGGTGTGGTTGTTGTGGTGACAGCTGATGGCTGGAGGCTGCTTGGTTTGGGGGAAGTGGACGATGGCTGTGACTCTTTGGGGCCCGAAGGAGAAATGACTCCGGAGCTCAAGTCTGTGTTTACATTCTGAAACAAATGATCAGGGTCAACATTTACGTATTTACCTTTTGGCTATTTCATGATAAACCCCCCATCTGGGAGTATGACATCATCACATTCAAGAATATAAAAACCACTAATATTCTGTATACCAATGGAATATCATTTTATATTTTATATATTAAATTGCAATATTAATTATCACCCATTAAATAAGAATAAAATACAGTAGCTCAATTGGTAGAGCGTTTGATCCCGGGGTTGGCGGTTCGAATCCCGCTCTTGACGGGTTGACCGCATGTGATCCCAGCTCCCACAGATGAGTGCTGCCGTTGTGTCCTTGGGCAAGACACTTGACACACCCCACCTTGCCCCCAGTGTCTGGACACTGGTAGCCCCCATGGCAGAAGATACATCAAGGCCTGTTGTGACGTGAGCCGTCCTCCTGTGGACCCACCACCTGCGGGAGGATTCATGAGGGCTGGTGCATTGTGTTCTGGGCAGCAGAACACTGCTTGGACTGCTGCCCCCGCGACCCAGAAAGTGGAAAAAGCGGAAGAAAATGAATGAAGGAAAAAAAACTAAAATAAATATACAGCAGTGGGCATGTATGGGGGGACAGCTGAAAATTTTAATTTTCAAAGCAATGGCGTCTTGTTTGCAGGACGATAAAGATAAAGAATAAATAAAATAATGGAGCTTAACATAAATGTTAAATTTCCATATTTTTAATTAAAATCTGCTTCTAAATCTTAATTGTATCTTTTATGTGAGACTCGTTTTGATTTCATACCCGTTCCTTGGCGTTGCCGATGACGACACTGCTGGCAAGTCGGTTTTCAAATACGTCTTCTGTTTTGAGCTGACCAGCTGCTCCAGGGAGAGGAGGGAAACTGGACAGGCCCAACTCCAGCCTCGGAGACGGGGGTTTAGGAGGTGGCGATGGAGGTGTCACTCTCTGGAGAAAAAATTAAAACAAATGCCGTTAAAGGGTGAACTATGTTTATTTGCGTTAAATTTGGCCAAACAAAAAGCAAATATTTTAATTTGGAAAAAAGTATATGTACTCACTGTAAACTTCTCATCCCTCTTTTTCCTAGAAGCAGAAATATTTTTCCTTTAAGAATGAGAACACTGCAATTTACGAACATCAGTCCTGACATTTGTTCTGACTGGAAGAGTTTTTGTTAGTGTCAAATCCCCAGTGAACCTTTAGTGCTTTATTGGCTGTTCCTTCTTTTCTGACCAAGACTTTTTGGGTAATTTCATTTTTTTCCATGTATTTCTTACTTTTTAAAAAAATGCTTGTACTTGTTCTTCTTATCTTTTTTTTTTACACAGACTGTCATTTAACTGATGTAAAAATATGTTAAATATTTAACACGGATACGATCCCACCAAACCATGTAATAATAATTAGAAAAGCATGAAAACAGTCAAAAACACTTTAAACATTTTGGATATCAGACAACCAAAATCACCCCTTGCGTTACCCCAGTGGTCCCTCCTTCATACATACCTTCCTCTCCCCATGCCAAAGTCGTTAGCGGTGGGCTCAGACACCCGCCCAGTGCCCACTGTGTCCCTGCGGGGGAAGGGTGTGGAGGAGGGAGGTCGGGTCCTGGTCTGGGCGTTGGGGAGACGGGTGGGGGGGCTGGAGCGGACCCCGTTCAGCCTCTCAGTGGGGAAGGAGGAGAACAGCCCAGGGCTGTCCAGAAGTCCAGGGCTACGATCCACTGTGGGCACCACTGGCCGCAAGTGGGATTTACTGGGATTCCTGGAAAAAAACGAGAGCAGTCGGATTTAATGTTCCAAATTTCAAGGAATTTAGTCTATATTAGATAGTGATTTTGATAACACAATGATAATTAAAAAAAACTAAACTTTTTTAGACAATAGAATGTGATTTTCAACATTAAATCATAGCAACATTTATATGATGATATATTATTTATATTTCCATGTGGTCTTATATCGGTTATCTCTCCATTGTTCCATAGTGGTCCATAGGCGTATACTAATCTATGTGCTCTTATACTTGTTCTGATACAGCTCAAGATCATTTTAAAACTATTCAGGAAAGGTTCATTCTGTCATTTTCTGTCCTGTGAAAGTAGTTTTTAGTAGTGATACCTGCTCATATCTAGTTTTAATACTAGTTTTAATATTAATTAATATCTGAGTTCCGATACTTCTGGCAACCCTAGTCAGATCTATCAAGGTTTATAAACGAGGTTTAAAAACACAGTCATCACTGCTCAAAGTTCTGCACAAATTACTAAAAACCAGTTTATAAAACAAGAAACAAGGTGTGTTTTTAAAAATAACAAATAGTTTATCAAGAAGAATTCAGAATTGGTAAATACTTAATACCCTAATCCTATTAAGTCTTTCTTCATACTTTATAGGGACAGTGTGTAAGATTTTTACCCGTTAATTACTGAAATTGAAGATACCCATTCAAAAGTAAAATTGAGAGCAAGTTTATGGTGAAATACAGAGTTTGACCTGTGCAAAGCATTCTAAGGTAAGCTAACCTTGTTTTGTGCTTTTCCGTATAAAAGCCCCATGTGCTCGGGGAGTGTTTGTTGTGCAGGGAAATTAATTGCATAGTCAAAAAGAGGAGACTGTAAGGTTTCATTTGATGTGTAGAGTGTCATGGTAAATGATCGGGAATGTGTGTTTTCATGAGAAAAGAAAAAAACAAAACAAAACCGGGACCGCGTTTTATTTATACAGTAGCGGCGCGCGGCTCGTGCGCGCCCGGGTGACCCTCGAGGTCTGCCGTAGCTAAAACAGAAAGTGCAATAGCACCATCCACCTATGCGCCACGAATCCTACACACTGGAGCTTTAAAGACTAGTTAAATTGTGACTAAACACCTAAATTCTGTCCAAAACCACATTGCAAAAAGAGCCGATAAAATGGGCAGTACAGGAGCTAAAGAAAAGAGTGAGAGAGGAGGAGGGGCAGGGTTTGGAGGTATAAGGAACGGTATGATTGGTCCAACAGCCATCCACACTTCAAACTATACCCCTGTGTAGTGAAGACTGCAATGAGCGCTACAATGGAGAAACCAAGCAGCCTCTCCACAAGAGGATTTACCAACACAGACGGGCGTGCCAGAGTGGACCGTCATCTGCCGTACATCTTCACCTAGAAGCCACGGGCCATTCTTTTGAGGACAGTGAAGTTCAGATCTTAGCCAGGGAAAAGAACTGGTTTGAGAGGGGAGTGAAAGAAGCAATTTTTGTCAAAAAAGAGAATCTGTCGTTAAACAGAAATGGGGGAGTTAGACATGACTTGTCTTCCATTTATAATTCGATTCTTAAACCAAGTCATAACAGACGAAAAAAAAAAAAAAAAACATTAGGGCAGACGAGTCAGGGACAGAAGGGTGGAGACGGTATGTAGTCTGAATAGAGATGCTAAATATTCGAATAACAAAAGGAACAAATGAGGGGATAGTTTCAGAGCTATTTCAGAGCAGTGAGCTCCTCATAGGGCTAAATAGAGATGCTAAACGAGACGCCAGGGAAACAAAAGATACAAATTAGCTGAGATAGTTTCAGAAGGATTTCAGTGTAGTGAGCTCCGCCCTGCAGCTAGATATAAACAGGGACTAACCAGCACGAGAACCAGAACTGAAGAAGTCTCTCGGATGAGCGACGAAACGTCTTCAACCAAACAAACTTTGTCCAGTTGACAAACTTCTCCTTTTATGATATACCCCTGTAGTCAGGGGTTTCTAATAAGAGCAGAGTGATGTCACCATATCTGAAACCGACAGTGGCCACTGAAGCAAAGACCCATTTTTGTAGATTTTTTAACCACAAAGCTGCACTAAAATTGTGTCCCACCATGGCAATTCAGTCCGGATGATGTGAGTAGGGAATCCGAGATCTACAATTGTTATCTATTCTATTTATTGTATCTATTGTAATTTTTTTCAAAATTTGTGATTTTCGTTTTTTTGCAGAATGTGCTATTGAGATCATGAAGAACCCACTCCATGTTTCAGGTAACCGCGTTGGCTGCTTAAAAAGCATACATTACAGCTGACTTGTTTTTCGGAAAGAATCGAGGTGTGTCTAAATTACCATCCTACCGCTGCGGACCAATCACGTGACATTTGCGCTCTTATGATTTCCTTTTCCGCCTATCAGCTGTGCGCAGCTCCTGAATATGTAGATGCATTTCATAGGATACATTTGCATCCGTAACTTAAAAATCCGTAACTTTGACTGTAAATGGTACATAAGGAAGGAGTCTCTCTTCGGGACATGGGACACATTTCTCCGGAGCTCATGTACAGAATGCGATTGGATACTTTACTGGCGAAAGAGCGCGGATATGCGATCCACGAACAACGAGGCAAACAACAGGCAACGTTTACTTTATAGACTCTAGGACATGTTTAAATACTAACTCAGCTTTTGTGTGGTGATCATATTGTGGCGCCGCGGCTCTCCATTCACAATGCTAATGCTAACGCTAGCATTGAAACAAATGCGGTCGGCACGACCAAGAACGTCTATGGCCGTTTCCCAATTCACCGACGGCACGCTTGTGAGTGTGCACTCGGTCTGTCGTCGAGACGGCGCACACTCGCTCTGTCCTTAGTGCACTACGTTTCTCACATGGGCGTCTGCGAAATGGAACAGGTCCCGCCTCAGCTCAATGAGCCGGTGGTCTGCTCCTTGTTCCCTAAAGACAAAAATATTATACTTTTGCGACTAGTAAAACTTGGAATTGGGACATGGCCAATGTTCCCCCTAATTTTTAATGTGTCTGAGCAAACACACCAACTCCACATCCGAAATGAACCCCCGCGCGGCTCGCACTTTGCAGATATAAAAAAAATGACCCCGCGGCTGAATAAAAAGCTCTTTCATCCCTGATTTACAGTGCGCTGCACAAGTTTTCTTGTGCGCTGAGAATGTGCGAACAGTGCGCAGCTTAGAGTAAACGCTGGACATGGCTACACTGTAGAATATCCAGCATTACAACAGCAAAGGAAATATAGAAGTGTAAGGGGAAAAGCATGTGAACGGTAATACAGGTGCCGTGAACTATGCCGTTACGGCTACCGTCACACATGTTTAGCGTAGTTTATGAAGAGTTTCATGTAGCATAGTTGTAGGTGATGTGAACCAGTACGTATATTTTATAGTGACGTCGCAACTCTCACTTGTGGATGTCGCTGGCGAGTCGGTCTTTGTAGTCATATATCCTCCCGCGCTGTGCATGCTGGGGCTTTTAAGTGTGCGAAGCGTGCATGTTTGCACGCTTGGTCCACACCCCGATTTCCATGGAAACGACGGCGCCGTTCAGGGCTCGTCTCGACGGTGCAGGGAGAAAAAAACGAATGGAACGGCGCTTGTCGCGCCGGATATGACGCATATCCCGTTCCAAGGACGCTCACAAGTGTGCCGTCGGTGAATTGGGAAACGGCCAACGTGTTTATATGAAAGCCGAACGTTTTGCCATAGACTATAGCGGTAGAGTAATACTTTATTTTGACTCAATTTGACCCGTTTCTGCACTTTTGTAACTTTTTTTTGACTCTGCGCTTATTTAGCCATGAGGTTTTGAATGGAAGTTATTATGGAACTTAAAGGTCCCATGGCATGAAATTTTCACTTTGAGGTTTTTGAACATTAATGTGAGCTCCCCTACCCTGTTTAGCCCCACCCCCCCATAGCTAAAAGTTGCGAAAAGTGTAAACTGAGGATTTGCGGTCCTTTTCCGCGTTAGAAAAAAAGACAGCTCAAACAGGCGATTCTGAACAAGGCTGGTTTCTGATGTCACACTCCAGGAAAAACGCAAATGCAGTTCCACCGCCCATCTGTATTTCTACCCACACTCTCTGGAACTCACGCCCAGAGAGTTTGGAACGCGAACGAGCTATGCAATGCGAGATGCCGTTTTTTATTTGCCTGGAGGCACGCGAGAGTGTTTCCAGGCTCGGATGTCCTTTATCCGAGCCTCCAAACCGCTGAAACAGCAGTGGTTTAATTTTATTTTCTGTGGAAATGTGTTTATTTTTCAATGGAAATCATCTCATATCTTCCTCCGCTCAAAAACGCAGAAGTGGGGCCAGCGCACCGCTAAACAAGGAAAGAGCGGAGAGTTTGGCCACACCCCCACCCACTGCACTGGCCTATCTCTGTCCTCCTCATTTGCATCCAAGCAACAACGCCCAGAATAAAGTGTTCCAGAGAGATATTTTTGACTCTGACTGTGTTCATGGGTCTTTCTCATGCACTTGATTTTGAAGAAGGATTCATTTACAGTATTAGGGAACCATTAAGGAGCCATATAAAAGCATCAAGAAGTACCATGTCATGGGACCTTTAAATGTTTTTTTTGTAACTTTTTTTTGAATGAATTAGGCTGCAATGCCAATACTAATTGATTTATTTAAAGGTTCCATGGCATGAAATTTTCACTTTGAGGTTTTTGAACGTTAATGTGAGCTCCCCTAACCTGTTTAGGCCCCCCCCATGGCTAAAAGTTGTGAAATGTGTAAACTGAGCATTTGCGATCCGTTTCCATGTTTGAAAAAAAGACAGCCCAAACGGGCGATTCTGAACAAGGGAACTTTCTGACGTTACACTCGCGGAAAGGTTTCCACCCCCCGTCTGGATGTCTACCCACCATCTCTGGAAATCACGCCCAGAGAATTTGGTCCGCAAACGAGCTCCGAAATGCGACATGCGTTGTTTTTTTTTTTGCCTGGAGACACGTGAGTGTTTCCAGGCTCGGATGTCCTTTATCCGAGCCTCCGAACTTCTGAAACAGCAGTGGTTTAATTTTATTTTCTTTCAAAGTATTTTGTAGTATACTTTGACTTAACATATTATCCTGTGTAATATTAAATTATTGAATGATTCTGACCTGCCTGGACATTAACACCACACCACAGTGAGTCACTGATGGGGGAGGGCTTAGCTTAATGTCATGCAAATGAGGCAAGTTGTGAGAAAAGTGAGAAAAGTTCGGGGTCTGATTTCACCCCTTAGGAAACTTCTTCAAATATTGTCAGATTTTCATGTGTAAGGCATCATTGGAAAGCTTAGAATCTACACTTTCAGAATCTGTGAATAACTCAAAATGCCTCCAGGGAGACATGTGTCCTAAAATTGTGGGATTGGGGTTGGTCACAATTGCCAAAAAAAAAAAAAAAAGACTAGGAACAGTAGACAATGCTATTCACATACACAGTTTAGTAGCAAAACAGGGTGGTTTAGTGTTCACTTTAAAAGATGTAGTAATTTTAAAGCATTAATAAAGCCATGAGTAAGCTATGTGTGTAGCTGGGGCACGGACCTGTTTCTGGGGGAGTAGTGTCGGACAGTGAGTGGAGTCGTGGCCGGTTTAAAACCATTGAAGCCATTTAGGAACTGGCTGTTGTGAAAAGGTGCGACCTGAAATCAGAGGAGAAAGATATTTAATCAATCAAAATCATATGATTACATCATTATGAACCAACAAAAGGCTGCTCGTATTAAATCTGATCAGCTGCGTAGAGAATGATTAGCGTTAACTCAAGTCAAATGAAGCTCACGATGCTAGTGATTATAGCGGTGAATATGGAGCTAGGTTCATATATCATTTATAGAAAAAATAGTGAAATAAAAACACCAGGATCATGTAGAGTGGGTTAATATGAACATTTTAAGATCAAAATGATGAGGCTAACTGCAGCAGTTACACAGAGGGGTGACAATTGTAGAATTGGAAGTGGTTATACTTCTGATACAGCTCAAGATCATTGTAAAGCTATTCAGGAAATGTTCATTTCTGTCCTGTGAATGCGACTTTTTTTACTGTTGATACCTGTGTCTAATTAACTTCAATACTAGTTTTAGTATAAAATTACTCACTGATTTTCGATACTTTTGCCAACCCTAGCCCATACACACTTAGAGGGCATGTCTCTTACCAGTGCAGGGTCTATGAAGCTGTGCGTGGTGGACCAGGTGGGGGGTGTGATGAGGCTGTAGAGGGGAAACTGCTGCTGGGGGCTGTACATTTGGGGGATGTAGTAGGACTGGTACTGGCGCTGGGCGTATGGGTTCACCTCCACCGGCCGGTAACCATTCTTTGGCATGAAAGTGTTGATAGCGATTGCCTTCGCCTTTATCCTCGCCTGAAGGAGAGAAAGAGTGGCTTCAGTGCTACAAGGAGAATTTTCTACTTTTGTCAGACAGATGTACAGAAACACTGAGGGCCCATCCACACGACAACGTTTTTTTGTGGAAACGGAGATTTTATTCATTTTGGCCTTCTGTCCACACGCGCCAGTGTTTTTGGTGGGCGAAAACTGTGTTTTTTGAAAACGGGTTCCAGAGTGGAAAAATCTGAGAACACCGGGGTTGCATTGTCGTGTGAACGAGCAAAAGGCAGCTTTTGGAAAATGATGATGTTGTGATGCTTGCTTGCAGAAGAGAAGAAAGGACTTTATGCGCATGCGCTCTTTGTAGTATTGCGTTTCCGGTGGCTCTGGCTGTTTCCTGTTTACAGCACCACATATCGGTTTGGAATATGCTACATCGTTTTCACTCAGCGCTCCGTTTTCGTCTGGACGCGATTATTTACTGATCCGACACGTGTGTGGATGCAAATTTTCTTCAACCCGCATTAAAAAAAAATCCAGGAGTGTTGTCGTGTGGATGTAGAGACATGCAAACAAAAGATGAGGTGATAAACACATTAGATACAAGGGAAATGGAGTGCAGCAGTGAGCAGGCTTTTCTCATGTCAGCAGTCAAATTCTCACTTATTTTCCTCATTGACTGACCAGCTATAGACAATGTGATAACCAATGTCTACAGGGCAAAAGTATATACAGAAACAAATATAAAATGCAGCCAAATCCATTTATAACTTTGGTGTTTATGCAGTTTCTCAATGTTTTATAAGTTTTAATAAACTGTTACTTAATTACCTTTTTATTATTTTATGATATTTTATATTTTGTGTGCACTGACAATGTCCAAGCTTTCTGATTCTGATGAGTCTTAAAGCTACCTTTTATAAATAGTTATATTCGCACACATCACCACTAGTTGCTATCTACTGCATGTTACTGCTGTCTGATAGTGTACCAGCCCTGGCCTGACAGAAGACCAGAGAGCACAGGTGTGTCTAAACAAAGGCCAGGTGAGGCGAGGCAGGTTTCACATCTGCCATCTACTGGTAAAAATTACAGATGGTAACTTTAGTAAAAGTACCCCAGAAAAATTAATGGGTATTATCTTGTGGAACCCTGAAGTCCCTGCTCACTGTTACACTACATGTCAGTCTTTATTAGAAGTACCTTAATAGGCTTTCCCTGGAAGGTCTTGACCTCCTCTCGAAGATATTGATATGCCTGCAGCAGAGACACAGTGTTCAGTATTAGATTTGTTGTTTAGGTTCTCAATATTCATGAGGTCTTCAGAGCAAGTTCTACCTGCTGTGCATCTGCTTCTGATTCAAACGTTATGAACCAGTTGTCGTTGTAGGCAAATTCACAGTTGATGAACTTCGGTAGATTATCCCCTTTGAACAGAGCCTCAACCTCCTTCAAGAAAATAAAATACATAATTAATAAAAGGAATCACAAATTTTCCCATACTAGGCTATTTTCTATGTTATAATGTCATCACCTCATCAAGAACAAACCTGGAGTTGTGTTTTGTTTCATTCACACATGTTATTGTTTCATTAATACATAAACCCTGCATATTTAGGCCAAGTTCTTCTCTCAGAAAACATGTGGTAATACAGGAAGTGCTCCACTGTGTTTTTAAACTCCATACGCCTTCGCTAGAATCATTTGGATAATTTCAGTTCTGGAATTACCAAGCTCTACTGAACTAAAGGGTAAAAGGTAGCCATTAACTCCAAAACTACAATTTCATTACATCACAAGGTGTCCTAGAGCATTTTGACTTTTGGAGGTGTATATGGTTTAACAATAAAGGATTACTCAAACATGTGTGAATGAAACAAAACACAACTGAGGTAGTTTTTGATGAGGTAACAACATTATAACATGGCTTAAACCTCAGAAGAGTGAATTTTGTGTAATAAAGGACCTTTAATTTCTTTTTGAGAATGTCATTAATTTACAAAGTGATTGGTGCAGTGTTGATGAAGTGCCCATACCTCTACAGGAGTACTCTCTGGGACTTCTCTGAGGATGACAATGCAGCGGTTCTGATTGGGCCGCACCTTCTCCCCTTTCTCGTCCACCTGGACCAATGGCAAAGCTGTAAAGAGAAAAATATACAGTCAAAAGGATCACAAGTAAAATTAAATGTCTATTCATAAGAATAAAAATCATCATAATAAAATAAATTATTATTATTATTATTATTATTTATTTTTTTATAAATGATGCAAAACTTGTAACATATATTGTAATACACTCACATGTATTAAGTATTACTGCCCTCTCTATTTTTAGGATGTCTGCTTCTTCTTCAGTTTTCAATTTCATTGATTGCTGATCTGTTCCCTTGCCCCACACCCTCCCTCCTTGTCGCCAAAGAAGACACCGTATGTTACCTGTCCAATTGTTTTCTGTCATTACATGTTGTGTATAATTGTCATTGATTGTATTGCATCTTTTCCACTCTGCATCTCACAGTCGGCGGCGCACGCATGCGCAGCGGCCCCTCCCCTAGTCCCTCTCACTGTCCTGCCTGATTAGTGGGGAAATGAAATTTCGAATTACTCTATGTACATGTACATATGGTTTTTTCGACAATAAAGCAACTATGTCTAAAAAACATATGGTCTAATTATATGATAGTATTTTGTATAGATATTTTCAACCTAAACAACTTAATTAGGCTTTTATTTCACTTCAGACAAAAAACAAAACAAAACTTGTTTTGGTATTTGGTATATATTGTATTGGTGTGTAGAGCTTAGATAAATGTGTCAAATAATAAGAAAATGTTAAAAAAAAAAGTCAAGCTCTCTTCATTTTTGTTATCAGTAACTCATTTGACACTGTACCTGATTTTTACTGTCTTAAAATGTGAAAAACAGAACTACTGAACAGTATGCAGCGATCCTGAATTATATTCCACTTTGCCAACACATTCTAATTATTCACTGTAATGAGTTTATTTGTACAACTTCCAGAGTCCAGAGTGGAGTTTTGCCATCACAGTAAAGCTAGCATGCTAACAGCACACTTCCTGATTCTTGGACAATAATTTGCTTTATAATTAGATACAGACAGCAGTGGTATTCAGTGGTGAATATAGAGCAAAATGTAAGATAAGGTTGGTGCACATTGCAGAGAAAGAGTACAGATGTGGAATTATCTCAAAACCTGGCTAGAAGTAAAATTTGTGATGCCTCACTGTTGTGGTCTGTAACTTTTTACAGATACCGATATTAATCACTTAAACGTCCCATGGCATGAAATTTTCACTTTCTGAGGTTTTTGAAAGTTAAAGCCCCAGTGTGTAGGATTTGTGGCGCATAGGTGGATAGTCACTATTGCACTTCCTGTTTTAGCTACGGCAGACCTCGAGGGTCACCCGGGCGGACAGCTCGCGTACCGGCGCAAGAACCGCGCGCCACTACTGTATACATAAAACGCGGTCCCGTTCACTTTTTTTTTTCTTTTCGCATGAAAACACACATTCCCGATCATGTACCATGACACTCTACACATCAAATGAAACCTTACAGTCTCCTCTTTTTGACTATGCAATTCATTTCCCGGCACAACAATCACTCCCCGAGCACATGGGGCTTTTATACGGAAAAGCACAAAACGGAAAAGCACAAAGCTTACCTTTGATCTGCCCAGGTCAAACTCAGCATTTCACCGAATAAGCTTGGTCTCAATCTGTCCGTAAGGATCCATCGAATAAAATCCAGTAAAACAATTTAGTCCAAAACACGTGTTAGATCCATTACGACGTGTGATCCGGCAACATGCTTGTCGTTGTTTACCCAAAACCACGAGCCTTGCTGAAGGCGAAGGCGGAGCCCAAATGTCCTTCTGCGGCTCTCGTATTCAAAATGGCTGCTTATATATGGGGAAGATCCCCCTTTTATGTGACTATATCTAAGTCCAAAAGAATACTTTGATTTCATGATGGAAGTGAAAAGGCTTGAAAAACAATGTATTTTTGAATAGGTATCTTCAATTTAGGTAATTAGCGGGTAAAAATCTTACACACTGTCCCTTTAATGTGAGCTCCCCTACCCTGTTTAGGCCCCCTCCCCCATGGCTAAAAGTTGCGAAATGTGTAAACTGAGCATTTGTGATCCTTTTCTGCGTTTGAAAAAAAGGCAGCCCAAACGGGAAATTCTGAACAAGGGAAGTTTCTGACGTCACACTCAAGGAAAAATGCAAATGCAGTTCCACCGCCCATCTGTGTTTCTACCCAAACTCTCTGGAACTCACGCCCAGAGAGTTTGGTCCGCAAATGAGCTACGCAATGCACCGTTAAAAAGGAAAGAGCGGAGAGTTTCGCCACGCGCCCACCCGCTGCACTGGCCTATCTCTGTCCTCATTTGCATTCAAGCAACAACACCCATAATAAAGTGTTCCAGAGACATATTTTTGACTCTGACTGTGTTCATGGGTCTTTCTCATACTGAGTCTTGATTTTGAAGGATTCATTTACAGTATTAGGCAACCATTAAGGCGCCATATAAAAGCATCAAGAAGTACCATGTCATGGGACCTTTAAAATCTACAGTACAGACCATACTTATGTTATATTGAAGTTTACAAATAAACTTATTGCTTTTATAAAAATATTAACAGCTGGAGACAGAGAGCCATAAATAAATATTAAAGTGGTGAATTACAGCGTAAAATGTCGACAATGAGCTCCACATCGGTGCTGAGCTTCTTGACATGGTCCAGGTTTGCCACAGTCACGATTGGCACATACTGGTCACTGTCCATTTGTGAGATCAGGTACATGTCACTGGCCAGATTCTCCCTGAAAATACAAAAAACACAGAGCACAGAAGAGTTTAGAAAAGATTTGAAAAATATATTTGGACAAAAATTACAGAGATGCTTCACTCAGACTACACCAGGTCCAGCTGTGACTCCAGTGTCAGTGCTCTGCCGTCTTTGAAGGTGTAAGTGTGAGACTATGTTTTCACGTAGTCCAATGAGGTTCATTTGGTCCTCCAATAATTTATGTTATTAGGTTCTTTTTTCAGACCAAGAGAATGTTGTCATACCTGACACTATTGTAAAGTGCTTTGGGTGCCTTGAAGGTAGAAAAGCGCTATATATAAAGATGTGACCATTTACCATTCCTCAGAGTGTTCACGTGATAACTATTCACTTATTAACATTGTAGTGGAGATATAATCTAAATAAATTCCCAAGGGAAAGAATCCAGAGCGCCACAGGACCTCCACGGTGTGCGCTCTGAATCCAGTGTGGGACTTGACAGATACAGGGCAAAACCTTTGGCTAGAAGTAAAATGTTTATTAATTTTTTTCAATAGTTGCGAAAATGAATAAAAGCATGAATGATTGGAATATTGTCATGGATTCACAGTGTAACCTCACCGGGAGAGACAGAACTCCAGTGTCTTCTTCAGGTGCTCCCTCAGTCCATCTTGAGGAGACTCGGGCTGTGTGTCACTGCCTGTGCACAGAAACAAGAGCTCTCAATGACAAATATATTATAATACAGCTACATACTTCTGGTATTTAACACAGGACCGGACATTATAACCCTTTATCTGGCCTGAAGCCAAGTTCCCCATTAGGAATAGGAATTTACAGACAGAATAGTGAAAACAAACACAAGGATCATGTAGAGTGGGTTAAAACAAACATTTTAAAACTAAAATGACAAGACTCACTGCAGCAGTTAGAGAGAATTGATGCAGCTGGAAGTGCACCCTATGTTCACTTCATATTTGCAACACAACGGCTAGCAGGTTAGCTATGTCCAGTTATAAATACAGTTTGAATTAATACAAATGGGTGGCAGCAAAAATTGTATTTTCAAGTATTGACTAAACTCAAGACCTCACTGCATTACAACTCAATTTAACCATTTTAATTTTAGCTGCGGCCGATCTGTATTAATTAATATTGGCCAATAGAATGCTGTGATGTCACGTATGGCGTATGGTGTGATACCTGTGTGCACAGTCTGCCCGGGGTCACTGAACTCTGTGTAGGCTTCAGAGGAGGACGAGTGCACTGGAGCAGGGTCCTCGAGCATCACTGGTGCTGGAGGAGGCTCATCTGGCTCTGTCACCAGGGGCTCCTTATAGGGCTTCTCCTCAATGGCTTCATACCCTGGAACAGTCACATAATTCAAAGCTCAGGAGGAAAACTGGAGAAATACATGAATCAAACTACATTTTAAGTATGGTTATTTTAAAATTATATATATATTAAAAAAAAATCAGTTGTTTCATTTTTTCCAACATCAGATTAGATTTTTGATTTATATTTTATAATATGGTTGCATTCATTAGCAGCAGCAGCTAAGCAGAAGGGGAAACTTCAGATTGACAGTTAGATTGGCCATAAAGGAGAGGTTTGGGCTGCTGTAGATCTGTAAAAGTCCAATCAAGTGTGACGCACTGGTAAACAACTACAAGGTCCAGCCTTGCTGAGTCAACAAGTTTGGTTACACACTATGAGTGACAGTACAGACGAAGAGCCAATGAGGAGACGAACAGGGAGACATATAGTTTGCGAGGCCTTTCACAATAAGTTTCACGTGAGACAGCTGCGTAACGCGAAGTTACTGTCCGTGCGTAAATGGTGCGTCATGCGTCCTGCGGCTTTCTTGTTTGTTAGGAGAGTTTCCTTGATTGAAAATATGGCTAAAAGCACTGGAAAGAGAAAATATTCAAGTTTGGAGGCTGCAGAAATATGCACAAAGTCGCAACAGTGAAATTTCAAATCTGGAGGAATCGGAAGTATGAAGGGGATGGATGTCCTTCTGGCTGTGTATCATTTTATTATGCATTTGATGTAGCATTTGAATAAAAAGAAAACAATAAATGTTAGATTTTTTTTTCTGTAAAATAGACCTACTATTATTTATTGGGTGTTTAGATAAAATAAAGAAAATAAATAAGAATAGATTTTAGTTTTTAGATTTTTGTCTTAAGATAGTTTTTGTTTTGTCTTTATATTGTATTTTGTACACTGTCTTTTTGCACTACTTGGCCAGAGAGAAACAAAATTTCGATTCACTGTATGTTGAGCACATGGAAGAATTGACAATAAAGCTGACTTTGATCTTTGATCTATGTACTGCATTTCTTCTGCAGATAAGAAGCCCTACCACGACCGGAGCAACAAAGAACGGATGGGCAACAGTGGTGACCGCCCACATGGCAGGCAGAAGTGTAGAAGATGTCAGTCAAAGACAGCTGTAAAATGTTCTACCTGTGACACTCACTCCACTCTGCGTTATTCAAACAAGGGACTGCTACAATCAGTGGCACACTGACAACCAGCCACCAGACTCTTAGTGTGTAAATACGTGTAACTTTTAGTGTCCATGGTTTTTTGAAAATTTATACAGACGCATACAATATGTATTTTTTCAATACATATTTTCATTTTCAACACTTGTTTGGTCTATTTTTGATTGAAAAAACAAAACAAAACACTTTTATAGAATGTAATTCTCAGGGACATAATATGTATATGTATAAATAATATATGTAATATGTAATAATATGTGTAATATGTATAAACCTTGTGTGCAGAAATGGATTCCTCTAGTTATAAGCTTTCAGTAGAGCCCTCAATGATGTCTGTAGGTTGAATGAGTTAAAAGTTATTAAACGTTTTCAAAATGTTTCCAATCTGGATAGGTTTGGATAGGTCTGGATAAGAGTCAAAACATGTTTTGAAAATAAAAGAAGACATTTCAAAATTCATTTTGCATGATTTTCAATCTGTATAAAATGTTATCTCAGATTTTTATTTTTTTATTTTTTTTTTTAATATCGGTATCGGCCGTTAACAGCAACATTAATATCGGTATCAGCTAAAATTTTCACATCGGTGCATCCCTAAATATGATGAGGTGGTGGGGAAAAGATAATCTGCCATTATGGCCATACATCAGATTGTAAGAGGGATGAAATCACGGTTTTAATTTTTTAGTCGTCATATCCTTCACCCAGCCATAATTTATTATTTTTAAAAAGGGTTGACTAGGAATAATTTTGTGTTTAACTTGCCTGTTCTAGACAGTGTAAGCTTTATAATGAGGTGTGTGTAGCAGCCCTCAGTCGTCCAGGTAGAATCCACAGCAAAAGAAAAAAAGAAATTCAATTTGTCAACTGGACAAAAGTTTATTTGGTTGAATACATTTTGCAGCTCATCCAAGCTGCTTCTTGATTTCTGGTCAGAGTGCTGGTGAATGCTGCCTATATCTGCCTGAAGGGAGGAGCCAACTACAATAAAATTACTCAGAAAGTACCTCACCTATTTGTTTACCGTTTCTGTTAGTTAGGTGGGCCTATTAAAAATGCAGTGGGAGGGGCTTCCGGTTGGAACACCGAGACGCTGGCCGCACGGTAAGAGGGCTCCCGACCGAACCTGAGAAATTTTAACGAAAGGCCCAATCAAAAGAGAAATAATGCATAACTGAAGTGTTAAAAGGGGGCCAGCTATCACCGTGAATCATCTCACCCTAAAAAAAAAAGAGAAGAAGAGGACGCAGTTTCTGGGACTCGTGGTCAAGGCTAACTACAGGCTAACTAGCATCAAGTGGGCGGAATGGTGGACGCCGAGATTTTATGTGAGCTGAAGCAGTTTCGACAAGAGAGCAGGGAACAACTCGAAGGGCTAAAACGAGACATCTCTTTAATCAGTAATAAATTGGAGATGGCTGAAAGACGTATTGAAAAAGTTGAGGAGCGGGTTCAGACATTCGATGATGTAGCCACTGGCTTGCTAAAGTTACACTCAAAACTCGAGGAGCAACTACTTGACATCCAAGCCCGAGGAAGACGTGAAAACGTGAGAATATACGGGGTCAGCGAGACCGCAGAGAAAGAAGAGACAGAAATGGCCAAATTTGTTGAAAAGTTACTTCGTGAGGGTCTGCAATTGCCAAATGACCTGGAATTGCGTATCGAAAGAGCGCACCGATCCCTGGGACCACCTCCACCACCAAGCGCTCCCCCTCGCTCCATTGTGGTCAAGTTCTTAAGCTTTCGGACCAAGGAGATGGTGCTTCACAAATGCTGGAAAATGAAGGGCTTCAAGTGGAAAGACAAACAAGTTACCTTGGATCAGGATTTTCCACCTGCCATTATTTGGAAGAGGAGAGAATACGCAGAGATCCGTAAAGTGCTGAAAGAAAAAGATGTCCGGTTTCAAACGCTCTTCCCCGCCCGGCTGCGCGTAAGACACAGCGATGGAAACAAGACCTACGATACGGCAGCAGAGGCGGCCGAGGACCTCGTGAAGCGGGGATATGCAGTCAAGCTCATACCGACACCGGCATCACTGACGGAGCGGATCAAACAGCTGACCTGGACCCGCGTGGACCGAAGCCCGAGAAAGAATGCACCTGATCCAGAGAGAGATGTAAACTACAGGGAGAAGCTGCGTGCATTCCGGAGAACGTCCCCTGGCCCAAATGCGGAATAAAAGTTCAAGACCGGGAGGACTAGAGTTTGTTTCTTTTTGATTAGGGGAAAAAAAAAAAAAAAAAAAAACTAGACCGAGATGACCGGGTGAGTAAACACATTGAAATATTGAAGGTTCGACAACGAGAGTTTTCATATTACTGCATAGCCGCAAGGATCCCCTACACTGCTGACAGGAGTGGGGCTTTTGCCTTGAAGCGCCCGTTAGGACATAAGAGGGTCTGTTACGTTGACCCCAGCATAGGAAGTCATGTTCGTTTATGTTTAGTTTTTGTTGTTCTGTATACTCTGTTGTTCTTTTCAGAGAGGAGTGCCTTGCCAAAAGATGTTCTCAATTGTTAATACAGTCAGATGTCAGCCCAATCTATAAAATTTATTTCACTTAATATAAATGGCATACTCAACCCAGTTAAGAGATCAAAAATGCTGTCACAATTGAAAAGGGACAAAGTCCAGGTGGCATTTATTCAGGAAACTCACCTGAGTGATAGAGAACATGAAAAATTGAATAAAATGGGATATTCTAAAGTATATTTCTCCTCTCACAGTTCTGGGAGGCGGAGAGGGGTGGCAATCTTGTTGTCCAGAGGGTTAAATTTTGAATTCATTTCTGAATATAAGGATAAGGAAGGAAGATACATCCTGATCATAGGTAAATTGGATGGTACTCTGGTGAGCTTGTTAAATGTGTACATGCCACCTGGAAGTGGCTGGTCATTTTATAAACATGTACTTGAAACTTTGACGACTAAATGCCAAGGTGAATACCTTGGCATTTAGTCGTATAAATGTGCGGAGGTGATTTCAATATTAGATTACACCCTAAAATAGACAGTTCCAACGGAAGATCAGATGCTAAAAATATCAGTAGAAAAGTGAATAACTTTATGAAGGAGCTAGGAATAATTGACATATGGAGGGAACATAACTATACAATGCGAGACTACACACACTATTCCTCAGCCCACAAAGTCTACTCTCGAATTGACTTCTTCTTAATGTTCAAAAGTGATATGCATAGAGCGACGAGGTGCGAGATCGGTACTTGCGCTATATCAGATCATGATCCCGTATATTTAATACTTAATATTAGTGACAGGATAAAATCCACTCTCTGGAAATTAAATTCAAACATCTTAAATGATCACAAGATTAAAAACACCCTAAAAAAGAAATTCAGTTATACTTGGACAATAATGACAATGAAGAGGTCTCTCCTGCAATATTATGGGATGCATTAAAAGCAGTAATCCGGGGCAAAATAATAGCAATCTCGGCTACACTAAAGAAGCATAAAATACGAAAATTGCAAGCACTAGAAGTTAAACTTAAGGAACTACTGAAAGAACACTCTATTTCATTCCAAAATTCAGTTAAAATGAAAATAAAGGAAGTAAAAGGGGAAATAGATTCTATAAGCACACAAGAGATTCAAAAGAAGCTCCTTTTTACAAAACAAAGATACTACGATGCAGGGGGAAAGCATCCAAGCTTCTCTCTTATAGACTGAGAAAACAAGAGGCAGAGAGGACAATTCACAAAATTAGACATCCAGTAACAAATAGAATAGAGACCTGCCCCAAAGAAATACAAAAATGCTTTGAAGAATATTATAGACAATTGTACTCTCAGCCTCAATTAGGAAAGAGTGAAGAAATTGACCAATTTCTGTTGTCTCTAGACTTACCTAAAGTCTCTGAGGACCAAAACGAGAGATTGATATCAAAAATAACTAAGGAAGAAGTTTTAGCAGCAATTAAAACATTAAAAAACGGCAAAACTCCAGGGGCAGATGGGTACAATTCAGAGTGGTATAAAACAATGCAAGAAAACCTAGTCCCAACATTAGTAAAGACTTTCAATTGGATATTAGAAAAGAAAAGTATACCCCCGTCTTGGAAAGAAGCCATAATTTCTATCATTCCTAAGGAAAACAAAGACAAACTGGATTGTGGTAACTATCGTCCCATAAGTGTGCTTAACATTGATTACAAAATTTTCACTTCTATATTATGCAAAAGGTTGGAGACAATTCTTCCAGAACTAATTAATAAAGATCAGACTGGTTTCATTAGACATAGGCAGACACAAGACAACATTAGAAAAGCACTACTAATTATGAAACATGTTAATAAATCCAACTTGAAAACGCTTATGATAAGTTTAGACGCTGAGAAAGCATTTGATTCGGTACGATGGGAATTTTTGTATAAAGTAATGGCTAAATTTGGCTTTGATCCTAATATTATTGACACGGTTGCGGCTCTGTATAACAGGCCAGCTGCAAGAATAAAAATTAATGGAGACTTGACTAAATCTTTCGTTTTGGAACGGGGGACTCGACAAGGGTGTGGAGCATCTGCACTTCTATTCGCTTTATTTATTGAACCCCTAAGCCAATTTATAAGACAAAGTACAGAAATTAAAGGAGTTACTCTTAAATCAGGCGAACAAAAATTAGCTCTATTTGCAGATGACATATTGTTGTTTTTGACTGAACCCTCACAATCTCTACCAAAACTAATGCAGGTACTGGATAATTACGGTTCTCTTTCGGGGTATAAAGTCAATATAAACAAAACTCAGGTGTTGAAATTTAATTACAATCCACCAACCAGGATAAAGAATGCATACAAATGGAAATGGGACTCAAATAACATTAAATACTTGGGGGTCGTTTTGACGGGAGACTTATCTAAACTCTTTCATGTAAATTATGATTCACTAATCAAAAACATTAAAACAGATTTACAAAGGTGGAGTTCGATCCCCTTCCTGAATCTACATTCCCGAGTGGAATCAATCAGGATGAACATTCTCCCACGTTTTCTGTATTTATTTCACTGTTTACCAACTTGGATACCACAGAGACATTTTGATGAATGGGACAGAATGTTAGGTAAATATATTTGGCGAAACAAAAGGGCTAGAATTAAATATAAAACACTGCAGCTGAGGAAGGAGAGGGGTGGGCTTGGGCTTCCAAGCCTACAAGAATATTTTTATGCAGCCCAACTCAGACCTTTGGTATGTATATGTTCACCAGCCTATTCTGCACGCTGGAAGGAAATAGAAAACAGTGAAATGGAAAATATTCCAATTATAACACTATTGGTTGACAAAAAACTACAAAACAACTTTAACATAACAGAAGATTTTATGTATGAATCCCTCTCGAAAAGTTGGGATGGGGTGCTTAGAATTTGCAAATTAGAGAAAGTATCAAGAATATTGAGATGGATAGCCTATGACTCAGATTTCCTTCCAAATACTCATGATGGTGGGTTTAAAACATGGATACCAAAGGGTCTGACATCATATTACTCTCTGATCCACAAGGGGGTCTTCTTGAGCTTTGAACAATTAAAGGGAAAAAATGTATTGGATCAGAAAGACTTTTACAGATATCTACAGATTAGACATCATTTTGACCAGAACATGAGAGGTGCATGGGAAAACAGTGACTTGGGATTCTTACTGACTTTCTTAACATTAACAAAATCAATGTCTCACAGTAATGTAATATCTAAACTGTACGGAGCAATTCAACAAGGCAAAGAGGGTGGCACGGAATACATTAAGAAAAGGTGGGAGTTAGAAGGTAATTTGATTATTTCAAATGAAAGTTGGGAAAGAATCTGTCAATTACAGTGGAAGACAACATTGTCTAATACATGGCGAGAGTTTGGATGGAAGAACACTGTAAGGTTCTTTATCACACCCATTCAAAAAAGACACCAAGGAAGTGGGGATTCATGTTGGAGACTCTGTGGCTCATCTGGGGCTAACCACTACCATATCTTTTGGGATTGCGCCGTTCTGAGATCATATTGGTCGCTGATTTGGAGCCATATAAATCATGTTTTTGGGTCTAAACTGAAATTTACTTTTGTGAGTTTATATCTGGGAGATGTTGATGTCAAGAACTGGAGACATGATGATAAGAAGTTATTGGCAATTCTACTTGCAGCAAGTAAAAAAGCCGTTACAAGAAAATGGCTGAAGGCGGATCCTCCAACAATAGAAGAGTGGATAGAGATAATATACGAAATCTATGTGATGGAAAAGTTGTCTTTCACTCTACGAAACCAAAGACTCCTTTTACAAAATATGGACAAAATGGACTGAGTATGTGAAACCAGTTAGATCGGACTTTATTTAGAATCTAACACTGTGGATACATCTGGATTATGATTGTGATTGGAAGGTGTGGCGGCACTCCTCATTTGAGTTTTTCTTTTTGTGTATATGAAAAAAAATTATGAATATTAAAAAAAAAAAAAAAAAAAAAAAAAAAAAAAAAAAAAAAATGCAGTGGGAGTGGTTTTCTCTGGCCAAGATCTGTGCTCAAAAGAGTGGCCCATGTTTTTAGGTGGAGATGTACGGCAGATTGAGGTCCATCCTGGTTCTCCCATCCGTGTTGGTACATCCTCTCTGGAAGTGACTGTTTTGTTTCCCCAATGTAGCGCTCACTGTAGTCTTCACTACACTGAATGGAGTAGACCATATTGCTTTGTTTGTGGCTCAGTGTTTTGTCCTTTGGGTGGACCAGTTTTTGTCTTAAAGTGTTTGTGGGTTTGAAATAGACTGGGATTTCATGTTGTCTGAAAATCCTCTGTAGTTTTTCAGAAACGCCGGCCAGGTAAGGAATAGTTACACCCTTTCTCCTGGGTTCTGATTCTGTTGTCTTGTTTCTTGTCCTTGTCTCTCATAGTTTTATTGAAAGCCCACTTAGGATATCCACAAACAGAGAGGGCTTATAAAGATCTTTATAATGAGGTGTAACATTGGCACATGAAATATCGGCCATACTAACTAGACTTGGCTGTTAGCAGATAACCCATTTAAAGGTACTTTATTTGGGTTGAATTTATCCAAATCGAGCACTTCCTGTATTACCACATGACATCACAAGGTGGAACTAATGAAACAAAACACAACTCTAGGTAGACATGCGCAATTTATCGATTAAATCGTTTAATTCAAATTTACAGTTCAGGATGATGTGTTTTTATGAAAATCAATTTTTAAATTATTTTTTACATGCGAGGCGAACTAATGCGCCGCCACGATCTACACGGGTAAGTTAGCGGGCCGCACCCAAACATTGTACAAGCTAGCATGGCAGCGACTGAGGGAAAGCCGGAGCTTGTACCAAACAAAGGTGTTGCTACATCTGTTATATGGAATTGGTTCGGTTTTCTTGCGTCGGACTTAGAACTAGGGCTGCAACAATTAGTCGACAACGTCAACAATAAAATTTTGTCGACATGAAATTTCATTGTCGACTAGTCGTATTATTTAAGTATCATTTGAATTTGGAACTTAATACTCGTCTGTGTCAAGAATCCGCATAAATCAATACGTGTACCGAAACTGCAAATCGCCGCCGGTAGTGGTGAAGGCAGTATAGTCCTCATTCAGTCAATCAGTGAAGACCGCCGAGCTGAATCAAAGTCAGTCTATACATCCTCAAAAAAATCTCTGGCTGAATGTGCTAACAACAATGGCGGAGCCTGCGGCTCAGTCAGCCCGAAGAGAATGGGAAAAGTTTGAGGCCGCGACAATCAAAGGTGTGGAAGTATTTTAAGGATAATAAAAACAATAAAGTAAGATGCAACATCTGTAAAGTGGAGTTGGCGTACCATGGCAGTACAACGGTGATGCACGAGCATCTGAAACGAAAGCACCCAGGACTGGCGTCCAAAGCTCCAGATGGGTAAGTTGTAGGCAGCTAGCTTGTGTTTACTTTTTGGAAAACTTTTAGCCTTGAATGCCATCGTATTTTTAGACGTTTTCGTGAAAGACAGGAACAATGGGCGAGGTTACATGTAGGTTTTGCATGCGAGTCATGTTAGTTGACATGAAATGTGGCCGAATCTGGCGCAAACAACTCCTCCATTATTGCGTAACATTACAAATGTTACTACAAATTACAAGTACATTGTATTAACGTCGAGGGGGAAATAATCGTGACTAATCGTTACTGGATCTATAGCTTAGTCGACTACTAAAATAATCATTAGTTGCAGCCCTACTTAGAACAAAAGTGAGCTCGCTGTAAGGTCTGTTCAAAAGCTGTTGCAACCAAAGGAAACAGCGCAACAAATTTATTCTAGCACCTAAAGCAGAGACACGCAGCGGAGTGGGAGAAGTGCAGGTCTGAACGGAATGAAAATAGCCACAGCGCGAGCACACCGTCCAAAGTCAAACAAACAACAGTCCCTGAAACATTTTCGAACTGTGTGCCATATGATAAGTATGGGCCACGATGGAAGGCAATCACACACGCTACTGCGATGTATATTGTAAAAGACATGGTGCTCATACATACTATGGAAAAGCCCGGATTCATTAACATGGTGAAAGATTTGGACCCGAAGTATGTGCTACAAAGCCGCAAATATTTTTCTGAAGTTGCCTTGCCACAACTGTATACAGACTGCACAATGTTATAGGTAAGGGTCTTCAAGTTATATATTTTAAAAAAAAAAAACAATAACAGCTTAATTGAAGCAAGGTGTAATGTATTTGTTTTATAAAAGAACGTTACATTATTTTGAGCCATTTCTCATCTGTTATTTGTTTTTCAGTAGGGCAGAGAAAAATCTATTAAAATCGGAAATCAGATTTTTTGTAAAAAAAATCAGAGATTTTATTTTTAGGCCATATCGCCCAGCTCTAACTCTAGGTATGCTTTTAGATCAGAAAACAGCATAATATGGACAAGCTCCGGGGCTCCGGGAGTCCCCGCTGGATGTGTGAGGAGCGGAGACATGAGTGGATCCGTAGGATCCGTAGGAAGTCCAGACTGGGACTAAGACATGAGGACCAGACTGGGACCAGACTGGGACCAGACTGGAACTAGACAAGGACCAGACCAGGACTAGACCGGGACTAAGATATGAGGACCAGACCGGGACCAGACTGGAACTAGACCAGGACCAGACTGGGAGTAGATCGGGACTAAGACATGAGGACCAGACCGGGACCAGACCGGGACCAGACCGGGACCAGACCGGGATTAGACCGGGACCAGACCGGGATTAGACCGGGACCAGACCGGGATTAGACCAAGACTAACCCATGAGAACCAGACCGGGACCAGAACGGGACTAGATTGGAACTAGACCAGGACTAGACCAGGTCTAAACCTGGACTAAACCAGGACTAGACTAGGTCTAAACCTGGACTAAACCAGGACTAAACCAGGACTAGACCAGGTCTAAACCAGGATTAAACCACCGCATGCGGCTCTTTGCCTTGTTTTGTGCGGCTCTTGTGCGTGTTTGCTTCGTGGCTCGGACTGCGTCGCTTCACTATTAATATATTTTGTTGAAAATCTACGAAAATTTGAGTGTTTAAACAAGAGAGAAATGTGAAAAAATGTTATAATACAATATAATGTGTGTGGTGAGGCGTTTACAGCCTTAAAACATGTATAATAATTGTAAAATATAAAGTTGTCCTACTTCGCGGATTTCACTTATTGCGGGTTATTTCTGGAACCTAACCCCCGTGATAAACGAGGGACCACTATATCTGTTTTTGTTTTTTTAGTATCTGTTTTTGATATTTCAATTATTGTTACACACGTGGACAAAATTGTTGGTACCCCTCAGTTAAAGAAGGAAAAACCCACAATTCTCACTGAAATCACTTGAAACTTACAAAAGTAACAATAAATAAAAATGTATTGAAAATTAAATAATCAAAATCAGCCATTACTTTTGAATTGTTGATTAACATAATTATTTAAAAAACAAACTAATGAAATAGGGCTGGACAAAAATGATGGTACCCATAACTTAATATTTTGTTGCACAACCTTTTGAGGCAATCACTGCAATTAAACGATTTCTGTATTTGTCAATGAGCGTTCTGCAGCTGTCAACAGGTATTTCGGCCCACTCCTCATGAGCAAACTGCTCCAGTTGTCTCAGGTTTGATGGGTGTCTTCTCCAAATGGCATGTTTCAGCTCCTTCCACAGATGTTCAATGGGATTCAGATCTGGGCTCATGGAAGGCCACTTTAGAATAGTCCAACGCTTTTCTCTCAGCCATTTTTGGGTGTTTTTGGCTGTGTGTTTTGGATCGTTGTCCTGTTGGAAGACCCATGACCTGCGACTGAGACCAAGCTTTCTGACACTAGGCAGCACATTTCTCTCCAGAATGCCTTGATAGTCTTCAGATTTCATTTTACCTTGCACACATTCAAGACACCCTGTGCCAGATGCAGCAAAGCAGCCCCAAAACATTACTGAGCCTCCTCCATGTTTCACCGTAGGGACAGTGTTCTTTTCTTCGTATGCTTGGTTTTTGAGTCTATGAACATAGAGTTGATGTGCCTTACCAAAAAGCTCCAGTTTGGTCTCATCTGTCCAAAGGACATTCTCCCAGAAGCTTTGTGGCTTGTCAACATGCATTTTTGCAAATTCCAGTCTCGCTTTTTTATGATTTTTTTTCAGCAGTGGTGTCCTCCTTGGTCGTCTCCCATGAAGTCCACTTTGGCTCAAACAACGACGAATGGTGCGATCTGACACTGATGTACCTTGGCCTTGGAGTTCACCTTTAATTTCTTTGGAGGTTGTTCTGGGCTCTTTGGATACAATTCGAACGATCCGTCTCTTCAATTTGTCATCGATTTTCCTCTTGCGGCCACGTCCAGGGAGGTTGGCTACTGTCCCGTGGGTCTTAAACTTCTGAATAATATGAGCCACTGTTGTCACAGGAACTTCAAGCTGTTTAGAGATGGTCTTATAGCCTTTACCTTTAAGATGTTTGTCTATAATTTTTTTTCGGATGTCCTGGGACAATTCTCTCCTTCGCTTTCTGTTGTCCATGTTCAGTGTGGTACATACCTTTTCACCAAACAGCAGAGTGACTACTTGTCTCCCTTTAAATAGGCAGACTGACTGATTATGAGTTTGGAAACACCTGTGATGTCAATTAAAGGACACACCTGAGTTAATCATGTCACTCTGGTCAAATAGTTTTCAATCTTTATAGAGGTACCATCATTTTTGTCCAGGCCTGTTTCATTAGTTTGTTTTTTTTAAATAATTATGTTAATCAACAATTCAAAAGTGATGGCTGATTTTGATTGTTTAATTTTCAATACATTTTTATTTATTATTACTTCTGCAAGTTTAAAGTGATTTCAGGGACCATTGTGGGTTTTTCTTCCATTAACTGAGGGGTACCAACAATTTTGTCCACGTGTGTACATCTCTAGTGTCTCGTCTTGTGGAAATTGTATCTCATCTCACCCCTTCTAAGTCTGGAACCACTCACCCTCTGGTCCGGTGTTGGCTGGGCTCTCGCAGCCGTCCTTCCATGGCTGTGTGCTGTCTGCGCTGCCACTGGGCTCCAGGTTAAACATGTGGTTGGCCCATGCTTTGGCATTGGGGTTGAGGTCTGAAACCTTGGCGGATTCCTGCAGACACACAAGAGTGAGATTAATACTTAGGAAAGAATGAGGGGGAGGACAAAAGCACACTTATACATTCAGTTACACACAACATATGTCCTTGAGCACACAAAGGGATACTGTTGCAGAGTGTTGCAGACATTTCAATAGGACTCATGCCAGAGACACCATGTTCCTGTGGGAAATTTTTGGTAAAGAAAAGTGATACGTGCAGGATATAAGTTATAACATGTTTTAACAATGCAATCTAATAAATAATAATACATTTTATTTATAAAGCGCTTTTCAAGACACTCAAAGACGCTGTGCAAGAGGTAAAATCAGTAATAAAAAATCGAATGAAAAAAAAGTCATAAGAGTTGGAAGGTGATATTTCAGTACTTTTGCATAATATATTGCCCTATATTAAATATCTGTGCAATATTTGAAACACAACTAGGGTTGGGCGGCAATACGGTAATACGGTATACTGCGGCATCTAAAAATAGCAACAGTATCAGATTCATTACCATCATTAAAAAAAAAAAAAAAATCTTGCCCTAATATAATATTATATTGGCGGCACGGTAGCAGAGTGGTTAGCGCTCTTGCTTCACAGCAAGAAGGTTCCGGGTTCGATCCCCGGGTCGCCCAGACCTTTCCGTGTGTGTTCTGTGTGGCGTTTGCATGCATGGTCTGGGTTCGATCCCCGGGTCGCCCGAGCCTTTCTGTGTGGAGTTTGCATGTTTCTCCCCGTGTCTGGGTGGGTTTCCTCCGGGCACTCCGGTTTCCCCCACCAACCCAAAACATGCACCATAGGTACTCCAGCTTAGGTCCTGACCAAGCCGAAGCAAGAAGATCATGGAGATGGTCCCCGGGCGCCCTAATGTGTGTGCTGCCCACTGCTCCTAATATATGTATATATATATAGGATGGGTTAAAATGCAGAGAAGAATTTCTCCAGTGTGAGATCAATAAAGTTCACTTCTTCTTCTTCTTCTATTAACTATAATTAATTTAATGCGTAAATAAAGAGTGTTTGTCCAGCACTTATGTATGTGTGGTTGTATTTGTTAATTTAATACTATTACAGTTTAAAACTAATATTACTATCGGAGAGATGACGTTCGATGAAGTTCCTGGATGTTGCCTCGTCACGTGACATTACCGCTCAGAAGGAGAAGACAACATGACAGACCGCGCTGAGTTGGTCCCAAAGAAAAACACAACATCTGCAATTTGGCAGCATTTCGGATTTCGGCCAAATGACAAGGGAGAGCCGGGAAATGTCAACGAGGCTGTGTGTAAAATGTGCAGGAACACGGTGGCGGTGTTCTGGTGAAACATCCTACCCGTCGAGAGATAACAGCGGCACTGTGGAGGAGCAGAGGCGCGAGTGTAGTGCACTCGTGAATGTATGCATAATTCCCCTTCTTAACTGTGTTGTTACAGCTTTGCCATGCGGGTTTTGCTCAGTTCTTTGTTAAGCACTTGGTTATAAAGTCACTGCTTCTGATAACCATAAAACCTGTTGGTTTGTTAGCTTTAGCCCACAGACAGTTTGTCATTTCGTTCCATCGGTTGGCTGCTGTATTTGCACTTTAAACATTTGTTAATAAAAGTTACTAATTTTGTACATGTTTTGTTATGTTTTCAGTATCATTAGGCCTATGTAATGCTTGCTATTCTGTTTCTGAACGGTATAGGTGCAAGCTGCCATTTGGCGAGGCGACTCCACTGTAGTGCTACGAAGTGTTTTTTTATTTATTCATTTATTCATTTTTTTTAGCCTTAGCAACGGTAATACCGTATACCCCGGGAAAATGTCGACACGGTTTAACGGTATCAAAATTTGGATACCGCCCAATTCTAAACACAACCCAGACAATTTCAGGCCAGCTCTAGCACATTTTTGATGGATTGCAAAAACATCAAGTTAATATTATAGCCGACCACTGTATAAAGTCGACTAAGGGAGTATGAAGTCACCCATAGTGTTCGGCTCCAGTCAAATGAAGCTCATGACACTAGCACTTATTTGGAGTTGAGTTCCATATTTGGAATAAGAACTGATTTATGGACAAAACAGAACAAAATAAAAATTCCTGGATCATGTAGAGCAGGTTTAATTTAAATATTTTAAGACCAAAATGATGAGGCTCACAGCAGCAGTTACAGAGAGATGCGTGACAATTTTTCAATGTAAAGTCAATTAGAGCCAGAAACCATTGAGCCATGATCTCTTCCTATTTAGACTGTGGCAGCTAGTGGGTTAACAATGTCCATTTGTGTACCGTCTATGGGGCCGGTACAAATCAACTATATAAATTTACTAATCAAATATCACTCAAAAATACTCCATCAAGATGTCCTCAACCTCAGCATCACTTTAGTTTAACCTGGGTCAAATTTTGTAAACTTCTCATTCAGTCTTACACAATCTAAACAACTAAACGATTAATCAAAAGAATAATTGCTAGATTAGGAAAATATTTCTAGTTGCAGTTCTAATTAATACGAAAAAATTAAGAGTTGGTATTTTCAATATTTCCCACCAAGGGGTAAATCAGTGCAACACAGAATAGAAAGTATAAACTGGATAATCATTCAATTTTGCAATATATCACTCAGAAAGCAGAAAAGGCCTCACATCTCATTTGGGTTGCCAGCTTCAATGCTGGAATCCAGTTGGTTTAAACCTAAAATGTCGCTCTGATCTAAACGGTCACTAGCTAAACCCCAGCACCTGCTGCAAATCATGAATCAGTAGCCGTGTCTCAATTCGCAGTGTGCACAGTTCCAAGTGTGGTTTTAAGGGTACTCAGACTGGGCTCAGGACTGTGCATACTTGCACACTTCGCGGAACGCATGGGCGAAATGGGACAAGTCTCGCAACTACCAGATGCAGCCGGCGACTCAATTTTCTCCCATAGAAGAAGTAGCGCGCGGTGCATGCTGGGATATATGACTGCGCGAAGTGTGCCTTTTCACGGAGTTGGTCCACGCCCCGATTTCCATGGAAACAACTGCGGTTTTCAGACCGCATGTTAACTGTACATGGGACAAAAACAAAATGGGACAGCAGTTGTCGCGCTGGAAGTGACGTATGCGCCATTAAAACCACACTCCGAACTGTGCACACTGCGAATTGAGACACGGCTAGGCTGGCGCAGTATATGCTATCCATATACGTGTGTGCGTGCGTGCATGCGCGTCCTCTATACACAGGTTTAGGCACTGGTAACTAAGGTTGTCAAGAGTACGTAAAATGTGATACTACTCAATACTAAAATTAATAATTAAACTAGATACTGTGTGAAGAATCCCTCAGTCGTCCAGGTAGAATCCATTGTATCCGAGCTCATCCGAGTTGCTTTGTCAGTTCCTCAGAACAGACGAAGCAACTCGGATGAGCTGCGAAACGTTTTCAACCAAATAAACTTTGTCCAGTTGACAAATTGAATTTCTCCTTTTACCTAAACTAGATACTAATTTTTGCAAGTATCAATACTGCAAAAAATAACAAAATAAAATCATAACAAGACAACATTTGAGCTTTTGTGTTAAAGTTCTATTATTTTGTATATAAAAATTACATTCTATTATTAAAAATTAGCAGTTTTTATCTTCATTGTGGTATCGAGTGAATTCGTTAGAATCAAATAGAGTTTGAAATATTAGCACGGTGACGACACTAGTGGCAACCCAGTCTCAGCTGTGACTATATTCAAACAGTAACAGCTCAGCCTACATATAGCGTTTTTAACACAAAGATACTCACTGGTTGGACGCAGTAGTGAAGCACACACACCTCACATGTAAACAGGCTGTAACCCAATGCCGTCGTCATAGCAACATTCACATCCTCGTTCACCGCCGACCAAAATCTCACTTCAGGTACAACGGTCCAATCCATAATGAAGATATAAACCATAAACCAGGGGTAACGGCTGTAACGGTCTGCTATAACTGTCCAAAAACCACTGTGTCGAACAAGATCAGCTCCATCAGATTGGGGCTGTGGTCTCCGTGTCTGATTCTCTCATGAATGAACAGCTCTGCTCAGATGTGGCACAACATGATAGGGCAGAACCTCCTCTCTGCTCGTCAATGCTTCAGTTCGAGTCATTGGATCATTACGGACCAGGAAATAAAATCTCTCTACTTTTATATGGATTCTGTATGTTAGGCCTGCACAAATGCTTGCTTATATATACTGTATATATTTTTTGTCACCTGCTTGTTTCAATTGATATGTCATTGCTCTGCCTGGAATGTTACACAGTATGACATTAAACAGCTCCGCCTCACACTTATTCAATTACAAATGGTTTTATAGCTCAAAATAAATATTCTGACTGAGCGGGGTTGCCTTTCCCCAGATCTGACCTGTAACTTTGTCTGGTTTGGTCTCCATCAAGATAAAAGTTTAATGCCATACTGTGAAACATTCCAGACAAAGCAATAACATCTCCATGGAGAAAAGCATTTGGCATACCCTCCACCAGAAAAGTTACACAATGCATCTTTAAATATTGATTTCATTAACATAAACAAGCCTATAAAGAGAGGGCATTATGCAAAAACATGTTACCAAAAACATGCCTGAATAGGTTTCGTCATCCATGCATGTTTCAGTGATCTAGAGATCTCTCCCGAGCCATTCCATCCAAAAGAAGACACAAAATGCACTTCAACTTCACAAACCTGCTGCTGATGAAATGTAAAATAAAACACAGTGGTCTAAATATGTGTATATATAATATGCATCATGTGTTAGCAATTGATACCTTCAAAACCGTATTCACATCCATCTACAGGAAATTCAATGCAATTGTGCTGAAAAAAATGAAAAAACTAATAACTGAAAATGATTCTTTACATTCTTTATATCAGTCTCCCAAAAAGGCAACAATAAATGATCAAAATATTACAAACTTCCAAAGACTATATTAGGACAAGACAAACTAGACAAACACCTATCCCAACAATTTCACTGCAATAGTCTTAATTCATGTAGCAGTCAAAGTGGGTACCCTTTAAAACAGGGGTGCCCAACCAGTCGATTGCGGTCTACCAGTCGATCACAGGCAGAGTGTCAGTCGATCGCCAGAAATGTGTGTCTATGGCTAGGTTCACACTGCAGGGCTTAATACTCAGGAGAAGGAGAAGGTTTCTGGCCACGGCGTTCTGTGGGGCAGGGGCAGTGTCCATAGAAATGAACATGTTGGTGCGGAGTCGCAGCCAAAAGTGGTGGGATTGCCATGTGCTTCGCCGCTTCACTGACACAGAGTTCATATACTATTTTCGCATGACGAGAAGAACGTTTGTGTGCATTTGTGAGCGCCTACTTGTACCACTCTCGCTGGAGAAAACACGCCCAGGTCAGATGAATGCGACCTGGCTGTTCAGACTGAAGTCGCATGCCAAAAGATCGGATATGTATTGGTTTTAGGACCACATATCTTAGGCTACGTTCACTGCAGCCTGAAATGACCCAAATCTGATTTTTTTCTCCCCTATGCGACTTTAAAAATAATCTCACTCCAAAAGCCCATTTTGCCATGTCTAATTTTGAGGTTGATGGTGTGCCGAGATCTACCAAGAGGGGGGCTCTTGGTAGATCTCGGCACACCATCAACCTCAAAATTAGATCTCAGTTAAAAAAAAGGTTGAGCACCCCTGCTTTAAAAGGTCCTATATTACACAAATTTGACTCTTGTGAGCTTTAAGCCACATTATACTGCCGTTACCGCCTCAGAAATTGTGTTTTGTTTCATTCACATGTTTGAGTAGTCCTTTATTATTAGTCTGTCTACATCTCCAAAGCTCAATATGCTCCGTTCCACCTTGTGATGTCATGTAGTGGAAGTTAACAGCTACTTTTTCCCTTAACTTTAGTAGAAGACTGGAAATTCCAGGTATGAAATAATCCTTATTACTCTAGTGAAGGTGTAAGGAGTTTAAAAACACACTTTAAGCACTTCCTGTATTACTACATGACATCGCAAGGTGGAAGTGTTTCAGTTTGAGAGAAGAATTCAGCCTAAATATGCAGGATTTGTGTGTTAAACATGTGTGAATGAAATAACACAACTCTGGGTATAACAGATCAAAAAATAGCATAATACGAGCCCTTTAGAGGTAAATTTTTGCATCTAGAATATTTTTAAACAGCACATCAAACAAATATATGCCCAAGTAAACAAAATGACCCATGTCTACCCTACATTACATCTTTTCTAGTTGCTCAACCTCTCAAAATATTATATGGGAGATTTCCTGTATTGGCAAGACTCCTAGCTGTATATTAGGTTAAACCTGATAGCTTTACTACCCAGTCTTATAGCAATGTGAGCCTTTTCCTGTGCACCAGGCTGTAAAGCGTGTGTCTGGTCACATTGACGGTCACTGCCAATAACCCGGATTGGCTGTGTCATAAAACGCCCACTGCTGTCTGCCTCGTAACCATGGCAATGGGGGCCTCTGACATCTGAAATCACTGCGCAGAGGAGCCCCTTCTGGACCAGGCCTGACCTTTGAAGAAATGTTTAAAATGTTGCTCTCGCTCGACCGAAGGTGGAAAGGTTAGCAAGAGACAGGAAGTGATTCATTGAGGAAGGAAAGAAGGAAGGAGGGGATTAGGGATAGAAGGAAAGAGGGAAGAGGGAAGAGGGGATAGAAGGAAGGAAGGATGGAAAGATAGAAAGGATGGATGGAAGGATAGATAGATGGAAGGAAGAACAGAAGGATGGAAAGAAAGATTTCTTTCCAGGGAGGGAGAGAGGGAGGAAGGATAAATGGAAAAAAGGAAGAAAGGATAGAAAGAAGGAAGAAAAGATAGAAGGATAGAAGGAAGAAACAAAACTATAACAAACAAAATTTGGACCGATATGTTTGCAGTTTGACAGGGAGCGAGAAACGAGGGAATGATGAGAGAGACTAGACCTGCGGGATTAATCGATTAATTCGACTTTACAGTTCAGGACAATGTGTTTTTATGAAAATCGATTTTTTAGTTTTTTACACGCGAGCGGAACTAATGCGCGGCCACGTTTTACACAGGTAAGTTAGCGGGGCGTACCCAAACATTGTATGAGCTAGCACGGCTAGCGAGTGAGCTAAAGCCGGAGCTTGTACCAAACAAAGGTGTTTACATCTGTTATATGGAACTGGTTCGGTTTTCTTGCGTTGGACTTAGAACAAACGAATGCTCGCTGTAAGGTCTGTTCAAAAGCTGTTGCAGCACGAAAAAAATGTATCCTAGCGCCGAAAGCTGTTGCAGGCAGCGGAATGGGAGAAGTGCAGGTCCGAACGGAATGAAAATAGCCACCGTCCAGTCCCTAAAACATTTTCGAACTGTTTGCAGTATGATAAGCACGGCCCATGACGGAAGGCAATCACACACGCTGTTGTACGTTTTACCAAAAACATGATGTATATTGTAAAAGACATGGTGCCCATATATACTGTGGAAAAGCCCGGATTCATTAACATGGTGAAAGTTTTGGACGAGAAGTATGTGTTACCAAGAGGCAAATATTTTTCTTGTGTTGCCACAGCTGTACACAGACTGCACAAGCTAACATACATGAACACAGACAGTGGCTTTTCTGCATCACTCGAGGAAAAACTAAAACACAACACTACCCACAAAAGTGTATAATGTGTGTGGTGAGGCGTTTACAGCCTTAAAATATGTATAATAATTGTAAAATATAAAGTTGTCCTACTTCGCGGATTTCACGTATTGCGGGTTATTTCTGGAACCTAACCCCCACGATAAACGAGGGACCACTGTATGAGTATATATATATATATATATATTTTTTTTTTTAATCATTAAAATAAAATAAAAAAAGTTGAATTCCCTCCTATGTCTGATCCCCACATGCCTTTACTGACAGAGGACTGGCTGTGGACTTCTCGATTAATATCATCAAAGTATAGTATTGGGAAATAGAAATAGGCCGATACCTCAGACCAATATTTGTACTTTTTAGCGTACCAGCTTTCGGGCCTTATATCTCCAGCACAGACCAATATTCTGTTTTGCCCGATGTGCCGTCTAAAGATTACAAATAAAGCTTTATTTTAACACTTAAATGCAAAGATACAACTGCATAAAGCGTGGCTAGACAGCTCTCTTATAGATTTGTGGTAAAAAGGGGCTATGGGTTTGTTAGTAATATTAAATAAGAATTTGTGGAGGGAAAAAAAAGCACAGCTTATCGGCCATTCTTTTTCTCATTGTATTCTATATCTAGTATAGGAAATGATTGCATCTTGATTAACATATAATTAATTGCACAGTCCTACAAAATAATGTATGTATTTAATCATTCCTACAAGTCTGAATAAAGAGTAAATCTTGACCAAGCAATTTGTTCTGCTAAGAGCCCTGTAGCCTGGAGCACTATCCACCCAGTGCTTCTGCTTGCTTTGTTTCCTCATCGATATCAATCAGCCTTTCCAATCTCAAACGTGTGAACTTCACATTGGAAAATTAACAAGAGGCTCTAATTTTGGATGGTTAAATGACTTTCACTTCCCTTTGCCTTCAGGGCTTTTTGAAACTGGCTGCAGGAGCTAAACTGAGAAAAGTAAAGTTGAAATTTGGTGTAGATTTTCAGTGGGGAGTAGTGTCACAATACTAAAATTTCTTCTAGTTTGATACTAAAGAATAGACTCGATACTCTATTCAGATTCTGAATGTAACTCACATCAAATAGCCCCACTTCCACTACTCTATTGTGGCAGGATAACTTCCTTCAAGCTTTGCTGCTTCACTGCAGGCATGAAAATCCCTCACCTTTGGGCGAAATTCGCCGATACGTTCGGGATCTGTCCGTTTCTCCGGATAATTAAAGTCCGTGGATATAAGCGATACTCTTATACACGTGGATACGCGAACTATCGGACAACGGTAAACTGTTACAACAGAGCTGACGCGTTCTTATGGCGTGAGCCATATTATCGTATTATTTCTGCATCAAAGGGACAGATTGTCAGACAGATGTCAGCGTGTGTGTACAGGACTAAACCGGGACTAAACCAGGTCTAAACCAAGGCTAAACCAGGCCTAAACCAGGACTAAACAAAGACTAAACCAGCTCTAAACCAGGTCTAAACCGGGTCTAAACCGGGACTAAACCAGGTTTAAACCAGGTCTAATCCAGGACTAAACCAAGACTAAACCAGGCCTAAACCAGGACTAAACAAAGACTAAACCAGCTCTAAACCAGGTCTAAACCGGGTCTAAATCGGGACTAAACCAGGTTTAAACCAGGTCTAATCCAGGACTAAACCAAGACTAAACTAGGTCTAAATCAGGACTAAACCAGGTCTGAACCAGGACTAAGGTGTGTGTGTGTACGTGTGTGATAACATATTATCCTATGTATTATTGAATTCTTCAGATGTTCTCAGAGCACCCCTGATTCACTGCATGGTCGCGGTAGGAAATATCATACCCAACAGTTGGATGTCAATAACTCAAACTGAACTTTGGGAAATATAAATAACTCAATCAGATTAAAGCAAACACACAACAACCTGAACCTTTAGAACTGAACTCAAACTCTGAACTATATTGAACAAAAAAAAAAAAATATATATATATATATATATATATATTGTCTGTGTCGTTGCATTTTTGTTTTGTGTTTAAGCATATATATCTACCTATAATAACATAATATACAATGTATTACCTATTTGTTTATATCTTCCTAATATATACACAATGTTATTAATGATATTTTGAGCTCATATCATTAATACAATACATTTTTAAATGAATTTTTGGTTTGTGGTTTTATTCACACACATTGACTCTTGCTGTTCCTCCTTCTGATCGCCCTCTAGGCTGCAGTCAGTTCCATAGCCCCTAGTGCGTTACATGAAACTACGATAAAAAATACTTGCTTTAGGCAACAAGAAGTAGTAGTAGTAGTAGTAGTAGTAATAGTAGTAGTAGTAGTAAATACTAAAAGCTATTTAGGAAAGGTTCATTTATGTGCTGTGTGACTTCTGTAGCATTTATACCTGCTCAAAAAAAGCATTTTTAATTGGGAGATGAGAGTCCCAGCTAAAGTGGTACCCAGTGTGTGAAGAATCCCTCAGTCGTCCAGGTAGAATCCACGGCAAAAGGAGAAATTCAATTTGTCAACTGGGCTGAAGTATATTTGGTCGAATATGTTGCGCAGCTCATCCAAACTGCTTCTTCACTTCAGGTCAGACGCTGGTGGACACTGCTTTATATGTGCCTGAACGGAGGAGCTAACTACAATGAAATTACTCTGAAACCACACCTATTTGTTTACCATTTCTGCTAGTTAGGTAGATCTATTAAATATGCAGTGGGAGTAGAGTGTAGGGTCTTGTTAGCAGAACCATTCAGGGCTATAATGGGTGTTCTCACACCTCTGGACCTGCCCTGGCTAGCCCTAATGTTTTCTTTGTTTTCATTTAGGTTTGAGGACAGAGTTATAAATGGGAGACAAATGATGTCCGAGACCTCCATTTCTGTTCAAGGAAGAATTCTCTTTCTTGAAAAAAAATAGCCTCTTTAACTCCCCTCTCAAACCAGCTCTGTACCTCACGGTAATCACAGGAGTGACCCATGGGTTTTAGGTGGAGATGTACGGCAGATGAAGGTCCACTCTGGCTCTCCTGTCTGTGTTGGTACATTCTGTTGTGAAGTGGCTGTTTTGTTTCTCCAATGTAGCGCTCACTGCAGTCTTCATTATACTGAATGGAGTAGACTACATTGCTTTGTTTATGGCTTGGTGTTTTGTCCTTTTGTCCTTTACAAGATAATGCCAACAATAACGCACTTGAGATTTTTTTGTCAATATTGTCCACCTCCAATTTGTATTTTCAAACATAGCATTCAAGTCCAAAACTCAGACTTGTGACTCAGTTTCACCTGCGGGACTTGGGACTAGACTGGAGTTTTTGAGGGCAGTAACTTGGACTTAGACTTGTTTACGCTCATCATCTACTTCCCCGAACTTGGATTTTGAGTGATTCACACGTTTGAGAAATCAACAACTCATTTTTACTGCTACCAGCATACGCCCACTGCTCTTCGTCATCTAATTTTATTTTCTTAGTCTGTGATATGTGTAGGATTCGGCAGCGTCATGTAGTCATTTTGGTACGAATAAAAAAATAAAATAAAATCTGTCTTACTAACGTTATCTGTAGCTATCGACAGGAGGTGCAGACAATTTCACCACTATGTTTATGGTGACGTCAGAAAACTGCAATGCCCAATGGGAACTAACGCAGAAACCAGCAGACTTTTTCTTTCATCGTAATTTTAGATAAATACTAGATACTGGGCGATATGGCCTAAAAATAAAATCAGATTTTTAAAAAAAAAATTTAATCCAATTTCCGATTTTAATCGATTTTTCTCTGCCCTACTCAAAAACAAATAACAGATGACAGACAAATGGCTCAAAATAATGCAACGTTCTTTTATAAAACAAATTCATTTCACCTTGCATCAATTAAGCTGTTATTGTTTTAAAAAATATATATCACAGTTATATAAATCTTTCTTTTATAAAGAAGCATTTTATGGAGCTAAATTATTCCCTGATTGTGGGAAAGACGGACTGGAGTGGGTAGTGTTGTGTTTTAGTTTTTCCTCGAGTGATGCAGAAAAGAGGGAGCCACTGTCTGTGTTCATGTATGTTAGCTTGTGCAGTCTGTGTACAGCTGTGGCAACTTCAGAAAAATATTTGCGGCTTGGTAGCACATACTTCGGGTCCAAAACTTTCACCATGTTAATGAATCCGGGCTTTTCCACAGTATATATGGGCACCATGTCTTTTACAATATGTGCTCGCGCTATGGGGACTTGCACTTCTCCTTCTCTGCTGCGTGCCTCTGTTTTAGGCGCTAGGATACATTTGTAGTGCTGCAACAGCTTTTGAACAGACCTTACAGCGAGCACTCGTTTGTTCTAAGTCCGACGCAAGAAAACCGAACCAGTTCCATATAACAGATGTAGCAACACCTTTGTTTGGTACAAGCTCCGGCTTTCCCTCACTCTCATGCTAGCTTGTTTGGGTACGCCCCGCTAACTTACCCATGTAGAACGTGGCGCCGCGCATTAGTTCCGCTCACATTTAAAAAATAATTTAAAAATCAATTTTCATAAAAACACATCGTCCTGAACTGTAAATTCGAATTAATCGATTTAATCGATAAATCGCGCAGGTCTAATGAATACTGCGATTTAAAATGTCCAAATTATAACATAATGATCCACGGCTATCATATATTATAACTATATAGCAGACACAAGCACAATATGTCTTCTTAAAGTTGAAATGACCCAGACCCCGTTTTAGAGGATAATGACTTCAGCTGGAGTAACCTTATTTTAATTACTCTGACTGGAACCTGAACAATGAGGAGTGATTTGGACTCAGACTTGCACTGTGAGACCTGTATTACCAAATGACATCACAAATTGGATGTTTTTTGTTTGAAAATAACTAAAATGCCTAATATGCAGGGTTTGTATGTTTAACATGTAAAACACAACTACGGATATGTTTTTAATGAAGAAACATTATAACACAGATCAGAAAATTGCTTAATATGGGCACTTTAACTATAATCAGTCTGGGCATCATCTACTATCTTCTTATGTTGTTTATACGTGGGCTGACTTGTAAACAACAGTTTGCTAACCTCCCTTTCTAATGTGTGAGATAATATTCAGAGGAAGACGGGCAGAGTCTGATCCCGGTTCTATCACTTTGGGAGATATTTATAGAGACGCTGTGCCAGGACACTGCATCTCCCACTTCGGACTGTCGTCATCCATCAAACGCCACACGCAACGTCATCTGAGGTCATCGCACACACACTGCACTTTGACTGCACTCAGCACACTGATAAAACAATGTTATAAAATGTGGTTAATCGAGTTTGGACTAATAACATTAGCAGGAAAATATTCAGCCATTGTCCAAAGAGAAGGCAGTGAACGGTGAACGCAAGATGCAAAGAGACTGAAATCAGCAGCATCTGATAATAAAATAAAAAATAAAAATTAGGCCTGTGTTAATTTGATTAATTAATTACACTGCAAATTAATGCATTATAAAAATTAACACAATTATGAGTGGCAATTCAATATGCGCGCATTTTAAATTTGGCACGCAGCGAGCAAATCGCTACCAGGGCCTTTGAACGGCAAGTTTATTTATAAAAAGAACGAAGATGGGACTATCAACAAGAACGCGGTCATTTGGAGCTTTTGTAAAAAATAATTTTCCACTCGCCGAAGCTGCTCCAGCCTGACGGATCATTTGAACGATAAACAAGTTCCATCGTTACCGGTGATAGTGCACACTTCACCAAACCACCAAACCATGCTTGCAGAATTTGGGAAACGAATGAGCAAACCGTCCACATGAAAACTGACAAACTCAAACGCAAAGTGGGTTCGCTTGCTCGCTCAATCGCTCACAATCTCTCTCTGTATCTCCATCTCTCCATCTCTCCCTCTGTCTCTCAATCTCTCTCTCACACTCTTAAAAGGGATAGTTCGTTGTTTTTTTTTTTATGTGAATCTGTATGGCATCCCCTTCAGCAGTGTCTTGCATCAACACTGGCACTGACAGGGTCGCCTGAGCCGAGTTCTGCCTCGGTTCTGGAGCTGACGAAAGTAGGTGCGGCAAGTTAGCCAGGACAGTTAATAAAGCTTGTATATCTTCTCAAAACAATATTTGTTCAAAAAGTTGTATATTTGCGTCACAAAACAGTTGCACACGAAAAAGTCGGAAGTCTAAATCGCTTGGTGCCATTTTCTCTCAAGTTGTTTCACTGCGCGCCTGTTATTATTATTAGCCTGTTCACTTGTAAGTGGCAATGTTTACAAGTGAACAGGCTAATAATAATAATAATAATAGGTGCGAAGTGAAACAGCTTGAGAGAAAATAGCACCAAGCGATTTAGACTGCTGACTTACTCCATGTGCAACTGTTTTGTGATGCAAATATATCACTTTTTGGACAAATATTGTTTTGAGAAGAAAAACAAGCTTTATTAACTGTCCTGGCTAACTTGCCGCACCTACTTTCGTCAGCTCCAGAACCGAGGCAGAACTCGGCTCAGGCGACACGGTCAGTGCCAGTGTTAATGCACGACACTGCTGAAGGGGATGCCATACAGATTCACATTAAAAAAACGAACTATCCCTTTAAAATGTGGTTAATTTGATTAATTAATTATAAATCCTGTAATTACTTAGATTTTTTTTTTAAATCACCTGACAGCACTAATAAAAATACTAAACCTGCTGTAGTTGACTAAAGAAATTCTTGGTCGACAAGAGAGATGACCTGTTGACCAATTACTTGACTAAAAAGAGGGGGTGGCAAAAAAATTTGAAATCTATTATGATCTGACCAAGTATCTCAACTGCAGAGGAGTTCATCCAAAACTACAATTTAAAACAGACATTAACTAAGAATTGACTAAGAAACTGTACCTATTTGTAAAAGGTAGATCAACCCAAATCATCAGCTAATTCACCCCATACCTATTTTTGTCTGCCGTTATGTCATAAATCCTTAAAGTGTAAAGAAATGATTCCTCGACAAATACAAGTTTTGGTCAACCAAGACATCATCAGCTAATTAATTGAGTAAATGACTACAGGTCTACAGCCCAAAAACCTGCTGATCTCCATATACATGCAGTCACTCTTCCTGAAATGTTCCCCAATATAGCATTAAATCATTATTACTCTTGGATTTTATAGTAGTTTTATTGCTCAAAGATACCCTGAATATTATTCAATCTTACTGAAAGCGGGCTTGCCTTTCCACAGGTTTGACCTATAATTTAGGCCCCGTCTGCACGACAACGTTTTTTGGTGGAAATGGGGAAGTTTGTGTTCGTTTGGGCCAGTCGTCCACGCGGCGCCGGCGTTTTTGGGGGGTGTAAACTGTGTTTTTAAAAAACGGGTTCCAGAGTGGAGAAGTCGGAGAACGCCGGGGGTCGCGTTGTCGTGTGGGCGGCAAAAAACGCGACTTTTGGGAAAATGATGACGTCGCGATGCCGTAATCATCACGTGATCAGTGAGCAGAAGGTAACCCTGCGCACAGTACGCACGACACACAAGTGTTTGCCAATTCAAAGTTAAACACGTATTTTAAAACTGGAAAAATCCCGTCAATGAAAAGGCAGATAGTGGACAATGAGGAGCCCATACCAATTTGAGGGTGTTGTGTGCTGTAAATAAAGAAATAGAGCAACCATTTCTTGTCTTTTTTATTGAATGAATTTACCTTTTACAAACAGGCACATGCAGTATCACACACAAAAATATATGAAAGCATTTCAGTTTTCTTTACACAAATTCACACAACTATATAGCTGCCCGTTGGTGATGGTCCCCGGTTGTATATTCTCGCAGAAAAGCCAACATAATGTCCGAGTATGTTTAACATTCCCGTATTAAGATCCAAACAAGCATTTTGCCTAAATAAGACGAGCAAGGTTAACGAGAGTTGTACTTGTTAATGTCTATCTAATAAAACGATAGCAAGTAATACTGTGGAGTTTGCATGCATGGTCTGGGTTCGATCCCCGGGTCGCCCGAGCCTTTCTGTGTGGAGTTTGCATGTTCTCCCCGTGTCTGGGTGGGTTTCCTCCGGGCACTCCGGTTTCCCCCACCAACCCAAAACATGCACCATAGGTACCTCCAGCTTAGGTCCTGACCAAGCCGAAGCAAGAAGATCATGGAGATGGTCCCCGGGCGCCCTAATGTGTGTGCTGCCCACTGCTCCTAATATATACAGTGTATATATACAGTGTGTATATATATATATATATATATATATATATATATATATATATATATATATATATATATATATATATATATATATATATATATATATATATATATATATATATATATATATATATATATAGGATGGGTTAAAATGCAGAGAAGAATTTCTCCAGTGTGAGATCAATAAAGTTCACTTCTTCTTCTACTATCGATTTATAGGCAAAACTCTGCTCACGCAGCGCAAATCTTCGTTCTGTGGCGTCTGTCTATGTTAGGGACTAGGGGTGGGTATTGGCAAAGAAGTCACGATTCAATTCAAATCACGATTCATATGCCACAATGCGATACCATCACGATGCATCACGATACTTGAATTATTGCGATGCATTGCAATATATTCGACATACTTCAGTGAAAATGTACCAAAAAAAAAGGATAACTTAAATATCAGTGGCTGTGTATCTGGGTAGTGTCTTCAGTTTATACATAACTCTGAGCAACTCAATTCATAACTGAATTTATTGAATATCAAAAACAAATAAACCAAACCGATAACAAAAAAAGTGCATAGGATTTTTTCTAAAACAAAAAATGATGTTCAAACATTTGCCATTTTGGAGGTAGCTACCATCATAACAAACAATACCCTTTCACAAAGAAAAAAGTGCATAGGATTTATAAAAAAATAAACTAATTATTTATTTATTAATAATTAATTAATTATTAATTAATAAATTATGAATTAATAAAAATCGATTTTTGGCATCAAGAATCGATGCAGTATATTGTGAAAGTTAGTATCGCGATGCATCGTCATGACGATTATTTTGCACACCCCTATTAGGGGCCGTCAACATTTTCACATTACCGGAGTGAGTCACTGCTACATTGGTGGAGCAGGGGGACAAAATAAATTTGCGTTTGTTGACGGTCCCTAAAGTACACGTGTTTGCTTGTTTACGAAAGAGAAAGGACTTTATGCGCATGTGCTCTTTGTAGTCTTGCGTTTCCGGCGGCTCTGGCTCTTTCCGGTTTACAGCGCCACTTATCGGTGTGACATATGTACTACATTGTTTTCACTCAGCGCTCCGCGCTCATCTTGACTCGAATATTTTCTGATCCAACACGTGTGTGGACGAGACTTTTTTTCACCCCGCATTAAAAAAAAACAAACAGGAACGTTGTCGTGCAGACAGGGCCTTACTCTTGTGGGGACACTTGCTTGTCTCCATGGATATGTAAAACACCATACTGTGGAAAATTGTAACACATACAGATGAGCAGGTCTCAACTTAAAGTGCCAGTATGTAATTTTTGGGAGGTGGAATGTCAACTGGATGATTCCAATGAAATAGAAATTTAAGCTACACATTCTCCATGGAGATACTGTAGATACATATCCATGGAAGCAAGCAGGAAGAGGCCCTCCTCTAGGCCAAAAATATGAGTCAGGTCTGTATAGATGCAAGCCCACTCACAATAAGGACGCATGTTTTTCTATGTTTCTGTGTCCAATAAACACATCCATACTGAAAAACAGGCTTTTAATTTATTTATTCTATTTTTTGGTTACACACTATGGCTTTAATGTAATTGCAATGTATGAGTTAAAACGCATTAAAAATGTGCTTGCTTGTTTTCATAAAGTTTTATCACTTCTTACAGCAGCATCCAGGATTTATGAGAACCCTGAGCAGTGGGCAGGTGACAGGGGCAGGTTGAATATTTGCAACATGAAGAATGAGCCTAAACTCAATAGTGCCGTGACTCTGAGATGAAAAGAGGCAAATAAAAACAGGTCAGGGCTCTTCAGTTACAGCAGCCTCAGCCTCTTGTTTCTCCCAGTTAAACACAATCAGTGTGGGAAATCAAGCGGTGTCAAAAGGAGCACAGCTGTTGAGATGCTCGCTCAGGCCACCGTTGCCATAGAAGCTAAGAATAAACACAGTCACAAATGAGGCTATTGATGTACATGCAGTGGATTTTACAATTTAAAATACAAGCATACACTTTTTAAAGTTAAAGGTGCATTGTGTAACTTTTCTGGTGGAGGGTCTGTCAAATGCTTTTCTCAGTGGAAATGTTATTGCTGTTATGTTATTAATGTTATGTGCACTCAAATGTAATTTGAAAGAAATCGTGGATGAAATTGAAATCGCAATATCTGCCAGAAAAATCGCAATTCAATTTTTTCTTAAAATTGTTCAGCCCTAGTCATAGGCCTACTTGCCTGTGAGATGATGTGAGATGAGTTTATTTGTAGTTTAACAAAAAAGTGGATCGGTGCATCCCTAATTTAAACCTTCCTTATAATTATCTGTGAGATTCTGTCTAATGCTCAGCTCACAAGGCTACGTCACCATGCTCCCACACAATTCTCCATAAATATACAAAAGCATGATACAAAACTGTACACAACAACTTGACAAAGCTGATGAGATGTGCAGTCAGTAGTTTCATTAGAGTCAAAAACAAAAAAGAAATTGATAAAACATGTTACTATGTTGTTTTCTGCAAATACAGTGGTACCTCACCTTACGAAATTAATTCGTTCCAGAAGGGGTTTCGTAGCGTGAATTTTTCGTAAGTTGAGTAGCTATTTCAATGGAAAAAGCCTGATTCGTTCCAAGGCCCCGTTCCAAGTTTTTTTTTTTTATAGTGTAACTTTTTTTTATAGTGTAACACTGTGTTCTGCGTCCTGATTGGCTAAGAGACCGTCTAGGGTGACCATTCGTCCGGATTTCGGATTTGTCCGGCCGTCTGTCACGTGTCCTCCTTTTTTACATTTTGTCCTCCTTTCGGACCCTCGTCGCCCACCGTTGCATAAATCGTCATAAATCCCCACCCATTATTTACACTTGCTAGTAGCAAGTATTCTTATCATTTTTTAGCATATCCTAGATGAGATCTATGGTTATGCGGTGGCACAGAGTGAGACTTCACACAGAAACATCAACGCGTGCGGCATGACACGCTATTGGTTAAATACAGGAAGCAGCTCAAAGCGCGAGTACAGAGAGGAGATAAGAAGAGCGCTGTAATGAGCGCTATAAACGCGATAATGTTTGGCAAGTATGTCTGGGTCTGGAAATACTATTAAGTTGATGACAACAACATTGACATAGCAAACGGTGGGATATGTAAACGGGATTGCAAGGGGTGGAAAGGAAAGGGCGACATTTAACACAACAAACCGATACGGCACCTCAAAAACAAACACCCGACACAATACAGCGAGTTACAGGCAACCCAGCCAAAGACGAGTCAGCTCACGCTGCAGGAGAGTTTGAAAAGAAGACAAAAAAATGCCCCTTGACAGTGCGAAGGCCCAGGAGAACACAGCCAGGAGCACAAATGATCGCAATGAGTGACTTACCATTCGCCTTTGTAGAGAACCCTGGATTTCTTATGCTTATGGAGCACGCTGGACCTCGTTAATAATAACGGGTCATGCTGCGCTATCACACACGTGTCCGCGCGCAGTCTTCTCCCCCTCCACCTTCCCCCCACTCTTCACTATTAATACATTTTGTTGAAAATCTATGGAAGTTTGAGTGTTTAAACGAGAGACAAATGTGAGAAAAGTTTAAATCCAGTCTGAGAAAAGCGTATAATGTGTGTGGCTGAGCACGCATTATTTGAATTTTTGAGATTTTGCGTTTCGTAACTTGAATTTTCTTTCGTATCTAGAGACCAAAATGTAACGTGAAGGCGTTTCGTAACTTGGAATTTTCGTTTGTTGGGCCTTTCGTAAGGTGAGGTACCACTGTATAGCATTTTCAACACAATAAAAGGTAACATGGTGATCCAAATATGTTATGTGTTAGCAATTAATACCCCACAGAAGTAAAATACCCCCTCTTTAAATTGAATGTTCGTTCATTTGGGGGAGGAACAAGGGGTTTTCAAAATTTAGAAAAACAACTCTTTATATTTAAGGGGAGGGGGATTTCCAGACAAGTGTATTCCAAAGATTATGGCAATCCATCAGAATTGCAAAACATGGTTGTCGGTGTAAAATTAAAAACACTAACGCACTGCAAGTTTGATTCATTTCATTAGCCAACTTTGCTGACTACTTTTTAGACTACGTTCTCAAGATTCTAATTTGGCATCTACGAAACAATTATGCATGATTAATCATCCAATTCCTAGGAAGAGCATTGGCACAAGTTAAAAGCATCAATCTGAATTTTCTTTATATATGAAAAACAAAATAAAATGGAAAAATAAAGGCTGAACCTATATTAGAGACAACATGTGAAATTAAAAATGACTTGTTTGTACCAGGATTGTCAAAAGTACTGAAAATCAGATACTAAACAATACTAAAACTGGTATCCAAACAAACTAGTTCTATCAGAAAAAGTATAAGACCAAATTGTCTTCTCAAAGTTCAAATTTAGTATTTACAAAATTATCATTATGCATTATTAATCATTCCATTCCTAGGAAGAGCATTGAGCACTCAAGTTCAAGCATCAATCTGGAACTTTTCTTTGTATATAAAAAAAAAGAAAAACAAAGGCCAAAAAATATTATACCATATTACTATGTAAACATGTGAAGTTAGAAATAAATTACTTGTTTGTATGGTTGTCAAAATATTGAAAATGAGATACTAATCCACACTAAAACTTGTGTCGAAACCAGAACCAGTGCAAGATCAAATGGTATAATAATAATAATCAAATACTATTATGTTGTGTTGTTACAATATTATATAAAAAAGAGCTTTTCAAATTCTAAGTTTTTGGGTATTAAAATCAATATTGAGTATCAAGTCTATTCTTTTCAAATTTGAAATTTTAGTATCATGGCAATACTAGTTTGAACCCATCAACTACAAATTTTGAGGACATTTTTAGAGACATTCTACAAACCAGTCACTCCCAAATACCAACACCATGAAGTAAATAGTAGCAACAACAAGCTGCTACTCTGAACTCTGGTACAGAAACAAAGTTCTTTAGTATACAGTATGGCATTAAACCTTTCTATCATCATGGAGAGCAAACCAGACCAAGTTACAGGTCAGATCTGTGGAAAGACAACCCTGCTCACAGTCAGAATGTCTGTTTTTCTAGGTATTTTTGAGCTATAAAACCACCTGTAATTGAATAAATGTAAAGTACAGCGGTTTAATGTGTCACATCCATAGAATCAAGCAGGTGACGATCCCCCAATTAAAAATTTGCAGAGTGCTCAAATAACAAAAACAAGCTGCTACTTCATGCACTCAACCAAAGAAACAAAGTATACTCTTCTGGTGGCGCGTCCGCTATCTGCTCTTCTCCATTAAGATGTTATTGCTTTGCCTGGAATGTTCAAAGGTATGACATTAAACGTATCCAGCTCGCATTTATTCATTACAAGTGTTTCTATTGCTCAAAAATACATTACTGTAATTTCTGGACTATGAAGACGCTACTTTTTTTCCCCTCACAGTTTGGACCCTGCGGCTTTTACAACGATGCAGCTAATGTATGGATGGATTATTTGTTTATGAACACAGATTTGTGTGTGCAGCCTGAGTGCAGAAAGCGCCACTGTCTGTGCGGTTAACATGAAATAGCGTTAGCTACCGCTGTTGTCAGCAAAACAGTTTATCGCCGTGTGATAAAATAAGTTATGATGCTAAATGAACATTAGTGAGTGGGATACGTCTTAATTACCTGCATGCGTTAAATGCAGGCGAGTTCGTAAATGACAAGAAACGTCTCAAACTTCAGTAACCGTATATCCACTCATACATGATCGATACACCTATCCCCGCCCCCTGGGAAAGCCTGAAACCTGCTGAAATCCTACGAGACACTGACATGATTCCAGACACTGACAGGGGTGCAAAAGCGAAACAGACAGGTGAAGAGACGACGCACGGAGGAAAATACTAGTATGATTGTGTTTTGAACAGTTATTTTGCGCTTCATGCACACACCCTCCTCATGGAAAACACATGAAGAAATGCATGCATATGATGCAGGCAATCGATCTGGCTGTCGAAGAAGGAAATAGAGCTGCTGCACGTAAGCTTGGCATCGATGAGTTGATGGTGAGACGCTAGCCACGGCAGTGTGACAAACTGACTCAATGCAAAAACACAAAGCTTTCAGAGGTAATAAAAGCAGATGGCCTGAACTTGAAAACGTTCTTGAAGACGTGGACACCTGCGGCTTATAGACAGGTGCGGCCTATACATGTACAAAAATAAAATTCTTTTAAAATTTAGTTGATGTGGCTTGTATTCAGGTGCACTCAATAGTCCAGAATAGGGACGCCTCTCTACAGATCTGACTTGTAATGTAGCATAGTGCTGTAACCTGCTTGTCTGCCTTGTGATAGATCAGTTTAAAGTATACTGTGGAACATTCCAGACAAAGCAATAACATTCACATTTTCCCACCAGAAAAGTTATACAAGGCTTTAACTTACCAAATGAGCGTTCTCTTTTGCCTCTTGCACGTGCTGCACCTGGGGTTCAGCGACTACTTTCGTGTCCTGGTCAGAAGTCATGAGCCGTCTGCTTCTTGGCTCCTCAGGGAGAAGTCGCAGTGTCACCAGGTAAGCTACGGCAAGCAGGAGGGACAAATAAAAGAATTTTAAGTTTCAACACCAAGGACTGTATTCACAAACAGGCCTGTCTGACACCTGAGTCATTATCACTATTTCAATCGCTAATAACAGGCTAAGGTTAGTGTTATCTAGGGATCTAACGATATCCAAATCACACGGCATGATACAATTATCATACTCATTTCACAATACAATATTTATTGTAATATTGCAGAGATGCTAACAAAATTGAATTTAATATCCATGTCTAAAGAATTAAGATACAAAAGTTCTTCATGACAGCCATTTCTTCATGTTTTCTTTTTTTGTAGATATTGCTGCAATAAAACAATGCATTTAAGCAAATAAGCTAATAATTTGATATATTGTGATGGCCACGACGATACTACATAGCGATATTTTGGTTACTGTTACATCCCTAGTGTTATCATGGCATCCTTGTGTTTACTGCATTAGTGTACCAACAAATATTAAACAAATATCCAAGAGCAATTATCTGACCCATTTGCAATTTATAGGGTTGGTACAAGATTTCGTGCCATAAGAATGAGAGACAAAATTGCCACAAGATTATGCACACATGAGGAAAAATTATCTCCCCCTGTGACGCCCACTTTATCAAATTTTTCGCCAGACCGGTTGACCTGGACCCCGGTTTGGGGACTTTTCATCCACGTTTAGAGCCTCAATCGCATTTGAATGTGGGGAAAAGAATAAGAATAAGAAACCAAGGAAGAACAATACTCCTCACCATTGAGGGGGCCAAAAAGCTGGTGAGTTACACAATTTGAGAATCTGTAGTTGCAAAAAGCAGTACTACAATGACTGCTAAAGTATTACATAAAATAAATAAAAACAAAAATAGTGAAGCCAAACTTGTGAAATAGAAGAAGAAGTGAACTTTATTGATCTCACACTGGAGAAATTCTTCTCTGCATTTTAACCCATCCTATATATATACAGTATATATATTAGGAGCAGTGGGCAGCACACACATTAGTGCGCCCGGGGACCATCTCCATGATCTTCTTGCTTCGGTTTGGTCAGGACCTAAGCTGGAGGTACCTATGGTGCATGTTTTGGGTTGGTGGGGGAAACCGGAGTGCCCGGAGAAAACCCACCCAGACACGGGGAGAACATGCAAACTCCAGGGGATCGAACCCGGAACCTTCTTGCTGTGAAGCAAGAGCGCTAACCACTCAGCTACCGTGCCGCCTGGATGGATTGCATGGTTTATTTATTACAAATGTCAAAATCTCAATCCCGATCTTGTGGTGTGTCTCATCTCATGAACATTGTGTCTTGATTTATAGGGTTAGCAGCTCGAAGTTCACATTTCTAACACCTACAGAAGCAGTATCATGATAACACAGAAAAACTGTGAAACTAATACAACATTTGCACGCATTTCAGAGCATATTTTGTGCGACATAAATAAAACAGGAAATTGTGTTTGCAAAGGAATCATTTTCCCTCTGTTACATTTTTACACTCTTACTGAACACTTTTCACAACTTTGCTGTCACTGCCCGGGCACGACAGGTGGAAATTATCACTAGTGCTACAACCTGGTACAATGCATCTTTCCTGTTGAGGTTAATATAGTCTGTGCCCTGTCCCTGTCTCATTAAAGGTGCACTGCTCAACTTTTCTGACTTGAGGATCCACCACCTGCCCGTCTCCATGGAGATGTTATTGCTTTGCCTGTAATGTTCCATGGTATGGCATTGGATCTTTTAGGGATGAACTTTTGCTCATGATGAACTGCTCTCTTCAGACAGGGGTCTTTCCCACTGCCTTCAAAGCAGCGGTGGTGAGGCCCCTACTGAAGAGCAATTTAGATTTTAATGATTTTAACAACTACCGGCCAGTGTCTAACTTACCATTTTTAAACAAGATTTTAGAGAAATTTGTCTTTATCCAACTAAACGATTTTTTGGATGATCACATTTTGGAAAAATTTCAATCTGGTTTTAGGGTGAACCACAGCACTGAGACTGCCTTGGCAAAGATTTTAAATGATTTTAGAATAAATTGTGATTCTCAAAACGTGACTGTGTTGGTTCTGCTGGATCTGAGTGCTGCCTTTGACACAGTAGACCACACTATTCTTTTAACTCGCCTAAAACACCTCGGCCTCTCTGGTGCTGTTCACAAATGGTTCACGTCCTATCTCACAGACAGAACATTTATGGTGAGTGTGGACACATGCTCCTCCAAGGTCCATAAAATCACATGTGGGGTCCCCCAGGGTTCCATTTTAGGCCCTGCGCTTTTTAACTTGTACATGCTCCCTCTTGGCGGCGTCATCAGGAGACATGGAATCAACTTCCACAGCTATGCAGATGATACGCAGCTTTACATCTCCATGTCTCCTGATGACACCAGGCCAATGGATGCTCTTATCAAATCCTGGATGGCAAGAAACTTTCTCCAGCTTAACCAGGACAAAACTGAGGTTTTAGTCATCGGTCCTGAGGCTCAGGGAAAGAAACTTTTATCAAAACTACAAACACAAGTCTTTCAACCCATCTCCTCAAGTGAAAAACCTGGGCGTAATTTTTGACTCTGAGCTGACTTTTATCCCACACATCACAAAAATAGGTTTCTATTAGGGGTGGGTATTGGCAAAGAAGTCACGATTCAATTTGAATCACGATGCATATGCCACGATGCGATACTATCACGATGCATCACGATACTTGAATTATTGCGATGCACTGCAATATCAAGAATCGATGCAGTATATTGTGAAAGTTAGTATCGTGATGCATTGTCATGACGATTATTTTGCACTCCCCTAGTTTCTATCACCTAAAAAACATAGCCAGAGTTCGCCCTATTCTCTCTCAGGCCCCTGTACTACGGCCCTCGTCTATGGAACTGGAGGACCTCAGGGCTGCAGAGAGCGTTCATGAGGGCTCATGGCTCACCTGTTAAGCTTGGCCTTTGATTGAATTTGTTTGCCTGTTTGTTTGCTTGTTTGTTTGTTTTTTTCCCCCTGTTGGCGGCATGGTGGCTGAGTGGCTGGCACTCATGCTTCACAACAAGAGGGTTCGGGTCGCCCGGGCCTTTCTGCACGGAGTTTGCATGTTCTCCCCGTGTCTGGGTGCGTTTCTCCGGGCACTCCGGTTTCCTCTACAGACCCAAAACGTTTACTGCGTGAAAAGGGTCCAAATGGCTCTTTGAGTGGTAAAGGTTGCCGCCCCCTGGTTTAATCTATACTCTGGAACATTCTATACAAAGCAATAACATTTCCATGGAGATATTAGGTGGTGAACCCTGCACCCTCACTAGAATTGTCAGGGATGAAAGTGCCCAATCGTGAAAAAAGCGGAAAGTCACAGCCCCCCCCCCCCCCCCCTTCCCCCGCTGGAAAATTTTAAATTTCTGAAATTTGGATTTCTATATGCTATATGTTAGCAATGAAGTAAAACTGTACATAAAAGTACAAAAAAAACCTCACATTTTATTAACAGGTAGGCCTACTAGTAGTATATATTGGATTTGTTTTAGCTTTGCACTTCGTCTAATCAGAGGCATTGAGGAGGAGCTTATGCGCGCTGAAAGGCGCAGGTGAAAAAGCGAGGAGCAACGCGTTAAGTGAGGCACGGGCAGGTAGGATGAGGTACAGGATGTTTTATAAAGTTTAACCTGTGTACACGCGATGGTACACGCTGTTGCGAGAGCTGCGCTCACTCGCTCGGTCCACGGCTCCAGACACGGACTCGCGCGGCCCGCAGTTTAATACAAAGTTTAATACGAGATACACGTACTTTTGTTCTGAATACGGGACGATTCTGTTTTTCAAGGGACGGTTGGCGACCCTAAACACAACTATACATATATATACACCCAAAATCTTTCTCAACGAATTTGCACAGATATTAAAAAATAAATAAAAAATTACCCCACAGCTGAAAAAAAAGCGGAGATCCGCTAAAAAACGGAACTCTTTCATCCCTGAATTGTTTAGTTATTTAAAGGTGCACTGCGTGACCAAATTAAATGTAATGTACTGTTAATAACAACTAGCATGCTAACAGCAAACTCTCTGGTTTGCAAAAACCTAAAAGATGAAATGCTTTACACACAGCGGTCTCATACTGATCCCAAGAGTTGCTTTTACTATACATCTGTTCTGAGAAAACACTTTGATTTTATAACATGAAAAAATGTAATGAACAAACCCTTTTTATGCCCGTTTCTTCAGTGCACTGGCGTGTATATAAAAACATTTAAGACAACCAAGGTTTGGAGGAATTAAATACACCCATAAATGATTGTAAATTATTATGCAAGAAATACAAATGTTTCAGTAACATACAATATAGGACCTTTAAAGTTAAATCAGTAGCTAACCCCATCCATGTTAGCATAGCTCTGATAATCTACCAACAATTGTGCCCCTGTCTGTGACCAGGGCTTCTGTGTTTTCAGACAAAGCAGAAAGAGTGGCCCAAAGCCGCTGACCTTTGACCCCAATAGGGCTCCCAGCACATAGCGGAGACAGGGCTTCAATCAATCAAGACATATCACGGTGTCTACCAAATGCTACAATGGCAGTAAATCCTGACAAACCATGTTCATATATGCAGTACAGTTACATCAATCTAGCTCTTTCAGTTCTGATATCGATCAATACTTTAGCTTTAAAGATGCACTATACTTTTTCGCTGGGCATCCATCACCTGCTTGTTTCTACAGATATGTCATTGCTCTGCCTTAAATGTTCCACAGTATGACATTTATCAGCTCTACTTTACATTTATTCAAGTACAATTGGTTTTATTGCTCAAGAAAAACAGACTGTGAACGGGGTCGCCTCTCCACGTATCTGACCTATAACTTGGTCTGGTTTGGTCTCCATGAAGATACAAAGGTTTAATGCCATACTGTGAAACATTCCAGCCAAAGCAATAACATCTTCATGGAAAAAAAGCATTTAACAGACCCTCCACCAGAAAAGTTACACAATGTACCTTTAAGTATCTGACAATATCTGATATTGCGTGAAGAGTCTCTCAGTCGTCCAGGTAGAATCCATGATAAAAGGAGAAATTCAATTTGTCAACTGGACAAAGTTTGTTTGGTCGAAAACGTTTCGCCGCTCATCCGAGAGGCTTCGTCAGCTCTGGTTCTCATGCTGGTTAGACCCTGTTTATATCTAGCTGCAGGGAGGAGCTACCTACACTGAAAAAAGCTCTGAAACTATCCTACTCTGTCTCTTTTGTTTTACGAATTCCTCTGGCGTCTAGTATTAGCATAGTATAGTATTAGATATGCTAATACTAGACGCCAGAGGAATTCGTAAAACAAAAGAGACAGAGTAGGATAGTTTCAGAGCTTTTTTCAGTGTAGGTAGCTCCTCCCTGCAGCTAGATATAAACAGGGTCTAACCAGCATGAGAACCAGAGCTGACGAAGCCTCTCGGATGAGTGGCGAAACGTTTTCGACCAAACAAACTTTGTCCAGTTGACAAATTGAATTTCTCCTTTTATCATCAATATCTGATATTATGCAACTGTTATTTGTCCTTCTTTGTATGTGTAAAAGTTCAAACATTAGAGGCCGACTTTATAGGTCAAAATCAGCCTGTAAAGTCTTATTACATTCAATTAAAGGCCCAGTAAGAATATCACTTTTACTGATATTATGGAACAAATACCCGAAATACCCCAAATACCCTCTTTCGCACGTGTAACGTATATCACAGAGCAGGTTAAACTTTATAAAACTTCCTACCTCATCCTATCTGCCTGTGCCGCTGCTCGCCTTTTCACGCTCTCTCTCCTCCTGTTCATAGCGCGCATAAGCTCCTCCTCAATGCGCTCTGATCAGAAGAGCAAGACAAAGTGCGGGAGGGAGGGGTGTCCGTGACTTTCCGCTTTTTTCATGACTGATGACTTTCATCCCTGTGTATACATGTTCATCAGGGCTCGCAAATGGCAATGGTTAAAGAGTTCTCAAGAAAACCCTTGCAAAATGAAAGTCCCGTGGTAAGTTCAATATTAAACTTTTGTACCGTATATTCTCCGTTAAAATGCGCGCACCGAACCGTGACCCCCGTACCGCCACAGTTCAATACGAATACATATACCGTGCCACCCCTACTATTTACTCATTGCAGCTCATGACTTTTTAACCACATTGTACATTTAGAATTGTTTTTGGGGGGATAATCCTGCTTTAGGGTTATTGTTTCAATGGCATACATTAGTTTCAATATTATCTTTTATCATCATTATTTGTTATCATGACAGGCTTATGTGTATCTTGGGCTTGTAAACTTAAATAATAATAATAATAATAATTCATAGCATTTATATAGCGCCTTTCATGACACCCAAAGCGCTTTACAGTTCATAGTTCATTCACTCCACACTTGGTGGTGGTAAGCTACTTTCTGTAGCCACAGCTGCCCTGGGGCAGACTGACGGAAGCGAGGCTGCTAATCAGCGCCATCGGCCCCTCCGACCACCTCCAACACTCACGCACACACCACTTTCATACTAGGCAATGTGGGTAAAGTGTCTTGCCTAAGGACACAGCGACAGTATTTTGCAACTGGCGCCCCACTGTGGCACCTGGAATTCCCAGCGGTCTCCCATCCAAGTACTAACCAGGCCCTGCCTTGCTTAGCTTCTGAGATCTGACGGGATCAGGCTTTGACAGACTGTTTGACTTAATGCAAACAGTAACAGCCACATTGTACTGCAGTGTAATACAGCTCTTTAGTGGGGCTATAACAATGAAATCATCTGACTAATCAAATATAAAAAAATAACACTTCGGATTTTGATGTTCCAAATAGGGATGTCAACAATTAATTGACTTACAATTAATTGTCGATCAAGACGTTGGTCGAACAAAATGCATTAATTGTAATTAATTGTGGACACGCGCACCTGCGTGGTCACGAAACAAGGCAACCGCGCACTGCCTGGTGTACGCGCGAGGGCTGCTAAGCGCGAGATCGAACCGCGGCGCCCGGAATGCGTAGTCTCAGCCCGTGCCACAAACCAGCCGCACGAAACCAGCAGCGGCACGTGGTGGTTTAATCCTGGTTTAGTCCAGGTCTAGACCTGGTCTAGTCCTGGTTTAGTCCAGGCCCAGTCCAGGTTTAGACCTGGTTTAGACCTGGTCTAGACCTGGTTTAGTCCACGTTTAGTCCTGGTCTAGTCTCTTAGCCAATCAGGACGCAGAACACAATATGAAAAAAAATGTTACACTATAAAAAAAAAATTGAAAAAAAATAAAAATAAATAAAAATCAGCGAACCGCGACAGAGCGAGGGATTACTGTATTTTGTTATTCAGCATCAATACATTTGTCTGCTTTTTACTAAGGAATAATTAATTGAGGAATATACAATATAATAATACTATGATATATTTTTGACTCAGTGTTATGTATACTATAGCTTATATTCTTAAAGACCCTATTGAAACACTAAAATTCAGGTGAAAAACGCTGCTTATCAGTTAATCGTTAATCGATCGATAAGGTCAATCAACTATAGATTAATGAATTGATAATTTGCATCCCTAGTTCCAAATTGTTATCTGGACTCTACAAACTCATATACAAAAATACTTAAAAAACAAACAAAAAAAAAACAAACTGTAAACTGTTCACAGCCCAGTCTTGAATTTGCATTGTAATTTATTGCTCGTCTGGGCTTTGCACCACATTGAGGCTGACAAAATTATAAATAAAGACCATTTATGACAACAGCTTTCACAATCTCGTTATTAACACCTCAACACAAAACAGCCTGTTACATAAGGCAGGGCAGAAGAGGTAGGAGAGAGGCCCCAGATGATACATGACTTGATACTATGTGCACGCACGCACGCACACACATATTACACACACACACACACACACATATTACACACACATATTACACACACACACACACACACGGTGCTGTCTATCTCCATAGGGAATGTTTGGGAGAATGTAAAAATAGGACACGGGCAAAACAAGATCTGCTAAAGAAAAGCTTCCTCATGTTTTGTACAGTGACTTTAAAAAAGCCAAACCAACAACATTCCACAAGATTATACAAAAAGAACGGTACAGTAATCAATTAAAGGCGTTGTACTTGATAGTGCTGTACTAGTTCCTTTTAAAGGGCTCATATCATGCCATTTACTCATCTGTGTAATAATCACTGCGTGCACATGGAAAAGTCCAAACCGATTGCAAACTGATTGGGATCGTAACGGTTGCATGTGCACAGGCAACGGATTGGATTGGGATTGGTTTCCCCAATCCCCCAGGAACCCCTGGCTTAGGCCGATAGCAAACCACTTGGCGTTGCCATGTGCACGATTTCGGATCGGATTTGCGTACTGCGCATGTGCCAGGGATTTCACTCGGAAGTGGTAAGAGTGGTAGGAGGTGCCGACGGCGTCGTAAGTAGCGATTGTTGTGGCCGGACTTTCAGATGAAAACATGGCTGCGAAGAAAGCATCAAGCACGCACTACTGGACAGATGAAGAAACTGAGTTCATGCACCAGGTGCGCGAGCTAAACATTTTAAAATTTATGGATGGACGGCGGACAAGAAACGCTAGTCTTTATCAGAAGATAGCGTTGAAGATGGCTCAGGACAGCTTTCCTTCACGGCACCAACGAGTCCCATCTTCCACTATTTTGGGACTATGAACACACAGGGCAATTCCAGAAAAGAAGAAATTTACCGCACACTCGCTTACTATACTCTTATTCCTTTATTGGGCTTGGCGCAAACAACGCGTTTCGCTTTTACAGCGTCATCAGGTAGAATCAAAACGGGTTGTTTGCTCTATTAATCTTTTCTGGAATTATTATTGTTACCAGCACCTGGGAGCTGTGCATGCAGTTTTGAACTTTTGAAATAACGCACAGGGCACTTTTACAAACATTCTGAGTTATCTATTGTGACCTTATAGTATCAGAAGAGTGTGTTTTTTTTAAACTGTTGTATAACTTGTAAATATTAAAAATCAGTGTGGAAATTTACTTAAGTTGTTCACTCAGACAGGACAAAACAGAGAGTGGAAGAGACTACAGAATTTAAGCTAAGCATTACAAAGACATACAAAATGAAAGTGTGGTTGTGTAATTTCACTACCCCAGACCTTACATAAATGAACGATAAACCCATAGCTACAAATTTAATGCCTTTATTTGTGGCACAAAAGATGCAAGCAACAAAAAACAAAAAGGCAGAACATGATTAAAACAATTGTGTACGGTGTAATTTTCGTTGTCCTCGATTGCTTGTAATATCAAACGCCGACGACACAGTTCGTGTCGTATTAACGAAACCAAAAACGCTGTTTTTTCATTCATACGAACAACCAAATTCTGCAAAATGCACGACAACATGTACAACAATTCCGCTCCGTCAAACTACTCGCACAGACACTCGTGTTGTGTTTTTATATTGAGTAGCCATCACCCGGAAGTAGTTGGACTACAGCGCCACATAGCGTAGAATCTGATTGCGCGACATGCATGTGCACTCGGATTGGACGACAGACCACCCGCTGAGTAACGGGAGAAATCCAAACCAATCCTAATCCAATCCTACCATGTGCACGCAGTCAATGTATCTTGTCAAAAACATACCTGAAGTTGAGTGAATGAAACAAAACACATGTTTAGCGCACAGACTGCATATTTAGGCTGAGTTCTTCTCTCAGACAGAAAACAGTGTTCCACAACAATAACAACTAGCATGCTAACATGCACACTTCCTGATTATCACACCATCAACCTTTTATAAGATTAGGGTTAAAAGGTCCTATATTACGCACAATTTACTCGTGAGATTCAGCCATGTTATAATGCCATTACCTCCTCAAAAACATTCCTGGTGTTGTGTTTTGAGTCTTTCACACATTTCAGTAACCCTTTATTATTAGGCTGTATACATCTCCAAATTTGTGTGTAGAATCACTCAGTCATCCTGGTAGAATCCATGGCAAAAGGAGAAATTCAATTTGACCAAATAAACTTTTGTCCAGTTGACAAATTGAATTTTGAATTTCTTTGGCCATACTTCTCCAAAGCTGAAAATGAGCTGTTCCCACATGTGATGTCATGAAACGGTAGTTTTCAAGTTAGGAATATAACTATTCAAGGTGTATGGAGTTTAAAAACACAGTGGCACACTTACTGTATTACCACATGACATCACAAGGTGGAACTGAGTGTTTACTGTTTAAGCATAAATTGCAGGGTTTGGGTGTTAAATGTGTGAATGAAACAATTCCAGATATGAAAATTAATCATACTGAGTACAAAAGAAAAATAATTTTGTAAACCATCATGTACTTTTGGCCCACACTAACCTCCACCTCTTCCCAGTTTCCAGCCTACATTGACAGCAGTGACTTGCACTCAAAGCCAGTGAGAATGGCCCCTGGTCATTTTGGTTTGGGGCCATCTCCAGTGCGCTTCTCTCAGCTGCAGTTTTCATCAAAGCACATTTTATCACAGTCAAGAAGTCTTAACGAAGTAACTTGATCTATCAAGAATTGACACTTCATTGGTTAAATCCACCTCTCACTCACTCAGAGCTAGGGTTGTCAAAGTACTGAAAATTGGACACTAATCTATACCAAAACTACTATAAAGAACTAGATACTAATTTCAGCAGTTATTGATACTAAAAAAAAGAATTCAAGTATAAGACCACATAGATTAGTGTACACCCATGATACAAGACCATGTGGCAGTACTATGATTTACTGTGACACTATGAAAGAGTTTTAATTATCATTGTGGTATCGGAATTGGTATTGAGTATATTCCATAGTATCAAAATAGTTTGTCACAATACAAAAATTTCAGACAACACAAAGAGCACAGAGCTGCATTGAACAGAAAAGCACTGAATCACGATGGGACAAGATGTCCAAAATAGCAGATCGTCGCAGGGGTCAATTTACAATTCAATGTGTACACGTGAGGCAAACCTCATGGATCAAGTTAATTTACAGAGAAATAAACAAATGGCAGTTTAATTTTCATGAAAAAACACTATTTACACATTCCCTATACAATTTTAATATAAAAATATATATATATACTGCTTTCACAGCCAAAATGTTACATAGTGGATGATCCATCACCTGGGTTCAAATCCCCCCCAGCAATGAGCAAGCCAGCATGGGTCCTTGGGCAAGACCGTTTACGGTACTGCGCCCCGGGCGCCAGAAAAGATGGCTGCCCACTGCTCCTGAAAAAGGATGCATCAAATGCAGAAAATTTCTCCTGTGTGTCACTGTGTGTGAGATCAATAAAGGCTTAATCTTAATTGGATATGTCACAACTTTTCTGATGGAGGGACTGTCAAATTGATTTGTCTGGAATGTTTCACAGTATGTAAACCTTTCTATCATCAGCTCAGATCAGCTCAGATCTATGGAGAGACAACCCCGCCATAGCCAGAATATGTTTTGTCTCAATATTTTTGAGCAATAAAACCACCTGTAACTGAATAAATGTAAAGCAGATTTGTCATACTGTGAACATTCCAGGCAGAGTAATGACGTATCCTAAAGCTGAGCGGTATGACCAAAAATTGATATCACGGTATTTATCAAAATTAAGAAGTGACTTTATTGATCTCACACAGGAGAAATTCTTCTCTGCATTTAACCCATACTGTTATTAGGAGCAGTGGGCAGCACAGCCCGGGGACCATCTCCATGATCTTCTTGCTTCGCTTTGGTCAGGACCTCAGCTGGAGGATTTTACCCATGGTGCATGTTTTAGGTTGATGGGGGAAACCGGAGTGCCCAGAGGAAACCCACCCAGACACAGGGAGAAAATCAGGGATGAAAGTGGCCAATCATGAAAAAAGCGGAAAGTCCCCCCCCCCCCCCCCCCCCCCCCATTTCTGAAATTTGGATTTCTATATGCTATATGTTAGCAATAAAGTTAAACTGTACATAAAAATACAAAAAAAAAACACATTTTATTAACAGGTAGGCCTACTAGTAGTATATATTGGATTTGTTTTTGCTTTGCACTTCGTCACTTCGTCTAATCAGAGCGCATTGAGGAGGAGCTTATGCTCACTAAAAGGCGCAGGTGAAAAAGTGAAGAGCGACGCGTGAGGCACGGGCAGGTAGGATGAGGTATAGAATGTTTTATAAAGTTTAACCTGTGTACACGCAATGGTACACGCTGTTGCGAAAGAGCTGTGCTCGCTCGCTCGGTCCGCGGCTCCAGACACGGGCTTGAGCCCGTGTTTAATACGAAGTTTAATACGAGATACACGTACTTTTGTTTCTGAATACGGGACGATTCTGTTTTTCAAGGGACAGTTGGCGACCCTAAACACAACTATACATATATATACACCCAAAATCTTTCTCAACGAATTTGCACAGATGTAAAAAAAAAAAAAAAAAAAAATTACCCCGCAGCTGGAAAAAAGCGGAGATCCGCTAAAAAACGGAACTCTTTCATCCCTGGAAAATGCAAACTCCACACAGAAAGGCTCAGACGACCTGGGGATCGAACCCAGACCATTGCATGCAAACTCCACACAGAAAGGCCTGGGCGACCCGGGGATCGAACCCGGAACCTTCTTGTTGTGAAGCATGAGTGCTAGCCATTCAGCCAATGGTGTCACGGTATTGGTGTCATGGTATTTGACAGTATTTTTATTTTTTTTCCCCATGCATGACTAGGTGTTAACCCCATTTCCTAATAATTTAGAGAATAATTACTGCAGTAAATTCGGCTTGGTAAAACATATCTGGGAGTGCTTTAATCATCTCCTTGAAGCTCCTTTCTCAACAGGACTAAGTGGTACCATGTCTTAGGCAAGGTGGACAGTAATAGCGTTGGTAATATCGTTCGAATGCTTTTACTGTCGTAGGCATTCCCCTTAGCAAGTGCGTCTTTGAGTGACGTCTGAGTTAGGGCTGTGCAATTAATCGAATTTTGATCACGATTCCGATTTTGGTGTCAAACGATCTCAAAATTCATATAATCGAGTCCAAACGATTATACGCGCACGCGCAATACATTCCCTTCCACGCAAGCTAATGCGCAGCGCAGAGACTAGCTGGCGCCTACACTGGCGCGAGAGGAAAAGGAAGAGAGAACGAAAGAGAAGAGAGAGAGAGAGAGAGGATTCACCCCCTCCCTCTCTTCGGCCGATTTGACCAATGTCTGCCCAAGTTGCTACCAAGAATTACCAAGAATTGACCGATCACGGCACTAGTTGCTACCAGGAATTGACCAATGAGAGCACTAGCTCCTACCAAGAACGCACGCGCTCACATATGAAGCCAAGAACACGGAAACTACAGAAGACAATAGTAAACGAAGTTCGTATAACGCAACATTTAATCACTTTTAAATCGATCGTTCACCCTCCGTGGTATTTACTATGAATACAACGTACAAAGACACACTTTACATGGGACTTTTTAGAGATACGCGATCGGCATTTTCAATAGAGGCGACGTGAATTACTTATCCCGGACAACAGTTCATCTCGGAGCTGCTTCTTTTTTGGGATTTGCTGGACAGTATCTCATCTTTGCTTTTGGTAAGTCATGTCATGAAATGTGTTTGTCATATCACTATTCTATTTTAGCGCTATTATATTATGTTATATTTATTATATTATACTGAGGAGAAATCTGTGTGAAGAAAGTGAGGAATAGCTGTGTGTGATAACTTTTTGTATGTGTTTGTGTGTGTCTGTGTGTATATCATAGCACCAGGCTATTTTATGTTTATATTTGTTAGGTTGTATTTTATTAAGTTTAGGGCAATCTGTAGAATAAGACAGAAGAATAAATGTTTAAGGGGAGAGTAGCCCACTTTATATGTGTGTGTGTGTGTGTGTGGGTAGGGGATTTTGAAAAAAATCGTGATTTCAATATTGACTGAGATAATCGTGATTATGATTTTTTTCCATAATCGAGCAGCCCTAGTCTGAGTGGAGTTTTGTGTTGCAGTGCCAACTTGAACGTTACCTGCAGACATAAAAGAAAGATGCAGATCTTAGTTTCATGCATTCTTCATATTCCAGGACATGTTATGACGGAGGTGGTGAAGCAGATTGCTTGTGTCGCCTCCTGCGGCTACAACTTTAGCCCAGCAACATTTACAGAATATGTTTGTTTGATCAACGCCAGATTTTTTTTAAAGCCGAAGTACTTCCACACAACTGACACAGCTCCTCTTTTCGGTACAAGTTCCTCTGTTTCTAACAACAACATCCATGTTGTTCACTGCTCAACGCACACTGTAGCTGTATCCCAATTAGAGGATTACTGATCCGTGTGGGTAATTTGCATGGTGCGTATTGTTAGCATTAGCAGCGTGTCTTGGTTGCTGGGCGACAGGAGCAGCTCCATGGGCTGGACCTGTCCCATTTCGGCAATGGCCTTGCAGTCCGCAGAGGCTAGTTCGAGGGCTGCAGCTTTTGCAGCCTTCGGAGCAGCTAAAAAAGCAGCGGAGGCTGCAGCCCTCAAATTGGGACATGGCTTGTACTTCCACCGCTCTCATGCCACTGCAAAACAGTCCTCCAGCATGACGTTCCGCCGCTCTGTGTTCCCGACGTTTTGTAGGCATGTATATGAAAAATTCATATCATTAAAAAAATCCCTCGCTATTCAGTATGAACGGGTATACCGCTTAGCCCCAAGATGTCCATAGAAAAAAGCAGGTGACAGATCCCCAACCAAAAAGTTACATAGTGCACCTTTAATTATCACTATGGTATTGGAGTGTCAAGTCTTTTCATTAGTATTGAAAATCAAGTTTGAAATTTTAGTATCATGACAACACCATTGGTAAGAAGACAAGAACCATTGGTAAAGTCCTTATCAAAACAATCCATCAGCAGTATTTTGGTCCTGTGAGCCACATGTTGAGAAGCACAACCACAGGCCATTACTACTATAAACAACGTATGACTGGAGCCCTCGCACAAACGCAGTGCAGGTGAAATTAGCCTGTGACACATGCTCCCAGCGCCGCAGCACCTGCTCACATGCCAGGCCCAGACCAGGCTCAAGAGTAGACTGGCACACCTCCTCCTCTTCCCCACACCCAAACTCCCATTCTCCCTTCTGACCAGAACACAAAAGCACAACACTGTGGCCAGTGCCTGACCCTCCCTGCTCTGGTTTGGTTTGGAGAGCTGGGCGTGTTTGCAAATTTTCATATATTAGAAAATTTCAAAGTTAAAGAGCCCATATGACACGATTCTGATCTATGTTATGTTGTTTCCTCATCTAAAACATACCTTGAGTTCTGTTTCATTTCATTCATTTGTTTGACCCTGCATATTTAAGATGAGCTCTTCTCTCAAACAGAAAATGCTCTGTTCCACCTTGTGGTGTCAATACAGGAAGTGCTCCGCTGTGTTTTTAAACTCCACACACATTCATTAGGATAATTTGGATGATTTCAGCAACGGGATTACCTTTTACAAAAGGTAAAAGGTAGCTGTTATTTGAAAACTACCGCTTCATCAAACAAGGTGGAACAGAGAATTTTTAGCTTTGGACTAATAATGAAGGATTACTCATGTGTGAATGAAACAAAACTCCTTGAACTCCTTGTGTTTTTCATGAACATTATAACATGGCTTAAAGCTCACAAAGAGTCAATTCTGCATAATATAGGACATTTAATTTTGCTTGTCTGGATTGCAACTATCCGTTTTGACTTGCATCTATAAGGACTTTGATCAAAAACAGACTTTATGGCTCCATATAATGCAGTTGAATGAAAGTTATTAATTCAGCTGGGAGACCAACTGCGCACTGAGAGATATCACTGAATAAGATAAATAACAATTAAAAAACAGGTGTGAGCTGTAAAACCAAAAACCCAAATTACATTTTCACAAAATTATACCACCAGATACTGTCAAAATGCCAATGCCAGCATTAATTAAAAGGTTATTTCTTCAAGCAAACAAAGTGGTGTGTATCTTGCTTTCCACAAGATATACTGTCTATCAGAGTTCATCACATAAACTATATTTTTAAAAATTCATCAATGCTTTTTTATCATGAACAGTAGTAATTAGGGGGCCCAAGCACCGAAGGTGCTTAGGCACCCTACAGGAATTGCTTTGCGTTGCCTAGCAAGTTGCCTAGTAACCCTTTGATCTTTCCTTTGATGTTCTGGTCTCATGATTATTATTCTTATACTTTATTCTTTCTTCAATGGGAGTCTATGGCAACCCCTAGAACCGTCTGGTAAAAAGTTGTGAAATTTGGCATGCACATTCCAGCCAGTCTCCTCATTACCCACAGCGATTTATAGGCCCCCAGCCCCAACCGTCTAGTGGCACCAGCAGGTCAAAGTTGCAGAAATTTGTCAATTGCCTAGCAACGCACCTAGCAACCTTTGATCTGTCTTTGATGTGTCTGTTCTGACAGGGTTAGACCCTGACCCTGTCAGACTCTGTTAGATCCTGTCAGACCTTGTTAGACCCTGTCAAACAGTGCTTGTCCCCCACATTGCTGCTTGCAGCTATATTTTCTTTTCAAATTGCAGTCAACTGGAGTCTTAAGTTAGAAATTCATATAAAAGTATTGAACATTCATTTGTAATGTAATAATATAAATGCCATTATGAAAACATCACTATTTCAAAAATAACCAACAACTTTATCACACCTTATCTTCGGACAAAAAAATAACAATAAAAGCCTTCATCGCGACACAAGGGGTTGACAATAATCATATGTGGTATGTTTTTGTATTAATCACTTATACCAGAGTATGCAGGGAAAAGCTACCTGTTCACAAGACGTACTCTTCTGAATCATTCTCCATTTCATTTCTAACAAAGTAAAAGTCATATTATTCCAGTTAGGAGACTATGGTGCCCCCCATAGTAATGATTCTTAGCAAACTGCTTACAAGATTAAGGACAAATGATAAGCAAGATTTACATACGATAGGAGATTAAAGGTCCTATATTACACATAATGGATTTTTGTGAGTTTTAAGCCATGTTATAATGTTGTTACCCCATCAGATACATACCTGGAGTTATTTTTTGTTTCATCATACATGTCTGAGTAATCCTTATCTGTCTGCATCTCAAAATGCTCTGTTCCACCCTGTGATGCCATTTAGTGCCAATTTTCAAGTTAACAGATACCTTTTACTTTTAGTCACTAGAGACTTGCAGTTATAGAGCTGAAATCATCCAAATGATTCTAGTGAAGGTGTGAAGCACTTCCTGTATTACCACATGACATCACAAGTTGGAAGAGTGTGTTTTCAGCTTGAGAGAAGAGCTCAGCCTAAATTTGTAGGCTTTGTGTGTTAAACACGCATGAATGAAACAAAACACAACTCCAGGTATGTTTGTGATCAAGAAACAACATTATAACATAGATGAGAAAAAAGATCTTAGTAATTTAAAGATGGGATCTTTAAATTACTCAAACTAAAATGATTGTCTCCACCAGAACCTATGGAAAACACTGTATTCAGAATATAAATATAACTCCTATTCAAATACATGACATGTAACAAACCCTCAGCACTGTAACATATCGTGATATTAGAGTAAATCGCAATTACCCATGAAAATGGCGATACAAAACGGCATTATCATAGTATCCTAGTAATGGGAAGGTACGCTTCCCATTACACAAGTTGAACACAAATTGGATACGTCTCATCTTTGACAACAACACAAAAATCCACCGTGTTTTACAGTAACACCAACAAATTACCCTTTCAGACAGATACAGCAAAACAAAAACACTCGTTAAATCATTTTCGAGGCGGAAACACACAAAATAACCCGTCGTAAAGTGAAGTGGAGTGGAGTTGCAGCCGTGTCTAGCTAGCGGAGATCAGTCGTTTTTGCAGCATCCAATGAAAGATGGCGACCTCCGGCGTGATTTCGCGGATTCCCCAACCCCCATCGTTTAGAATCGAGCTCAAATGTGATTAGCACTGGAGCTAACACACACAGCATTGTCAACACGATTACTAGAGAGTAGTTAAGTGCTCCTTACGACAATTGCACAAAGAAAATGAGACGTATTTGGCACTCACCTGTCAACTATCACTGCACGACGATGCGAATAGTGTTTGTAGCAGATGCTTTGGGGCTGGACTGAGGCCTTGTGTTGGCTAAATACGCAGGGTATTAGCTAGCAGGCTAAATCGAGCACGCCTGCTAACAAACAACCGGCTTACCAGCGATAAAACCCACCGCAGATACTCGTCAGCTTCACAGGGAGGTATCCACAAGCGGCTGGGGGCGAGTGGACGAGATGACGCCCCGGTGAAGTGAGTCAAATCCGGGCTAGTTTGGGGTTAGCTTCGCCTGTCAACTTTGGGCTCGCTAAATCTGGCGCCTGGGATTTGACGAGGAGATAATGCAAGTGGCGGCGAAAAAGTGGGGTTTGGAGGGAAGGGGGAGTCCAAAAATGAACCAGGTAAGGTTGAATAGAGAGGAGAAGAGCGTCTCGGAGCTTTTAGGTCGATCAAACAGACGGTAGGTTAGAGCTAAAGGCAGAGCGGGAGGGGATTTAGGAAATGGAGAAGTGTTTCCTTTCCCTTTCGAGTGCGGCGCACAGAGCCGCTATAGAGACGACGGCTCACTCACACACACACAACGTGGAACTTATTAGAGCGCTTCCAAGCACACACCTCACGTTGCACTAACCCTATCTACACTGCAGTCATGAAATCATGTGGAGATTTAAAATAAAGACTTTTGGGTTGTGAGAGCTCCATTTGAAATAGGCTTGTTTGTAAGGCTAATAAGTTCAGATTTGAGATATGCATTATACTCTATGTCCTCTGTATTTTGACCCATCCCTCTGTGGTGCTGGTTGTAGCATGTCAATGGTGGAGTGGCTTGCACTCTCACCTCACAGCAAGAAGGTTCAGAGTTCAACCTTTGGACTCCCTCTGTCTTTCTATGGAGTTTGAGTGTTTTCCCTGGATCTAAGTGGGTTTTCTCTGGGCACTCCGGTTTCCCCATCAACAACAACATGCATCGTATATATCCTCTGCGGCTCCACTTAAGGTAGTCCTGACAAAGTTCAAGATCTGGATGTGAGTCCCCAGTGGTGTGCATCAGCATTGACAATGGGTCAAATGCAAAGAACATGTTTCTCTATGGTGAAGTGTTCCTTACCGAGCCAGTAAGAAATCTGTACTTTATTGTCAATTCACTATCTAACAGACATTAGAGGACTGAAATTGCGTTTCACCGGACTCCAAATGTGCAATTTAACCAACAACAAAAAAACACATACACACACACAGCTACACTCATGACATAAAGTGTACATGGGCATCAACAATAAATAGACATAAAAAAACTTCACCAACATCCTGCAGTCTGTTAAAAGAAGGACTTCATTGTCTGAGGAGACTGAGGTCCCTCTGAGATGGTCTCTTACTCTCTCAGCATGGGGCATTGGGCAGAACTGAGTGGGGTAGTAAAAGAGTGAACAAGCTGTGAGAGGAGGGTGTATTTTTATACAGAGGGACATCAGTCTAGTCACAATACATTCTGCTGCACCTCACGCCAGGGCTAAACACAGCTGTGCACTCAGATTTATTATTATTTTTTTTTTTAGTGGTACATGAAACAAAGGAGCTCATTGGTCACGTTTCGATCTCAGATTAACAGAGTTCAGTGTTTGGCTCATTGTTTCGGCATAAATTTGTGTTATGTTTTTTACTTTCCTGTGAATTTTGTTCCTTTATACTTTCCATAAGAAGCCATATTTGTTTTGATACGTATGGACTATACGTGGGGAGGGAGCTGAGCCAAAAGGCAAAGCTCTCAATTTACCCTCACCTATGGTCATGACCGAAAGGACAAGATCGCGGATACAAGCAGCCAAAATGAGTTTCCTCCGCAGAGTGGCTGGGCGCACCCTTAGAGATAGGGTGAGGAGCTCAGTCACACGGGAGGAGCTCGGAATAGAGCCGCTGCTTCACGTTGAGAGGAGCAGCTGAGGTGGCTCGGGCATCTGTTCCGGATGCCTCCTGGACGCTTCCCTCGGGAGGTGTTCCAGGTATGTCCCACCGGGAGGAGGCCACGGGGAAGACCCAGGACACGCTGGAGGGACTATGTCTCCCGGCTGGCCTGGGAACGCATTGGGGTCCCCCCCGGTGGAGCTGGAGGAAGTGTCTGGGGTGAAGGAAGTCTGGGAGTCCCTGCTTAGACTGTTGCCCCCGCGACCCGGATAAGTGGAAGAAAATGGATGGATGGATGGACTATATGTGCCCGTTTGATTGGCTAATCCACCTGTCAATCACACCCAGTGACAGACTCACATCTTCATGGAGAAGGATGTATTCTGAATGACAGGCAAAGTCCTTATGACCTCTTGCATAAAACTGTGATATGTTGTATTTATATTACTATATTTCTGTTTTTTTTTATTTACTTGTACATATACATTTATATATTTATGTCATTTCCCATGTGGATCAATAAAGTCTGTCTAAGTCCGTCATCCCCACAGCTACTAGACTGCATCCCTGTACAATAACTGGGAACGCATGACATCAGTCACTGTAATCATTTTTCACTATAAGATGTAAGACAAAACCATAAAAAACACATTCTACTGTGAGTTGATTTGTTTTTGGAGTTCAATTTAATGCCATACTGTGGAATATTCCACACAGTATTTACTCCATTGTTTCCATGGAGACCAGAAGAAAAGTATCACTGTGCTCCTTTAGTTAGTTATTAAATAAAAGAAAGGCTGCAGGCGTCACTGATGACTTTACATTTTTATTATATATGCAAAATGAACACCATAAAACCATTAAAATGGCTTAAACAATGATACATTACTTTTAATTGGTTTGTTTTCCCATATTTCTTTCTGGATAAACAAACTCAATGAAAGTATTTGTATCTGCCTTTACTGAGTTTAGTTTTGCTAGTTTTGCGTTTAGATTTGCTGCCAGCTCCAGAGTGAGCCCTCGTACCTTTTCCCTATCTTCGGTGCAGTACTGAATCGCGAGCTGTCACAGAGGGCTCGCGCTGCCTCCTCCCCCGCCCTCGAGCTCACAGCGGGGCTCCTGATTGGTCCAAAAGAGCAGGGGGCGCACGCGGATGCACTCGTGATCTGTGGGGGTGGGCGTGGTCCTGGGATCGGCTCTTCTACTTCAGTGGCCCACAATAAATAAGGCACATACACATGATACAGCACATATATACGCAGGGAGTAGCCTCGGATGGTTAAAATTACTATTAAAAGGCCCATATTACGCTATTTATTTACACATGTTTAACACACAAATGCTGCATATTTAGGTTGCGTTCTTTCCTCAAACTAAAAACACTCTGTTCCACCTTGTGATGTCATGTGGTAATACAGAAAGTGCTACACTGTGTTTATAAACTCCACACACCTTCACTAGAACCATTTGGATAACAGCAGAATGACACACTTTAGTTCTTAGTTTGTATCTTGATGAGTCATAGAAATTATTCATTCATCTTCTACAGCTCAAATTTTATCATAAAAAAAATAAAATAAATACTGACCAAAAAAATCTTGTTCCGGCTTTCATATGTTGTCGATATAGTAATTATCGTGACAGGCCCACCTTTAACCCTAAGGCAATATTAACTGTGTGGACATAACATCAGATTTTTCAATGTAATCTGAGAGAATATTAAGCCTAGAGTCCACAAGCCAGTATTTCCAATAAATAAACAACAAAATATGAAAAAGGAGCCTCAACTTCAATGAGAATTGATGACTTGATGAGCCCCTGACCTTTGTGATATTATTCTTCCCATAACTGGCTCCTCCAATGCATTTGACTCGCCTGCAACCGTCTTCAGTTTATTACAAGTTTATTGTCTATTTGAGTTTCGGCCTTTAATCTGTTTTGCCTGGAGTATGTATTTCTATATTTTTTCTTAGACATACAGGGTACAAATTTTGTTTTGAATAAACACCAAAACTAGCCTACAACAACAAACCATTTAAACTTTGTATGCCTTTTTTTGAGGTGACACTGTAGGTAGGGAACATAGACTGTATAGGAACTATGGGCAATTTGTAATCAGGGTCTAAAGTAGATGTAGTGACAAGTGTCATCCAGCAGATAGAGCTAGAGACCACTCAGAAAACACCACTGCCCATATGCAGTCTATGCTGTGCTGTGCCTACTTATGTTGTTTAATTGTATTTTTTAAACTTATTTGAATAGGCAAAGAGTTGCAAAATCCTGTTGTAGCCTATGTAATCAAGACTTATGTCTGAATATAAAAGAAAAATCTATTAAAATATGGAAGTGCATGCCCCTTTCTTAAACTGTTTAAGAAGGTGGGACTGGAGGGTGTGTTCCAATTATCGGGGAATCACACTCCTCAGCCTTCCCGGTAAGGTCTATTCCAGGGTGCTGGAAAGGAAAATTCAACCTATAGTCGAACCTCGGATTCAGGAGGAGCAGTGTGGTTTTCGTCCCGGCCGGGGAACACTGAACCAGCTCTATACTCTCCATCGGGTGCTTGAGGGTGCATGGGAGTTTGCCTGACCAGTCCACATGTGCTTTGTGGATCTAGAGAAGGCATTCAATTGTGTACCTCGTGGGGTCCTGTGGAGAGTGCTCTGGGAGTACGGGGTTCAGGGCCCTTTGCTAAGGGCTGTTCGGTCCCTGTATGACCGGAGCAGGAGCTGTGTTCGCATTGCCGGTAGTAAGTTCCCGGTGCATGTTGGACTCTGCCAGGGCTGCCCTTTGTCACCGGTTCTGTTCATTATATTTATGGACAGAATTTCTAGGCGCAGTCAGGGGCCGGAGGGGATCCGGTTTGGGAACCACAGGATCTCATCTCTGCTGTTTGCGGATGATGTTGTCCTGATGGCTTCATCGAACCAGGACCTCCAATGTGCACTGGGGCGGTTTGCAGCCGAGTGTGAAGCGGCTGGGATGAGGATCAGCTCGTCCAAATCCGAGGCCATGGTTCTCAACCGGAAAAAGGTGGCTTGCCCTCTCCGGGTGGGTGGGGAGTTCAAGTATCTCGGGGTCTTCTTCACGAGTGAGGGGAGGATGGAGCGAGAGATTGACAGGCGGATCGGTGCAGTGTCGGCAGTGATGCGGTCGCTGTACCGGACCGTTGTGGTGAATTTACCGGTCAATCTACGTTCCTACCCTCACCTATGGTCATGAGCTCTGGGTAATGACCGAAAGGACAAGATCGCGGATACAAGCGGCCGAAATGAGTTTCCTCCGCAGAGTGGCTGGGCGCTTCCTTAGAGATAGGATGAGGAGCTCAGTCACACGGGAGGAGCTCGGAGTAGAGCCGCTGCTTCTCCACGTCGAGAGGAGCCAGCTGAGGTGGCTCGGGTATCTGTTTCGGATGCCTCCTGGACGCCTCCCTCGGGAGGTGTTCCGGGCATGTCCCACCGGGAGGAGGCCCCGGGGAAGACCCACGACGCGCTGGAGGGACTATGTGTCCCGGCTGGCTTGGGATCGCCTTGGGATCCTCCCGGAGGAGCTGGAGGAAGTGTCCGGGGTGAAGGAGGTCTGGGCGTCCCTGTTGAGACTGTTGCCCCCGCGACCCGGCCCCGGATAAGCGGAAGAAAATGGATGAATGGATGGATGGATGGAAGTGCATGCCATGCAGGTTTTTTTCTTCTTTTCCATTGCTATTTTCTACACAGCAGCAGAACAGGCCCTTTTGCACTAATTCAATAATAATAGCCTAATTCAAGTTGCCTAACTTGCATGGGGCACCTATTAGGCCTAACGGAATTGATTTTGTGATGCTTCAAAGTTAGTGTGTATCAATAAAAAAAAATAACCAAAAATAAACAAAAACAAACACATTTCAACATAAGAGACAAATGGGCACAATCAATAAATTATATGTAATTTGAGAGAGGAAGATTTATACTGAACATTTGAGAGTTTGTGGTTTTAATTGTTTTAAAGGTGCACTGTGTAACGTTTCTGATGTCTGCTACCTTCTTGTCTCCATAGAAATGATTGTTTTGCCTTAATGTTTCACAGTATGGCATTATCAACAGGCCCGGATCTAGACTGCACAGATTAGGGGGGCATTTCAAAAATTTGGTGGGGCATAGTGTGGAGTTTCATGTGGAACATTTTTCTTCTAATGCAGGGGTTCTTAACGTTTTTGATGTTGAGTGCAAGTGGCTTGGGGCCCATTAAGTATTAACAGTGTATCAGAGGTGGAGGGAGAGGTTGTGATCATATGGGGCTTAGCCTAGAGGGGGGGTGTGGGGGGTCCTCCCCAGAAAATTTTGGATTTCTTAGATGCAATTTTCTGTATTCTAGTGGATTTTACTGGGGCTAGTCCCGCTGCATTGCTCTCTGCTCCAAACCCAAACCCAAACAGAGAAAGAACCGAGGTCTGAGCTCACAAATCCTGCCCCACCACTGCGCTCTGCTCCAACGCGCGGAGGAGGCGAGGCGCCACGCTGCGCTTCGTAAATATGTCCATTTTAGCAAACAATGTCCCGTTCTTGCTTTAAAACCTGCAATATCGGTCTCAGATTGTGCTAGAGCGATGGTGAGGTGGCGTCTCTCGCCAAATTACGCGTTTAAAGTGGATTTATACGCCACGAACGAGACGCTAAAGCGAATACGTGCACGTAGAACACGATCCGAGTCGGATTCAATGATAAAACTGAGATTATAATCGATAAATCTTGGTTTTGGAGCGAAGCGAAGCAGAGGGAGCCCGACCAACATTCCAGTGGATGCCCTATCAACTTTGTGTTGCACGCAGGGACCGTGGCCTCTTGGAGCGATTATCTCTGCAGTAAATACCCCGATATGACTGCACTGGCGATGATTTGAAATGTTCCATGATTGAAGCGCCATTGTTCGGGCCCGAAACATGAACAGGAACTGCGCTCGGCCTTCGCTTTGCTCACGTCTTTTTTCTTTTTTACTGTAGAGATATGCGACTGGTGACTGATTCACTGGACTCTTATACTTATTGCCCTACTGGTGAATCAGACGTCGTGGAATTTTGACAGAGCAAACAAGATAACGTGATTGAAATTACATCAAATACAGCTGACCAATTGGGTGGGCAGGAGAACATTTTGGGTGGGCATTGCTCACCCCTGCCCACTTCTAGATCCGGCCTCGATTATCAAGCTAGCATTCATTCAGTCACGGGTGTTTATATTGCTAAAAAAAATTACCTTGAATAACATGTTTTGAGCGGGCCTGCCTCTCCACAGATCTGACATGTAACTTGTTTGATGATGCCCCCTGTCTGTCTCCACAGTTAGATAATTTTAATGTCACACTGTGGAAAGCAACAACAAGGCCCTCTGCCTTTTTGCTGTCCATTTTGTGAAGTAAATTGTTATCCACAGTGATGGGAAGAATACTTTGAAAAAGTATTTAGTTACAGAATACCGAATACCTGCATTAAAATGTATTTTGTAACATAGTCCGATACATGCCTCATACTGTATTCTAAATACTTTTACATCGAGTTGCGTATAAATTATGTGAAGATGCAATATGGTATTCATAAAATCTATATTTTTTCCACATTTTTAAAACCATTTCCATCATTAATTTGAGATGAGAAAAAAAAAATCACACATGCACAAAAATAGAATTGTCTATTTTTTTCACTGATTCTGTGCAGTTTGAAGCTACAGCTTTACATGATTAAATGCCATAATGTATTAATTTAAAGTAGCTAACTGTATTATGAATACCAAAAATGAGAAGAATTACAAAAAGTACTTAAGACTTAGACAAACTTTACTGATCCACAAAGGAAAATGTTTGGATACAGTAGCTCACACAGCACAATATAATAACAAAGAGTAAAACTATAGATATAACTGTACCAGAATACAGTTACTCAGAAGTAGTATTCAGAATCCATATTCTCTGTACATGTATTCAGTTACTTGTCGGAATGGGACAATAAACAATAATATAATTTATTGTGATAAAAAGGGTAGACAGTAATCTTTTTATAATCGTGAAAATCTCCAACAAAAATCATCACCATTATTTATTATTATTAGTCTTTATTTGAAGGGACAATGAATGTACAGAGACGTTATGCTCATAAAACAGAGATGTACCAGAGATGCACCAGATTATAACAAACAGCTAGTTTCCATCTGCAGTCCCTGAGGAACAATTTCACTAGAATGCAGAAAAAAGATACTTATCCATGATGTTTTCTTCTCCAGCTTTGTTGTTTTCACTTTCACCAACAGTGCAACACTATAACACTAATAGTTGTTTAAATATGGAACTTATACTAATACTAAATATAAAACAATTATTCGCATCTATACAATGTTAATCGCAAGTATTTTGGCCATGACCATCTTGACACCAAATTTTAACAGCGTCCCATGCCATGCCTAGTTACTTCCCAGCGCTGTCCGTTTCAGTGATAAACTCTCGCGCTTGTGTTTTTGTACGCGCGTGTGTCCGCTGTAGGGGATCCGTGGACATCAGATGGTCACCGTGCGCCGTCTCGTGTGGCCCCCGGGAAAATGAAGCGCCCTGCCTGTAATCCAGTAATAGCCATTTAGCAGTAGAAGCAGCAGTAGAAGCAACAGCAGCAGCAGAAGCAACATGTAACGCTTGGAAACAGTTCGCGAGCAGTTTTGAACGCGCCTGGCGACCGACGCATGCGCACTGCGTGACATTTTCAAGTGGGGTTTGAACAGGAAGGCGGACATGTTGGCCAGGCTGCGGGAAGAGAAAATCGGGCATCGTCTACTCGGCTCTTTTTCGGACACCAACCCTCCTCGGGCTTGTCTTTATCCCCCCTTGGCCTGAACGAAAGAGCATCTTGAAGGGGAAAGCGTACACGAAGCGATGACACTGCTCGGGACGCAGCGCACGCGCGGCACTTTGACGCTGTAACGACGCCGCGTCCACAGCCAAATTTGTCAGAAGCAGAAGTTTTTTCCAGCCACTTCTACTTTTGAGCTGTCACCGTCGCTCGCGTTACTTCAACAAAACTTGGGACGTATCTGGAAACGGGGCTGGATTGTATATTTTTTTGCAAACGCGCTTCCCGATTGGACTTTCCCTGTAGATTTTTAATTGTCTTTTGTTTGGATGCTGCTACATTTTAAGCTCTTATCCTCTGGCATCCTGCGGACTAATCTGTCGCCGCATTTGTCTTTTGGCTGTGAAGTTCTCAATCGCACTTGGAGAAATATATTTTGACACCGATCATGTGGCTTTTGTACATCCAGCGTAATTTTAAACGTTTTATTGTTGGCGAAAACAAGGGGAGAACAATGTATTTTCTTTGAAGAGAAACTTGGGAGGCAGACGGAACATTTGGTTAGCTTCCGCAGGCTGCTAAATTAAGCTAGCCTCGCCAGAGCTGTTTTTGCGTAGAATCGAGCATCGGGACTGATTTAAGCTGTAAAAATGTCTAATGCGGAACCCATGGAGGCTCGGTTTGAGAAAATCGATGCCATGCTGAAGGACCCGAAGTCGGAAATCAATACAGATTGTCTCCTGGTAAGTTTGCGGGGTGCTAACAGGCTAAAGTTGCTATCGTCGCAGCCATTCGGGGTCAGACTACAGCTTAGGGACATGACTGTAAATGAACACGTCTCCAGTAATGTTTAAAATGAGTTTGGCTGTCTTTTTGCTATAATTTTGACATGCAATGTACTTTAGATTGCATTAAAAAAAACGTGTTTTGAACGTGCAAATGCTAGTTTAATATTTAAATTATAAACTTGAAGTAATATGGGATAGTTCTTGTATAATCTTGTAACTCAGATTCTACCATGCAATCAGTGTTTAATCTACAAAACTCATAGCTTAAAACTGATCAAAAATATAACTAGTATCTAAAATACTTACTTCACTCTTGAATTATGATTATATCAATGAAGTATTAACCACCAACTGCAATCTAACTGTATTCTTGGCATATTTTTGTTTTGAACTGGCCTAGTTTTGAAGTTGAGGCTGGGTTTATAGAAAGCTACAAAATATTATTTACATTGAGTCATTCATCATATTTTGTTGAAGCAATTGGAGCAAGAATTTGTAGCACTCCACTGGTTCAACTTGAAAATACTAAACAAGTCAAGACTGTCAAACTTGGCTTTCCCATTGTAACCTTTTGGCCTGACATTTCTGCTGTGAACAGAAGAAGCATGGCATCCTTAAAGGAAAATGCTCAGATATTGGCTTTTTATTATTATTTTTATATTGCATACAGCAGCTATTTTCAATGTACAAGATAAGATGAGACTTTATTGATCTCACACAGGAGAAATTTACTTGTCACAGTAGCTCCAGGTAGGGACAGTTTGTTCTTGTATTATATCAGCTATTTTGAGTCGAAAATATGCAAGATAGAGTTTGAATGTGAGTAAATATAGTTACTTGATCTGAAAGTGACTATATGCAAAGATTAGTTATGATTATTATATTGGACAATACACCATTTAGCTAGTCATGAGATTCAGTCTTCTCATTTCAACACTGGATGACTCTTATGAAATTGTAGTTACATGCCTGTCTTTTTCCCAGTTTGCTCTGTTGTCTTGATTTCACAGTTTTACTGATTTAGATCAACTTAACTTTATATACCTTTTAAAATATATTTATCTACATTACTGGGTTTCAGATTACATTAATAATTTATAGACTAACAATATTGGATGAAGATGGAGGCAGCTATAATGAATATTGTTCAAACAAACGGATTTTTGTTGCAGTATAGCAAGTTATAGTGTCTTGTCAGTAATGGATGATGAGATGATCAGGTTCAACATTTGTAAATTAACCTTTTAGAGCAGGGGTCTTCAACGTTTTTCAGGCCAGGGACCCCCAAACAGATGGCGAACTGGGCCAGGGACCCCCTACTATATATACGGCATAGAATTGTGTTTTATATTAAATTGAGCTTAGTGTCATGTATAAACATTGCTACTCTGTTATGGTACATCCAATACAAGGAAATAATACACAGGTTAATACTGTATTTTACACTATAAAATATAAAATTATATTATTTTAAAGTGAAATCAAAAGATTTCACGACCCCCCTGCAGTACCTACGACCCCCCTGTTGAAGACCTCTGTTTTAGATATTATTCATGGGAAATCTGAAAGCCACCAGTATAATTTGATTTCGAACATATAGTACTTTAGTGTGCATTCATGATGTTTAAGTTGGAGAAGCAAAGGATCAGTACAATTTGTAGCCATGATAAACACCTATCCCTATTTTTTGTGATGGCAACCTCTTGGTCTGACAATCTGTAAAAACTAAACCAATGGCTTTATAATGGCCTTAATCAACTAAAGAAACTACTACCATTTCTGCTGTGATAGGAGAACCTATAATTAATATCAGTTAAATGTAATGTACAATTGTTTAGTAATACAGTGGTACCTCACCTTACGAACGACCCAACAAACGAAAATTCCAAGTTACGAAACGCCTTCACGGTAAATTTTGGTCTCTAGATACGAAAGAAAATTCAAGTTACGAAACGCGAAATCTCAAAAATTCAAATAATGCGTGCTCAGCCACACACATTATACGCTTTTCTCAGACTGGATTTAAACTTTTCTCACATTTGTCTCTGTTTAAACACTCAAACTTTCATAGATTTTCAACAAAATGTATTAATAGTGAAGTGTGGGGGGAAGGGGGAGGGTGGAGAAGTGTGCGCGGCGGGGACACATGTGTGATAGCGCAGCATGACCCGGCGCGGGGCTGAGAGGACGAGACCCGTGCTCAAACCGTGCCTCCTCTAAAACAGGATTAAACCAGGTCTGAACCAGGTCTGAACCAGGTCTGAACCAGGTCTGAACCAGGTCTGAACCAGGTCTAAACCAGGTCTGAACCAGGTCTAAACCAGGTCTAAACCAGGTCTAAACCAGGATTAAACCACCGCGGCTCTTACCTGCGTTCGTTCATGCGCTCGGACTGCGTGCGGTCCCCTCCTCGCTGCTCGCCTCAGCTGTGACTCGTGAGAAACCAGGAAATAGACCCGCACGCGGCGCTTTAATCCACCTGGTCTAGTCCTGGTTTAGTCCGTTTTTAGTCCTGGTCTAGTCTCTTGGCCAATCAGGACCCAGAACACAGTGTTACACTATAAAAAAAAGCTACACTATAAAAAAAACGGGACGGGGCCTTGGAACGAATCAGGCTTTTTCCATTGAAATAGCTACTCAACTTATGAAAAATTCACGTTAAGAAACCACTTCTGGAACGAATTATTTTCGTAAGGTGAGGTACCACTGTACTTTAAATGTTTCTTATTCAGTATATTATCTTTTAGTTGTTGATAATTATTTCACCAGTTACAAAAAGGGAGTACATGAATAACAAACGAAACCCCATTCATATATTTTGTGGTGCTTCTACCCTCTCGGTCTGACTTGGTACCTGTCGCCATCCCAGCTTCCTGTTGGCTTGGCGTTTGTATTGTTTTGTCTGCTCCGTCTGAAGTGTAGGTGCGTGGGGAAAGAAGGGGGCACCTGTCGTAACCTGCCCGAGTTCACCTGTTGGCTGCAGTTGGCCCTGGCTGCTTCCTGGTGGTGGCTCACGACTCTTTAATGACTTTTTATGTGTGGGAAAATGCAGGTGAGCACATCCTTCCACGTGCACTGCTACCCGGGTTAGCATTACGTTTACGAGCGGCAATCCCAGAGAACTAACTCACGGCTACAGGATGCCAATGATGATGGTGGCTTCTGTTTGTTTATTTCGGCTTGGGTGACAGTAGCCCAGTGTTTTCCACAGTCACTTTGCACTTTGTGTGCCTTTTGGCATCAGAGTGGAGTATCCAGACAACATGAAGAGTCCTCACTAGGGCATAGAGACCTTCAATGGGCATGATTTGATTTAATTTCAGTATCTGTTGTACATTTAAATATTATATAAAGCAGAGATTTAATAAAATCTAATAAAATAGCCTACTGCTTTAACATAGTCTATATGTGATAAGTCCGGAGCTTATTTTTCTGGGCTCTAAATTCAGGTGTCTTTACTGAGCAGTGAGACCAGTGGTTAGGTTAAAGATAAGATAAGATAAGATAAGATATGCCTTTATTAGTCCCACAGTGGGGAAATTCCAGTGTTGCAACGCACAGATCAAGAACAGCACGAAAAAGTAACATGCAACAGAACAATATAATAAATAAATAAATAATGGCCTAGGATAATTTAAAAATAGACCTAAAAATAGACTCAAAAAAGCCACAGTAAGCCACAGTATGTAACTTAGCCACAAAAGAAAAGCTGTTATTTCTTTATTGCGCAGGAAAAACGTGCATCCTCACTGTGAATGAGCTTGCATCTCCACAAACGTGACTTGCTTTTACCTTCTTGTTTCCATGGAAATGTGGTGCCTTTGACTATAAACTTCCACAGTATAGAATAAAGCATATACATATCCATTGGAGAATGTTACAAAGTATGGTTTTAATTTTCCGTTTCCATAGAATCATCATGCAGGTGACAAGCCACCTCCAGAAAGTTGCATACTGTACCATTTGACAAGTGCCAATGACTCACTTTGTTACTTGCATAAATTTGTACTTCATTAAAAAAAAAAAATCACTTTAAAAAAGCAACCACTTTGCCACTATGTCTTTCATTTTTCACGCAAGTGCTTCAGTAATGACATGCAGCTTTACTAGTGAAAACTGCATGTCACTACATGAAGTGTTGCATTAAAAATTCTCAAGAAAATCCGCACATCCAGCTGTCTTAAGTTTATTTTGGTCCTCTTGGGGAATGTGACAAGTTCCCATTCATAAAACCTAACAACAATGGTTCCACTTCCTGTTTAGCATTCGCTGTGTCATTGTCATCCCCTTGACTAAAGTGGCTGGGCTGGTGCAAGTGTGTGTTTGGTCACTGGATGCAAATTTCACAACGCTCTCCTTATTCTAGCGCTTGCTGGGAGAATGCGGACTTTTATGGACTTGTTTAAAGGGCCCATATTACGCTATTTTCTGTTCTGTTATAATGCTGTTTCCTCGTCACAAACATACCCAGTGTTGTTTTGTTTCATTCACACATGTTTAACACACAAATCCTGCTCTTTGTCACAGAGTTCTTCTCTCAAGTAGAAAACTGTCTGTTCCAACTTGTGATGCCGTGTAGTAATACAGGAAGTGCTCCATGGCATTTTTATACTCTACACTTTTACCAGAATCATTTGGATAATTTCAGCCCTGGAATTTCCCTTTTTTTTTTCGAACAAAAGGTAAAATGTAGCCGTTAACTTCAAAACTACAGCTTCATGACATCACACGGGGCAACAGAGCATTTTGAGCTTTGGAGATGTAGACAAACTAATAATAAAGGGTTGCTAAATGTGTGAATGAAACAAAATATAACTCCAGGTATGATTTTGAGGAGGTAACGGCATTTAAACACAGCTTAAAGCTCACAAGAATCAATTTTGTGTAATATAGGAATTTTTAAAGAGACTAGTTACTTGTTCAATCAGCACTTAAACTCACAAGTTAGCAGCTGTTGTTTTAGCCATGATTGAACTATTTATTTGACTTGTTCCTACAAACATTATTTTTAGTAATGCAGTGTGACGATGCAGATCGGAGAAAATTGTTTTAGACTTAAACCAACTTAATGTCAGCATTGAAACTGGCAATCCAAATTGAGAGATTAATGTGAGACATATTCTGCTTTCTGATTGGATAATGGTCTTGAGAACCAAATTATAACATAAACAACATGGTCATCATGGCCAGTGTTTTTGCATTTAAGAATAAATCAGCATGACAGTTGTTATCAGTAAAAGCTATATTTGATTTGAGCATATCTTCTGTGTATCTGGGGACACATTGGTCATGTTTATGGAATTTAAAATCAAAGTTTTCAGTTCCTTTAATAACTCGCACTGTATTTTTAAATATTACTTCTTGCAACTTTCCAGTAGTTCTTGAGTTGCCTTTTTACCTATGAATGAATGCTTTTGTTGCAAAGAAATCCTCGCATCATCTTTCCTCAGTGACGTATGTTTTGGAAAGGTCCCGTCCCTAAACTCCACCTACCCCCTTAACTTTGGTGCATTTGTGTATAGACTTATCCAGTGGTCGCTCTTTAGAAAAACACATAAAAAAAATCCTCAACATTTTGGCTGAACAGATTTGACTTGAGTGACTGTTAATATTTCATTATGTGGGGCAGGGAAGTAGGGGTGTGCATAAATATTGAAATATCAATACATGGTATTTAATTTGATGATATAGAATCTACTGTTGGCTGCTGTATCGATATATTGCAAAGATTTATTTTTGTATATTTTACTAAATTATTTTCTGAGAGCGCTACTATTCTGGTGCTTGTTTAGAGGAAGGAATCGTTTTTAGCCAATACATTTGGTTTAACATTAGTGGTTTAACACACTTGTGTATGATTTAGCCGTTATTTTGAACTGGACTGAATTGATTTGAACTATATTATATCTTGTATAAAATAGAAAGTACACATTATCGAGATGTGTATCTTATTGTGGTGTCAAGGCATGTATCATATTTGCAACTTCTTAATGATATCCAGCACTGTATAGTAAAATTTCAAAATTTCAATGGCACTGTTGATCTGCATGCTAATATACCATCTAAAGGGCCCCATATTATGCTATTTTCTGATCTATGTTATAATGTCGTTTTCTCATCAAAAACATACCTTGAGTTTTGTTTCATTCACTCATGTTTAACACAAAAACCCTGCATTTTTAGGCTGAGTTATTCTCTCAAACAGTAACCACTCTGTTCCTTTGTGATGTCTTTTGGTAATACAGAAAGAGCTCCACTTTTGAGCTTTGGAAATATAGCCAGACTAGACTAAAAGGGTTAGTCAAACATGTGTGAATGAAACAGAACACAGCTCCAGGTATGTTTTTGATAAGGTAACAGCATTCTAACATGGCTCAAAGCTCACAAGAGATACTTTTGCGCAATATAGGACATTAAAAAAAAGAAACACACACACACAAAAAAAAAAAAACAACAACAAACAAACATGGCAACTCATTCTCCCATCCTGTTGCAGAAAGGACCAATTAAGCTCACCTTAAAGAGCTCACATGGTGCAGTTTTACCAGTGGGGACACAGTGGGGCGTTGTTCCCCTCGCCCCCGGCCTCTGCCAGCCCTCCTCATCTCTGAATGGAGGCCTTCTGCTGCCCGCTACATGCACTGCCACCCTGAACCAAGCTCCGCCCACTTCTCAATAAAATTCCATGCTAATCAAATAACCTCTTGTTTAGTTTGACCGGCTGGGACTTTGCTGCTTGTCCCTTTTTCAGTACGTAAAAGAAAATCAGAAATCAGATACTAATTGATACTAAAACTGTTGTTGTTTCCTCATCAAAAACATATCAGTAGTTTTGTTTCATTTACACATGTTTGAGTAATCCTTTATTAGTCTATCTACATCCCCCAAGCTTAAAATACTCTGTTCCAGCTTGTGATGTCATGAAGGGGTAGTTTTCATGTTGAGGGCTACGTTTTACCTTTTGTTCAGTAGAGATGGGAAATTCCAGGGCTGAAATCATCCAAATGATTTTAGTGACTGTGTATGGAGTTTAAAAGCAATGGAGCACTTCCTGTATTTCCACATGACATCACAAAGTGGAACAGAGAACTCGGCCTAAGTATGCAGGAATTGTGCATTTAAATACAGTGGTACCTCACTTTACGAAAGACCCAACAAACGGAAATTTCAAGTTACGAAACGCCTTCACGTTAAATTTTGGTCTCTAGATACGAAAGAAAATTCAAGTTACGAAACGCGAAATCTCAAAAATTGAAATAATGCGCACTCAGCCACACACATTATACGCTTTTTTCAGGCTGAATTTAAACTTTTCTCACATTTGTCTCTCGTTTAAACACTCAAACTTTCATAGATTTTCAACAAAATTATTAATAGTGAAGTGTGGGGGGAAGGGGGAGGGGGGAGAAAACTGCGCTCTGACACGTGTGATAGCGCAGCATGACCCGGCACGGGGCTGCCAGCAGGTCTAGACCTGGACTAAACCAGGACTGGACCAGGACCAAACCTGGACTAAACCTGGACTAGACCTGGACTAGACCTGGACTAGACCAGGTGGATTAAAGCACCGCGCACGGGTCTATTTCCTGGTTTCGTTTCGAGTCACGGCTGAGGCGAGCAGCGAGGGGGACTTCACGCAGTCTGAGCGCATGAACGAACGCATGCAAGAGCCACAGTGGTCTAGACCAGGTCTAGATGAGGTCTAGAGGAGGCACGGTTTGAGCACGGGTCTCGTTCATGCGCTCAGACTGCATGCGGTCCCCCTCGCTGCTCGCCTCAGCCGTGACTCGAAACGAAACCAGGAAATAGACCCGCGCGCGGTGCTTTAATCCACCTGGTCTAGTCCTGGTCTAGTCCTGGTCTAGTCCTGGTCTAGTCCTGGTCTAGTCCTGGTCTAGTCCTGGTCTAGTCCTGGTCTAGTCCTGGTCTAGTCCTGGTCTAGTCCTGGTTTAGTCCTGGTTTAGTCCTGGTTTAGTCCTGGTTTAGTCCAGGTTTAGTCCAGGTTTAGACCTTGGTCTAGACCTGGTATAGTCCACGTTTAGTCCTGGGTCTACAGTCTCTACGCAGAACACAGTGTTACACTATAAAAAAAGTTACACTATAAAAAAAAACTTGGATCGGGGCCTTGGAACGAATCAGGCTTTTTCCATTGAAATAGCTACTCGACTTACGAAAAATTCACGTTACGAAACCACTTCTGGAACGAATTAATTTCGTAAGGTGAGGTACCACTGTACGTGCGAATTAAACAAAACACAACTTCTGGTTTGTTTGTGATGAGGAAACTACAGTATAACATCGGATCAGATGCAAAAATTGCGTAATATGGGCCCTTTAAAAACTGTTCTATATCACATGGACACCCATTCTGTTCCCAAAACCAGGAGCAAAATCCTTGTCTAGTTTACAATCATTTATTAGATCATTATTAGATTTATTAATCATAAATATTTTATGAATGTGATACATAAGGTTACTGTTCTTTAGCAGGTTAACTTTAGACAGTACAGTGGGGCTGTGCAATTAATCAAATATTTATTTAGATTCTGTCAATGATCAGCAGGTTTTTAGATCTACACCCAGATCTAAAAAATCTGTCAGTAAAACCATGTGGTTTGGAGCATATTGTTTAAAGGTGCACTGTGTCACTTTTGGGTTGGTGGGTCTGTCACCTGCTTGTTTCTATGAATATGTCAGTGCTCTGCCTGAAATGTTCCACAGTATGACAGTAAACATCTCTACCTTACATTTATTCAATAACAGGTGGATTTATAGCTCAACAATACCTAGAAAAACAGGCACTCGCTGTGAGCGGTGTCACCTCTCCACAGACCTGTAACTTGGTCTGGTTTGGTCTCCATGAAGGTTTAATGCCATTCTGTGGAACATTCCAGACAAAGCAATAACCTCTCCATGGAGAAAAGCCTTTGATGGACCCTACACTAGAAAAGTTACACAATGCACCTTTTAAGTTTAGGAAAGGAATACTGAAAGCTATGACTGCAATGATTAATAAACAAATCGACTTGTTGACTATAAAAAAAATAATCATAGTTGAATTTTGATAAGACTGAGGCATTCATAAAAGCTTTCAGTCACCATATTTTAATATATAGTGATATATTCACAAAGTCTCATTGTATAATTGCTTGACTATCAACTATGAATATGAAAAAATGAATTGCTGACTATTGAACTACTAAAATAATTGTTTATTCCAGTCCTGTACATCGGGCTGCCACCATAATTACAATATCAACTTGTATAGTACAGTATATGTTGTATATTATAATATGTGATGGAACAATACTTTTTGGGGGTCAGTATTTATCATGGAGACTTGTTCTTTGTACTAGTGAGGAACATTTTGGTATTTTTTAGATTGGAGTTGTGGAGGGTTGAATGAATAACTTCTATGGCTCATTACAGATACAAACTAACTGCTAAAGAGATTAATTCTGGTATTTATTTATTCTGTGTTTTTGTAACTATTATACATTTAGAATAGTTGGGGATAATCCAGGTAGCCCAGGCTGGGATATTGTGTCAGTGGCATAAAATAGTTTCAGTATTATAGTTTATCATCTATGTTTTCTTATATATATTGTACTTCAAAATGTGTTATCGTAACAGGCCCATATCTACAGCTAGTCCTCTGTCAGTACAAGAATGTGGTTTGGACTTCAGTCTGCTAATATTGCCATTATTAACTTCATAAAACAAATACAATTAAATAGAAAATGTGTCATCAATCAATATAATAAAAAAAAAACAAGTAATTACTTTAAAGGTGCACTATATAACTTTTTGGTTGGGGGTCCGCCACCTTCTTGTTTCTATGGATATGTCATTGCTCTGCCTGGAATGTTCCACAGTATAACGTAAAACTCTTCTACTTTATCTTTATTCAATAGCAGGTGGTTTTATAGCTCAAAAATGTCTAGAAAAACAGGCATTCTGACTGTGAGCGGGGTTGCCTCTTTACACATCTGATCTGTAACTTGGTCTGATTTGTTCTCTATGAAAATTGAATGGTTCAATGCCATACTATGAAACATTCAAGACAAAGTAATAACATCTCCATGGAGAAAAGCATTTGACGCATCCTCCACCAGGAACATTACACAGTGCATCTTTTAAGAGCAGTTAAAATCTCCCCTTTCCTTGCCTGCTCTCTGCTGATTTACCCAGAGAGAAGTGAGTTAAGAGAGGCAGAGGAACAGGACCAGGCAAGGCAGGGCTGCTGAGGTAGCTGGGTGTGGACAAACTCTCTCCCCATAAACCAAAATTATGTGGACTGAGGACTCGTGTTTCTCAAGAGCCCTGAATCGGGACATTTAACTGGGGAAAGCTGCTGAAATGTTTGCCTATGAGTAATCTGCTCCATCAGAATGCACAATGCTGGCCTTTTACTGGCCCGTACCCCAAACTGACTTCTGAACCTGCGTGGCTATTTCCTCACTTCTCTGTGGAGCTGTTGTGTTTTCCCAAAGTGGCAAAAGGGGGTTCCCACGGGTGCCAAAATGGTTGAAGGCACTGTTGTTATCGAAGATCTGCTACATTAGACCGTTTTGAGATGATGGATAGAGTCAGTTCTTAGTCCAAATTGGCATTCGAGTAACAAGGCCAGGTCCATTTGACTCACCAGTGTTGTTTTTTTGTTTTTTTTTGAGTATATGAACACATTGCCACAAGTAAAAGGTCCTATATTACACAAAAGTGACTCTTGTGAACTTTAATACATGTTAGAATGTTGTTACCTCCTCAAAAACATATCTGGAGTTGTTTTATTTTGTTCACCCATGCTTGAGTAATCCTGATTTATTAGTCCGTCTTCATTACCAAAGCTCAAAATGCTCTGTTCCACTGTGTGTCATGATGTGGTTGTTTTCAAGATCACAGCTACACTTTAATTTCTTAAATTCAGCAGAGATTAGCAATTTAAGGTCTGGTATGAATGATTCTAGTGACGGGTGTATGGAGTTTAAAAGCACAGTGGATCACTTCCTGTATTACCTCTTCACAAGGTGGAACAGAGTGTATTTAGTTTGAGAATAGAACTCAGCCTAAATGTGCAGGTTTTGTGTGTTAAGATGTATAAACCTGGACCAGACCGGGAGTAGACCAGGACTAAACCCGGTCTGGACACCCCCCCCCCGATATATGCCGATATAAGAAAGAAAGCTATGCTATTAGTCCCACAGTGGGGAAATTCCAGTTCAGCATTTAACCCATCCTGTTATCAGGAGCAGTGAGCAGCACATTACTGCGCCCGGGGACCATCTCCATGATCTTCTTGCTTCGGCTTGGTCAGGACCTAAGCTGGAGTACCTATGGTGCATGTTTTGGGTTGGTGGGGGAAACCGGAGTGCCCGGAGGAAACCCACCCAGACACGCACAGAAAGGCTCAGGCAACCCGGGGATCGAACCCAGACCATGCATGCGAACTCCACACAGAACACACACAGAAAGGCCTGGGCGACCCGGGGATCGAACCCGGAACCTTCTTGCTGTGAAGCATGAGTGCTACCCACTCAGCCACCGTGCTGCCAAAATATCGTGCATCCCTACTTTAGTTCAGGAGAGACCGGCAATTTCAGAGCTGAAATCATCGTAATTATTCTAGTGACTGTGGATGGAGTTTAAAAACACAATGAAGCATTTCCTGTAT